>JAKWBJ010000180.1:2925000-3615000 GCA_023159175.1 Wohlfahrtia magnifica | reverse complement strand
TGTTCAACAGAGCTGCGTTGTGTTTATAACCAGACCACCTCAAGTAGTCTTAATTAAACGTCTAGGATGAATTTATGTGAATGTTGTCATGGCATTAGTGTAGGTGTAACACTGTTTTTTCAAGTCTAGTTGACTGAAGTTCGATGATTTCTTCGGTATTTTCAACAGATCTTGTTGCTCGCGTTTTTGTTTATTTTTGCATGTTTTATGTCGAAGTAAAATTATGATGAGCGTTATCATACTTAGACAAAGTGCAAGATAGCCAATCACATGGTTATGTAGTTGATGGGATTTCAATTTCTTGAGAAGTTCCATTATGTTTCCTTCCTACAAAGACCCTTGTAATTTTGACAGCTCCTTGATATTCTTGGTATATATATCTTCCAAGTGTGTTGCAATTGAATGATTATTGTGGGCTGAGAATGTAATATTGTTTGGTAGCGATAAGTCAGAGATTTTTCCAATATTGGTGAATAAAGATCTTACCGTACTTGATATGAATTGTCGTCCGTTCATTGTGACAAAATTGTGCTTGAGTATGCATTTTGAATTTAGCGACCGGAGCCCTTCAGTGATATAGGAATAATTTCCCTATTGCAAACAGCTGTGGCTTTTGAGAACGGTGATGTGGCATATATCCGCTGATTTTGTTCGGTGAGTGGTATCCATCTGGCATCAGTTGTTTTTAGAATACAAGTTGGTGTTGTTCGGTTATTGAATAAGTCAATTTCACATGTACAGACATCCGAGCCATAATCGTAACGAATTTGAATGTTAGAGCAAATAAAATCACTTGTTTTTATCGTGCTACAGGAACTGAGTTCCAAACTTGTGAACGGAATATATTGTTTATGAGATATATTTATGCTCAGAAATGTAGTACATAGTTTAATGGCTACCATTGTACTGTTCATTATGTTCTGAACAGCGATCAAGTGAAACATACTGAATCTCTCATGTTCAATCAATGGTAAGGCTATTTTAAAAATCGCATGTTGCTGTGTCAGTCTAGCTTGTATTTTCAAAAATTTGAATTGTTGAAGCAGGTCAGTCTGTTCTGACATCGGGAGACTCAATGACAGTGGTGAATGAAGGGAGATCCGGTTAAGTTCCTCTTGTAATTGTTCTACAGTGGGCAACCATGGATTGATTTTTCCATGTTGCGTGTCCATTAGTGTGCTAAGGATTGCTGATTGTATTTCCTTTAGGTTATTTGCAATTAGAGTTAATTGAAGAACCGCTGAGTTAAATAGTTGATTAAATTATAATTGAAGTAATATATTACTAATATCATGCATTTTTTCTAAATACATTTTAATTTCCTGATCCAGTAGTTCAAATCTAGCTTTCGCTGTTATTTGATTCTGTCGTATGATATTAAGTGTTGAATCAACAATTGATGTTTGATTTCTTAATAATTTTAGCAAATAGACTTCATTTTCATTAACTTGTTTTATAGTACCAGACATTTGTTCTGCGTATTCTGAATCCAGAATACCGAATAGTGAATGTGCAACATTGCCAACTATATCCAAAGCACCTCTTTTACCTCGCAACAATTTGTTGTCTAGTTGTAACTCATTTTCCATTTGTTTAAACTGTTCAATTGTTTCAAGACATGATGTATTTGGTTCTAACATCTTACACATAGTCTGCATTGCCCTTGTCCCTTTGCAAGGATTAATATTTCGGACCAGTAAGAAGCTAAGTTATAGTATACGAATAGATTCCATTCAGTGGTTGAAATTGCGAATCTCCCAATTTGTTCGAAGTGAACTCCGACCTTTGATCAAAATTTTTGATTCTGGACTAAAATTCCAAATGATAGTGGTAATATTAATAGAAGAGTGAGTAACGCATGTGTTAAATGATTTGCTAGTATTTTAACTATTTTATAATTAGGTTCGTCGGTTGATTTGTTTATATTTTTGTTGTTATCACTTGCTGAAGGATCTTGCTTGTGGATCTGGATTTGTAGGTAATAAAGCAAGTCGATGTATTGAACGCTTGAATATACCTGAATCAGTTTTTACTTCTGCGGCTCTTGCTGCTCCGTCATCACCATTATAAACCTTAATAATCCTTCCCAATGGCCATTTCATAATAGGTACACTATCTTCTTTGATAATAACCATGTCTCCTTTTTTGAGGTTAAAAAATTGTTTTTGCCATTAACAACATTGTTTTAGTACATTCAGGTATTCTGTGGACCATCTGTTCCAAAATTCGTGCTTAAGATGGGGCACCAGCTTCCAACTGATCTCTTTGATTGTTGTACTCTGCTATCTACTTGCGATGTGAGTGCTTCACCAATGAGGAAGTGGCCAGGAGTTAATGCTTCAGGATCATTTGGGTCATTTTTCATAGGTGTTATAGGACGAGAGTTCAGTATTGCCTCGATTTCCACTATGATTGTCTCCCATTCTTCTTGCGTTAAAGACACATTTGCGACACTCCGAAGCAAAAGATGTTTTGCTGATTTTACAGCTACCTCCCATAAACCTTCAAAAAAATTTATTCACTTTGAGCTACTTACAGGAGTAAATGCTATCAGCTAGTTCTCCTAGCTGATTTTTTGCTCTAATAAAATTCGTGGCGTTGTCACAGTAAATGTTTTGGCATCTTCCTCGACGGCCAATAAATCATTTCAGGGCACCAATAAATGCATCTTGTTGACAAGTCCAACACCAATTCAAGATGAACTGCTTTTGTAGAAAAGCAACAAAATACAGCTATATAAGCCTTCATTGATCGTTTGCCTCTAATCTTGTAGTAAATCCAAAAGGGTCCACAATAATCTACGCTAGTGTTAATAAAAGGTCGTGCTGGTGTAACCCTAGTATGAGGAGGATTCCTCATAATTTGTTTGCGTAATTGTGGTCGTACCTTGGTACACCTTATACATTTTTGGACTGTTGATCGTGCCATTATTTTGCCCTTTACTGGCAAAAAACGTTGTCTGATTATATTCAAAAGTGCTTGTGGTCCGCAATGATTATTTTCTTCGTGAATCATTGTGAATAAACGTTTTATAAAAGGATCATTATATGGAATCAACATTGGGTGTTTGGCGTCATATGACAGTACTGTTGCCTCCAGTCGCCCTCCAACTCATAGTATGTCTTTGTCATCCAAAAATGGAGACAGGCTAATGATAAAACTTTTCTTATCGAGTTCTTAATTTTTTCGAAATAGATTTATTTCTAAAAAAAAGTCGGGCCTTTGAATGGTTTTTATAACTAAGTATAGAGCATTGTCCAGTTCAATCGGAATTAATTATTTACACGTTGAACGATCTTCTTTTTTGATTCGTGAATTTTTGACAAATCTAAGAATGTATCCTACGATCCTTTGTAGGAATTTTGTGTGGAATATTATAAATGAAATGATCGTTCAAGTTACTGACGACTGAAGATACAGATGTTTTCTTTTTCGCGATATCATTAGAAATGAGTAGGTGCGAAAATGTTGGTGGTCACATTTCTTCTCTTCCATTCAAAAACGATGGTCCATAAAACCATAAATTGCACTCGGAAAGTTTTGTTGTCGGCAGGGCCCAGGAAAGTATATCAGCCAGATTGTCCTTTGAGCCAACAAGGCGCCATTGTTCGGGCAACGTCGATGATTGAATCTTTGACGCTCGATTTGCCACAAAAGTATGATAGAGAGAGAATTGAGCGTTTATCCAGGATAGTACAACTTCGAAGTCTGTCCATAAAAATAGAGCTTGATTTTCTATCTGAAAATTAGTTTTAATTCTGTGCACAAGTTGAGCAGCCATTACTCTAAACGAGGAAGCGTCTGTAGTTTTAATGGAGCCACACGTGTCTTGGCACAAAGTAATTGTACAATAACTCTTCCATTCTTAAGAGTTGCGCGAATGTATGCAACTTTACCATTAGCCTTTTCAGAAGTATCTGAAAATATGTGTAGCTGTGTTTTTGATGGGATTTCCCCTTTAAAGATGTGACGAGGGATTTTGAGGTTGTTTAAGTTGTCTAAATCATTTCTGAATTTAGTCCAAATTTCATGAAGGTCCTCAGGCAATGGTTCATCCCAGTCAAGTTTGAATTGCCATAATTGTTGAATAAATATTTTTGTCTTGACAACTACAGGTGCTAGTAGGCCAAGGGGATCAAATAATTTTGCCAGATCTGAGGTTGCAATACGTTTGGAGATAGTATGTGGATGATTAATTTTTACCTTGATGCAAAAATGATCTGCCTTAGGTAACCATAATAATCCTAACGTTTTAATTGTGTTGGCGCTGTTTCTGTTGAAATCTAAATCCACTTCTTGATTACCGAGTGGAATATTCTTCAGCAATAGTGGACACTATTTTCTTAAGTTGAAGCCAAAACATTTTAGGATGGATAAGTTCCTTCTGTATCTGCAATGCAATATTAAAACTGTCTACACCACCAAGGCCATCATCCACGTAAAAATTGTGTTTGAGCATTTGTGAACCATATTGTATAGTTTATCCAATTTTCGTCAGTTTTAAATTTGTAGTAACCAAATAATTAGTTGGTATTTTTGATCGTCTGGATTAATTAAAATCTGTCTATACATCTTTTCTATATCGGTAGTAAAGACAAGTTTTGGAAATCGGAACCGTAGTAGAATGGAAAACAATTCGCTTTGAACAGTTGACCCAGTATACATAAGATTATTCAACGAAAAACCAGATGATTTTTTTGCTGACGCGGCAAAAACAACCCTAAGTGTAATAGAATTCTGCTCCAAACAACAAATCTATCTTTTCCTGCCTATAAAAATTAGGACCTGCCAGCTGGATATTTCCGGGTATATTCCACGTTGAAGTGTCAATATACTGACTGAGTTGAGCAGGAATTATGCCTCCACATTCGCAGCAAATTTTAGATCCTTGGATTTCATTTTTATATTCACCCTATATTTGGATTTTTCTTGTATTTCACCAATTCCGTCAAGGCAGCGATGCTACAGATGGTGAGATGGACAACTTTTGACAAAGGCGTATTTAACATTAATCTGGGAGCCTGAATCTATTACTGACCCAAATTCATCGGATACACTATTTGAGGCTATTATTATGACTTTTGCTGTTGCTAGCCCTGGGAGATTTTGGACGTGAAAAGCTTTCGCGGACTGCAGCAACGTTGGTTGATTATATACTGTATACGCTTGATGTGGACTGATTTTGTTGAGTTCTTTCTAACGATGGCTTTTTACCCCTTGGAGTATTGTCCTTTTTTTGTAGGTGGAGTAATGTATTGTGTTCTTTTGCACATTTTCTGCAGCTACTCTAAAGCATGGTTTTGAAAATGGCTGCTTCGGAAGCAGTTGACACATAGTTTCTGTCGTTGAACACAACGTAGTCGCTCTATCTCTGATAATTGTAGAAATTTGCTGCAGTGGTTTATGATCAGTGTTGTTGCACAATGCGCATTTGTTATTATTATTGAATTTTATTGATGCTAAAACCGCTTTATGTGCTGATTTTTCCTTTGGATAAACCACCTCCATTTATTGGTATTGAAGCTAAAGCAGACTTTCAATGCCATCCATATTTTTGGTATAACTGAACTGTTGTATTGTTGATTGTTGAACTTGTTGTTTGTAAGCCTGTGCTACTGGAAATATATTATATTTTTATAAGATTTGTTGTATTGTTTTATGTTTAACTTGAATTTGGTTATCACGACGGCTGTTGTATCTGCTTGTTGTGTGTAGCCATGTACTACTGGAAATATCTTATATTATTATAAGAATTGTTGTATTGTTATATGTTGAACTTGAATATGGTTATCACTGGAAACATCTCATATTCTTATAAGAATTGTTGTATTGTTGTATGTTGTCAGAAGGTTGCGTGTTCAAGTCACGTCGGGTCACCAAAAATATTTAAAAAATCTTTTTTTTTATTTAATTAGTAGAATTCAATTCAAACACATAAATTTGAACTGTACTAATTTTATTTGTTTTGGTTTATCTTCAAGCACTTGTAACTTGAAAATATGAAAAGAATAAGAAAGAACAATAATGAAACACCACTGTTTTACTACTGCCTCAATTTGCGAATTTTATTAGAGTTTTTATACTAAATTTATAATTACAAAAATGCCGATACAACAAAATATAGTTTGATTTCTTATAAATACATACGTGTGTATGTGTGCGTGTGTAACTTTGCATTTATTTTGAAATGTGCTGACAATTTTTCCGACAGTAAAATAATAATAATAATAAATATGATACTATGAGAAATAAATTTAAATTTGTATTTTGCTTTTTGAATAATAAACTTAATTATTATGTTCTATATAAATATAATTAATATAATAATTAAAATATGAATGTCTCTCTATCTCGTTCAGAAATTCCCGGCATTCACACACCAGTCGAGATGTCGAGTAGACACCGGAGCGCCCTGATCGCAGCCTGACTGTCCGTACAGATCCGGATATCACAATCATATACCACATAGTATATCAACCCAGTCCGCTGCCCTCTTTGCCGCCGAGACCTCCGCCTGTATGCAGGAAAGAAGATACCGCCCCCAACCACTTCTGAGGATTTCGATCCATCCTCAACGTAACCGAGTCCAATTACCGGATCTGGTGAGATGCACACGGAGAACATTCTATTCAGGAATGGTTTGGGTGTACAGTAATCTATCCCATCAGGGATCGTATCCAAATACCTAAAGATGGCCGCATACCCGTAGACCCTGTCCGACCATGTCCCCGCCATCTTCAACTTTATTGCAGACATGATCACCATCTTCCTAGCCACCAGGTATACTAGAAGCCAGTTTAGTAATACAAACAAGGCTTTCGAAGAAGTGGACCTGAGCGCTCTTGTAATCATCGGTGCCGCACTCCGCTAAACCCTGTCAAAGTTCCTGCGATATGTGAATTTCTCAAGAGACCTCCACCAGACACCACCGTGTCAAATATCCAATTGGAATTCCTAGGATTTACTCCCCAGGACTTTCCAACGGCCCCACGACAAGTGTACAGCTCAACATTCACCTTTGCCATCTTCGCACGCGCATTTTGGAGCCAGGATTACTCCCATACTTCGCGCTATCCGACAGCCCCAGTTCAACCCCGTGCAGACGCGGTTGGGAAAACGACGGAACTTTATACCTGCGTGTGAGTATTTTCAATGTACCCCACAAGCGAGTGAAGCGCAGTCTTAACAGATCTGTCCATAGTTTAGGCATATTGGAACGCAGATAATAGGTCAGGTTCTATCGTACTGCGCAGATGCAAGTCGATCAACCTTTCCAAAATCTTCAGAAGAAAAGAAGATAAGCTGATGGGTCTCAAGTCCCTTGGACCCGTGTGGGAGAGGTTTTACTCCCCTTCGGAATAAATACGCAGGGTGGCCCAAAACTCAGGAATATAAGACCATGACAAGCATGCCTTATAAACAACCATCAGCCAAGGAATCACAAATTCAGCATTATTCTGAAGATCGACAGAAATAATGCCATTGGGTCAAGGGATTTGTACGGGGCAAAGCTACACAACGCCCACCTCAGCCCACTTTCCGTGATTGGAACGTGGGACTCAGTATGATCGTGTGAGATGTCCACGCGGCGTCCCCCATAGAAAGACTGTCCGGTAAGTGCACGTCCATCAAGACATTCAAAGTCTCATGTCCGCTTTTGGCTCGGCTTCCACATGGTTTCTGAATAAAACCAGGGATCGCCAGTGACGATGCCAAGATTTTCCGCAGCTGGCTCGTCTCTTAGTATCCTTCTACACTGCTGCAGAGTTATCTTCAAGATTTGCGTTTTGCGCTTCTAATTTGGTTTTTAAATCTATTCCATGAGGATCTATAATTGGATCAGTCGCTCCCTCTCATAGCCTCATTAAATAGCCGACGACATTCCCTGCGGGTGTCGCCCAGATCGGAATTCCACCATGGTGGTTGATTCCTACCCTTACGGACCCTTGGTCCGCATGCCTCACCCGTTACCCTATCGAAAGCTTTCGTCAAAGTCTCAACAGAAACCTCGATGTCCTAGCAACCATATATGTTCGGAGAATCCGGAAGAGTTTGGGACAGGATATTACGATGCTCAACCCAGTCTATCTTCCTCCTGTTCTGGAAAACCCTAGACCCAGGCGACTCGACCGCGATTTCGAAATCAATATACAGATGGTCAGAGAACGAGCATTCCATGGAGACCTCCATTCTCTAACCAAATCTGAGTGCCTGGAACTTACTAACGTCACATCAAGAACCTACCTTCTATTCCGAACCACAAATATAGGTTGCCTACTAGTAACCTCTTGCATTTGTGTCTGAGCTTCCATAATCAGTATGGTGTGCTTTGGCGTCAGCCCCAATAATAACCGGCGTATTGCCAATTCTCACCGCGTTTGTCAAGCCACGACCACCACGCCATGTAAGTGGGCCATATAACTGGAGACCACAAAATTGGTACCAGATCCAATTTCCCAGGCCGCCGTTACCGTATCCTCATCACTGTAATCAGATAGAATGCCACAATGCACGATCTGATCTTACCTGACCCCGTAACATGTAGCAGCTTATAGTTTTCTCCACACGTAGTCCACAGGCCCTGTCACCCACTATCCAGGGTTCCTGAACTAGTGCCAGTTCCACTACTCTCTCAACCATGTGGAGGAGCGGCGCAGCCGAAGCTGCTTTGGTAACTCAGGTTAACCGTCACCATTATTGTCTTTTGGGATGACTTTGACGTTGACGTCATCTTGGCCAGAGTCCAAGTGGACGTCCACGTCAACCACTTCGTCCATTCGATCAAAAAGGTCACCTAAGAGTGTTTCCTCTTGAGCGTAAGAACTGGTAGTCTTGTCACAAGACATAATCTTCGGAGCAGGATCCTTCTCGTCCTCCCCGGTAGACCCGTAAAAAGATCGACTCGAAGCCATAGTAGACTTTCCACCTTTCTTCCGTTAATGTGACAGCGACTGCTTGTTCAGCAGGAGAATTATCCTCCTAAATGAACCATCCGATGCAGAGACTCTGGAAACCATAAAATCATGTGAGCGGATGTCGGGGTTTCCACAACGTATGAGCTCCAGGATCTCCTTATTGTCGGATGGCTCGTCTGGAATTCGGGCAATGGCCTTAGACCGACGTGAGATCTCATCTAGAGACACCATGTTGAGTCTAGCACCCTCTCACACCTTCCAAAAGGGCGATCGCATGCCTTAGAAGCAAAACCGATCGTTCGTTTGAGCAGACCACGAGCTTAACGCGCCCGCGATACCATCCAACATAGTCGCACTGACGGTAAGGGTCTGGGTTTTCCCGTAGGACTCTCCAGAATACTCCCATCAGCTTCTTCCGCAATAATTTCTAGTTTTCCCGGAAAATAAAGCAATCAGCGTCGCTCCTATCAATGAGAGCCCGTATGAGATGACCTTTGGCCGCTTCTCTATAGGACCTATTAATTGATGTCTGGGACATTGGACGTTTAGTTCCGGGCTGTTGGCCTTGCCTTTGCTTCTCCACTTCCGAACGTTGTCGTTTAGGCGCGCCTTTTGACGCCAGAGGGGGTTGCTTAGGCTGTTCGGCCAAACACTTAGACCAGTTGAGGGAAGCAAATTCCCCAGAAGTTAGAGATTCTGGAAGCTTGTTCACAATAGGCACTGGGTTACCTGCCACCCGAGGATCCCGGTTGGCAGGGCCTGAAGCAGGGGGTTTCGCCGGTACTATGCTGGCGCGGTCCATGCAGCTTTAGCTGCTACTACTACCTTTCAGGCAGGTTTTGCGCATTTGGAAAGTCGAGGTTTCCCCTTCCTACTGCTTTTGGTTCAATACCAGTAGCTTGCAGACTAGCCTGAACTGGGTGTCTCCATCCGACTAACCCGGACCTTAGTAGCATTCGATTCACCACTACCCAAGGACGTCTCCAGAGATACATAGGCTTCGACTCTTTCTTACTCATATCGGACGAACAAAAAAGTGCGTTTTATACATAACCGCCATGTTGTAGATAACTGTAATCCCTCTGGGAGCAGACCGACCGCCAAACGCCCAATATGGAAACAAATGCTGATGGATTTCTGATAATTAGATAATGGACAGAGGAATCTGAGGATTCAACTTGATGTCCAACCTTGGCAGAGGATTGAAGAAAGAGCATCAATAAAGTAAGGTTTGATAGCCGCCCCGTAGGGGAAAACAATCAGACGCTATCAGACAGTGGGTGGACAGTTCTTAGTATAGTGCTCTGCCACTCTGCCTGATGGGTCCTTACACGTACGCCTTCGCATCGCGACAAGATGACTACCCTTCGCGAAGGTACCACACCCATACAAAGCGTATATTTATTTGCCTATATCTTCAAGATAGTAACAGTAAGATTCGATAAGTAAGCGGGTACCTCCCATACAAAGTAAATATTGATTTTAGTATATCTTGAAAACGGTTGAAGCTAAAGCTTCTGAAATTTGTCTAATGACTTCGTAGTCAATGCAAATCAACAGACAAAAAGTGTGGGAAATTAGCCCATACAAACTAAATATTGATCTCTTTATAACTTGAAAACGGTTAAAGCTTAAGTTTAAGTATTTGGTCAAAAAAAAACTTCATGGCTAATAAAAATCATCAGTAAAAAATGGGGGAATTGGACAAGTTGGTCTGGTAACTCCTATACACACTAAATATAGATTTTATTACATCTTGAGAATAGTTAAAGCTTAAGTTTCGGTATTCGGTATAAATAACTTTATACTGAATTTAAATCATCAGTAAAAAAGGAGGCCGAATTGGACTGGTGGGCGTTGTAGCTCCAGTACAAACTAAGTGTTAATTTCTGTATATCATGTGAACGGTTAAAGCAACAGCTTCTGAATTTGGTCTGAATGACTTTATAGTCAATACAACTCATTAGGCAAACAATGGGCGGAATTGAACAAGTAGGCGTGGTACCTCCCATATAAATTAAATATTATTTTTTCTATATCATGAGAACGTCAACAGTAGAAGTTTCAAAATTAAGTGCAAACAACGTCGTGAACAATACACATCATTGGTCAGTAACTGGGCGAGATTGGATAAGTGGCCCTAGCACCTTCCATTCATACTAAATCTTCGATTTTGTATATGTGGAGAACGATAACTATTAAAGCTTCGTTATCTATCCACATCAGCCAAAAAGAGGGTATTGCACAAAGCAATCCAAACATTTTTTCACTCCAGAAAGACACTGTTGGTTCTTACTAAAACAATTGCAATTACTAATAAAAATATATTGTTTAAACAGTTTTAAATAGAATAAGTTTTGTTTGTAATATAGTTTTTAATTAGATACGTACCATTATTTTATAAATGTACTGATTCAATTCTGTTATGTACTGATTTTTCTAATTACAAATCTGGCAATGTGCTTTTTATATGGCTAATTTAATGACACCTCGAAAGATCTTGAACATCTTGTTATTTCAGATACATTTTTCTTTTCATATTCTGTGTTACCACCCTGTGTGTAATTACACATATTGCGTGTAATTTTTCATTATGTGTGTAGTTCGTGTGTTATTAGTTTAATGGGTAATTTTACATTTTTTCTACCGTTTTTTTAATAGCTATATTTTGAATTTTTGTCATATTAAATTTGACATACGAAATTTTCTGATTCGCAAGCCAAACTGTTAAGCATGGATAATGGTTTGGGACAATTTTTAATGCTGGTGACGACAATTCACTTTTTTATAGTAAATTTATCTCAATGTTCGGAAAGAATATACAGTTAGTGTCATTAATATTCGGTTTTTAAGTTTATCGACAATAACACCCTGGCATTAGCGAAATAGATAGGTAATCAGAAGAATAGCAAAAATTTAAATAAATGTTGTTAGTATGAGTATTCAAATATATAGAAAAAAATGGCTCTATGGTAACCCTGCAACCGTGATAAATCGATCAAAGTTTGTTAACCCTGTTTACTAAGCGCCATTAATATTCGGTTTTTCCCCTATTTATATGCTATTTGCAAAAAACCATGTTAGTCAGCTACATTTCCAGCAATATAGAGATACGTTTTAATAAAAGTGCATAACACCTCCTTTCTTGTCTGTCCATAATTCTACTTCACTGCAAATTATACAAATGGGGCGCAAAGAAAAAAACACTCCTTTAGAACAGCGAAAACTTGTTATTTTCCATTACGAAAAAGGTAAAAAGTACAAAGAGATTGCTGAAATTCTGAATATGAAACCAAATACAGTTGGGGACATTGTCAGAAGGCAAAAAACTGAAGGAAGAATACACTTCATAAAGCAGACAGGTCAGCCAAAAAAATTGACCAAGCGGGAGAAAGTTCAATTGTGTGAAAAATAAAATCTAACCCACGCTTAAGTGCTCCCAAATTAGTCACAGAGGTGCTCAATGAGTTTAAAAAGAAAATATCTGCATCTACTTTACGAAGAACCATAAGAAAAAAAGGTTTTCATGGCCGAGTAGCACGTCGTAAGCCATTGGTTAATTTACGCAACCGAAAGGCTCATTTGAGTTTTGCCAGGGAGTACATTAAGAAGCTCTATGGTAACCCTGCAACCGTGATAAATCGATCAAAGTTTGTTAACCCTGTTTGCTAAGCGCCATTAATATTCGGTTTTTCCCCTATTTATATGCTATTTGCAAAAAAACATGTTAGTCAGCTACATTTCCAGCAATATAGAGATACGTTTTAATAAAAGTGCATAACACCTCCTTTCTTGTCTGTCCATAATTCTACTTCACTGCAAATTATACAAATGGGGCGCAAAGGAAAAAACACTCCTTTAGAACAGCGAAAACTTGTTATTTTCCATTACGAAAAAGGTAAAAAGTACAAAGAGATTGCTGAAATTCTGAATATGAAACCAAATACAGTTGGGGACATTGTCAGAAGGCAAAAAACTGAAGGAAGAATACACTTCATAAAGCAGACAGGTCAGCCAAAAAAATTGACCAAGCGGGAGAAAGTTCAATTGTGTGAAAAATAAAATCTAACCCACGCTTAAGTGCTCCCAAATTAGTCACAGAGGTGCTCAATGAGTTTAAAAAGAAAATATCTGCATCTACTTTACGAAGAACCATAAGAAAAAAAGGTTTTCATGGCCGAGTAGCACGTTGTAAGCCATTGGTTAATTTACGCAACCGAAAGGCTCATTTGAGTTTTGCCAGGGAGTACATTAAGAAGCTCTATGGTAACCCTGCAACCGTGATAAATCGATCAAAGTTTGTTAACCCTGTTTACTAAGCGCCATTAATATTCGGTTTTTCCCCTATTTATATGCTATTTGCAAAAAAACATGTTAGTCAGCTACATTTCCAGCAATATAGAGATACGTTTTAATAAAAGTGCATAACACCTCCTTTCTTGTCTGTCCATAATTCTACTTCACAGCAAATTATACAAATGGGGCGCAAAGGAAAAAACACTCCTTTAGAACAGCGAAAACTTGTTATTTTCCATTACGAAAAAGGTAAAAAGTACAAAGAGATTGCTGAAATTCTGAATATGAAACCAAATACAGTTGGGGACATTGTCAGAAGGCAAAAAACTGAAGGAAGAATACACTTCATAAAGCAGACAGGTCAGCCAAAAAAATTAACCAAGCGGGAGAAAGTTCAATTGTGTGAAAAATAAAATCTAACCCACGCTTAAGTGCTCCCAAATTAGTCACAGAGGTGCTCAATGAGTTTAAAAAGAAAATATCTGCATCTACTTTACGAAGAACCATAAGAAAAAAAGGTTTTCATGGCCGAGTAGCACGTCGTAAGCCATTGGTTAATTTACGCAACCGAAAGGCTCATTTGAGTTTTGCCAGGGAGTACATTAAGAAGCCTGAAACTTGGTGGGATGACGTTATATTTGCGGACGAGAGCAAGTATAACGTATTTGGATCCGATGGGCGTGTAATGGTGTGGCGGAAGCCAAATGAGGAGCTACAAGCACAAAATTTAAATCCAACCGTAAAACATGGAAATGAACATGTTAAATTTAAAACCAACCGTAAAACATGGAAATGGACATGTTATGGTGTGGGATTGTATGGGAGCTAATGGGACGGGAAAATTAGTTTTTATCAGTGGAATTATGAATAAGGAATCACATTTGAATATCCTCCGTCAAAATTTGAAAGAAAGTGCAAATAAGCTAGGCGTTTTAGATTCTTTTAAATTCTACCAAGATAACGACCCAAAGCACAAGTCGCGCTTAATTCAAGAATGGTTGCTCTATAACTGCCCTAAAGTTCTCCATCCACCTGCACAATCCCCAGACCTCAATCCGATTGCGAATTTATGGGATGAGCTGGACCGGCGAATCCGCAACTACAAAATAGCATCCATTGAAGACTTGAAATTGCGGCTTCAAGAAGGATGGGATCGTATTCCTGCAGCTTATACAGCTAAAATAGTAAAAAAAAACATGTCAAACCGTCTAAGTGAAGTTATAAAACAAAGATGCTATCCAACAAAATACTGAATTTTATATAAAACCATTTTTCTAATGTATTATATGTTACTTTTCAAAGAAAACCGAATATTATTGACGCGCAATATTTTATGCCACCTGAATTAATTTAGTTGTTTTTGTTATATTGTTATTCTTTTTTTCTAAATACAAATGTGAACTTTCAAGTGTCTAAATAAACTATTAATGAAAAGAAAAAAATGTTGAAAAAGATATACATTTAGCTTAAGACGAATCAGTTAAACACATCTCTTTAATAAAACCGAATATTAATGACACTAACTGTACATATGGAGCAAAGTGCAAAGAAAGCGAGTATTGCAAGCAATTTCGCATTTACCAAGACAACGTCAAAGCAAACATCGGTAAATGTAAAGGTTAGTTAATTCATACCTAACCAAAACAATAACACCTGCACACAGCCCAGAACCTAATGTAATTAAACATCTTTAGAAGCAATTGACTAGAAGAGTTTATCAGAAAAAGTTTAATACCCTAGTTTGGCTTAAGGCGACATTAAAAAAGCTGCATAGAGCCGGAAGTATACCAAAAATTTTTAAAAATCAATTCCAAGGCGCTTTCTCACTGTTTTGGATTACGAAAGATATGTAAACTATTACTAATTGCTCGATTATTGTATTGTAAGTATTAGGGAGTTCGATTATTCGATTTTTATCAAAAACCGGTTTTCGAATAATTCGAAAAATTGCAATTTAAAAAACCGGTTTTCGGTTATAAATTTATGAAATAACCGGTTAACCAATTCAAGTTGCATTAGCAAATAAAATTGATAAATTTTTGTCTCATGTCGTAGTTTCTAGCAAGTAGGAGTGCTAGAACAAAGCTAGGCATTTTTAGGGCCATTTAACGGGCATTTCTTCCTCGACACCGCAACGTCCTAATATTTCATCCAGTAATTCAGTTTTTACAGCGTGTTTTGTAAGAGTTCTATTTACCAGCACCTACTACTATTGGTATAGAATCAAGTATTGTTTCTGCGCAATAGCATCAATCTCATAAACATATTTAAGGTGGTTAGTAATTTCTGGTGTCGAAAGGCTTTTTCAGCTTAGTATTTAAGGACAATCAATATGTTTAAACTTATCCTTTCCATCAATTTCCAAATATTTTCACACTTATGAGAACATGTGTAGAAACATAAATACATGCAGCATGTATTTATTAGTGTGCGCCAATGTGGCATGTTAGGTAAGACACCCGCCTACCAACCAGGAAGTTTGTAGTTCAATTACAGGCTACACCATCTGACAGTTTTCAACAGCGGTATCACCTTACAAAATTCCTAGCAGTTGGTTTTGACTATTTACGTTTGAAAAACTTTACTAACTATAACATCTGCCGTTCGGAGCTGGCGTTTGTAGGTCCCTTTTAATTAGTATAGTTGAACATCATTCTCCATATATAAAAAATTAATATTTATTTTCTGAAAATGAGAAAAATTTATTGTTGCTCAAGTGTGTATATCTTTTTTGGTTTTCACGTTATTTGTGCGACGATCAAGGTTGTCACATACAGCATAAAAATAAACGTTATATAGTATTATATTTAGAAAAATACTTAAACGAAGAGTTTATTTGCAGTAATATAAAAGCATATAAAAATTATACATTTTTAAATTAACCGGTTATTCGTTTTAAAACAATCGGTTTATTCGATATTCGAAAAATTGACATTTAAAAAAACCGTATTCGACAAAACCAAAAAAACCGGTTAAAACCAGTCGAATAATAACCGTTCGATCTCCCTAGTAAGAATTCATACTATGTTTTAGGCGAAGTGTTGAGTTTTTTTCGTATTTCTGATGAAACTCTTAGTTCTTATCTGAAAAATACTGGTTTTCTTATTTTTCATAAATGCTCATATTTGAAATACAAATAAGACCCGGAAAAAATTATATTTGTTATACTTTTATGGTTAAAGGACTCTATGAAAAACACTTTTACGAATATGCGTTGGAGTCACTGTGTGTACATTTGTATGTATGTATTGTTGCGGGTGGCTAGATAATGCCGGCTGGGGAGCAAACTTCTACGTAGAAATCGAAAAAAATTTTGTGTAACTCCACCCCACAGAAAGAACATCGTGAGGTGGCCAGCTATATGCTGTAACCACGAGTCCCACATAAAATGAATGGGATGTGACCAGCGATATGGTGTAGCCACGAATCCCTAATTATTGTAAATAGGAGCAGTTATGATCTTGTGGGACACCTACCCCACCTGCTCGAATCCAGGTGTTTTTTGTTTTGTTTATTGTTTTGTCGCATTTGTTGTTTTTGTACGCTCGTAGTGGCCATAGTGATGTAAAGCCAGCTGACCATTATTTGCGTCGAACGTTTGTGAATTGGCTGTTTGAAAAACTGAACGAAAACAACGGCCTATTTTCAATTAGGCGGTTATGCAAAAAAACAAAATTGTCGCATATGGGGCTCACAAAATCCACAAACAGTCCTCGAAAAAACATTACATCCAAAGAAAGTGACTGTGTGGTGCGGTTCGTGGTTAGGCGGCACCTTCGGCCTGTATTTTTTCGAAAATGAGCAAAGAAACGCCGTTACCGTGAGTTCTCTGCGCTACCAAACCATGATAACCAATGTTTTGTGGCCACAATTGGTTAATATTGGCATCAGTCACCTTCGTTTCAGCAGCTAGCCAAACAATTCAGTTATTACTTGAGAAATTTCCCTGTCGCGTAATTTCTCAATTTGGCGATGTAAATTGGCCGCCTCGTTCTTGTGATTTAACGCCGTTGGATTATTTTCTCTGGGATCATTTGAAAGACAGGGTTACGTGAACAAATCACAAACAACTGTCTCTTAAAGATGAAATTCAACGCTGCATTGACGAGATAGGCGAAGCTTTGTTGCAAAATGTAGTTGAAAATTTTATGAAAAGAGTGGACGTCTGCCGACGTGCTAGAGGTGGACATTTGCCCGAAACATATTCCATTATTAATTTCCATATTTATATTTTATATTGATATTTTTATTCATATTTCATGAATTTGTCAAAAAATGTGTTTTAAGCCAATTTACTTCCTAACCTCAAATTTGCCCACCCTTTAAAATCTGTAGTCTGTTTATTTGGATTTGAGAGATGTTTTTGTGAAATAATAATTTAATCAGAGCGGTTGGCCTGTGCATATTTTAAATATCTCAAGTGAAAAAAGGAAAAACTATGAACCGCATAATGTTTTTTTTTTTTTTTTTTTTTTGAGGTGTAACAAAAGTGTTATAGACAGTGCATATAGTACATAAGGTTACATTCAGAGGAAGATTTATTCGTCTTGTCCAGACCTTATTGAGTGCGAGGATCAGTGTGACGAATTTATAGCGGTATAAAACAGGAGGAAAACCTTTTCTTGATTTTTTCAATAATATTAGTAATACTTTATTATTGCAAATTTATATCTATTTATTTAGTATTTTATTATCATCTATATATCTTAGTTTTTAACTTTTTCTTTTACACTAATTATATTTTATGTCTGAAAATTTTTTGTTCTACCATCGACAAAATATATATATATATATATATATATATATATATATATATATATATATATATATATATATATATATATATATATATATATATATATATATATATATTTTTTTTTTTTTTTTGATAACTTAAAAAATATAAATATCTTGTTACACTTCTAGGCAGCTCCTTGCTGTATAGGTTTATTCACCAGGATATTTCATGAATCTCAGGAAAGAGGATAAGAAGTTTAATTGAATAAGAAAAAAAATAGCTTTTTTAAGTATATTTTGTTTATGAGAATTAAAATTTAAAGTCAAAATTCTTTAATAAATAAGAATTTGTTTCTTTTTGTATTATAGCGTCAGTAATATAGAATAATACATTAATTATTTAGTGTAATAAGGTCTAATTAAAATGAAAATTATTGAGAAATTTTTATAATATTGTTACGTTTGTTGTTGTTTTACAGTTTTTACTTTCTCATTTTATTTTGTGACAACACTTTCTATTTACGCCTAAACACGTCTTTATTTTATGACAGCAAAACGATAACTATTTGACGTAGGTAAAGCAGCCTCCTTATATACCTAATTGCCTACAGTTTGGAAAGTTCCAGAAATATCTCAAACGCTCTCATATCCTCTATTTCACATAGATTGCCGAATTGGCAGTAAGTTAATTGAGGCTTTCCTGTTTTTCAGCATATGTACATTCCTCTCTGTGGTAGGCTTAACACCAAACTATAAGTCACCAGGGAATTTTAGCTCAGTCCCAGTAGAAACCTCGGTAGGTGTTCGTCCCAATCCTTCTGCTGCTTGCTCACTACTCTCCGCAAGTATTCCTCCTTATTTTGATTAAATTGTTCTACCATTCCATCAGACAGTGGGTGAAGCGGCGTCCTTCGAGTCTTCTTAATATCGTATATCTCACACATTTTTTTGAATATAGCAGACTCGAAATTTCTACCCTGATCATAATGTAGTTCTATTGAAACCCCATAGCGACATACCCAGTTGTTCACAAAAACATTTACAATTGTGTTCGCTTCTTGATTGTGTATGGCATATACTTCCGGCCATTCACTTAAAAAACCATTACGATGAGAACATAATGATTTCCCACATTACTGACAGGAGAAGGACCTGCTACGTCCATCGCTATCCGCTCTGCTTCTTCTTACTGGGCCTTTATCTGTAATACCAACCCAATAAAAACGTTGCTTTAGTTTTTCCAGAGTCTTTGTCACCTCAAGGTGTCTTCCGCTAGCTCAATTATGGAGCTCATTTCAGACTTCTGTTTAGAGAAAGGCACTACTATTAAGTTGGATGAAGTTTTGCCATCAGCACTTTCCCAATGGCGATATAAGCATCCATTAATCAACTTCAAACTGTCCCATTGTGTCCAATACGCTTATGTAAGAGGATCTCCTGTTGAAATTTCATTGCGGGTGGGGCGTCTATTTTATTCTTTTGCTGATATAATCTTTACTCTTTTGCGTTCCTGACCAGTCTTTGTTTATATCTATTTGCGTTAGCCGAATATCAATGATGTATTCCTTCCGCTCAGCTTTCACAAAATGTTTACATTCCAAATTACAAGTCCAACGTGAGAGAGCATCAGAATTTGATGTCTTTTATGCTTTTTCTGTGTTCAATGCTAAAGTCATAAGCCTGGAGGCGCTGAATCCAAAGTGCCAGTTGTCCTTTGGGGTTCTTAAATTGCAGCAGCCATCTCAGTGTGGAATGATCAGTCCTTAGCAGAAAATGTTGACCATATAGGTACTTATGGTAATGTTTTATGCATTCCAGCACTGCCAGTAGCTCACATCGTGTCACACAATAATTCCGTTCAAGCTTTGACAGCGTAGGCTATAGTAGCCTACGACTTTTTCCATCCCATTAATCACCTGTGAAAGTACACCACCAATACCATATCCACTGGCATCACTGTCAAGGATGAATTTTTCACCTGGGACTGGATACACCAAAACCGGTCCTGCACACAATAGGTCCTTTAATGTCTAAAATTATACCGTCTTGGATTTCTTGGTGAGCTCTCATCTAAGCTTGCTGCTCGCAAAGTTAGGCACAAAACGGCTATAATATGTGCAGAGTTCCAAAAAGCTACATCATTCATGAAGATTCTGTGGGTGAGGCCAGTCCTTTACTGATCGTATATTATCTTCGTCCCTTGAAATGCCACCTGCTGTAACTACATGCCCCATATATTATACTTGTCTTTGGAACAATGTACATTTCTGCCCATCACTATTATGTCATCGAGGTACACCAGGCAAGTCTTCCCATTGAGTCCTTTTAGTACATGCTTCATAAGTCACTCGAATGTGTCTGGTGCATTGCAGAGCCCAAATGGCATAGCTTTGAACTGCCATAAGCAGTTGAAAGCAGTTTTCTTCTCATCCTTCTCTGCAATCTTTACCTGCCAATACCCGCTTTATAGATCCAATGTAGAGAGCAACTTCGTTCCAGCTAGCGTGTCGAGAGTATCGTCAATTCTTGGTAGCGGGTAGCTGTCCTTTTTAGTGACATCATTCAGAATCCTGTAATCTACGCAGAATACTGCCATCTTTCTTTTTACCTAAGACTACAGATGAGCTCCATTTCATTTCATCCGCTCTTCTCAATTTCATTGATTAGCTTCTTAATCTCATTACGCTTCGCCAGAGGTACACTTCTGGGTGCCTGTTTTATTGGCCTCGCTTCGCCAGTATAAATTTCATGTTTGACTATAGCTGTTCTACCTTGACTTTTATTTTTCGTGCCGAATACGCAGGCTTTATTTCTTTCTGAAGCCGCTAGACCTGTTACCCATTTCCCTACATTTTCGTTAAAAACCTGTTGGTCCTTGGCTGTCATATTCGCAGGTTCCGTCAATTGTTCGCTGTTTATTATCGCCTCTACTGGAGCACATTGACCTACCTTGTAGTTATCGCAAATGAATTTTTCGTGGCCGGATAGATTGAGCACTCCCACTGGGACTATTCCTTGTTTATTAGATTTGACGAGGGATTTTGCTGATAACAAGTTCATCTTAATTTCTGCTGGTTCTACTACACACAAGCGGTTGTGCTCAGAACGCGCCCATATCAATGATTCCGCCTGAGACGGTATTTTTTGTCCTTTGACGGCAACTAATCCCCTAGCGTGTACTTGATGCTGGTATCCCACATCAAAAGGTATATCTACATTACGCTAACTCTCTGGACTATCATAAAATCGGCGACAATAAAAATATGGCTTACAGTAATGTTCGTTGTAGTAACTTTCACCTCAATTTTTCCGTAGACTATGGCAGACTCCCCAGTACCTGTTCGTAGTTTGATATTATTAAGTTTCTCACACTTTTCTTTCACTACGTCGGGTCTGATTATGGACTGTGTCGCACCGGTGTCTGTAGTATGTGTTGTATAAGGTGTGATGTCCATCATTAATGTATCCGCACTCTGTAAGGTTGCTGTTATTTTTCTGCATCACTAATATGGAGATTGTGGGACCCTCGCTTGTGGGAGCTAGCTCTTACCCCTCAGTGCTAGAACGTTTTAGTTTAACGGGGATTCTTCTGTTGATTGATGGTAGTTGGCCCGTTTATTATTTATCAGTGGGGAGACAGATCTTGAACTTTTGCGTGGCTCTTTACAGTTCCTCTGGAAGTGGCCGTTTTTTCCACAATTAAAACATTTTAATTTTGGCTTCTGTTCAGCTAGAAGCCGCTTTATCACCTCCTCTATTTTGTTGATTTCATCATCTCTCTCTGCCATAACTTCTAAATTACGCAACTTGGGTATTTGTGGCTTTGATATCGTGCGCGCGGACTACTGAGTCAGTGCGTACGCCACAGTATCCGCAAAGGTTGTCTTTTGTGTTGCACATACAGCTAGCTTAACATCGGGGTCTTGTATGCCGTTAACGAAGGCTTCGGTCTTGAGATGGGTATGTAAACTCCGCCTACCTCTCAACTTCCATTGCAAATGCTTCAAGCGACTCGTTAGCCTTTTGCATTCGGCACCTTAACTCCATACGATATAGCTCTAGTTTGTACTCATCGCCAAATTTACGCTGTAGCGCCACCATTAATTCGCCGTGGTTGTTTCTGCAGCTGGCTGGCATGGTTTATAGAATTTCCACTACTGCACCGCTTAAGGCCAAAATTAATTCCAGGGTCTTCTATTCATCGTCCCATCCGTTTCTGCTGACAATACTATTGAACAGAAATTTGATAAGGATAGTGTTGAGCTATCATCAAAGCAAGGTGTTTTAATTCTGCTGGAAACTTCTGGTATAATACGCACCGGTTCTTGTTTTTAGCACCGTCTTCTCTAAATTTAACACTTTTGCCTTGACGTCAGTTACTCTTTTGCTGACCGTCATATATTTCCTGCAACTTCTCTGTTGCCGCTTTATAAGTTTCTTGTGTTTCGGCTCTACAGGTTTCTAGTAGCTCAACAGAAGTTTTCCCAAGTTTAATTTCAATTTTTTCCAAAAAAATTCGGGTCTTCAGCTCTAGAAGTTTCTTTCACCTGTGTCAAAAGTTTTTCGTTATCAGCTCTAGAAGTTTTACACACCTCATTTTTTAATACCGGCTAAAAAGTTCTGGTTCTGAACTCTGGGAGATTCCTGTGCATCAGCGAATACTTGAATTTTTTCCATCATAGCAGCTAGCAATAAATTTATTTCCATACTGCTTTTATTTATCTATAAAAAAGGTTACGGTGCTAAATTAAAACGTTTGAGTTGGCTTAAATTGAGTTAAAATAATATGAACACCACTTTGTTGTTGTTTTACAGTTTTTATTTTTTACTTTATTTTGCGACAGTTTGTCTTTATACAGCAACTTAAGATTCGTTTATACAACACTTTTTATTTAGGCCTAAACACGACTTTATTTTATGACAGCAAAACGATAACTATTTGACGTAGGTAAAGCAGCCTCCTTATATATCTAATTGCCTACAGCTTGGAAAGTTCCGGAAATATCTCGAACACTCTCATATCCTCTATTTTATATCCGTTAATTCAAATGTAACACACAAAGATGGTCGAATTGACAGTGCTGTCAAATACGCAAATAAGTGCGGCATTGACATGGTGACACATAATTACCAAATATACGAAAATTCTATGATACAGTTTTAAGGCGCTGAAGTGGTGTTTTTCCTTTTTTAGGCATTTTTATTTTCGTAACAATATGGTTTGATAAAGTTTAGGAGGGTGAATAAGGTGGTATAAGGGGCCTGTAAATAAACATATTCAATATTACACGATAAAGTTTTAAGGCGCTGAAGTGGTGTATTTTCCTTTTTTAGGCAGTTTTCTTTTCGTAACAATATGGATCGGTAAAGTTTAGGAGGGCGGTATAATGAACAAATGCAAATGAAAATTTTGTGAATGCAATGGGGCCATGGGCGATCGGATTATTATATCTCACTCTCTATTCATATGCATGTGGTGATTAGCGGTAAGAATTATTGAGATGAGATTATTGTAATTATTATTTTTCTTTGTTCGAAAGTCAACAGTATTGAGTATCTCCACTGAGAGGTATGCTAGCCATGACCAGCGGAAGAAAATTCGTAACAATATACAATAATCGTAAAAACAGAATTTTGTGTGTAATTTTTCTTTATATGCGTAATTTTGATCCCGGCTAAGTGCAATTCATAAAGCTGTTGATTACATTTCTTTCTTTCTTCTTTCTTTCTTTTCTTTCTATTTAGTTCTTTTAAAGCAGTTTAACGTTAAACATCTTGTTTGTTTACATTCTTCTTGCTTTGTTGCTGTTTATTATTTGTTTTCTTTTCTGCCTGTTTTCTTGTTTGTTTCCGCTTGCGTTGTTGTTGTAAATTTAATATTTTATAAACAAGTAGTTTTTTGTTCATTTATTTCGAGATGTAATAAATGACAATTGTTTTCAATAGAGGACTGCACAAAACAATTTGGAAGCCAGCCGACACTGCTATACAGTAGAACATATGACAGTATACAGTGCAGTCTTTATTAAAAGTAAAATTTCTTTGGTTTTGATTCTCAATAAAACAAGCACTGTATCATTTGAAAAAAATTTCAAAAACATACTGTCGCTGCTTTTGTATTTTGTTCGACAGTAAAAATAAAAGCACAACAAAATAATCAAGTCAGATAACGGTAAACTATAGCAAGCACAGTATGTAGATTCCACATTGTAGAATGAGTATGAAATTAGTAAAGAGAACTTATCATCAGCATTACCGTTGAGTTATTTCAAATAGTGGCACAAAAAGAGAATTTAAAAAAAGTCGCACATAAAGTTTCATTTTAGAAAAAAAGTCGCACAGTTCGTTTTATCGTTTTTATTTAAATAAAAAGTTAAACAGAGAAAAACAAAAATAATTCAATAGTTTAATAAATAACAAATAATTCATTACTAATGTTAAAATTAAATTTTTTATAATACAACTTTATAGCAATATGTATAAGATATATTTGGAAATAAGAATATACATATATGTATATATGTATGTACATGTATGTATTTAAAATTGTATATATACGTCTTTCATTGACCTTTTTAATACAAAAATATAGTAGGTTTATTTCGTTTATATAACTAATTCTTTTTTCATTAAGTAATAGCAAAATAAATATTGCTAATAAAGTGCAATTAAGTGCAATAAAACTTTTGTAATTAGTTGTTTGTTGTTTCTGTATTTTTCAGCTTACTACCTGGAATCCAATTTTATATTTGCTTATCTAATAAATTTAATGAAGACAACATGGATACACAAGTTTCTACTTTTAATCTATATGTTAACTTATTTTGCACAAGGCCTAATTTAGAAAATACAAATACAAAGGTTCATTTAATTAATTTGTAATGTTACCTATTGCGTGCGGAAAATGTTCAAAATTATTAAATTTAAAATTGCATTCATATTGTTTATCTTCTGGCTTATTCTAATTTAAATTCGCTAATAACAGCCTCTAGATCATTTATAATATTTTTAAGTTTTAACCTTTTTAAAACGTTTGAGTTCGTTTAAACTGCGTTAAAATAAAATTAAACCACTTTATTTTTGTTAGAGTTTTATTTATTTTACTACACAATAACTTTTATGCTGTTTGTCTTAATACAACGCTTAATATTCGTTTATACAACATTTTTATTATCGTTTCAACACGTCTTTATCTTACGACAGCCAAACGATAACTATTTTTATTTTAGTAACAATATAATTAAATTCTGAAATGAAGAAGTATTAAATGTAGGCCCATGCTTATTTTTTGTTGTGAATTGTGAAACTTACAATAACAAAAAACAAAACCAAAAGAAAAAAACAATAGAAAATACACGCATATCGCCAAAATAAGGTTTTATTGATTTTGTCTGAATTCTGCTTCAGTTTCTTATGTTATACTGCAATATTCTTTTATTTCACTTTGTTTAAAAGGTTTTGTATTTTTTTCTTTTATGGTTTTGATGTTTTTGATTGTTTGTGGTTTAAAATATTTTCTCTTCAAAACATTTGTTTAATAAAGCAAGAGACAAATTATGTTTTTAAAATGATGAACGATTTCTTGCAAGACATTCAAGTTGCGCTTGCACAGCCCTCTAGTTTCCAAACCTGATTTCCGTACCAATATTAACTTTTATGAGGTTAGCGGCTAATTATCGTAACTACGATACTATTAGATTAACACTTAAACCTACTAGATTGCTGAACCGCTCTTAATTATTCTAATATGTTTTATCTCTTATTTAATATGGCACATGAAGCAGTTTTTGCTATAGACAATTTAGTTATTTTTCCTTTGATCATTTTTGTATGTGTAAAGCAAAAATATTTTATAACTGGCAACTCCATTGTTAATAACTGAGTATGCTTACTTGCCATTGCATTGTAGTACGTGATCGGCTGTTTCAAATTGTAAACAATAAAGAAAAATCTTATATTGTTGGAAAAGTTGAATAAAATAAATTTTAATCAAAATATAATGTCTACAACAGCTTCAGCTTTTTCCAGTTCAGAAACAGCAGCTTTAGAACGAAAAGCTGATATAACCAACGACATTGAAATAACTTTAGAAGAAATATGGAATACGGAAGAAAGCAAAAACTGTATTGAATGGATTTGCAAAAATGGATACAAAAGGGTAAGTTCCACAAATTTCTTTTGTCTGCGTTAGTGACAATGGACATTAATAAATAAATATCTGTAGGTTTGCTTACAATTCCCTGATAGGTACCTTAAGTATAGCGATATCATAGCTATACAAATTAAAAGGTCAGTGTTAACTGCTTTGGAAGGAGACAAGGATTTCAAGGTCTTTATACTGGCTGACACGTCTTATGGAAGCTGTTGTGTGGATGAGGTGAGTATTGTCAATTATCGTAAAGAAGTGTTTTACAATAAGGGTAGGTTCCATTTCATATTCGTATCATCTATAAGATTTTCTTTTATCAATTGCGATGAAATACAATTTCTATCAACAAGTAATTGCGGAGGCTCTGAAAGATGTCGTCAATTATTGTATGGCTGCCGAATCATAGTCGCTTGGTTTGTGTTAGGGTTATCTATATCCGCGAGCTAATCAAAATAACGTCAAGTTTTACATATAACCAAAATATTCAGGATCTCATTACGAATGGCACCACCTGGTTTACGTCCTACACTTACAATTTATGTTTAACATAGTATAATAAATAATAGCATACGTGGATCATTTATTATTTTTATATTGATACCTAACTCATAATATGTCTTAATTGAAAAATATTTTACACAACTTTTAATCATGACTCTACTTCTGTTAGGTTGCTGCTGCCCATGTCGACGCCGACAGTGTCATTCATTTTGGTAATGCATGTCGCAGTAAAGTTTCACGACTGCCTGTTTATTATTTGTTTCCACAATTCAAAGTTGATATGACAAAATTAAAGGAGTATTTAAAATTATTTGGGGAAACTATTCAAGGCCAAGTTGTAACCATATATTTGGATATTGGTTATCATCATATTTTAGAAAATGTTGATGATGATTTTGTAAACACGTTAATGGATTTTAAAGCAAAAGAATTGCATATAGTTTGCTATTGTGGTGACAAAATTGGCAAAATTTCTGAATCTGGTCAACTTGTAACCGATGACTTGGATAAATATGTTAATGTATTGGATGATATGAGAGTTTGTTTGTTTATAGGATGCGATAATCTACGATTTTTCAACTTATCATTAACCAATATAGCATCAAAATGGTTTATATATGATGTTCCATCGTCTTGTGGAAATGAGAAAAATCCCTTAACAGCCAATTACATACGACGACGTTATTTTTACATCGAAAAATGTAAAGATGCTTTAACTTTGGGCTTAATTGTAGCAACACTTACAGCCGATGGCTATTTAGATGTAATAAAACGTTTGCAAATGATGGCAAGATCTCGTGGTGTTAAAACCCAGATTATTTCAGTTGGCCGTATAAATCCTCCAAAATTAGCAAATTTTTTGGAGATTGATTGCTTCGTTTTGATTGGATGCGCATTTAATAATATGTTTGAGTCGAAGGAATTCTATAAACCAATTGTGTCGGTATTTGAGGCCGAAATGGCTTTAAATCCCGCGTGGCATATGCGTTATCCTGAATCATATGTTACTGATTTTAAGGAACTACTACCAGAAGGAAAAAGTTTTCTTGAATTCAAAGCTAGCAATATAAATGTGGATGATGTAAGCTTACTAACTGGTCGCTTGCGTAATTGTGCAAACGGTACAAAGCGCAACGATGTCGAAGTAGCGAATTTATCAGCTCTTAGTGAACAACAGCAAGCTTTAATAAATCAACGCAGAATGGAAATAATGACAACAAATACTGGCCTAACATTTGAAAATCGTACTTGGCAAGGTCTTGACCCTGCATTAGGACAGACAGAACCAGCTAAACTCCAAAAGGGCTTAAGTGGCATACCTATTAGCTATTCTCATGATTGAAGACATACCATATTTGAATGACATTTGAGTAGCCATTATTGAACAAGGATTTTATATAAAAACACTAAAAAAAATTCCTAAATAAGATTGTCAATTTCTGTTCTTAATAAATATAAGGTGATTATTAGAGGTGGCATTCACTATAATCTGTTTGGAAAAATAAATATTCGTTTACATTGTATTTATAGTATGCTAAAATATATATTTATTTTCAAAGCGAAGAATGTTACAAAATGATTACTTTAGGTAGGTATGAAGCAATTGCGGTTTCAACGCAATCACCACAGAGTTCCTTTGCAGAAATCCTACCACAGAAAGGAACAAAGGTGAAAGGAAATAGGGGAGAAAATAACGAATTAAAAAAATATATGAAGAAAAAAGGACGCTCAAATAAGACAATCGGTCATTACCTTATGAGCCAGCCTGTACGTGATGAATAACCCTCCAGGTCACATATCCTAGCTGACGCTACCTCACACTGGCCATTTAAGAAGCCCTGGCCTGCAATGCAATCCCTATTCACAAAACCTATCAGAATCCTGAGAGATTATCTCCTCAGAAAGAAACTCACAAAGAAACAAAGCCGTGGTGTTGCAGACGCATCGGCCAATTTACACTTAGCCGCGCCAGCTCATCAAACCAAACCCAAAAGTGGCGTGAGGCTACTTCTGAACAATGCAACCAGCTTTGAGCTGACATGTTCAGTCAGCGTCTTAATAGTAACCTGACAGTCAATATAAAAGAACACGCTATCCCCTCTAACGGCCAAGTCACGAATTCGCAAAAAAAATTATTACTTTATCTTTAAAATATTACGTTTACTTTGTTTGTCAGTCGGTCGTTACATAAAACTTGTAATTAAAAAAAATACAAATTTTCTCCTAGCGCTATGGACCTATACCACAAATTTTGAAATTCTATCGCCTTGTTTCCATTTTTCTTTTTTTAGATTAAAATTACTCAGGTTAAGATAATTATGTTAAAGAATTTATTTTCTTTTGAATTCAAAATTGTTATTTTTTAAACAGGAGCATTGATTTTATATTCTTTAATACCCATCACTTGTGTTTTTGGATCTTTTAATTAAATAAGTTACAATCGCATTATATTTGTTGCTCCTTTGTATTTCTCGATTATTTTTATTTTAAACTAGGTACTACATAAATTTCGTATCGAAATTTTATTTCTCTCTCAACACGTTCTCTCCCTTATCTCTCTCTTTCGCCGTATATTTATTTCTTTGGATTTAAACCCTCAACCAGTACATGGATGAACGGATTCTGTTGTAGTCAGGAAGATTTTCGACGGGACCAACAGCAGCTACAGCAGGGCATCTATCATAGATGTATTTCATTGCAACATTACGTACATTTTTTACATCGACAGCATCAATACGTTGTTCAAGTTCGTGCAAGGGAATGCGACGATTATAGCAAAGCATTTGGCGACCGATATCTTCGCAAATAGGTGTGGTACCATCGAGTTGCAATAACATATTTGTCTTTAGCAAATTCTTTGCACGTTCAACTTCGGCTTCAGTAACCATGGTGCACAAGCGCATCCATTCATTTTGAATGTTAAAAAGCATGTTTTCACATTCCATAGGATCACATACAAAGTAAATGCCCCACAAACCGGTATCCTTGTAGCAGGTATTAAAGGATTGGAAACTGTGGCATAAATCTAATAAAAAAAAGGCTTAACAAAATGCATTTAACTATAAAACAAACAACTTACTGTCTTCAGCACTGGCACGAGCCAAGTTAGATGCATTGTTAACGCCGCCACCTTGGGAACGATCCCACGCACCAATGAGGGTGTTTGCAACCATTAAGGGAATATTGTCTTGATCGGTCCAACCACAACCTTCAACTGCAATAGCAATGTGGGCTAAAGGCAAAGAATCGTCACGCACACGAACTTCTGAACCAGTAAAACGGCATGGGGTAACCGCTGGTGGTTTACCATCATAAGAGTTTTCTAATTTGCCCAAGTGCTGTTGAGCCAATTTAACCAATTCATTGTGATTGACACCACCAGCACCAGCTAAAATAATGCGCGATGCTTTGTAATGAGTGCTAATATAGTTTTGCAAGTCCGATTTGCCAATAGATCTAAAGATAATATTCAAACAATATTACTTATTTAATAAATTTTTGTTTTTAAAGCTATGTAAGTACTTGATGTTCTTTGTGGGTCCTAAAATAGTTTGACCCAAGGGAGTGCCTTGGTAAGCGGTGGCATGCAAATGATCAAATACAACTTCTTGCAAGTTGCTTTCTACCTCTTGCATTTCACGCAAAATTACTGAACGTTCACGTTCAATTTCCGATTCTCCCAATTTTGAATTTTGTATGATGTCAGACAGAATTTCAACAGCCTTCGGTACATCTTTAGACAAGCACTTTGCATAGAACACAGTTTGTTCACGGGATGTGTATGCATTCAAGTGAGCGCCCATGTTTTCAACTTCCAATTCCAAGTCAGTTTGGGAACGCTTGGCAGTGCCCTGCAAATAAAATTATGGCACAAATATTACAAATATCTAAACATTTTAATATCGACATACCTTAAAAGCCATATGTTCCAAAAAGTGGGCAACACCATTGTTTTGTGGGGTTTCAGAACGCGAACCAGCATCGATCCAGAGTCCCACGGTGGCAGTAGAAGCACCCGAATCTTCGCTAGCAACACGCAAGCTATTATCCAAGGTGGTTACCTGAGTGGCAGGGATGTTGACGAGAGTCTTTTTCAAGCTAGCTGCACCAGAAGCCTTATAGCGCTGCAAATCAAAAATGTACAAGTTAATTCGGCTATATTCAATTTAACCTCAACATTTCTGAGCTTAACATTCCCAAATAAATATTCCGCAAATGCGTAAGATTTTGGTAATATTCAAATTTATCCTTTTAAACTGTAATGTTTAACTTTAAGGATTAGACACATTCAGGAATTTATTAATTTCTATGTATCTTTTTCAACATATCCATTACGTAATTTTATACGAAGAAAAATCTACTAGACATTGCAGTCTCATAATCTCGGTACACATAATGATGGATATATTGAGAGATCTGAGTATACCTTCAAAACATTGACTCCTTTGGAGAGTTGACGCAAATTTTGCGAAATGCCGAGCACACGCATAGCCATTGTAAAATTATTATTCAAATTAATTTACACACTTAAATAATTACAAAATACTCTCGTAAAAGAGGACCCACTGAAGGTGGTCTTGTAAGAAAATTTTTATATTATGCGAAGTTGGCTGCAATTTTTTGATAAGTGTCAAAGTCTGAAAACTTACCAATGTGGTATGTTCAACACAAATTAACCCCTTGTGAAAACGATTTGAAAATAAAACAACCTTAGATAAATTTACAAATTTGTTTTAAACCTCAAAATTATTTTAGAGAAAACCTTAGCGTTGATCTCCGTGAAGTGGTGTAAACCCATTCACAGCTTGGTGAGAGCAAGTTTCTAGCATTAAATGACTTTTAAGGCGAACAATCTCGGTGTTAAGATCGGTACAAACTTTTGGATTTAAGTCGATCTTTTTTAGAAGCTATACTATACGAGCGGTTGTAGATGGGGTTTCATCCGATAAGGATGAATGGATTTGGCGAAGTCTATTCTATCTTCTACTTTATTTATAATATTTCCTCACGGCCTTCTTCTTTTTACTTCTAACCCCATTTACTCTTTCACGGACTACAACAACATTTGGCATTCATATTCTTTTGATTGTAGGTCGAGCCTCTTGAAGAATCTCACTTGAAGTGTGATTGAGACACTTACAAGTAACCTGGCGAAAATCTTTGACTAAAGTCGTTCGTATGATTTGGTGGCGTTGGTGTACGCTAAGGAGGCAGATGGTCTGTTGAAACTGTCACATTTTTAGAGTGAAGAAAGAAGCATTCAAATGTCCCTTAAAAAAAAAACTTTATCCGACCTAAAATAAAATATACCTCTCAGGTATAAACAGATGCTTCAAGGTCTGTTTTAAATATTTAAATAATTTGGATTAACAATTAGTTCAACAAATAATTAAAAATGTGATCATTTGCAATAGTAATGCTATCGAACACGTAGTCGTAATGTTAACTGACATACGGTTACATTGAGACAAATAATCGACGAGAGAAAGCGAGCATTTAATGGAAACTATTCCTTTTATATCCACATCTCTTAAAAAATTATTTAAAAACAAATAATAGTGTAAAAATTTAAAATATTTGATTAATTAAATTATAAAAATAAATATTTCTATGTGATAGTGATTACGCTTTTTCCATTAAATGTTTTCCTCAATGCGATCGTACCTTTAGTTAAAATTTAAGACAATTTTATTGTACCACATATAAAATTTGACCCACATTTTTCTATCAATCTTAAAACAATAGAAGGGGGAAAAAAGTCTCATATAGGCTCTAAACGCCGTCGTAAATATGTCTTTTATCGGGATGCTTCAAAACACTTTTTAGGCTAGGTTTGAAAGGCAGTGCAACATAGTCCAATTTTTCTAGGCTAAAAAACCTTTATTTTTTATTAAAAACATTCAACACAAAAAAGTACTAAAAGCCAAGAAATGTATTTAACCGTACTTTTGTACGCATACTGCTGAAAACAGTACATCTGACTACCATAAGTACCCAGTAGAATTCGCAGATCTACAGTATCGCTAGTCATTTAACTTTAAAGTTAGACTGTGGATGTCAGAAAGGCTTCATTAACCAAAGTGGGTCCTTTACCAAACTGCGGATCGCTCAAGCATTTTTCAATTCCAAAGATAAATTTATCAGGTGCTTGAAATACGCGTCCCGAAGTCGTAGCTTCCATCATGAAGCAATAAACAAAGATGGAGCATTCCCGTTTTCAAAATAATTTTCTACTACGCATGTACGTCACAAAAGTCCAATGTTATGAAAATTGTATACAATTTTTAATGAAAAACGAGAATAATCATTTTTGTTGTTTATTTTTCATATGTAAATTAAAAAGGTAAAAACTTTATTTTATAACTCTTACTTTAATTTATTCTTTTTTTCTTAATTCTTTTTAGATTTAGTAATTTTGATAAATTCCTTTAACTGTTAATCAAATAACAGTTACAACGTAACAAAATACAATTGGATTGCTTGCAAAATTTGTAATTATATCAACATTTTTAAAAGATGTACAAAATAATACAAGATGTCGAATATTTTTTTGACCATTGCACATATGTATTTTATATTGTAAACCGTTTTCGAAATCCTCTTGTTAAAAATATTCTATACAGATTTACAATGTCTTCAATTTATACCAAAAAAGTTAAAATAGTGTATTTTCATAAACCAAGTAAGAAGCAAAGTATGCAACTTTTAGTGACAGTTGAATTGTTTTAAAAAACGAAATTAATTAAATGGAGTAAAACAACTTGAAATATTTGTATATCACTATTAATTTTAACATAAAAAAATTATATAAACAAAAAATTTAGCAATTAGCTGATTCAAGTTTCGTCTCTAAAGCGTGTTGTGTAATTTGCCGTTCTTACGGTGGAAGTATATACCACGCGTTAAAAAACTAAAATTAGTGTATTTGCATAAAATGAGTTACATAAAAACCTTTTTTCGCGTTTGCGGAAGAAAGTTTGTTAACTTTGAACTTTTTAACGCGCTGTGTATTTTTGATAATTATCAGCTGATTATACAAGAATTAATTAAACGATATGAATAATTTTCAAATCCACTAGTAGGAAAACAAATAAAAAAACAGAAAATGTATTTTTAGCCTTTAACTGCGGTGGTGGTGTTAAATTGTAGCCTCTCATTTAATTTTTGGTTAGAACCCTCTTTACCCTCTCTCTATGGTTGTTATACTTTTAGTATCTTCCCATTTCATGCTCACTGCTATTCAGTTGTGTTTTGACCGTTGTGGCAAGAACGTGTGGGGCGATTATTAGATGCTGGGGTAATATTTACCACATGTCCATGTTTATGTTATTTTTCCCTTGAAAATATTTTATCACACATACGTGATAAAGTAAGTATTCAATATAAACAAAATTACCACAACTCCCACTTAAGGTTAGTTTTATGTAGAACTGTTTTATCACACGTACATTTAACATACCTTTTGGAAAAAGTTAATTTGCTTTCATTAATATTTTGTAATTGGGGGTGGCGTGGTGTAGTGGTTAGACCGCACGCATAACAACACAAACGAACCAGGTTCGCGCCCCAGCATAAGACATGACAAAGAAAAAATTTAATTGTGGTTTCGAATGTTTAAAAAAGGGGCTTCAACTTCCCTTCAGACAGACAACTACATCTAAAAAGTAAAGAAGAAGCCCCCCTGACCTTTTCCGCATACATCTGCCAATGTTGACAAACATCAGATCAGAAAAACACACTACCTACTGGGAAAAAAATTAATACTAAAGTAAAGATCACTACCAATTAGCAAGGATCTTCACCACTATGCAAGAACCAAATGGAAAAAGCTATAGCGGATTAATCATCTACTTAGCTTGAAAAGATCAAATTGATTAAAGAAACTGAAACAAAGCAATAGATGCTTTGTGGAAAGTCAATATGCTCCGTAAGGGAATGACGGAGATCAAAAATATTGTAATTAATTAAAATTAAATTTTAAATTTTACCCCTTTTGAAATTTTTGAAATTTTACTTTTTTATTGATTATATAATTAATTACAATTTTTTTGTTCTCCGTCACTCCTCTACGAAGCATATATGCCCAAACAAGGCGTTGTGTATTTTGTACAGTTATTAGCTGACAAGAAAAGAATAAATTAAACGAATATGAATCATTTTTCAGTCTACCAATTGAAAACAAATAAGAAACAGCTGACAGTAAATGTACTGTTACGAAAATAAAAATGCCTAAATTATGGTATATTTGGTAGTTATGTGTCACCATGTCAATGCCATACTTATTTACGTATTTGGCAGCACTGCTAAATCGACCAACTTTACGTTATATTTGAATTAACGGATATAAAAAATAGAAGATATGAGACATTTCCGGATCCTTCCAAACTATGGGCAATTAGGTATATAAAGAGGCTGCTTTACCTACACGTCAGTTAGTTATCGTTTGGCTGTCAATAAATAAAATTGTGTTAAAGCGGAAATAGAAGTGTTGTATAAACGAATATTAAGTGTTGTATTAAGACAAACAGTATAAAAGTTATAGTGGTATAAATAAAAACTGTAAGACAACAAAATAAAGCGGTGTTTATTTTATTTTAACGCAATTTAAATTAACTCAAACGTTTTAAAAAGAAGGTAACAGTATTTTTAGCGCGTGTTATGTAACTTACAAGTGTTCATGCGGGTCAGTTTTTAAGCCAACGTTAGTTGACGTCGAATTAACGCGTGATATGTACTTTTACCTTTAAAGCGTTGAAAGTATCAAAGTACCAAACGCACTAAACGCCTAGTGCGTGTTATGTACCTTCAATTTTATTGTGCATACACACCTTATTTTTTTATTACTTTTTTGCTTAAAAACCGTCACGCATACCCTCATTATGGAAAAAAATAATGGACCTGAGCAATACATAATCTGTTTATTTGATTCATGACTTTACATGTTGTTATTCCCAAGAAAGACACAGAATAACGAGAAAATAAAGAAAAACTGTGTAAGAATAAAGCCAGAATAGAAACTACAATGTTTACATAAAAGTAATACTATAAGACCAAAGATTGTTATCAAAAACTGGAATTTAGAAAAAGTTTTGGTGTAACTGCTGTAACACTAAACCCCAAGTTTTAATATATCTTAAACTTTATTAACCCCCTGAGTAGAAATGACTGGTCTAAAAAAAAATGCTAAATTGACGTTATTGTAAATAATGGTTTTTTATGATAATTTTATTTTATGGATAACTCTACGCATAGAATTGTGCAAGTAAAATTTTCAGCACGTGTGCCAATCTTCGAGATTTAATTGTAAGGCAAATGATTTGGCAAAATACTTGAAAAAATAAAATGCTTCTTACATGGGGACTACACGATCGAGTTTTGCCTTTTAATTATTAATACACTCACAGTTTATTACTAATACACTCACAATTTCAAAAATTGATACCAATTAATTTGATTAACAAAATTTGCTTTCCATCGAGAGTTTCAAGTTGCTTTCAAGAAAACAGCTGATCATAATTGGCATGAACAATTTATAGTTCTTATCTCCAAGAACACATGTTGAACAAAGAAATTGTTTTCAATTTAAATTCAAGTTGCGTGTCGCCTACGTCGCAGCTATCATTTTTGGTAAATTTTGACAAGCAATATATGAAACGATTTCAAGAAAAACTTAATCGTGTAACCGCAGGATTAAATATATACATATAATGATATGGGCATAATCATATTATAATTAAAAAAATATTTATAAAAAAAAACCAAAATATACTTTCATAGTGGCTTTCAATTAAACGTTATAGCATTTTTAATTCAAAAATTGTGTTTTTAGCTATATTAATTATTACTATAAAAAGTGTGTTAAATTGGCACAGAGTATGTTTAATTTAAACTGAGGTATGTTTAGTGAATACATAATTTTAATTGTTTACGTTTTGTAGTAGTCGGTAAATCATACCTCTTTGGTAGAGTAGAATAACAAGCGATAATTGAGTTCATAAAAGTTTACAAATCGATTCTGTTCGTATTTCGTAAAAATTCTACGTATTGTTAATGGCTGGTAATTTTTGGCAAAGTTCTCATTCTCAACAATGGATTTTAGATCGTCAAGACTTGATACGTGAACGGCAATATGATTTACAAGTGCTCACCGAAGAAGAATACCAAAAAGTGTTCATATTCTTTGCTAACGTCATTCAGGTTTTAGGGGAACAACTAAAACTACGTCAACAGGTCATAGCTACTGCGACGGTGTACTTTAAACGCTTCTACGCTAGAAACTCCTTAAAAAACATTGATCCTTTATTGTTAGCACCAACCTGCATTCTTCTAGCCTCGAAAGTTGAGGAATTTGGTGTGATTTCTAATTCACGTTTGATTTCTATCTGTCAATCGGTTATTAAAAGCAAATTTAGTTATGCATATACCCAGGACTTTCCCTATCGTACGAATCATATATTGGAATGTGAATTTTATTTATTAGAAAATTTAGATTGTTGCTTAATAGTGTATCAACCGTACAGACCATTGTTGCAACTGGTGCAGGATATGGGTCAAGAGGATCAACTACTAACACTCAGCTGGCGTATTGTAAATGATTCCCTAAGGACAGATGTTTGCCTATTGTACCCACCGTACCAGGTTGATTTTTCAGAGTTCTATAATCGCAACGAAAACTAATTTTTTTATGTTTTTTTTTAGATCGCCATAGCTTGCTTACAGATTGCATGTGTAATTTTACAAAAGGATTCTATGAAACAATGGTTCGCTGAACTGAACGTCGATCTGGATAAAGTACAAGAAATAGTACGTGCTATTGTAAATCTATTTGAGTTATGGAAAGATTGGAAGGAAAAGGATGAAATACAAATCTTATTGGCTAAAATTCCTAAACCAAAACCTGCACCACAACGCTAGATATATATTAAGTTTATAGCATTTAATATTGTAGTATATTATGAAAATCAACTTTTAGTTATAACTATACTTTATATTGTAAACACACACAACCATATATTATAAAAAATATTCAATATAATATTTAGAGGTACTTTGATTGGCCAGTTGAAAATTTTGTATTTAATATTTTGGCTTTGTCAACAATTTGCTTGGTTTGACCGCGATCGATTTTATTCAACTTTAAATCTATATCCCTTGTGAAAGGTCGACGTTCAGGTTTGGCTGCACTATCATTTAATTTTTTCGCTTTTTTCTCCTCCTTTCGTAATTTCTTTTGATGCATTTCTACTAACGACTCCTCACGTTTGTGTTTCTTTTTGTGCTTTTTAGCAATAGCTTCCTGCTCTGCATCACGTTGTTTTTCATAAAGTGCTAGAGCCTGCTGTTCGAGTAGTTCTTTTGAAACATTTGAAGTGGTAGAATTTTGTTTCTCATTTCCTGTTTGCGGTGTTTTTGTCCAAGAAGATCTGTCATATTCAAAAGAATTATTAGAGTATATTAAAATTAACTTTAAAAATATTAAAGCACAAAATTATACCTATCACTAAAATCTGGCTTTTCTTTTCCCTGATGGAAACCTCTTTTTAAATTAGTTAATGCTGCTAAACCACCTTTCAAACCCACATTGGGCAATTCTAACATCCATTCTTCGCGGACATTTTGATTGCTTACTGCAGTACTGGTGCCTTCAATGGCAGCCATTTTTAACTCTAAGGCTCTTTGTTCTAGTTCAATTTGAGCTGATGACATTTCGCTTTCATCAGCGACTGGAAGAGGACCATAGAAGCCTTGCATATCATCATCATCACTTTCTAAAGTAACGGTATTTTGGGATTCATCTTTGCATTTCCCTTCGGTTTTTATATCTAATAGCTGATTACTTTTTAAAAATTCTTTCGGTATAACGGGTCCTATTACTAATGGCTCTTCTGATTTTTCAACCATTTTGACTTCATTTAGCAAATGGGGCGGCAAAGCAGGCCCAAATGTATCCTCTTTATTGTCATTTTCTTTAATTAATTCAGTTTTATGCTCAGTTTGAGGTTTTTCAATTTCTAACTTTTCATCGCTTGATGAAGTGCTTTCTTTTCGAGGAAGTTTCTTACTTTTGTGAGTTTTCTTCTTTTTGTGATTTTTCTTCCTTTTATCTTTTTTATGTGTTTTAGATTTTCTCTCCGTCTTCTTTTCTAATTTCTTATGTAATTTACGTTTTCTTTCCGATTCCGATGATGTAGATGAACTACTACAATCAGTTTCCTTCATTATTTATGGTTTTATTAAAAAAATGCTATTAATTGAAGAATACTCGAGTTGTGTGACTAAAAAAGAAAAAAAAAAAACACTTGATAAAGAAAAGGGTTTTGCTTAAGATTTTTCTTAATTTTATTAAAAATAAAATTATAAATTTACACAATATACAAAAGTATTTTCTATTAGGTTCTACTAACAGGAATATTTTTTTTAGTAATAATTACATTAATAAAGCTTTTAAGAATAAAATAATTTAATAAGAACCTTAAAAATTATGTTTTGAAAAAATATCACGTTTGCCATTTTTAAACGGAAACAGATCATGTTCTTTAATGAAAACTTCTAAAACATCAAGAAATATATTCTTCCAAATAATGCAGGCATTTTCTCAGCAGAACTGCCAACGTATTAAATGAAATTTACTCTTTGTTTTTATAAATTTGTCTTTGAAGAATATTTTCAATAACTACTTTACATTTAAAAGGTTATATTGACTATATTTGCAAGAAAATTGGAAAAAAATTAATTAATAAAACAAATAAATACCTTAACAGCAATCACAATCTACAATACAATGATTAAACTTCATTTTGAGTTCGGTTCAACAATTTTTTTTTCATGCTGCACGAGTCAACAAATTAATAGATTGCAAAAATTACAAAATAAATCAATGCGCATTATATTAAAATACAACAGGTATGCACCAATAAACTTTATGCTTGACTCTCTAAAATGACTAGATAAAAAACAAAGACTGTAATTAAATACCATAAACTTTATTCAAACAATTAAAATTGGAATGGCACCACAATATATAATAGAGCAAATAATGTGTCGGGGAAAAGCAACCATACCATTTGAATAATAATGATGACTTTAGAATTCAAAGAACTACAACAACCGCAATGCAACGCTTAGTGTTTCACAAAGGATTACAGCTCTTCAACAGATTACCCAGTGGCATTAAAAATGAAAGCAATCCGAACATATTTCGAAAAAAATTTATATATTTTGTTCAAAACAATGTCATTTAAAGCTAAACTTTGTTAATTAAGCTTTTCGTAAATGTAAATTCAAAGTAATATTGATACTAATAAAGGAAGATAATAATAATAATAAATAAATAGTTCCACATTTGCTATTTTTCGGTATTTAGAAAATCAAAATAGTATGCAATTATAAAAAACTTCCCTATCTATTTAATTAAAAAAGCAGAAGATAATTTAGTTCTTAAATATTAAGGATTATAAATTTTAAACAATGTTTATAATTTCATCAGAGAAAATTAAGATATTTTGGATCCAAAGAAAATTTTTTTAAAATCCAAATAAGAGCTTTACAAGGTAATGCATCAACTACTATCATTTATCCTTATTGATTTTGGTGTGGTCGTATAATCATATTTCGACATTTTTATAACACATGAAAGGACAATTTTATTTAATCTAGAAAAATCTCACAAAATGACAATAACGATATCAAACACGGTATGGCATATTATACTACATATGTACCTATATGGGAGTAATTATTATAATTTCTCTATAATAAATTTTTTTATGGGCCCCTAATTAAAAAATTTGTGAATTTTTTCAATTATCTTCCATACTAGTTGTAGGTATATTCTCTATAATATCGACTGCAAATATTTTTTCTTATTATTTGTGTATTTAAATCTAAACATAATTAATTTTTCCCAGGCAGTCTGTCCATGTTTTAAACTAAAACTAAACTAATTTGAACACCGACTGTCTATTTACTTTTAAATAATACATTTAACCAAGTCAACAAATTTACGTACTTATAAACAAAGTTTAACAAAATTTCTTACAGAAAATTGTTTAACAACGCCAGCTAAAATAACGTATCTTTCTGTTTTTTTTTTCTTCCCTGTATTCAATTGGAAAATGTTTTTAACGCCTTGTTATAACTATAAACTGCCGATTTTAGTAAGCCAGCACTAGGTATATTCTTCACAGATTGTTTTATGCTACTGCGCCAAACTATATCATTCACCGACACTTGTACAATTTTATGAATATTTTTTAAAGCGGCTAAATTTTGTATTATATCAATATAGCTACCAGTAAAGGCAGCATTACGTATCAAACGTCGACGCAATTCAGCCGGTGCCTGCCGTAGGTGGTATTCTAAGGCCTTTTCCGATTTATCCTGCTCAAATTGGGTAACAATGCGGTCGGAACCCTTTTCTTTGGCTGCAAAATCAACAGCTACATATTGTGACAAGTCTCTCATGATAGGTGCGTATAATTGAAAAAATTCTTTTTCTTGTGACCGAACAATATTGGAAACTTTGTTTTTGTTCTCACCAAAGATCATGCGAAAGTCACCGTTATAACTTAGACTTGATATGGTATGAAACAATTCGAATGCAGTAAATCTTTCGGGCAGCAAAAGAAGAGCTACTTGAAAGGCATTTCTTAAATTCATAGATAGTGCAGTTTTTAGTTCTTTATCATCATCTGCTGACACAACATCCTGCACAGGTTTATGCAAACGGCCGGCCACATACAGATGCCGCCACTCTAATAGATCCTGAAGCATTTGTTCTTTTGATATAACACCATATTTAATTTTCACACCCACGTCATGCAATGGCACCAGGGTATTAAAATATATTCCAGCTCCAAAATATTCTTGATATTTCATAATAATTTTGGGACCCAAGTGACGCATTGCTGAATAGTGACTTTCATGACGGCTTATGTTTTCGGCATGCCAACCCAAAGGGTCGCGTATACAAAATATTAGATCAATGACGCAATTTTTCTGTTTGCCAACCTCGGCATAACCCAGTTGCTGTTTAACTCCAGAACCATAAGCAAATACGTATGATAGACCGCCGCGTGGAAATCTCGCCAATATTTCTTTGTATATACACATGCTTAAATCAATACTTAGCTGTTTGCAATATTTAAAATTAATATAATTACTTGTGATTTGTAAGATGGTGTTTTAACGATAGTTTCATTTATGTTTCCTTATACTTTCAACAGTAATGATGAAAACTTTCTTGGCCTTGGCAATTTGTAGCGAAAGCAATGAATTTACTTTATTGTAGGATGAATAATATCAGTGTTGCCACAACGACATTATGAAAAGCACACAACCAGCATCAAAATTACACATACGAAGAAAATTACACACAAAATTCTGTTTTTACGAATATTATATACAAACAGTGACCCAAGGTTAACCGGAAATATAAATATAGATTTTTCGTGGACTTAATTATACATCGATATGAATAACAAGAAAACTAGTATTATTTAATCAAGAATAACTGTAAGTTTCATCCGAAACGCAAAATTTATTATTTTCTTTTAGCTCAACGCATAACGCAATCGATCAAAGCGCCTTAAGCTGAACTAGTGTGTTTGACTTTTTCTAACAAACTCTTCTAGCCAGTTCCTTCTAATGATGTTCAATTACAATATGTTCTGAGCTTTACGTAGATGTTTCTGTAAGCTCGGGTCAGGTACTGATCAACGAAACCTTTGATTTATCCGATGTTTCCATAGGATCGTTACCTTGGTAGAATGGGAAATTGCTTGAGATACGTCCTCTATTTGTACTTTGCTTCATATTTTCTTTTGGAATAATGAGATAAACAAATTTGTGCGCTTTACTATAAAAGATGTGTAAATCTGTCTTCACCAACATTCATGATATAGTCCCAAACCATACACCATGCTTAAAATAAATTTTGGTATTTTTGTGATTGAAATCGGTTTGTGTGCAAATAAGGAATTTTCGTGTGCCAAATTTCATATGACAAAACTTCAAAATATGGAGATTACAGAAAACGGTAGAACAAAAAGTAAAATTACTACACACACTATCAAAAATTACACACAATATGTGTAATTACACTTAACATGGCAGCACTGAATAACATAGGATGGGATATGTTTAATGTAAGTAATCATACTATCATACGATGTATTTTGTATTAACTGCACTACCATCCTGTGTGGTAACATAGCGTTCAAACGATATTGTTTTAAGAGCTTTTTTATTTTTAATTTAAATTTAATGTATATATAAAAGAGGACTATAAAATGCGTTGTAATTGATGTTCCCTGAAATGCGCCAACCGATTTTATTTTATAAGCTATTAAACGAAAAGTAAATTCAATACCAAGATTTTTGTGTATATGCGGTTCTTTTAGGTCCATTGGTTCGGGAGTTATTAACGTTAGAGTGAACCCCTTTGTATTACATAAGTTTTACTTGACGAAGCGAAATTTGTTACAGCATTTAAACTTTGTGTGGTTTAGAAAATATCTTTAAAACTGTGTATACAAAAAACATGTAGAAAGCTTTTACTTGGTCTATGGCGTCACTATTGTTCAATTGGACAGTGCAACGCCCATATAAAATTTGTATATATGTATATGTCTATATCTTATAAACGGTAATAGTAAGAGCCTCTAAATTATGCCAAAATAACTTTGTGGTCAATACAAATCATCAGTCATCAATCGGGCCGAATAGGATTACCAATTAAATATTGTTTTTTTTATATATCTAGAGAACAATTAGTATGTAAGGTTGGTCCAAATAACTTCTTATATAGTACAAAAAACCATCAGTTAAAAAGTGGGTGGAAACGGATAAGGAGGCATGGTACCTCTCGTACAAATTAAATAATGATTTATGTATATCTTGAAATTGGTTAGAGTTAAAGTTTCTAAATTAGGTTTAAATAACTTGACAGAATATTGTATTTTGCATGTGTAGAGAACGGTAAAGCTTGCTTTATTTATCGACAGAAGTCAAAAAGCAGGTATAACACAAAGGCTCGCAGCAACGCGGGAGGGATTTATCTAGTTTATAATAAAAAACAATGTAAACACAATGTAAAGTGAAAATAGTAACAAAATTATAAAAACCAGTGAACTCAGCGGCATTCTAGCATCTAACACTTATTTTAATTATGTATGTATATAAGTATGTATGAATATAAATTAGTGTTTTAAAATTACCACCATATACATACTTATATAAAACTTAAAATGAGTTTTAAACATATTTTATTTCAAAGTTTTTTTTTGAAATCTTTAAATAGATTTCAAATACATTTTATTATTTTAGTGTAAGCCTAAAAATATAAAATAATTCTCTTAAAACGTCTTTTTTAAAAGACAAAAAAAAAAAAAAAAAATAAATAAATAAAAAATATACTACCCTGTAGGAGATTAAATTAGTGCCTAACTAGTACTGAACTAGTACAAAAATCACCAGCACTATTTCTGAACTGTAAACTTTCCTCTACCATCTTAACGCTCAAATTAGCATTGAGTGTGTGGAAAGTTACTAGTACTATTGGTTCTAGTCGTGTACTAGTATAGTTGGATCCAATTGAGAGCTATAGAACCACTTTATTACTAGTTCTTTTTCCATAATTAGAAATTTGGTTCCTTTATTGCTCTAGTAAAAATTAGAGGTTAAAAAAGTAATTTTTTGTATGGTGTTTATTTATTAAAATATTTATAGAAAATATATATAGAAAACCTTAAAGAAAAAAATTTGTTGTGCACTTTGTGTAACCGTGTGCGAAGGTATGTCCGGGACCACAGTTTTTGGACTATTTACTTCTACATTTTTTATATTATCTTTTTATATAGAGTACACATTTATAATAATATAATAATAAATAAATGAATTGATAATAATAATAAATATGTATATTACTCTAATAATAATGTTATTTAAGTTCAATGAATACATAAATAAAATATAATTAAGCAACGGAGTTGCTGAATAGCTATAAGTTAGAGTTTAATTAAATAATGTTAATAAAAACACTTGAAAAGTAATAATCCAACACACAGTCGTGTTTTGATTTCGACTCGAAAACCTTAATTTTTCCAGTGCCCGACTTTTCGTGTTAAATTATAATTTATTTAATTTCGCTTTTTGTAAAAAATATTAGGAAAATACATTTTGACGCTCAAGCAGGGACATGAAAAATTAAGTGTGACAAGTGTTTGTGAAAGTTACAAAATATATTATTGATCTTTTAAATTAGTTAAAATTTAAATAAAAAGGATTGTGTTTTAAATTTTATAAATTAATTAAAATTTAATTAAAAGCCACAAAAATAAACAAAATAGAAATATTAAAAAAAACACAAACAAATTTAAAACATATATACATATAAAAAATACAAAAATAATAAGATACATTAGTGTGTGAAACAAAAAAAAGAGTAACAACAACGAAACAACAAGAATTGAACAACAATAAGGAATCAACATCATTCATATTCAAGATCTGAAGAAATCTTTCCTAGAAGACTCAGATGACTAGTTGCCGGTGCTTCTTATGTAGAGCTGGGAAGTAGGTCTGATTCTGATCAACAGGTAAAAGTGTAAATAGTTCTTGTGTTTTATATAGTCTTAATTTTGTAAGTTAATCAAAAATAGGAGATTTTTGTAATTTACTCGAAAATTAACGCTTTTCAAGTCGAACACTAGAAATATTTAACACTTATAATTTGTGAAACAATTAATTAATTTATTTATATACATATGTATGTAAATATATTTATTTATAAAATAAAAAAATAAAAATGCACCCTTAAATGTGATACAAATTGCGAGTGTTTATATTGTTAAATTAAAATGTACTTACATTAACAATTTATCCTTTTTAAATAAAAGAGAACATTCAGCAGTATTTGTGCTGCTTCTGTTTATTTTTTCATTACTGCTTTGCCCGTTGTTCGATCGGTGTTCCATTCTGAGCGTTCATATACCGTTGGTATATTACATTCGCTTACATTGTGTTGCGATCACACTAGCATTGAAAAGTCATTTTATATACGACAGTTAAATATAAAGTCGATTGTGTGTTCACACTAGCATCAGAATTTTAATTATTCATTATTATTATATTTTTATAATATAGTGTGCGCACATAAACAATCAATACTTATTTATATTATAATAAAGTGACAGATAAACGATTTTACTCGGTAAATTTTGTAATTTTATTTACCGAAGGCTGTAAAAAGTAGTACTACTGCGTTTAGATAAAATATTTTTGACTCAATTTAATTAGATTATTTTATATAACGGGGTGATTACAGTAGTATCGGAAAATTCTGATATATTTAGATAATATTGAATAAATTCTTCAATCCAAAGCAAGTGAATAATAGTAATTTCAATATAATTCGTCCAATAATTTATTTTGCCCAATATTATCTCTTGCATCATAATCATAATGAATACCAGGGGCTCAAAAGGCCAAGATTCTCCTTCCGAAGCGGAAGATCTTGAGAATAGTGATGACATTTTAGATAAATTACAGTACTAAGGTGTTTCACATAAACACTTCTATGGAAAACGAGAGCAATATCGAATCAATCGTCAGGACATTTTTGGATTTAGAAGAACTTCCAAACGAATCTAGAGAAATATATTCAGAGGAGCAGAAGAAATGTGAGAGCGATTTTATGAACACAGTACGACGTCAAACGTCAGGACGGTTTGAGGTTTCTTTACCTTTTAAATCTGACCCTAAATTATTGGAAAACTCGTTTGAAACTGCCAAACGACGATTTCTATTTTTGAAAAGAAGGGTTTCCAAAGATACTACGAGGCAGAAGTATCATGATTTCATGAAGGAGTACTTTAAATTGGACCATATGTCACTTTTGGACAAAATGCCAGATACTCCTTATTACTTTATTCCACATCAATGAGTTCTCTAACCTCAAAGTACAACTACCAAACTTCGGGTAGTATTTGATGCTTCTTGTAGAACTTCTTCACATGTTTCGCTGAATGAACTGTTAATTGTTGGTCCTACAGTTCAAGCAGAATTGTATTCTACTTTAATCCGTTTTCGACTTCACAAGCACTTTATCACTGCAGGTATTGAGAAAATGTATCGTCAAGTCCTAATTAGTGATAAGGTCCTTTGGAGAGAGATCCCATCTGATGAATTAAGAGCGTTTCGGTTGAACACTGTTACTTACGGTACAGCTTCAGCGTCATTTCTGGCTATCAAATGTCTGAATATATAAGTTATATGTATTAAGAGACTTTTCCTATTGGTTCAAAAATTGTTCGCAGTGATTTCTACGTTGATCAGATCACTGAAATTTTGAAGTTAGCTGGTTTTAGTCTTACGAAGTGGTTTTAAATCATTCTGATTTCCTGAATTCACTGGGGAATGAGAAACTGATTCATAGCGATTCAGATTCAGCAAAAGCTTTTGGAATACACGGGGTTCCGAAGAATGCCTTATTTAAATTTCATTTGGATGATAAATTTCAAGATTTAAAGGCCACAAAGAGGAACATCTTATCAGTTTCTTCTCGTTTATCACTAAATCCAAAATCTTACTGCAAGAACTTTGGATTCAAGAGCTTGACTGGGATGAATAAATTCTTCTGAGCTTAAATACTTCATGGGAAAACTTCAAATCTAATTTACTGGCAGTTGATTGAATCACAATCCCAAGATTCGTTCACACAACGTCCACTTTAAAAATTCAGATTCATGGATTTTCTCATGCTTCAATTCGTATTATATTAGAAGCTCCGATACATCCATCCTGCCTAACGACTTTTGTGTTATGTAGATAACTAAAGTATCCTTTCCAGCGTTGCTGGGAGCTGTTGTATACCTATAAAATGTATTACTCCTAAGAAAAAACACATCATCAAAAAGGGACAACTTATTTGTATTTATATAGATAAGAATAAATATATAAATAGCTTTTACGCGGTGTGCTTTGTGTAATACCCGCTTATCACATCTCTTTCGATATTTGACTGATGTAGATCAGGGTTGAAAAAGTTGGTACAATTGTACTTTTATTGGTACAATTTCAGACTCAAAAGCACAATGGTACACCAATTACTCATTTAGTACAATTTACGAACTTTGTCAATTTATTTTTTTACTGTATTTTCTCCAGTTTATCATTTAGGTGATTTATTAAAACTAAAGAATAAAATAGGCTTCATGTGCCTACAGTTTCCGGTCTTATTCAGACAAAAGGTCGTAAAATTTTTGCTACTTTAGTTTTAAAATACCAAATAATTTGTTATTGTTATTCGTGCACGAATTGTGGAGTCTAATAAACACCACTTTTGAACTCATATACTTTTGTTGCCGTTTCCGAATACCACCTTATTTGCCTTATTTACTTATAACAATAAATAGTTTTCAAGCTAACGTGAGGTTTAAATTTGAAATCAAAGATATTCTTGAAAATATGATTGATTTTATTAATTCAAATTGCACGAAGTTACGCAATTTTGTGGTGACTGTCAGACTACAAGTCAGTTACAGAGGGTTAAAGATATACTACCCTACGGGGAGCCTGTAACCCCTATAGGGCGCATCCCCAGGTGGCGGATAGGGGAATGCCTCCCAGATATGGGTGGTAGGAGGGAATCGAAATACCTCCCGCGGACCAACAGGTAAGTTCAAGCGCGGCCTTTCTCGGGTGAAGCGTTTTCTTGGCCAGCGTCTGTTTCCATGTTGGGAACGGCTGACTTTAAGTCACCTGGTGGCAATAGGTATAAAATGCTACGGGAAGAAACCCGGAAAAGAATAATGTTACGGTGCAGGGTTCGTTAAAGAATAATGTTACCAGTGCCGGCGGCTTTGGGTAGTGTGCGAGCAGGCTACCAGTCGTCGAGATCAAGTGACTGCAATGATATCCCGGTAAGCATGGCTAGGATATCAGATAATGCTACAAGCACTGAAAATGGAAATGGTGTGGCACAGGGAGTGTGTGAAATCGACCCGTTCCGCAATAGTTCCAAAATTAGGAGATCTCCGCAGAATTCTTCGAGAACAGCGACCGGAGGGGCAGATGCAACCCCTAAAAACTCTCAGCTGCTACCTCACTCCTAGTGACAATATAGATCAATTTATGATAAAGCTGGACTTTATTGAGGACACGATCCGCGAGTCAGAAGGACCATTCATAGTAGCCGGAGACTTCAATGCCAGGGCGGTTGAGTGGGGCGACCTGACTACGAACACACGAGGAAGATGTATCCTGGACATGACTGCAAGGTTGGGTCTGATGGTAGCGAACGATGGTAATACTCCAACCTTCAGGAGACCGGGGTGTGAGTATACCACGCCGGATATCACCTTGGTGACCGATGGATTCTCCAGTTCAATGAATGAATGGAGAGTCTTGGAAAACTATACGGGCAGTGATCACCAGTACATCACATTCCGGATCACGGGAGGAAATGATGTACCGCCTGCGCGTAGAAGGAAAGGAACTCGAAGATGGAACGCAGGTAGGCGGGACCCAGCGTTTTTTGGCGACTTTTGATAGTTACTTATCCTTGGACAACAGGGATGACGCAAACTCTTTGGAAAATGCCATGATGGAGCGTATTAGTCATGATTGCGAGGCGAAACTCCAGGAGGCAGCCGGGGTATTGGTGGACAAGTGAGATTGCTGAACTCAGGGGAGCCTGCCTCTGCAACAGGAAAAAGTACACAAGAGCGAGACGTATGGGAGACGCACTACGGGAGGCTGAAGACTTTCGACAATCTCGAACGGCTTTAAAACGGGCAATCGTCGTTATGATCTGAACAGCAACCTTTGGGGACTTGGGTATAAGATCGTACGACGTAAGCTGGGAGCGAATACTTCTACCCCTCACTTGGAGGGCGGGATCATCGATGGTATAGTAAGAGGCTTGTTTCCTGTCCACCCCCCACAGAGTGAAGAATTGGAATCCTGGGCTGCTGAGATACCTCCGCCTTTTACTGAGGAGGAGCTAAGAACAGCGGCGAGGGGTCTTAGGATCAACAAAGCCCCTGGCCCGGACGGAATACCCGCTGAGGTGCTCAGGTTGTTGGCTGAAAACCGGCCGGACGCATTACTCGGGGTTTATAAAGCATGTATTGCTCAGGCCTCTCAGACCTCTTTGTATGCTGGATTGTGCCGGGAAACTTTTGGAGAGGGTACTGCAGCGCAGACTGACAGAATCCGTCGAATTGGCTGGAGGACTATCGGAGAGGGAAGTATGGTTTTCGACCTCACAGGTCGACTGTGGGTGCTATAGCGGATGTGCTGGAGTCTGCGAGCGTGCCCAACGGAGACGTTACTAACCAAAGCGTATAACGGTCTTAGCGACCTTGGATGTACGGAATGACTTCAACAGCCTACAATGGACAGACATTTTGAGAGCACTACGGGGAAGATTTCATACCCCCGAATACCTGATAAGAGTGTGATAAGTATCACGTCTGTTGCAGCCAATGGATCTATATGGGGGCGAGCCTTAGAATATAAGTGCCGGAGGACACTCATCTCGTGGGATACGAGGACGATGTGGTGGCGGTTATTTCGGCTAGGGATACCGAGGATGCTAGAAGGAAGCTGAATCAGGTTATGATAAGGACTAGGACATGGCTTGAGGATCATGGTCTGGAGCTTGCCGGTGAGAAAACGGTGATCATTACGATGACACGGGCTCAAATGCCGCTTGAAATTGACATGTAAGTAGGCGATTTGTCCTTGGTTACGCAGAAGGTGGTAAAGTATCTGGGAGTGAGGCCCGACTCCAGACGCACTTACTGCGCTTAGATCAGCATCCGGCTGCAAAGGCTGCTAAAGTGACGGGCATGCTGATGGCGAATATTGGCGGGCCGACTCATGGCAAAAGAAGGCTGATTATGGCTAACACGGACTTCATATTATTGTACGGTAGCGAGATTTGGGGAGATGCGCTAAGGTCAAAGACAAAGCGCAAGGTCTTGGAGGCACGGCGACACTTAAAGTGGCTTCGGCCTATCGTACGGTGTCAGGGGCGGCAGTCTTCGTGATAAGTGAAGTGATACCCATCGATTTGCTGACTTTTGAGCGCAAGAGGGCATGCGATGCGAGGAGAGAGAACCTCATCATTGGGGCCGCAGAATTCAGATCCCAGACTATGCGACGTTGGCAGGAGAGATGGGGCTCTGAGATAACGGGCAGATGGACAGCGAAACTAATTCCCAACATAGAAAGATGAAATCGAAGAAACTTTGGCGAGGTTGACTACTTTATGACCCAGTTCTTTTCGGGATACGGATACTTCCGGAGTTATCTGCTTCGCATGGGGAAGGTACAAGCCCCAAGTTGCATTTATTGCGACGCTGAGCACACATTGTTTGACTGCGTGAGATGGCAGGCTGAAAGGGAAAATTTGAGGCAGCAGATTGGTGAGTTTAATCCCGACAATCTGGTGGACAAAATGATAGAGAACGAGAAAGGATGGAACGCAGTAAGGGTGTATACAGGATGCGTACTGCGGAATAAGAAGGAAGATCTCGGCAGATGGCAACGAAATGTGATCGCGGCTATTGGCCAACGGGATAATCGTGGCTTTGAATATGGCAGACCCAGAGTAAAAAATGGTCCTTATGAGGACGTCGTTCTGGGCCTTCCCGAAGTAATGCGGAGAGCGGTTCCAGGGAGGGGTATCCCCAGAAGAGGAGGAGGGATTGTTTTAGTGGAAACACCACTGAACGCAGTCGACAACGGTCACTGTAAGTGCGAGGGCATTTTTAACCCTACCTCATACGACAAAAAAATGATAATAAAAATAATAATAATAATAATAATAATAATAATAATAATAATAATAATAATAATAATAATAATAATAATAATAATAATAATAATAATAATAATAATAATAATAATAATAATAATAATAATAATAATAATAATAATAATAATAATAATAATAATAATAATAATAATAATAATAATAATAATAATAATAATAATAATAATAATAATAATAATAATAATAATAATAATAATAATAATAATAATAATAATAATAATAATAATAATAATAATAATAATAATAATAATAATAATAATAATAATAATAATAATAATAATAATAATAATAATAATAATAATAATAATAATAATAATAATAATAATAATAATAATAATAATAATAATAATAATAATAATAATAATAATAATAATAATAATAATAATAATAATAATAATAATAATAATAATAATAATAATAATAATAATAATAATAATAATAATAATAATAATAATAATAATAATAATAATAATAATAATAATAATAATAATAATAATAATAATAATAATAATAATAATAATAATAATAATAATAATAATAATAATAATAATAATAATAATAATAATAATAATAATAATAATAATAATAATAATAATAATAATAATAATAATAATAATAATAATAATAATAATAATAATAATAATAATAATAATAATAATAATAATAATAATAATAATAATAATAATAATAATAATAATAATAATAATAATAATAATAATAATAATAATAATAATAATAATAATAATAATAATAATAATAATAATAATAATAATAATAATAATAATAATAATAATAATAATAATAATAATAATAATAATAATAATAATAATAATAATAATAATAATAATAATAATAATAATAATAATAATAATAATAATAATAATAATAATAATAATAATAATAATAATAATAATAATAATAATAATAATAATAATAATAATAATAATAATAATAATAATAATAATAATAATAATAATAATAATAATAATAATAATAATAATAATAATAATAATAATAATAATAATAATAATAATAATAATAATAATAATAATAATAATAATAATAATAATAATAATAATAATAATAATAATAATAATAATAATAATAATAATAATAATAATAATAATAATAATAATAATAATAATAATAATAATAATAATAATAATAATAATAATAATAATAATAATAATAATAATAATAATAATAATAATAATAATAATAATAATAATAATAATAATAATAATAATAATAATAATAATAATAATAATAATAATAATAATAATAATAATAATAATAATAATAATAATAATAATAATAATAATAATAATAATAATAATAATAATAATAATAATAATAATAATAATAATAATAATAATAATAATAATAATAATAATAATAATAATAATAATAATAATAATAATAATAATAATAATAATAATAATAATAATAATAATAATAATAATAATAATAATAATAATAATAATAATAATAATAATAATAATAATAATAATAATAATAATAATAATAATAATAATAATAATAATAATAATAAATAATAATAATAATAATAATAATAATAATAATAATAATAATAATAATAATAATAATAATAATAATAATAATAATAATAATAATAATAATAATAATAATAATAATAATAATAATAATAATAATAATAATAATAATAATAATAATAATAATAATAATAATAATAATAATAATAATAATAATAATAATAATAATAATAATAATAATAATAATAATAATAATAATAATAATAATAATAATAATAATAATAATAATAATAATAATAATAATAATAATAATAATAATAATAATAATAATAATAATAATAATAATAATAATAATAATAATAATAATAATAATAATAATAATAATAATAATAATAATAATAATAATAATAATAATAATAATAATAATAATAATAATAATAATAATAATAATAATAATAATAATAATAATAATAATAATAATAATAATAATAATAATAATAATAATAATAATAATAATAATAATAATAATAATAATAATAATAATAATAATAATAATAATAATAATAATAATAATAATAATAATAATAATAATAATAATAATAATAATAATAATAATAATAATAATAATAATAATAATAATAATAATAATAATAATAATAATAATAATAATAATAATAATAATAATAATAATAATAATAATAATAATAATAATAATAATAATAATAATAATAATAATAATAATAATAATAATAATAATAATAATAATAATAATAATAATAATAATAATAATAATAATAATAATAATAATAATAATAATAATAATAATAATAATAATAATAATAATAATAATAATAATAATAATAATAATAATAATAATAATAATAATAATAATAATAATAATAATAATAATAATAATAATAATAATAATAATAATAATAATAATAATAATAATAATAATAATAATAATAATAATAATAATAATAATAATAATAATAATAATAATAATAATAATAATAATAATAATAATAATAATAATAATAATAATAATAATAATAATAATAATAATAATAATAATAATAATAATAATAATAATAATAATAATAATAATAATAATAATAATAATAATAATAATAATAATAATAATAATAATAATAATAATAATAATAATAATAATAATAATAATAATAATAATAATAATAATAATAATAATAATAATAATAATAATAATAATAATAATAATAATAATAATAATAATAATAATAATAATAATAATAATAATAATAATAATAATAATAATAATAATAATAATAATAATAATAATAATAATAATAATAATAATAATAATAATAATAATAATAATAATAATAATAATAATAATAATAATAATAATAATAATAATAATAATAATAATAATAATAATAATAATAATAATAATAATAATAATAATAATAATAATAATAATAATAATAATAATAATAATAATAATAATAATAATAATAATAATAATAATAATAATAATAATAATAATAATAATAATAATAATAATAATAATAATAATAATAATAATAATAATAATAATAATAATAATAATAATAATAATAATAATAATAATAATAATAATAATAATAATAATAATAATAATAATAATGACTTTAGCTCTTCAAATATTTTTAGTTCAACACGCGCTTCCGATCGCATTACAAAATTTCGAAATGTGGAAAAACAATTGTGCATTGTCAGCGTCTGCATATTAGCGCATGTTGGGACAACGTGATCAATAAATCCAACGAACCAACAAAGTTGGCTTGAAAGAGCCAATCTTGGTTGCGCGTCCGTCGTAGCGAGTCGTTTAATTTAATATTCTTGTAAAATAATATTTATTTTAAATTAGAAATTATTAAATAATAAATGTTTAATTAAAAAAGCAAAATCTAAGTCTTTTAAATTGGCGCTGTGGTTGCGCCTTAATATTATTTTCAGTGAATAACCGGCCAACTCCTTAACTGGCGCCCGAGCTGGGACCCACTTATATAAAACAGTGGTGTCCTTTCTAAATTAAATATAAAATAATAAGACAATAAATAAGCCTTGCGATTCCCAAGGGACCCTCCACGGCTACAATAAAAAATATAAAATAACATTTTTTAACGCCCCTCCTTTGGCAACCTGATACTCCTGGTGAGAAAAATTCACAGAAGTATATCAGATCGAAAGTGGACAATCTGTTCCTAAGTAGGTGACCGTGATTATAAAAACGGAATACCAAAAGGGATAAAAACGGACCTCCCGTGAGGTGAATAAACTTTCGGGAATTGGTCGGTTCGCGTCTTGTAACGTAACCAAGGATGGAAAATATTTTTTATTTTTTATACATAGTGTGAAAAAAAGGAAGGATAAAAATCTTATGTAAAAAAAGAAAGAGAAAATAAAATAAAAAGCAGTAATAAAAATTGGAAAGAAGTGAATAAAAGAAATATAATAAATTTTTTTGATAAATAAAAATCTTATGTAAAAAAGAAAAGGAAGAAAATTAAAATAAAAAATAGTAATAAGAAGTAGAAAGAAGTTGAAAAAAGGAAGATTTTTGTGAAAAAGAAAGAATAAAAATCTTATGTAAAAAAAAGAAAAAAGCCAACTAAAAAATAATAATAAAAGTGGCAGAAAAAAGGGAAAGAAAAGAAGTCAGAATATCAAAAAGAAAGAGGAAAAATTATATAAAAATTATGTTAAATAAGGTACAGAAAAAGGAAAATAATAAGGAAAAAATAAATTTCCTTTCCTGAAAAAAGTGAAAGTGCACACTTTTGGAAATAAATTGCAGGTGAGTCCTTTTGCCATTTTAGTATTATACTACCTTTAGTGACCATGGAAGAAATGAAAACGAGCTTGACCACCCTTACGGGAGCCGTCAACCGTCTCTTAGAATAAGTTAAATTAGTAAAAGGTAGGCTCAGCAGGATAGAAAAGGCTAGCAATATTTCCGAATTGACTAAGAGAATAGAACAAATAGAAAGACAGGAACGTGATTATAGTGTAGGGAACACGGAAAAAGTTACTACGCTGCAGGTACCAAGGACAGAGCAAGATTTAAAGGCGATCAGTAGACTTCCCGATAGCGTCAAAGACTGCGTTCCTTTGATGGCAACCCTCTGCATTACGTCTCCTGGGTGCATTCAGTCGAAATGGTATTGAAAGATTTCGAAATAGTGAAGGACAAACCAATATACCGGTCGATAATGCAAAGCATTAGGCAGAAGGTTGTGGGGGAAGCGGATGCAGCCCTAGTATCATATATTATCTTCGAATTTGACTGGAAGGAAGTGAAGAAAATATTATCTCTCCACTATGCTGACGAAAGAGATGTCCAAACGCTGGAACATCAATTAAATCAACTGTCCCAAGGTTCTTCAAAAGTGGATAAATTTTACTCAACCGTAAATCACCAGTTATCTTTGATAATAAACAAACTGAAAACCGATACTTACAGCGAGGAAACCATAAACGCTCTAATAACAACACACAGAAATAGAGCCTTGGACATATTTATACGGGGTCTTACTCCCGAATTGTCCAGGATGGTAATAATTCAACGACCAAGAACATTGCCGGAAGCATATTCGCTTTGTCTTGAACTGCAGAATCTCACTATGAGGTATAACATTCTTCAACAAGAATTCCAATTAGGAGTAATACACCACAAATTCAACCTCGTATTACAACTCCACCCAGGCCTTCTAAGCCTTTTAACAACAATTCTTCGACAAATCATTATAGATATAACAACTGGCAGCAAAGAAATAATGGCTATCAGCAGCGCAATCCAAACTCCAGCTTTAGACCAGCACCATATGTCAATCTACACCAGGTAAAACCAGAACCAGTGGAGGTGGACCGTTCTATACAAACGCGGAAAGTAAATTACATGAACCGTCCTAGACCAGCAGAAAAAAGAAGTGCTTATGAAATGTTTAACAGGGATAAACAAGCACGTCTTTTCCACTTAGACGCGAATGAGCATTCCGAGGAAGTTCCACAAGATGAGGTAGTAAACAATTTTGATAGCGCAGCAAGTGACCAAAATTTTATGGGGGAAGGCCATCAAGCCTACCTTACATAGAATATATAACGGCTGAAAACAACATACTTGAATTTTTGGTCGATACTGGCTCGAACAAAAATTTCTGCAGCCCGGACCTGTCTACCGGAAGCATACTATTAGCAAGGCCACTTGTTGTTACCACTGCTGGTGGGAAAATTGAAATTAATCAAAAAATAGTAGGGAAATTTTTTCTTAGTTATGGAATAATAGAACCACTTACATTTTATGTCTTACCCGGCTTAGCTACATTCGATGGTATTATAGGGGATGATACTCTCAAGGAACTGGGAGCTACGGTTGATAGGAAAGAAAATGTTCTTTTAATTAAAGGGAAAATAAGGATACCTTTCAAGGCAAAAATTTCTTGTAATTTAAATTACATATTCGATGAATCATTACCAATAAAGACGAAAAACAAAATTAACGGGATTATAAGTAAATACAAGAATTTATTTGGGCCACTTGATGATAGCCAAGCTGCTGCGACTAATGTGCAGGCTGAAATAAGGACGACTACGTCGGATCCTATCTACTCAAAAAGTTATCCGTATCCAGCTGCAATAAGAGATGAGGTTGAGCGACAAATTAATGAATTATTGTCCGAGGGACAAAAAGCCCTTCAAAAAGCCCTTATAACTCTCCAATATGGGTTGTGCCCAAAAAGCCAAAACCAACTGTAGAGAAGCAATATCGGTTAGTAGTTGACTATAAACGGCTAAACGCTGTAACCATTCCGGATACATACCCAATACCGGATATCAATGCCACTTTAGCAAGTTTAGGGAATGCAAAATTTTTCACAACAATTGATTTAACCTCCGGCTTTTATCAAATCCCGATGAAACTTTCAGATATTCCTAAGACCGCATTCTCCACGATGAATGAAAAATTTGAATTTCTTCATCTCCCCTTTGGCAATCTTCCAACGAATGATCGATGACGTTCTCAAAGAATTCATAGGGAAGATTTGCCACGTCTATATAGACGATATTATTGTATTCGGACGTAGTGAAGAGGAAACTTTAGATAATGTTGACACGATTTTCAAAAGACTCGACGAATCAAATTTAAAAGTCAATATAGACAAAACGCACTTCATGCAGACAGAAGTAGAATTTTTAAGATATTTAGTGAGAATCTGAAGGCATTAAACCTGATCATAAGAAAGTAGAGGCTATTGAAAATCTTTTACCCCCTACTAATTTAAAGGAATTGAAAGGATGTTTGGGAATGACGTCATATTACAGACGTTTTATTAAAGACTACGCGAAAGTGGCGAAACCACTAACTAATCTAACGAGAGGTGAAAATGCGCAGGTAAAGGCTACTCAATCGAAAAAAGTTCAAGTAGAATTGAATCCTGAGGAGCTAATGGCTTTCCAAAGGTTAAAACCTCTTTCAACAACGGCTGAAATCCTTGCCTTCCCTGATTTCGACAGGCCATTTAACATGATGCCTCGAATTACGCTGTTGTCGCTGTTCTCTCACAAGAAGAGATTGGCAAAGATAAACCCATTGCTTTCATATCAAGATCACTAAATAAGACAGAGGAGGGATACGCTATGAATGAAAAAAAGATGCTAGCCATCGTGTGGGCTTTGGACAACCTACGAAATTATCTGTATGGTGCCAAGAAAATAAAAATTTACACCGACCATCAACCTCTTACTTATGCGCTAAGTAACAGGAATTACAATGCAAAACTGAAACGATGGAAGGCTCGCATAGAAGAGTATAACCACGAATTAATCTACAAACCAGGTAGATCAAATTATGTGGCAGATGCTCTCTCCAGATCAAAAATCGCTGTCCACCACATCAGCGATGAATCCACCATATCAGCCAGTGAGTGTGACTCACAAATCACAAGGACAGCGTCAGAAATAGGTGATAATGATTCGCAAAATACAAGAACAGCATCCGAAACAAGGAATGATGACATAATGTCAACAGGCTCAACTGTTCATAGTGCAATACAAGAAGCTTCAGACCTTATTCCCCATATGGAAGTTCCTATTAATGTTTTCAGGAACCAGGTAGTTATTAAAATTGGGCCAGATCTTTATTCAAGTGAGGTCCCACACAAAAACTTTAATCGACATTACTTCTCTTCCCCTGATTGGAATTCCGAAAAACTCCTGAATGTCCTAAAGGGAACCTTATATCCAAACGTAGTCAATGGCATCAAGGCTCCAGAATTCTGCTTGCCAATTTTACAGGAACTTTATTTGCAACATTTTTCTAAGTATAAAATTAGAATTGCCCAGAAAATAGTTACGGATGTCAATTTAGAAAACCGTCAATTCGAAATAATGCAAAGAGAACATCGTAGAGCGCGCAGAAATGCGAGAGAAAATAGGAAACAGATTTTAGAAGAATATTACTTTCCGCGTATGTACGTTCTAATAAGAAAATTCGTGACGAGTTGCGATGTTTGTAATGCCAACAAATATGACAGGAATCCCCCCAGACCAGAATTCCAAGAAACACCTACACCTACAGTACCATGCGAAATTTTGCACATGGATATAATGGAGATACAGGATCAAAAATTTATATCTGTCATTGATAAATTTTCAAAATTTGCCAAACTTTTTCACATAAGTAACAGATCTGTTTTAAACATTAGAGAAAAGCTAGTAAAAATTCTCTATCACTTTACGGTACCCAAAATTTTAGTGTCTGATAATGAAAGTAGTTTCATTAGTCCCTTGATCAAAGATTTCCTTGAAAGGTTGGGAATAAAAATATATTTAACACTATCCCAACGCAGCTAAGTAAACGGGCAGGTAGAGCGTCTGCACTCAACTTTAATCGAAATTTACAGGTGCCTTAGAGCAGAAAACGCGGAACTCAGCGTAGAAGAACTAATTTATGTAGCAGTTGACAGATATAATAACTCCATACATTCTGTAACTGGAAAGAGACCTAGTGACATATTCTTTAATAGATCAAGGACATCAGACTTTAATAGATTGCTTGAAACTCGATCTAAAGTTAATAAAGATATACGCAAATTAATTAGGAAAAATATAAAGAAAAGGAACAATCGCATGAATAAGAAACGTGCGTCGTCAAGGAAGTATAATAAAGGCGATGTGGCTTATGTTAGAATAAAGAACATAAAAGCTAAGAACAAAGCAATATATAGGAAAGAAGTGGTAGATAAAGATAATAGGGTGACAATTCGCACGTTAAATGGCAAAAGGATTCATAAGGATAATATCAAAAATTTAAATCAAATTTAGTGCAGAACTTCCACCTCTTTTCAGAATAACATAAAAATAATAAGATAATATACTAAGAATAATCTTTTCTTTGTAAATTTTTTTTCCACTTCTATAACAGGCTATATATAAAATTAGGCCAATTAAAGAAAAAAATACCAAAAATTCAAGAAATAATAAATAAATGCTTGACTTGCACATTTAACAAGAGCCGGCCTTTAAGTGAGACAGATCGTGCCTTAGTAGGGGCATGCCTGCTCGCGACTAAACCGGAATCTTGCAATCCTCCATGGCCAGTTCGAGAGAAGTGCCAAGCTCAAGGAAAAAATATGAGAATGTATTTGAAATATGAAAAAATGAAAGAGAATTTAATAAGAAATCAAAATCACAAATCTAAAATAAAAATCTGAAAAATTAGCATATCTAAAATATAGAGAAATAATGCAAAATCTTTAACAAATTTCTAACATACTAAACACTAACCTACTAACCTATTAACCTATTACTAATTTAGTTGCTATAAATAGTAAAAAAAGGGCTTTGCCCGAACATTTTTACTAAACAATTAATATTTTTCAGAAAAAATGATTCTACCGCTAACTCTTCTTTTTGCGACCAATACAGGCGTAATCACCTCACAGGCAGCACAAATTTTTCATTATGATGTTCCAATTGTAACACTACGAGTCGGAAATGCGTGGGCAATGGGGATTTCAAATTGGTTCACGTTATAAATCTGAAAGACTACGAAGTAATTACTAAAAACTTAACTGACCTAATTCAAAAATACCTGCCACCAGGTCAGAATAAAAACGTTATTGAATACTATCTTGCACAGGTACGAGAAAGGCTAACGGAACTGAAAGGAACGAAGGATAGAGTACGAAGATCAATTGATTGGATTGGCTCCGCTTGGATGCGGATAGCTGGAAATCCAGATCACAGACTGAAACAATGTTTTAAAAGCTTAAAACTCAATAATAACCAACAATAATGAGCAGTATAGGATTAACGCACAGCTTCTAAACAATGCGAATGAGGTTGCTCAAAAAACCAACGAGCTTGTCTCCAAAATAAATGAAATAAGCAAAGGAAGAGAGGTCGAACAAATTGGACAGAGAACTTTAAATCAAGTCCTTGTTCTAAAGGATGTGGTTGATGAAGTAGTGAGAGCATGCCAAATGGCTAAAAGCGGAATTATTAATACCAACCTTTTAGACCAAATGGAAGTTGAAGACATTATCACCGAGATGGAGACCTTGCCGTATTCCAACGCAGTAGAGGCAACAGAATATGGAAAACCTTCAATCTATACAAATGGAACCTTAATCCTATACGTCATATCAATTCCAAAGTTTAAGAAAGACTTTTACCATCACCTTATAGCCAGACCGACAATCAGGTTAGGGAAACGGATTGAATTGCCATTCAAGGAAAGCCAAAAAGAAACATTTGGGGTGAGTAGCCCTTGCATGACTATTAACAATATAACGGTTTGTCAACAATCTTCCCTGGATCAGTTAGAAGAAAAAGTTGTGTACCACGTCTACTTAAGGGTGGAACCGCCGATTGCCAATATAAAAAGGTGAACACCCTAATTGTTGAAATGATGACTTCTGACATGGCATTCTTAACAAATATATTGGTGTGGTTACAACACAAGATCATAAAGAATTACTTAATGGTACCTATCTAATTAAGCTCGTCAATGAAACGATTTCCCTAGACAATGAAACTTTTTCCAGTACATCTATCTCTAAAATGCAGCCACTACTTCCTGTTTTGACAAGTGTTGTAAATGAACAATTATTAGTGGACATTGATCAAGTACATAATATTAGCCTACGAAATATTGAGAAAATTCAGTATCTGAGAATGAAATCAAACCTGTTCCTTGGCAGCCACATCGGAATGATAATAATAGTAGTCATCAGCATCAGTATATTATGGTATAAAATCACCAGACGACTCAACCTGGACGCAGACTTTTGAGGAGGGAGAGGTAACAACGTTGGCAGCACCGTCGCCAAGAATAATTGCTGACTTTAGCTCTTCAAATATTTTTAGTTCAACACTTATTAGCGCATGTTGGGACAACGTGATCAATAAATCCAACGAACCAACAAAGTTCGCTTGAAACAGGTAGTTTTGGTTGCGCGTCCGTCGTAGCGAGTAGTTTAATTTAATATTCTTGTAAAATAATATTTATTTTAAATTAGAAATTATTAAATAATAAATGTTTAATTGAAAAAAGCAAAATCTAAGTCTTTTAAATTGGCGCTGTGGTTGCGCCTTAATATAATTTTTTTCAGTGAATCACCGGCCAACTCTTTAACTTATAGATATGCATATATGTATATATAAAAAAAAAAAACAAAATACTAGTTACAAAAAAGTACAAACACACGGTAGCCCATTTCAGCCAAACGTTAATAGCTTCCCGCACCTGTTTAAAGTAAAAAATAGTTTCACCCTCAACAAGAATTTCGTGTCTAGATTATGGAGCTGTATTTAGAGATATGAAAGCGCTGTATTTAGAGGTATGGAAGATAATTAAATTAATATTATTTAGTTGTACATGGAACCTTCTTTAATAGGAACAAGTTCAAAAACTCGAATTGGTGCACTGTCTGCAAATTTTGTTCTCAATTCCTCTTGATTTATTTCCACTCTTCGGCTTCCCTAAGATCGAAAACTCTTCTAGAGAACTGCATCTTAAATTTCGTTTACGCAGATCTCATTATCTAGCGAAAATAACTGAAAGACTATCAACATTAACTCTTTCCAAATGGTTTGCAAATCATAAGCTTCCGCTTTTTCAGACAACTTTATTAATAGTGAATTTGATAAATTTTAAACCACACTCATTATCAATCTAAGAAAGAATTTTCATTGAATTTCTAGCGACATTGACAATTCTTTGTTTATTTCTCTCAGATATCTTGTTTTTGACTTTTCTTTTTACCATATTCATCATGATAATTTCAAAATTTTTAACAGCTTTGTCCAATCTATTGATTTTTTAATGGAAAGAATTGAGCAGCTCCCATTTTTAGAAACGCTTAAACTGTTCCGTCTATTGTTATCAGTTAGGTCGCATACGGAATTTTGTTCTAAAGTTAATTGAAACTATTTAAAATTAGAAACTCCACTATTTATTTTTAATTACTTTAAAGAACTTATTATAGTTGTGAAACTTAAGGAATTATTTGGCAGGCCGTTGTTAACATTTGTTATACCGTTACACGAGGGCCGCAATTAGGAATGCCAATAGGGAATTCTTGATCCCATAAATCCCGGAATATACGGTATTCTGAAGTCCCGAAATTCGGCAATTTTAAACTCTTAAATCTATTCTAACTTTAATTAACGTTATAATTAACAAATATTTGATGTACCAAACCAAAATATATAGTAAGTTTGTTACTGACATGACAAATTAATTAAAAAACATTTTTAAAGTCTACGAAATAAACGAAAGTGATAAAAAATAAAAGAAAAATAATTTTGTGGAGCATAAATCCAAAAACAATGATAAATAAAGATAATTGTCTGATAACAATTTTCATTTATTAATTCATTAATTAAATAGAAAAATATTCTAAATTCAAGCATAACTGATTTTGGTTCTTCGCAATGGAAAGAAACTTTTGCTGGTTATAGGACGTTTGATTTCTTCTGATAGATTGTGATATACTGCCAATTTTTTGTTATATATATGTATATTAATCTAAATATTTTAATCAACATGGGTTTTTCTTGTTGTTAAGGATCTCCAGAAATGAACCAAATTTAAAGAAGTTCTACTAAGGCAAAGTTTGTAATTTCGGAGTAAAATCATGCAAAAAACATTATTAGAACTTAAATTTAATATAAATTACTTTATTAAAAATATTAGTTTAACTTACTGAAAAGTAAGAAAACTTATTAAAAACAAAAAAGTAAATGCCGTTATTGCCATGAAGTTTAAATATGTATTATCATAAGTATTCAAAATTTAAAATGTAAGCTTAAAGCTGTTCTGCTTCAAACGAAAAATAATACATACTATATGTACATACTGTTAAGAAAATAAAATAAATTTATTTCAGCGATTTTAGAATCTATACATTAAAAACAAAATTTACAAAAATTATATATTTAGTCCAGTTAGTTAATATGTTTCTTTAAGAACATCTATTTATTTCTTATTTGCTTTTACATTTGAAAACGTAAACAATTTATTGAATTTCTTATTTTGAGCCTTGCTTGTATTGCCCTAAAATAAAGAAGCAAACATAAATTTCTCTAAAATCAACTGTAAGAAATTTATTTACCTTGCCATGAAATTGTGGTTTTAATTCGGTGCCCTTAGCTTTTTGGGCGCCACCTTGGAATTTCTTAAAATCAACTTTTTTGTAATCGAAATTCGTTTGAACAGGTTTATCAGACGATTGATGAACTTTGCCAAAATTACTGAATTTAGCTTTTTTGTTTTTGAGTTTCTTTTTCAGCGACTGTTGTTGATCATTCTGTTGTTTTTCAGACGGTTGTGAGGAGGTAGGTTGTTCTTCAGGTGGTCCACCGTCGTTGCTATTATAGTCATTATCACTGACGTCGGCCATTGTGGTTGCGGACGTAGTATCCCGTTGTGCCAGTCTCGTATTTTGATTTTGTTGTTTAAATTCTTTTTTAGTAGGTGGCAAGTGTACAAATTTTAGTTTATCATCTGCGGTGTTTTTTGTTGCCGCTATACTATTGCTATCTTCTGTCTTAATACGTTTCGTTGCTGTAGCTTGTGCCGCCTTCTTAGCAACGGATTCTTCATATTTTCGTTTGAGGATTTCTTTAATTGGCATACTGTACATGTCATCTTCAATTTTAATGTTCTTTGCATCTACATTATCTTTGTCTACGGGCATTAGTATTGGGGTTTCCGGACATAGTTGGCGTTTCTTGTTTTCAGCTTCTATACGAGCTGCTTCCTCCTGTTTCTCCTTCTCAACCATAGGCAAAACAGCTACATAACGTTGAAACGGCAGTAGAATTTTTTGTTTATATTCAAGTTGATGGCGTATAGTTTGTTCATCCTACAAATAGAGTATTCAAAGAATTTTTAATATCAAATTTAAAAGGATATGAAATCTTACATAACTTACCTCTTCAGAATTTTCGGGCGTATCAAATACACTTAAAACTGACTTTTTTAATTTAACATTGCCCATTAGTTTGACATTGTTGATCTTGAGTTCTTTTTCCTTATCAAAACTGAGCAGTGTAGGCAAATCGTCCCTAAATTCTTCATTATGGGACAAATCATGTGGGCAATGTAATTTACTATTATAGTCTTTGATATTTGCATAAGCCACACGATGTATGGCTTCTGCTTCTAGAATTGGTTTGACCAGTGGCTGTTCACGTGCCTTCAAGATGATCTGATGCAAAGCATGTAAATGTTGTCGCACCAATGGTGGTATAGGATTACAGCAAGCTAATATACCTTGCATTTCACGTGGTAAGCTTTCCGATATCTGCAACATCATATGGTTGGGCAAAACGTAGCCATAACTTTCATCTTCTAAACGCGCTATGGTATCTCTCCATTTGAAAATTTCGCGAAAAGCAAACAATTGACGATTATCAAAGATTCTTTTTGATTTGCGATAAAGGTCCATATGCGAATCTCCACTAATAATAGGTTTGTTATAGCGTTTCTTACAAATCTCATTAGAACGTTGATAAATAGAGCGTAATAGTTGAGGCTGATGATTTGATGCTTCCAGCAAATCGTTGGTTAGACATTCATAGATGTAGATTAGAAAATGAGTATCCTGCCGAGCATAAGCAATTAATTCTTCGGGTAAAGGACGTATACGCCAATCGGCCAATTGGAAGGTTTTGTCAATTTCAATATCGCAGTAATGTTTCATTAAATAAGCTAGTGATAGACGAGCAAAGTTTAAAGCTTTAGCCGCTTGATGAGTATCAAACATATTGACAATATAAAGAGAAAGGTCACGTTGTAACCATTCAACATCCATATCAGCACCATGAAAAATTTTTACAATTTTTGGATTGGTAAAAACTTCATTAAGCACGTGCATTTCCTCCCTCAGTTCTAAAGCATCGAAAATATAGTCTTTTGAACGAGTAGAAATTTGTACTAGACATGTAAATCCCAAAAATGTGCGATATGAATGATGTTCTACATCAATTGCTAATTCGGTGGCACCTCTTAACTCTTCTAAAGCTTGCTTCAATTTGGCTAGTGTGTCCACATACATTAACTCGGTTTGAGAGGCATTTTTTGGCTTTTCTGGTTGTCTTTGTGTAAGCAAGCTATTAGGCACTTCAAACTTTAGTAACTCAAACTCATAAGGATGCAAGTAACTGATAATATTTCCACTTTCATCATACTCTGGCAAAACAGCCAATGGCTTTAAGGAATTCGGTTTATCTTTTATTTTTGGTAGAAATGGAGTTTCGGCGCTGTTATCTACAGGAATTTGAAATTTAACTTGAGGTCTGGCTATATTCTTTGCTGTTATTAATCTCGCCGCTATAGTAGGACTACTTTCATTTTTCTTTAAATTCCAACTACCGGCTCCTTTGCCAGGTGTAGCCAAAGAGGATATAGAGTTAAGACGCGATTCAATTACTATAGTTTGAGGATTCTTTTTAATACCCGCCAATTCATCCAAATTTGATTGTAGTCTTTCGAATATGACATCGTTGCATTCCAACAACATTTCAAATTGTTCATCTGGCTGTCGACGTTGTATGTTGCCTTTAACATTTTGCCACTTCAACACGTGCGATATCAGACCCAATATTCTATTCGACTGTTCGTCAATTGTGCGGCCAAAGGTAGCATAGGCACAATAAAGATCACGTGCAGCTCCCTGTGGAAAAGCGTTAGCACACTTTGTTGCCTCAATTATCTCGGACAGACCTTTCTATAAAAAAATTCGGATTAACAAAATATTTTTAACATTTACACACACAAACCTTGGTGAATTCATCAATGCTTTGAAATTCTCCTATGGCAGTTTTGTTTTTAATTTTATCAATTTTTGAAACACTGCTACAGGCAGCACTTTCCTTTGTTTCCATTATACTGCTGTGACAAATTAATTTCTAACAAACTCTTATGAGGATAAATTTATACACAAAATGTTAATGGCGTGGTGAATCCTACAAAAAATATAACTAAATTGACAAATCAAGATGCTTTTTTATCTACGAGTGAGCAAAACAAATACGGTAAAAACACATGCAAAAATGTAGATAGTGCAGTCTTCATAAGTAGTGAATTTTCTCTTAGATTGAACATACCGCACTTGAATAAACCGTTAACCCTTTCGGTACATGTTTTTAGTTCTAGACTTAAGAAATGTAATATGATTATTACTTAATTATACTGTGTTTTATTATAATATCTAATCACTTTAATTTCAAAAAGTTGCCTATAAAGTGGCCATATGGATTCACTTGTACTGATTGGTTTAAGAATATTATAAAAAACGATCTCTTAGTTAAAACGGTAGAAATAGGGATCTTTTTTTTAATGCGATTCATAGGACTTGCGATTACAGTATCATATTAAAAAAATAAAAAAGAGCCGAACTGAAACTAGAACCATCCAAAATGTCATAGACATATAGCATCAAAATACTGAAAGGGTTAAGGAAAACACAACAAAAACAGTCGATAAGTCTGTTATGGTCATATCCAAGAGAATGCTTGAAAAATGAGGATACAGTGCCCGAATTAGTGGATAGCTGGGCAAAAGGCATAAAAGAACTGTAGGTGTTTAAAAACGGCAATACCCATTATTTAAATTCATTGAAAAGTTTTAAAATTGTCTATTCAAGATAGGGTTGCCAGATTTTAAAACAAAGAAATCAGTACATATCAGAATAAAAGTCAGTGCATTAAAAAAAGAACATTTAACTAAAAACAAAATCTTTTTTTTATACCGATCTTGTATATACGTACATATTTCGATGAGCAGAATACGTATTTATATAAACAAGTTAAATATATTAATCGCTTTCTATAATTTTCTGTACTTTGCTATAAAATTCGTTCTGTAGAAGCGTTTGAATGTGGATTATAAAACAAAATGCTTACATTATTTCTTAAAATTCAAAAATGAGTTTCTATTTAGAAACTCTCCACTTTTCATCAACTTTCTAGTTTTTTTCTCGAACTGATTCTGTAACAGTTTTTAATGGTTTATGATAAAAAAAAACATCCATATCAATATATTTAATAAAAAAAAAAAAACAATTTCCCTGCATCAGACATATCATCTAATGAGATATCAGAAACTAAATAGCTCAGCTTTTCAAATTAATTATTCTTCATCTAAAAACGTTCTTTAATAATAAGTGTAAGTGGCATCAGTTCTTTTTCTAGCTAAAGAAATTTTATTTAAGTTATTACAGATAGTATATCCATAAAGGTTTTAATTATTTTGCTGAAGTCACTTCGTTATCTTGAAAACATTATTAACAGCTACTAAGCTATTCTTTTCTAATTTTTTATTCAGCATTATATAACAGTACCTAAATTATCGAAAAGTTTACTAAAATCAGACGGACAATACTTTGAAAGAAAATAACTTTTTATTGCAGCATAGCTAAGCCAACGTGTTGGTACATGACGGAGCATTGGGCTTCACTCTTGATCACAAAACTTAAATATTTGGTTAGGAATTATTGTTTTTATATCATCTTATCATAGTTGCCGAGACGTAGTCGTTTTTCGACTTTTTGTAATAGATTAAAGATAAATTTTGCTTGCTCTCTTTAATATAGAACAAAATAATATAAAACAGGACAACAAATATACTAACCATGATAAGGGCCATTGTGGAGAGCTTGACACAAAAAATCAATACTTGTTGAATCTGGACTATTTTTTATAGCTAAAGAAATACTTCACTGAGTCTTTAAAAAAATAAGCAAATGATGTATAATTTCATGCGTTTAAATAAATTTTAAAATAGAAATCAGTACAAAAAATACAAACATGAAAAATCAGTACACTTGAGTATTAATTTAGAATTTATGCATAAATTAGTACAATAAACAAAAATCAGTACATGTACTGACAAAGACTATATATATATAAAGATGTTGCACTGCCTTACATTGTACTGCTGTGAGTAAATTTGTCGATTATTCTCAGATAATTTAAGGCCCAACCATAACATGCGTAGGCTAGCTTAAACGACTGTGCAAATACACAATCAAATGCGTATAACTATAATGTACTTAACAAACTTTTTGTCAAGCTTCGTTCAGTTTCATTTGCTTATATTTTGAGCAAACCTGATCGCACTGTACATACGTAAACAGCTGTTTGTGTGTTATATGCCAAACAATATCAACATGTTGTGTAATGGATGCGTAGCTGGTGTATGCAGATTTTCTTAATTTTTATTTAAACTGTGTTATTTTTCTGGTAATACTGATAATTATGAATTTACTTATATTATAATTGTAGGGTGGATTTTATAGAAATTTATTGTTTCGATTTACGTCTTAATTTTTCAATAGGGTTTAATCAACTGTACCATTTATTATTCAATATTTTAATGTAAGTTCTTTTCAGAAGTGACAGTTATCTTTTACGTGATAGACTTCAGTAATTCTCTTTCATACATACATAAATTTACTGTTTCAGTAATAATTAATATTAACAATTAAGATCAATGTTATATTAATTAAGTTTAATAATTAAGGTTTAAGTTTAATTATGATTTAAATTTAATCATGATTTAAAAAAAAAGAAATTCAAAATTAAGTGTTAATTCATTGTTTACTCATTCATTGTTGCTTCATATATATAAACAATAATTCAACAAATCAATTTAAGTAAAATAAGTTAATAATTAGTAAAAAAAGGAAAAGTATTATTTTGCAGCGAATTATACTTAAATCAAAGCTCCATGCGCCAACATGCCGACCCCATTGAAGGACCATAGGACTTCAACAAATCGGGAGTGGGGCTAATTTCGTAATAGGGCGTTTAAGGACGCCGTTTTGGGTCTTTATTTCCGTTACTCTGATTTTTCCGTCTGGCTCACTGTGCACGTGAATAACTTTTCCGGTCAGCCACTCTTGTGTTTGAAGATTGTCCTCGTGAACCACCACTATTTGCTCGGGTTGAAGATTGGATGTGATTTTAATATTTTTTTTTTGTATGAAGAATGATTTTCTATCAGTCCCTGGAAAACATTTTTACAATTTGAGGAATTTTCTACTGTAACAAAAACAAACGATTTTTTTCTTATCTTTTCATAGATGATATTTCATCCTCTGTTAATTTGAAATGACAATTAAGAGGCCACATTGACTTATCTTTTAACAAAAATGATGGACCATTGAACCAAATCGTCGTGTACATCGTAATCTCTGGATACAATGTCAGCCGGATTATCACGTATAGGTACGTGACGCCACGAAACGCGGTCTGACCATTCCTGTATCTATGCAACCCTATTCGATACAAAGGGTGCAAGACTAGATGGATGTGTCCGGAATCCGTCCAAAATATTACTCTCTCAATTTCACAACTCACTAGTTTTTCAACTCAATTCCATAATTTCGCTAGCTGGTGTGCTGCACACAATTCAAGTCTTGGAAGAGATATTATTTTCAGTGGAGCGACTCTTGATTTAGCTGTCAGTAGATTGCAATGTACTACATTCGAGTCACAAGATCTTATATATAGACAGCACCCATATGCTCGAATTGATGTATCTGAAAACCCATGTACCTGTATTTTCGCCGTTGAGCTAGTCTGAACAAATCTTGGAATTTTTATGGAACTAGTGTGTATTAAATTGTCTCTAAAGTTCTCCCATGCAGTATGTAGACGCATGGGTATGGTTTCATCCCAATCGAGTTTTTGAATCCAAAGTTCCTGCAGCAGAATCTTTGACTTAGTTATTATTGGGTATAGAAGTCGCAGTGGATGAAATAATCTTGAAGAGACCGACAATATGTTTCTTTTGGTAGTCTTTAAATTTTGGAAATCTTTATTCATCTGAAACTTGAATAAATCTGCCTCCGAAAACTACTGTATACCCAATGTTCTAACTGATTCGGATTCACTATGCAATAGTTTTTCCTTAGAACCGCAATTGTTAAAACTAGGATGATTTGAAAACAATTTTGTCAGTTTAAATCCAGCTGAACTCAATATATGTGTAACTTGTTCTCGAATAGTTAAAAGTTCCTCGCAACTATTGGCACCATTTAACAAATCACCCACATAAAAATCTCTGCGAATAACCTTTGTCCCAATGGGCAAAGTATCTTTATATAAAACGGTTAAATAATTAAGACATCTAATTGCTAAGAACGGTGCAGAAGACGTGCCATATGTCACAGTATTTATTCAACCTATATATTTGTAGTGCATCAGACGGATTTTGTCTATAAAGTATCAATTGAAAATTTCGATATGTAATTAACCAAAACTTGGCGATACATTTTTTCAATGTCGGCAGTGATTACAAATTTATGGAAACTGAACTGAATAAGAGTAGCAGTCAGCTCCTCCTGCACAGTGGGTCCAACTATTAATACGCCGTTGAGCGAAACTTGAGAAGAAGTTCGACTTGAAGCATCGAAAACTACTCTTAGCTTAGTAGTCATACTTTGAAGTCTCAAAACACAGTGATGCGGTATAAAGTAGTGAGTACCATTTCGTATGCCACCGTCTGCTATTGACATGTGACCTAAATCGGCATACTCCCTCATGGTAAATTCATGGTACATATCTCTCATTATTTTATCCGTGGACAGTTTACGCTGAAGTGCAAAAAATCGATGCATAGTATTTTCGAAAGATGAACCTAATACATGAGGATTTGATATAAAAGGAAGTGAAACTTCAAAGCGACCTGACGGCATGCGTCGTATAGAATTTGTAAATTTTTCCTCGCACGTTTGTTGTTCATCAGTATATATTACATTTGAGTCTTGTGAAAACCTCTCTATTTCCCTGAATTTTCTAACGACCGAATCAGCCACTTCCTCGTCCTCCATTATGTTGCCAAAATGACATACACATGAATTTGAACTCTCTGATGGATTATACTTTCCTGAAACAATCCAACCAAGGGATGTTTTCTGGAGAACAGGAAGGTTACGACTAATTTTTATTTGCCCAATACTTATGAACTCAAAGAACATATCTCCACCTATCAACAAGTCTACCTTTCGTGGCTTATCGAAATCAGTATTCGCCAAATCGATATTTTTTGGAATGTTCCAATTGTTGGTACAAATTTTACGATCAGGTTGAAAATTTGTAATTGAGTTTAAAACCCAAAAGTTTGATAAGAATTGTGAAGAATTAACTCTTGACATAAAAGTAATTTGCAGTTTTGACCTAGACACGGAATTTTTTCCCCAATACCTGTTTTCTCGTTTTATTGTCAGTAGTTGGGCTAATTCCTCGGTAATCAGGTTGGTCTAAGAACTGGAATCCAATACAGCTCTTGCTAAAATGTGGTTCCCGAAGCTACATTTTACTTTTACAGACAATCAAACCAGTTAAAAATTGTTAACCGCAAATGAATGAAATAAAACAACAAATGATAGAAAAGTAACAAAGTTTACAATATAACCACCAAAATAAATCGACAATAAAAATAGTTACGGTATTTGTCGATGAGAGAAATTTCGTTTCATCAATTTTAAAACAAACGTGAAATAAACTCAACGCAGAAATTACAGTGGAATTACCTCACCTGAATAATGGTGGTTGTGGTAGATATATCTAATATTACGTCTTGTTAACACTTGTAATTTTTCGCCTCACGCAAATAAAGGCTTTGTCTACATATAATCATAAATTAATAATAATTTAAAGAAAGCCTTAATAATATTTATCTCGTAAGGGCGGTAAGTACTGATTTTAATATGAATCCTTTAATCTGAGCAATTTACAGATTCGAAATAATTTCAATATTGTTAACGCTCTTTACCTCTATTTCTGATGAACCAGAATCACTGTTAGTCCTCTGTGTGTTGTTTGGATTGCAAATTCGCTTATAAAAATGTTCCAGACAGGTATAAATAGACTCTTTGGCTGTTACTTTAAAAGCACATGTGTGTAATTTTCAACTACAAGCAATTAAGTTTTGTAATATATTGAAGAACTAATTTATTTCTCTGAATTAAATTATCAAAGAATTCCTTTATATTTGCGATTTTTTTTATAAAACCAGGTCCCTGCTCAGGCGCCAATGAATAAGACTTAATGGTTTTTAAGACTATATTATAATTGTAGGGTGGATTTTATAGAAATTGATTGTATCGAAATACGTCTTAATTTATCAATAGGATTTAATCAACTGTACCATTTATTATTCAATATTTTTAATGTAAGTTCTTTTCAGAAGTGACAGTTAAGTATCTTTTACATGATAGACTTCAGTAATTCTCTTTCATATATACATAAATTTATTGTTTCAGTAATAATTAATATTAATAATTAAGATCAATGTTATATTAATTAAGTGTAATAATTAAGGTTTAAGTTTAATTATGATTTAAATTTAATCATGATTTAAAAAAAAGAAATTCAAAATTAAGTGTAAATTCATTGTTTACTGCTTCATATACATAAATAATAATTCAATAAATCAATTTAAGTAAAATCAGTTAATAATTAGAAAAAAAAGAGGAAAATTGTTATTTTGAAGCGAATTATATTTAAATCAAAGCTCCATGCGCCAACATACCCATTCAAATCAACTCTTAGCAATTTTTACAACTATTCAAAAGTGGAGACACTAAAAAGTTGATTAAGTATTTAACAGATTTTTCGTCGAGTTTTTGACGGTAGCTTAAGCGCAAAAGTATATTATGTTTGGCCATTATTCTTCTCAGCAGTGTGACCGGATTTTAAAATAACATAAAGTTAAATACAATTTTTTTTTTCGGCTAAAAAAGCTAAATTTTTAAATTGTTTTAAACATACATTTTGGATATTAGACATTACATATGGTTAACATAGTACTATATAAATTGTTTCCTTTAAATCTAAAGCAAAAAAATTGTTTAGGTAATAAGCTAGATATAATTTTTGAACCTATTTGATCAGCTTCAAAAAAAAAAACTTTTAATTAAATTAAAATTTAAATAAAAATTGAAATGTAATACATAAATGTTTATACAGTAGCCCAATAAAGTCTGCAAACAGCATGAATAATTTGAACTTTGTTGAATAAAAACCGTGTTTATGTGCTTTAAGATACAAAATATATTTGTTGAGCAATAAAAACTAAAAGTAAATAACCATTCATGTGTTGTTCTTTTCTTAAGTGAAGATAAACAAAAAATAAATTCCAGTCATAAAAAATATCACAAACAAGTGAACATACCGTTTATGAAGAAGCCTCAAACCTAATATTTTGTTGAAGCACCTAATCTAGTCCGCATGGATACGTCATGGCATTGATTCAACTAATTTTTTGGTAAAATTTGATCCTATTTGTTTCCATTCATCGACTAATAAATTTTCAATTGTATAAATATCCGGAGAATCAGGGTGCGAATGGAGTTGATGGAGACATTATGCAAAAGCCACGCTTTTACAATGAGAGGGGTGTGTTTTGGTTCATTATTCTGCTGGAAGATCCATTTTCTTGTAAACTCCATTTTGGTAGCGGAATCCTTTAAATTACTTTTAAAAAAGTTAAGGTAGACCCACTCCATTAGCGGACATGCATCGCCAAACAATTACAGATCCTCTCCCATGCTTTACTGTTGGTAATAAATTTTTATTTTTTAAGGCTGTATTTGGTTTTCACAATACTTTTTGTTTTCCATCGTATCCGAATATATATTATATTTAGATCTGTCACTAAAAATTATGTTTTTCCAATATTCAAAGTCTTCACTTTTGTAGAGGTTGGCAAATTCCATACGTTTTTTCATATTTGCTTCACTTATAAATGGCTTTTTTTTTGGAACAAGGCTCTAGATGATTACTAGTTTGTTTAGATGTTTAATGTCTTTTGCGCTACTTGTTCTAGGTTCATTTGTTACAATTCTAAGAATAATCATTTATATTCGATAAGTTTATTTGGCCTGCTTATCGGTTTTTGTTTTCTGTTTTATTTGTGTTATTGTAATTTTTTACAATTGTTTGGACAGTAGCACGACTTATTCCAATTATTTTTGAGATTTTTCCGTTCGATGTTTCCTCTGATCTTAATTTTACGATCACTTTTCTGCTATCTTGAGAAATTTCTCTACGTATTTCCGAATTTCGCAACATATTAGCACAGAAATACTGGAAACTCACTTTAAATGCTTAATAATTTTATTGACTTTAATTTAAATTAGCAAACCAACTAAAATAAAAACAAACTACCGTTGCGTAGAGATGGTTTTTTTTTTGGGTGAATTTTGTAATCGGTTCTACTGTATGTACACTTTTTTGTTATTAAATTGGGAAAAATGGCATCTAAGTACTTTAAAAATTATACGCATAAAGCTTTTTATACTTTTTTGCTAACATTTTTTCTAGTACTGAATGAAAATATAAGAAAGTATCTCAAAACTCTATTAGATTTAATAAAAATCGATTTTATCGTGCTGTATGTAGACTTTATTGAGCTACTGTAATTTTATACATATTTCAAATACACATTAGTATAAATATGCCCATACATATATTATAAATTTGTTTGTTTATTTGACAATCAATCGTAAACGACTGAACCAATTTTGTTGAAATTTGCAAGGCAAAAAAAGAACCGGCTACCGAAATAGGAAATATGCTGTTTTGCAAAGTTGGCCAAATTAGTCACATGAGTTTTCGCCTAATATTGCAAATTTATTAAATTGGCTAACCTAAAAGTATGCGAAAAAATTATTTCTTAAAAACGAGCAAAATTGGTGACTTTTTGCCTGAAATAATACCTCTTTTTTAATTTTAATTTTTAGATTGCAGCAGCATCATCCACTTCAAACGCCGTCTCTGCATTTTCCTTATAAAGACAAATAGGTGGCAAAAAAACTGATACGATTGGAACAAAGGGGAATGCTAATCTCATTTATAATATACATATGTATTTGCGGGCAACAACGGATGAGTGAAGGTAGTTTAAAATAAAATCGTTGGGCATTAATTCACCATGCCGTATGCAAATAGGTCGCCGTTTTTAACAATTGGGGTCGTGCTATTAACTTTTTTTTGCCCAAAATTGAAAAATTTGACTTGGTTGACATGTGGTTTCAACAAGGTGGTGCCTCATGCCACAAGCACGCGACATCATGAACCTGTTGTGGAGAGAGTTTAGTGAGTAATTTATGCCACGTTTTTGAGCAGTTAATTGGTTGCGAAGACCAATTTGCAATTTGACACCACTAGACTAGACTCTCGTATACAGACAAGTCGGCCACAAACAACAAAGTATATCAGAATTGGAGCTACCTAAGGCTTACCACCTACGGCTTAGCCTCGGGCAACATTTATATGAAATGTCATGAATTCACTCTAAACAAATATTTCATTCAATCTTAAAAATTTTGTGTGTTCAAAATGTAATTTATTTCAATATTTGGTTTTATTTGACTTTTGAATATATAGGAAACTCATTAAATTTTTGACAAATTTTGAAAAGAATGGAAATCTAAAGCTTTTCTATTTATAATTTTTGAAGGGTCAAGTCATTAAAGCTCTTATTAAGCAAGATCGTTAAAATCACATCAAAATCAAAATTTCATTATATTAAAATTTGTTGATCTTGTAGTTTTTACACTGCTTTCATCAACAATATCATTCTGCCAATGCTGTCTCTGAGATTAACAACCTCTTTTTAATTCTCTCTTGAATGAGAGCACGAAGTCCCAGCAGTACAAAAGTTATTACAAATTGAAACTCATTCGATTGTATACTACTATGTCAATAAAAAATTTTGTAATAAAATTTTTAAGCACATACAACTAGCATCCGATTTGGATGAGTCTCATTCTTAATACATTGTAAAATTAAATGTACATTCTCAGCAGTATAAATGTTTTTTGTCAATAAGAATTTATTTAAATTTTTCAGAGCACAGCTAGTATCCGATTTGGATTAGTCTTATTCCCAACCTATTGCAAAATTAAATGCTTATCAGCCGTCGTACTATCATCCGATTTGGATGGCTTAGTATGTATTACATTAATATTCGCTTACAATATCTGTTACATGGGTCCCATGTGACGGCCTAGGCCAAAGCTGTGTAAATGTAAATAGGAATTGTATGCAGGCTTTGTAGTAGTAGTAGGACCCATACTTACATTGTAAGTGGTCTCGGATCGAAAATGTATGTGGTAAAAATGTTACTGGGGTCTTTGCTTTCCCTTTTTACTAACTTACCAATGCTGCCGCAACTTCGAATTTTTTGTAACCAAATTTAAATAAAAAAAAAAATAACCAAAAATAGCAAAAATTCTAAGTCCCAGTTTTAAAACAATAAACTATAAGATATAATTTTATATATGAAATTTATAGCATTATTGGCTAAATATAGACCAAAAAAAGTTTGGTACAACTCCTATTTGTTTATATAATTTATTTAAAATACCCGAACCAAATGGTAGCATTGAAGTGATATATTTAACAAAATTTGATAATTAAAAGACTATGACTTATAAACTAGATTGCTTCATCCTCAGGAGTTACAAGTCACCAAAAGTTTTTAAATAAAAATTTTTACCAACAGGTAAAAATTATAAACCGATTATTAACTTATAACTATTATTTATTTATATAGATTCAATATAAACAGCTGCTGACCAAATTTGTAAGCTGATTTTTAAAAATAACTTTAATACAAAAAGAATTTCTATGCCTCTAAACCATAGTACGTAAAAACTCAGCATGTGAGCAGAATTTTCTTTGGTTCTCTCGTCTCAAAATTTTTTTTGCTCGACTCGTGAGCACAAACTTTTATACTGGCAATTAAAAACAAACAAAAAAGAATCGAAAACGAGCAATTCATTTTAATGCATGTTGTTTGTGTAAGATTAAATGTGTAATACTATACATTCGTATGTATGTATGGATTTATATTTTGTATGCAGCGACCAATAAGTACATGCATGTTTTATATTACACAAACAACATTTACTAAAAGAATTGCGTTTTCAACTCGTTTTGATGCTTTTCGACACGGTTTGAGTTGCGAATTTTATTTTTACAGCCTGTTTCCAGATGACGGGCGTAAGAAAACGTTCGTCTAACGAATTGAGTGACTTGTCTGTTTATATGTAAAACACAAACAAAGCACTCAATTTTTGTTAGTGTTTGAAATATAAATAGACAAGTCACACAACTTTTTAGACGAACGTTTTTTTACGCTCGTCATCTGGAAACAGGCTGTTAAAGTATTTTGTTTTTGATTACTCTCACGAGGCGTATTTTAAATTCTTTTAATATTCGGCTTTCAAAAAGAATCGTTTTTTACAAACGAATTCAATTCGAACACTCTTCCTACTCTGCTTTAAACCTTTAACAAAAACAAAGTTTGCACATTCAGTTTTGTAAGCGGTTTTCTATTCTCTTTATTGATAATCATACAAGTTGACCTTCTTATAAAGAAATAATCTTAAACACAATCTCTTGGTTAAAATGATAAAAATAAACTGCAAAAATAATGAACGAATAACGAGTAAAAAATAATTGTTAAATTCTTATTCCTTCAAAATTATATTCTATTACCAGGTGTATAATTTCAAGATACAGGATTAACAAAATGATTTGATTTTTTAGTAACTTATATGGCAGTTTGGAGGGTAAATATCTGTTCATCACTTAGCCACTGAACGAAATAGTATAAACAACAAAGTTTTTTTGTTTGGACTGCTCACCGAAGCTTATCCTGCATATACTCCATCGATCTTAAAGCGCAAGAGATGATTTATGCTTTTTAGAAGTGACTCTGTCACGGAAAAGAAACACCGCCCAGGTTAGCCAAAAATATTCGGAGATGATGAATTGAAGGCATTACTCTATAAAGCATGTTTTAAAAATTAAAAAAGCCACTCAAGCAAAACATTCGCAAGCAGCAGCATTCATCAAAAAGCAATCGTATTGAATACCGCTCGAGTTAGTGCTGAGAGATGTTGGCAGGCGAATTATCATGTTCGAAATGTTGCTGCAAATTCATAAAAAATATTTTTACAGTTGCAATCATTACTGGCGATGACAACTAGAGCTATCATGACAAATCAAAGCTCGAGCTTTGGCAAAAAAATTGAAGCCTTTTTATTCCACTATGACAAAGCTCACCCAGATGTTGCAAGGCCAGTTAAAGATCTTTAGAAAATAGTTTTAGCCGTCTTATAGTCCGGACCTTGCCTGTCCGATTACCATTTGATTCGTTCATGGCATCAAATTAGCAGTCTTTTGGAACGAAATGCTATAGAAAAGGTCCTGGTATAGTCACAACAGAAGCCCAAAGTTTCCCAAACACCCGCTTTTTTAAGTTATACACTTAATAAGAACTTGAGTAATAAAACTTAAATGAAATCATTATCTCTATTTTTGCTTCGAGAAAAACTAACCAAAATGACAAAAAAGTCCACATATACATATCGAAGAAAAAATAACTAATTTTGGTTAGAAATAACTAAAACGGCAACGCTGATACTTACTCCCAACATCGTAAAGAAGCTGAAATTCTTCGTCAATTTCATATGTACTGAGTGCAAAACTTTGGTATGTTTTAGCCTTTAGTACTCATTAAAACAGTACGGTGGCAACCCTAATAAGTACAAAAACATTTGGTGCTGATCTCAGGGCAAAATTTGTAAATTAAATAAAAAGAATTTTGGTGGTCCTATGAACGACAGATTACTTGCACATTCTATGCCTATAGTATCTATATATGTATACATAAATAAGTTGACCTATGTTTGTTATTTTATAACTCGTGAACCACTAAGCCAGTTTACAAACCAATACATGCATTGGAAGGTGTACTTTCACTGATGTTTTTTTTCAACAGGGCGGTGTCACGCCCATATAAAATTTTTATTCATATGTCTATATCTTTAAAACGGTAATAGTAAGCGTTTCTAAAATTGGCTCGATCAATACAAATCATCAGAAAAAAAATGGGCAGAATTGGATAAGTGGGAGTGGCACCTTCCATACAAGGTAGGTAAGTAGGTGCGAATGGCGGTACCGAAGTACCCTACCTAGAGACCACAGAAGCTCATTGTGGAAAGACCTTTCCTTGAAAAGACAATAGGAACAGAGAGAAGAAAGGAAAGGGAAGGGAAGGACAAAGGGAGGAAAAGAAGGTTTAAAACGAGTATGTGGGTAAACAGACGCCCAAAAAGACCCGGACATCACCTAATGAGCCAGCCTAGACCTGACAGAGAACCCTCCAGGTCGCATATCCTAGCTGAAGCAATTTCATCCAGGCCATTAAAAAAGCCCTGGCCTAACAACCTGAGCCTGCGTCCATGAAGAGCCGGGCAATGGCAGAGGATATGTCTCCGGCTGCCTCGTATCGCCGGAAATTCGGCAGAAAATTGGAGTGCCTGCTGCCCAGTCCGTCATAAAGCGGTTAAGTTTAGGCCAAAGCCGCCTGGAGACCCGGTAGTGTTCTCTGGTCCTCCATTACTCCTTCATTACACGATGGTCCCAGCTATATAGCAAGCTCTCAAAGAAACCAAGCGGCGGTCTTACAGACACATCCGTCAATTCGATGCCCTTAGCCGCGCTCGCTCTTGCCAGTTTTTTTACAACCTCATTTTCCCGCACGCCAGTGTATCCCGGCTCAGCCCATGAGCCATCCGCCCTCCGAAGGTTATCAAAGGCAGCATTGCCTTCCAATCCTCACCCTCTTGTTCGGGAAAACCCTCGGACAGGACTGCTCGAATGATCTAACACAGCCCTCAGTGAATCTATCAACCATTCCTTTAACAATCGAACCAGGCTGAAGCGAATCCGACTATGATCCGAAAAGGAGAAGCCTCTCTCCAGTCCTCTAAAAGGCCATTCCTATTTGCGAGTGTTATATCAATGACCTCTTCCATAATCCTGTTCCTCAAAGTAGGCACCTTGCCCCTATTACAAATAAAGTCCCTGATCGGTAATAAAATTAAAAACGGTGAGTCCGCTCACGTCGCCACTGCGGCAATGGCAGTGATGAGCGTTGGAATCACATAACCAGTCCTGCCACATCAGCTCCTGGCGGATCCGTAATCTGGCAGCATCCGTATCTCCTCCCTCAACCGCCGTGATCGCCATTGCTGAAAGAATTCAAGAAGGTTAAATGCAAGCTACTCCTAGCTAGAATACAAGACCTCACCTTATACAATATGCATGGCATATACATCTTGTAGCCCGTGACTCTTTATGCTCGAACCATATTATTGACAACCCATGGTTCTTGGATGAAAGCCACGTCTACCTTCCCACCGCCAAGGAGTAAAGAGAGTTCGGTTGAGGCTGTTTATCTGTACCACCAGCGGTCTCCTGGGCCTTGTCACCTTTAGCGTACCTAAACCTAACATTGTCCAGACAATAATCCGCTTTATCCTTGGCTCTATCAATGAACTCCAGGGACGCTTTGTCAATATTAAACCTGAAGTCCATACCACCATTGCCCTTGCAAGCCAAAAACGTAACCGTCTTCCATTGGCTTCTTTCCAGAGCAGCATTCTGATTAGCCAGTAGTGAAAGTATGTGTTCCATCGAGAGAACGGGAGGTAGAATCCACACAGTCACTACTGGCCTAAGAGGCAGCTCAGATGAGCAAATCACCTCCAGTTTCGCTCCTGGGCAGAGGTCGCCACATTTGCCAACGGCAGCACGCAGGAAGTCAACAGATTTTCTGTTACCGCAGTTCACAACTTTGACGCCCCTGGACTAGTCTACGCCAAGAAAGAATTTCTCATCTTGACTGCCTTTTCCATGTTTAGCGATTCCCGCCGGCAACCTTCTTTCAATCTGCTGCCAGAGCTCAGCGGAGATCCTCCTCAATGACAGCAACTTGAATGCTAGAATCAAGGCAGTCGGACTTCTTCGCCTTCGTAGAGACCTTCCGCTGCTCATCACCGGTTCCAACCCTCTTGACTTTCACGCTACGCGGCACGATAGAGGAGCCTGATGTCACTGTAATGGCCTTTCCACTACTACAAGGCCTGGCTTCGGGCTTGGCGGTAGTTCGTGCCGAAGCCTTGAGCACCACCACGTCCTTAGCCTTCTGGTTATAAACTCTACTTCTTTCGAATCTGCGGACACACTCTGTCTGTATTTCCTGATGGGCAATCTTTCCTTCTTTACCAAGGACAACAATGCCCCATTCTTGGTTTTTCCTTCTTTTTGCGACCCTGACTACCCGACAGAGCGCTCTGCCGAACCAAGGAACTCGAGGAATGAGTTATTGGGAGCCACAATACAGCATCACTCGAGGTCTGCTTTGGCTAAAATTACAGTGTCATAGATGATCTCATCGAGCCCCTGCATGACACTGTATTCCCGGAGGGGTGATGTTTCCAGGCGCCAACAACTCTTCCTATAACTCTTTCTGAAGCTGAGCCTGCTGAGTAGCAAGACTCAAATTCAAAAGAGCCAATGCATTTTCTTCATCCATAGCCAGTACGTCATCAGTTTTCTCAATATTATCATTATTTTTATTATTGTTATTATTCATTCTTGAACCCATGAGTAGGCCGTAAGGGGATGGACCATCTATGCAGTGACAGCATACGTGGACTAGGCAACAACTTACAGCCGGACTGTGCGCTAGCACCGAAGGGGAGATGTTACCGACCAGTTGTTTTTTATACTTAACGGGCCATACAGGTCCTTAAAAGTGTTGGATAGCCTTTATTATGCCAGCCGATATGGTCCCAACAATTAATGCAACCAACGGAGCATGGCCCAAGTGAGCTTACTGACGGAAGTATTAATTTGTTTCTATCTACCTATCTATCTATCTATCTATCCATTTATCTATACATCGGGTCCGCCATCTAACGTTTTTTTTCAACTAGTGCTTATTTCGTGAATGGTAACACTTAGCTAATGTCTAATTTGACAGATAATTAGTTTTATCCTTCCGAACGAATATGGTTGTGTATACGCTTCGCTAAGTGGGCCTGCGATCGACTTACAGAAGATGCCGATTTTGGCAAAAAAAAAAATCATCTTTTCAGATGAAGCTCATTTTGATCTTGGCGGGTATGTAAACAAGCAAAATTGTCGCATTTGGGGCACAGAAAACCCGCGCGAAAAACCCCCGATACATAAAAGGCGAGTCACTATTTGGTGCGGATTTTGGTCCAGAGGCATAATTGGCCATTTTTCTTCGAAAATGAGCAAGGAGTGGCCGTAAAAGTCAATGGCGATCGTTTTCGGGCCATGTTGAACGAATTTTTGTTTACAAAAATTGAAGAGGAGGATATTAGCAACATCTGGTTTCAATAGGACGGCGCTACATGCCACACAGCCGAAGCTACACTCGATGTTTTGCGTCCTGTTTTTGAAGATCGCATTACCAGCCGCAGAGCTGATGTCGTTTGGCCACCTCGGAGCTGCGATTTGACACCATTATACTATTATTTGTGGGGTGCTGTCAAAGATAAGTGTTACGCCAACAGCCAGAGACGATTGAGGCTTTAAAGGGCAATATTCGTGAAGCCATTGGTGAAATACAGCTGCAGCCAATCGATAATGTGCTTAAAAATTGGACCGATCGTGTAGGCTTCTGCATGGCCAGCCGAGGAGCCATTTGAATGAAATCATTTTCCATTATTTATCGGAAGGATTGTACTTTTAAATAAAAAATAAATTTGAGAAAATATTCAGCAGTTTTTTTTATAGCATTTACAAAAAAAAAAAATTTATTTGGCGGACCCTTTATGTATCTATCTATCTATCTAAATATCTATCTATCTATATATCTATCTATCTATCTATCTATCTATCTATCTATCTATCTATCTATCTATCTATCTATCTATCTATCTATCTATCTATCTATCTATCTATCTATCTATCTATCTATCTATCTATCTATCTATCTATCTATCTATCTATCTATCTATCTATCTATCTATCTATCTATCTATCTATCTATCTATCTATCTATCTATCTATCTATCTATCTATCTATCTATCTATCTATCTATCTATCTATCTATCTATCTATCTATCTATCTATCTATCTATCTATCTATCTATCTATCTATCTATCTATCTATCTATCTATCTATCTATCTATCTATCTATCTATCTATCTATCTATCTATCTATCTATCTATCTATCTATCTATCTATCTATCTATCTATCTATCTATCTATCTATCTATCTATCTATCTATCTATCTATCTATCTATCTATCTATCTATCTATCTATCTATCTATCTATCTATCTATCTATCTATCTATCTATCTATCTATCTATCTATCTATCTATCTATCTATCTATCTATCTATCTATCTATCTATCTATCTATCTATCTATCTATCTATCTATCTATCTATCTATCTATCTATCTATCTATCTATCTATCTATCTATCTATCTATCTATCTATCTATCTATCTATCTATCTATCTATCTATCTATCTATCTATCTATCTATCTATCTATCTATCTATCTATCTATCTATCTATCTATCTATCTATCTATCTATCTATCTATCTATCTATCTATCTATCTATCTATCTATCTATCTATCTATCTATCTATCTATCTATCTATCTATCTATCTATCTATCTATCTATCTATCTATCTATCTATCTATCTATCTATCTATCTATCTATCTATCTATCTATCTATCTATCTATCTATCTATCTATCTATCTATCTATCTATCTATCTATCTATCTATCTATCTATCTATCTATCTATCTATCTATCTATCTATCTATCTATCTATCTATCTATCTATCTATCTATCTATCTATCTATCTATCTATCTATCTATCTATCTATCTATCTATCTATCTATCTATCTATCTATCTATCTATCTATCTATCTATCTATCTATCTATCTATCTATCTATCTATCTATCTATCTATCTATCTATCTATCTATCTATCTATCTATCTATCTATCTATCTATCTATCTATCTATCTATCTATCTATCTATCTATCTATCTATCTATCTATCTATCTATCTATCTATCTATCTATCTATCTATCTATCTATCTATCTATCTATCTATCTATCTATCTATCTATCTATCTACCTATCTATACATCTATCTATCTATATATCTTTATGAACACCACAAAATCCACAACAATGTGATTGATTCATGTCCTTTAATTTGTTCAGCTTCCATACCGTTGTTCATCTTGTTCATCCTGTTAATGAGTTCGTTGGTTTTCTGAACCACTTATTTTGTATTATTGAAGAGTTGTACCTTGATTTTGTACTTCTCATTATAATTATTAATCATAGAATTTTGAATTTTTAAGATAGCATTCCAGTCTGCTGTGTCTGGATTTTCAGCTACCCATTTCCATGCAGAGCCAATTTAATCTATATACCATCGCATTCCGCTTTTTGTGCCCAGTTCCAATGAGCTATCTTTTACTTGCGCGAATTACGTCAGGGCAAACTCTGACTTCAAAAAAATTAGTGGTTAACTGGACAAATAATATAAATTCATTGACACAACTTCACTTCAAGTGCCTTCAAGTGAAGTTTTGCAATAAACATAATTTATACATTTTATTTCATTTTTAAGTAATTAGTTAATTTTTATTCATTCATAAGTTTGTCCAATGAACCCTTACATATATGAAATTTTGATTACTAAACATAATAAACTCTATTTTCCAATTTCATAAGTATGCACATTGAACACTTATATGAAATCTGATTATTAAGTACAATAAACTATTTTCAAATTTTTATTCATTCGTAGAATATCAATGAAACAAAGTGTTAATAAGCTTTTGTTTATTGAAACATGAAACATTTGTTTCGTCATACAATGTTGACAAACTTAAATACTTAAACCCTAAGAATTTTTAATACATCTCTATATATCGCAGTTGATCAACAAGATGGTATTAACTCAAAATTTTCAGTAGGGGTGAAAAACTGTTTGTGATTACATTTTAACCCTAGAACTGAACCCTAGACCTTAGCGATTCGTATAACATCGTCTTTATTTTCATATGTAGCTTTTTATTTGATTGCGCGATCAATTTAAACTCTTCTGTATTCTTTGTCGCCAGTGTTCTCTTCTAATGAGCATTCACATTTCTTCAGTAAGTATTGTGTTCTTTTAGTTATAAAGCTCGTGTTAGTCGATTCGACTAATGGTTAGTGTTTGTGTAACTTTCAATCTTATATTTTGAATGAATATGAGTTTTTTTTTTTTGGAGAACAAAATGAGTTTTAAAAAAGAGATAATTGATGAATTTCAGCAAATAAAAGCAAGATTTGCGGTTTTTGTCCCTATTAAAAGCATATAAATACAAACTCAATATCCACGAAATGTAAGAACGTAAGCACAACACACAGAAGAATCATGCAACAAATGCTAATAAAAAATGAATATACAGTGGCTACAAGATAAACTCGAACACTATAATAAACTCATCTTGTTGATAAAAATCAAATTAATAAGAAATAGTTAAGGAAAGCTTTTGTTTGATTTTTTATTATATATATTAAGAAATTAAGAATATAAAACAAAATTAAAATTCAGTAGTTGTCGGTAGAAATAAACTAAAAAGTCTTCAATATGTAAAAAAAAAAAATTTACAAGCGAACTCGGACGGCTACATAAATGCCTGAGATTATTACTTATTGTTATAAAATTAATATTTTGTGTGCAGAATCTTGTTTTTTACCGATGCTTAACTTTTTTATTGAGATAATCCCACAAATTTTCAATTGGATTTATGTCGGGGCTCTGGAGTGGTGTTTCCATGACGTGTTGCACATTATATAACAGCCAAGATCTTACTTTGTGGGCCTAGTGTTTGTGGTCGTCATCTTGGTAAAAGCACCAACCGTTATCCAGAGCAAGCTTATTTACACATTTTGGCAAGTTTTCTTTTAAAATGTTTAAACGAACATTTTGATCCATGATAGTTTCAATAAAATGCAAAGATCCTGGATCTGATGCAGAAAATGAGCCCCAGAAAAGCACTGAACTACCCCCATGCTTTACTGTCGGTTTCAAGTTATTCAAACGTAGTTCCTGATTTTGTGTCCTCCATACTATGGGTTTACCATCCGACCCAAATACGTTAAATTTGCTTTCATCGGTGAACATAACGTTTTTTAAAAGAAAAACCCCTATTTTGGTACTCTTTTGCAAATTTAAATCTTTTGGTTTGATTGCGCTTACTAATAAGAGGCTTTTGTCTAGCTCTTCTACCATTAAAACCTCTGCAAGTTTCTGCTTGCTTTCTTACCAAGGTCACTTTCAGCAATAGCAGCAAGTTGTGGAGCACTTAGGAAGAGATTTGCAACACTATGGCAACACTGTTCGATATATGAAGAAGTGTTTACAAACAAGATCATGAAATTTTAAAAAATAAAATAATAATTGGTTATAAGAATAGATAGGACTATTTAAAACCATAACAAAAGTAGGAAAATATTTGGACGAAATAGAATTTTATTAAAAATAGAGTGTATTTAATTGAATAAATAAGAAATGGCTGACTGCAGTAAATGCAGAACAGCAATTAGAGGAGAAAGTGAAATCAGGTGCAGTGGTGTGTGTGAGAAGGTATATCATCTATCAAAAAAATGTGCAGGAATAGACCAATATTCGGCTAAAATAATGGATAAACATAATTTTATTAGATTCATGCGCGACGACTGCGTGATGTATATACAAAACATTGATTTGGTATTAAAAGAAGTTTAAGATGAGGTGCACAAAAATAAACAAAACTTAGTGGAATGCAAACACGAATTTAAAGACGCACTTAAAGAAAACGAAAATGAGGAGGAATTTGAAAGCAACAACAAAAAATTTTGCAAATCGATAGAAAACAAAACGAAAACATGTAAAGAAATAAAGAAAGTTGTAAACGAAAACTGTAAGCAAAGTACAGACATAGTAAAAAATAAAGGGTTGCCGAGTGCAAATAAACATTTACCTGTAATTGTAAAACCCAAAGAAAAACAATCAATTGAAAAAACAAAAGAGGAATTAAATAAGATAAGCCCAGATAATTTAAAAATTATAAATGTTGAAATCAGAAGGAGTGGTGCCATCGTTATACAAAGTGAGAATTATGAGGAAAGAGAAAAGATTAAAACTGAAATTCAAGAAAAAATATCTACACAGTACGAGGTAAAAATCCCTAATTCAAATGTGTTAAATATAAAAATTATCGGTATGTCATTTGAATATAATGAAAATGAAATAATAGAAAAATTGAGAAAACAAAATCATAAATTAGCTACAGCTAATATTAAATACGTAGAGAAGTATAAAACAAAGAGGGGTAATAAAACCATGTTTAATGTTAAATTCAAAGTAGACAATGAATCCTATAGAAAAATTATGGAAGACCGAAAATTAAATATTGGTTGGGAAAGATGTAAAGTGTATGATGGAACTGAAATCATTCAATGTATGAAATGCAGAGGATACAGCGAAAGATTGCAAAAACAAAGAAGTATGTCTGAAGTGTCATGGTCAGCATAGAACAGTTAACTGCGAAAGTTTGGAAAGAACAATGAAATGCATTAATTGCTGTAGTGTGAATAGTAGATTAAACATGGGTTTGAATGAAAACCATTTTACTAATGATAAAGTATGTCCCGTATATCAAAATAAGTTAAAGATAAAAATGAGAAATATAGGCTTAACGATATAACAATTAAAGGAAATACGTGCATATATACAAATGTACAAGGTCTTAATAATAATTACAATCAGGTTGAAGTAATTGCGTTAACTGAAAACCCTGATTTTTTAATACTGTCTGAAACGCACTTCACTAAAAATATGGAAGAAAAAGAAATTTCATTACATGGTTATGATAGCATCTGTTCGTTATCCACATCACCGAGAACAGGTGAAGTTATTTTATACTTTAAAGAGTATTGGAATGCTACCAAAATTATTGAAAAAAAACGACGATTTGAAATATTGGATATTAATCTGCAAGGCTACATGTAACAAATACGATATTTTTATTGGGGCAATATATAGATCACCCAGCTATAATGAATCTGAAATCTGTGATATATTTGAGCAAACAATTGAAGTAATCTGTGATAACAACTATAATATTGTAATTGCCGGAGATTTTAATATTGACTGGAAGAAAAACTCCTTATATAGCAATAGAATTAGAAGTATAATAAATGATAATGGCTTTAGACAATTAGTTAACGAATACACTCGTGTAACAAAAAATTCAAGCAATTTAATAGACTACGTGATAACTAATAATTATAAGATAACATCAAAAAACTGTAAAGAAAACACAATTTCTGATCATGAGGTTATTAACATATCCTTAGAGAGAATGAACAACGTGAACAACGAAACAAGGACTATAGAGGTATTTAAATACAATAAGGATACGTTTAATGCAATGATAAAAGACATCATAAGATATGATGATTGCAAGGACTTTAATCAAAATGTTAATCTATATGATAGCGGCCTGAAAAGCGCAATACAGAGAGTAACAATTAGAAAACAGATCCATTCAAACAATAAAGTTAATAAATGGTATAGCTCAGAATTGCAAGCAATGAAAAGAGAAAAAATAATATAATATCTCAAAGCTAAAATTGAGAACTCTACCCAAGCTTGGTCTGATTATAAAATAATTAGAAATCGATATAAAGTGCAGATTGAAAATAGTAAAAATTATTACATAAATAAGAAAATTGACTGTGCGTGTACACAGAGACAAATGTGGAAACAAATTAAGACCCTGGTACGTAATAAAAAGGAAAATATAACTAAGTCTGTGATATTTGACCAGATAGAATATAGCGATAACTGTGATATAGTAAATAAGTTTAATAAATTTTTTATTGAAAGTATAAGTAGCATAAGACAGTCAATTAATAAAGTGCAATATTTTAGTCAAGTAACATGTGAGCCGAATAATTTATTCAAGTTTCCTAAGATAAACATTACTGAACTTGAGAGCATAGTAAAACAGATGAAGAATAAGCCTGACTATGACTGTGTTTCAAATAAAATTATACTTGATAATTGAGATATACTAGGCAATGCATTGCTCAGAATCATTAATACATCATTAGAGGCTGGTGATGTTCAGGAAATAAATGAGTGGCTTAAAATGAATAAATTAAAATTGAATGAGAAAAAAACAAAAATAATGAAGATAAATATGAATTCTGACGAAGTATTTAAAATAAATGATTCTATAATAGAGAAGGTAGAGAATATAAAATACATGGGCTTTATAACTGACAAAAAATTAAACCTAAATGCACATATCGATTATATATGTAAAAAAATTGGCAAGAAAATTGGTTTCCTGAAAAGAATTAGAAAAGGAATTTCAAAATCCATAATAAAACCACACTTCGAATACGGTTCCACTATATTGTATATATACTGCACCGAAAGTCAATTGACAAGAATGCAAAATCTTCAAAATAAAGCGATGAGAGTGATACTAAAGAGCGACCGGTATACTCATAAATACAATGCTCTACAATTTGAAATGGATGAACGTAAAAAAACGATTTAAGTTTAATACCTTTATGTTTGTTAGAAAAATGAAGAAGGGTGATACGCTGAAATACCTATGCGAGCAGATAAAATACGTAGGAGAAAGCCAACCATATATGCTAAGAAATGCAAACGACTTTCGAATTCAAAGAGTGAAAACATTGTTTATAAAGGTCTACAGCTATATAATTTATTACCTTCAAATATTAAAAATGAATCAATGAGAATGTTTTTAAACGAAAATGTATTAATTTTGTATTATTTAATGATTTGTAGTTTTCAATTGTGATGTAAAATGTGGAAATTTAAAGTATTTTTAATACTTATAAATAAAAAGAAAGAAAAAAAAATTGCTTTTATTTTTCTGACAAAAAACGTTCTTCTGCCCCAGAAAATATTTTGTTGTGGACATGTTTTTGTCTATTTTGCACCGTTTTATTGACTTTGAAGCATTTTATTACATCGAATACAGTTGAATGACTTCTGCCAACAATATTTGAAATTTCGCGAACACTTTTACTTTTTCCCGCATGCTTAATAATAAGCTTTCTTACTTCAATACTAGTTTGTCCACGTTGTCTAGCCATCTTCTTGATTTTAGCTCTGTTTATTTTGTACAATTTTCGCAAAATGAACTAAAGGGTTTTCCCCTAAATATGTAAATTATATCAGCGAAGTTGGCCGCATTGAAATTACAAAGCTGCAGTTATTAACCCATAAAATTTACTGTCCGAGTTTGGTTTGTGCAAGTCATTTTGACTTTCAGCGTTTGACTTTTTACGTACAATTATTAAATTTCCGAGTTGGTTTTTCCTTTTGTACGTGGAAGGTATTCACAAATAAGAAAATAACTACATTTTTTTTTAAATAATTAAAATGTATGATTTTTAAACGATCGAAAATACTTTGGTATAGTGTCTGAGTTTTGGTTGGAGCCACTGTATATATATATATTTTTATATTGTTTACTTTTAATTTAGTTTATTTTCTTAATTATGAACTGAATTTGAGGATTTCAATATTAAATTTTTGTTTTTTTTGCCAATTAAAATAGTTAATCTCAATAATGTCTTCTACAATATGTTCCTAATAAACATTAAAAAAATTATTTATTCTTAAATAAAAAAGGTAAATATCTTGTTTAATTTCTATTCAAAACAACACGTAAAAATTGGTTGTAAATTTATGTTAGTCGTTTCGACTAATGATTAGTGTTTATGTATAAAAAATAAGGTTACGGTTCTAGGTTTAAGAGAATTTGAAAATCCGTATACATCATAGTAAGCAAAAAATTATACCTTTTTTATGAAAATATACGATACATACTATTTCCACTTTTGTATTAACTCAAAATAATAACTTTTTGGTGATATATGTAAAGGTAGTCACTACACTATCACGAAAATGGTCTCAAATGTGGTTTTCGAGGTGAAAGATTGATCGAAGTACGTTGAAATTTTTACAGTAGATTATTATTATTATTAGTGAAATTTTAAAAATTTTGAGTTAACATCCTCTTGTTGATCAAGTCCGATATATAAAAGAGGACTATAGAATGCGTTGTAATTGATGTTCTCTGAAATGAGCCAACCGATTTTATTCTGTAAGCCCTTAAACGAAAGGTGAAGTCAATACCATATCAATAATTTTATGTATATGCTGTTTTTGTAGATCGATCTGTTCGAGAGTTACTGACGTTAGAGTTAACTTCTTTGCATTGCATAAGCCTTACTTAAAAAAGAAATTTGTTGCAGCATTTAAACTTTGTGTGAGTTAATGAAATACATAGGTATATAAAAATAAATGTCTTTTTGTATGTATCTTGTTTGTTGGTTTGTTTGTTTCTGCCTTATATACAACTACACCGCTGAACTTATTTTCATGAAATTTTTTCAGTATCTCTCTGGAAGGAAGAACGGACATACACAGCGTATATTTATTTGGCCACATCTTCAAAATAATAACAGAAAGACTCTGTCTATAAATCTGGCTCAAATAGACACATAGCCAAGCCAAATCATTAGAAAAAAATATTTGTCGAATTACACAAGTGGGCGTTGTACCTCCCATACAAAGTAAATATTGATTTTGGTTAAACGGTTAAAGCTAAAGTTTCAGGATTTGGTTTGATTGACTTCATAGTCAATACAATCATCAGGAAAAAAGTGGGCGGAATAGGATAAGTGGGCGTAGTACCTTCCATACAATCTAAATATTGATTTCATTATATCTTGAAAACGGTTAAAACTAAAGTTTCAGTATTTGGTCTAAATGATTTCACAGTCAATACAAATTATCAGGCAAAAAGTGGTCGGAATTTTACAAGTGGGCGAAATTGGACGAGTGGGCATGATACCTACCATACCATTAATTGTATCTTGAGAACGGATTAAGCTAAAGTTTCTGTATTTGGCCTGAACGACTTCATAGTCAATGCAAATCATCAGTCGAAAAGTGGGCGTGGTACCTCCTATCCAAACTAAATATTGACTTAATTATATCTTGAGAACGGTTAAAGATAAAGTTTCAGTATTTGGTCTGAATGACTTTATAGTCAATACAAGTCATCAAGAAAAAAGTGGGCAGAATTTGACAAGTGGGCGGGGTACCTCCCATAGAAAGTAAATAATAATTTTGGTATATCTTGAGAACGGCGATAGCAGAAGTTTCTAAAGTCCAAACAACGTCGTGAACAATACACATCATCAGTAAATAACTGGGCTAGATTGAATAAGTGGACGTGACACCTTCCATTCATAGTAAATATTGGATTTTGTGTACGTGGAGAGAGCCACCTATTAAAGCTTCTTTATCTATCCACATCAGTCAAAAATCGACAACAACAGAAATCACACTGCATAAAAGCTATCAATAAACATACAGTGTCTTTATATTTTTTATTACGAGGACATACACATAGGAGGTCTGTTTCTTTTCTCTACATTGGGCGCCCTCAAGATACCAATTTTACCGTAAAGCGTTCCCGTACAAACAAATTGGGTAAATGAGAAACATTTTGAGAGAGTACTATTCTTCTTCTTCATGCACAAAACAAGCCGTATTTTTTCTTTGGGCAAGTGTTTTGTTTGATAAATAAAAATAAACTTTTTTTTTAAATTAAAAATATTAACAATTTTTTTATTATTTTTTTTCATTTACATACCATATACATCCATATATTCATTCACCTAATCAAGACCAAGAAGATCACATACGTATGGTTTATAAATATAAAGAATGTATGTACATATATTGTACTGTAAAACTTAGTTTTTAATTATCATAGCAATTGTTTTTTAATAATTTGTATGCATGATATAAGAAATATAAGGAAGTTCCACTCAAAATTGTTTGACAATAAACGAGATTCTTGAAGTTCGCTTTATATGTAAACATTTAAAAAAGCGTTGCCACATGCAGAAAAAGGATCAATATTCCCAGAAATTTTTCACAATTTTGTGTAATTTAATCAAGATTTTAAATTTAGAATATTACTTAGAATTTTGCAGCATAAGTACCAACGTTAATTTTGAATATATAATGTATGTATATTTTTCAACCAAGGCTATTTCAGAATAAATACTAAAAGATATGTATTGACATGGGAAATTTTAAGGTTTTATTAAAGATTTGTTTTAAGTTGTTTTCGTTTTGATTTTTTTTCTTTGCTTGCACATTTAACATTTTGTTTTGACTTATATTGCGGTTTAATAATTGAATTCGAAAAAAAAAATTATGTGAAAATGGGATTTTGTGAGCAGTGTATGGTAGCACAGATTTCAACATAAATGTCATTTCGCCTTTATTGTCAAATGGTAATATGTCAGAGAAAATGAGAGAGTAGCACTATCTTGTATTTTCTTATATCATGATTTGTATGAGCTTACAATATGATTTTAATGTCTTTTAAAATTTTTTTTATTACTAATCAAACAATCAACCAATAAACTTGTAAATCATTTTTAAATAAATTCCTGAAATCAATATATTGTATATACATAGATACATTCATATGTACGTATAAATGTTTATACATGCATTCTATTGAAGCACTCTGAAATAATTTTTCTCTACGCAGCGAGTAGTTTAAGCTCCTAGGATTAATTGAAGGAAGGACTTGTGGATTTCAGTGAGATTGCAATAGATGGAGGTTCAGCACATATCCAGTACTCATTATACTATCTATAGCTAGCATGTTATAAACACTAATAAAAATCCGGAAAGAGCAACCCATAAACATAAAAAGTGCTAAGTGTTATAAACCACATTTAGTCTTTTAAGCTGTCATTAATTTAATTCAATTTAGCGAAATCTATGATATAAACAAGGAATAATAATGTAGGCAATTCGGATCTCTGAGGAAAGACACTATTATATTTACTAATTTAGGATTTAGTTCGCATGGTGTAGATGAAAAGTGATTAAAGTGATTAGCCAGCTTATCCACCAATTCACCATATTTAAAGTTGTTGAGAATGTTAATGATAATAACATTGAAAAATATATGAACCATGGCAAAAACCAAAAACACCATCATTAAACAAGCTTTCCGAGCCCTAATGATCATAAATCTGTTCTTTAAGGTTCACCTCAAAAATTATGGACAAGATGTTAAGTATTCCAATAGGCCTGTTGTCATCATTACTTTCTAATTGAAATAGTGGTGGTAGTTTTTCATTTTAAAGGATACTTTGAGATAGTTTACATACTATTACATGTGTATACATATGAATATAAAAATTAAGGATTCAATTAAATTATATATTTTTCTAAACATTTTTAATGAAAATCTATCGGCCTTTACTGCGTTCAATTTGATAAGGAAATGCTAGTATCGAAGTTAAGATTCAAGTTGACCGTCAATAATCAAACCCACAATAAGAAAATATTAAAAACTAATGCTGAAAAAAACACTTTTTGTTAATAGCCAAGCATAAGTTAAATTTTTTGTTTTAATAAAAGATGTTTATTTTATAAAAACATTTTTTGGGTAAATTGTTTGGCTTTTTATGTTTCCGTACCTTTGTACATTCTTCTCTATTATTGAGAGAAATTATTCTTTACTCTCATTTTATCGAACTTTACCCCTTACCCTTTTATATATATAATTCAATTAATTTAATTTAATAAATTCAAAACTAGGAAAGTCGAGCAAGCCAACACTTTCAAACTTCTAAGTTTTCATATTCCCGCTTGAGTCCTTAATCAGACTGCGCAAATAATTAATAAAAAAATTTTGCTATTGTCAATAAGGTTGTCTGGAATAATTTTTAAGAGATCTTGCACCATTAGAAAAAAGCCCTTATCTTTGTCATCTGTTGACCTCTCATTACTACGTGAACAAGAAAGTTTTTCCGCAATAGTTGACATTTTTGTTAAGAAATCAGAAAGATCATCTGGATGAGAGTTTCTTTTTCGGCTTTGTTTGCTCGTCGACGTAATTTCATTTGAGCGTTCTTCATCGAAAGACTATAAAGACAGTTGTAAGTATAAAATTAATATAGTAAACAAATTATTTCTCACAATTGTACAGTCACTGTAATCGACAAAAGTCTTATGACAATATGCCATCTAAATTTACATCAACATTGTCTTGGCTTGTATCAAAGGAATCTGATTCGATGTTAGATTTTTTTCTACGAAAATTTTTAGTATCGTATACATATGTATTTAAAAACATTTTACTAGCTGCATACATACCTCCTGCTAATATTTGCTCATGAAGAAATTGCATATTTGTAAAATATATCCACTGGCTTTCCACAAATGCACATGCGCTTCCTGATGCAAAGTGAATTTTGTTAATTTTTTTAACGAAGCGGTTGCGCAATGCCTTCCAGTGAGTTTGGCAAGCAGAATCTAAAATACTTTGCATAAACAGTTTTTGTATTTTTTATTTAAAAATTTCTTACCTGGAATGTTTAACACTTTGCTTATAGAATTCCAAGCTTCGGCCCTTTTTATTTTTGTAGTCCTGGCTTCTTTTTTTGTACAAAACTGTGTGTTTTTTTACTTCTTCAATAAGTTTTTCCTCCATGATTCAAATTTGTTTAATTTTTATTAATTTACATATTATTATTTTATAGTCAGCTGATGACTTGTCAAAAATACACAACGCGTTAAAAAGTTAAAAGTTAACTAACTTTCTGACGCCAACGCGTTAGAATGTTGTTTATGTAGGTTGTTCTATGTAAATACACTATTTTAACGTTATTCGACAGAAGTCTATAGCTCACACGCGCACTAACTAACCTTAAGACTCAGGCTATAATATTTCCATATAGTAAATCGGTAAAACGTATTCATACACGACATGTTTATTCGAGGGGAGTTCTGATCCAGCTAAGGGATAATGCAAAATATCTTGGAGTTATTTTAGATAAAAAATGATCATTTAAATAGCACTTGCAATATATTTGTGAGAAGGCAGTAAGGTGCGGTTAATTGTAAGAGTAAGATTCTTTTATAGAAGATGTGTATTCAGTCTATTATGACCTATGCATGTCAGGTTTGGGTTTTCAGAGCTTCTAAGAGTTTTAGAAGAAAATTACAGGTAAGACAGAATACAAATTTGAAGATAATATACATATTAGAGCTGCAAAACGATCGATAGTACTATCGAGAGTATCGATAGTTTTGTTTTTGGCTGACCATCGATAGTTTTTTTTCACTATAGATGCTATCGTCAATTTCTAAGTGTAAATACTAAATGTAGTCGAAGTCACATTTGCAAAAATTTGTTTGATACAGTCGTCTGAAACTTTTATAGTTACATATAGGGGCACTGTTTAACACTTTCTTAAATATTTATTTATTAAACTCAAATACATATACTGCATTTGACGCAAACAAATTAATCTTCATTTCGTCAGACCATAGCACATTGTTCTAAATATTACGGTGCAGGTGTTGCTTTCGTTTGCTGAGATATGATACATTTCGAGGACTCTTACCGATAAGTCTAGCTCCCATAAGTTTTTTTTTCTTATTGTGCTTCTTGATGACTTGTAGGGATTAATCTTTGAAGTACGAATTAAAAGTTTTCCAAAACTGACAGTTATTCCACGTTTCTTCCCATAGTCTCTGCAGGTTACTTTCACTGCATCGCATTAATTATTATAGTTTTTGAGCACTTCATGGTCTGAACAATTTTCGCTGTATATAAGGATTACTGTTTCATCAAAAAACTTCAGTATATCAAATTTTATGACATAAAGTATCCCTATTATTTGTTTCAATACTGTATATTTATTTTTATTCTTTCCCTTTCACTTAAATTCTAATATTGTTGCTATAAATAACACCTTAAAGAATCCGATAGTATCGATAGTTTTTTTCAAACTATCGAATGGCCGACTATCGATAATTTTGTAGCTCTAATACATATGGTCTAAGCCACAGATATTCTACTGATTTATTGCAAAGCAACTTTAACCACGTAATTATTAAACCATTCGCGAGGGAACTGACTCTATTACTTAATGAAAAGTGCAGAAGGTCTATATATGATATAATAAGGGATTTGCTAAATAGTCACTAAGTCTTTTTTTTGCTATAGGAGTCAATTTAGCGAATATTTTCAAAATTTCTTATATTTGTGCAAGGTTTGTACAGGGTTTTTAGACAACTTTTTTAATTCTGTTACTTTAGTAGTTTTTTTTAATTAATTATTAAGACTTTTGTTGTTGTTATATTTTAAGTAAAATCTCATAACAATGTAATAAACTATTTTGAAAAAGATCTTAATAAATGTATAATATTTTAATAATATCTGGCTATTTTTTATTATAATAATACAAGTTGAAATTCGGCGTGCTTTGCTACCCCCATCCTAACAATTATCTCAGTTATAATGTTTTCCCCAATTTCTCCATTGCCGGTTCAAGTCCAAATATTTCCTTCTAGAAAGACGCTGTATAAATATCAATATAATTGGTTCTGATTTTAAGCTGTATACAGACTTAAAAAAAACGTGCGTACATATGTACATACAAGCACACATTCATATAAGTATAGTTCTTCTCAGACATACAGAGATATACTGTATAAATATGAAGAAAATCGGATCAGCAATTTAGTTATCTATAGAATTCAAACAAACATTCAAATTTATATGAAACCCAATTATCTGTAATTGAAAAGTGGCGGCCAAAGATACTCTCAGAATTTATGAGTTTAAATATGTGAATTTTCTCGTTATTATATACGTTTTGCTGTTGGAAATACAAATATTAAAAATAGGCAATTAATGATTAAATCACCACAATTAATTCCACTCCATATATTCAACGGAAGCAAATGAAAAGAAATATCATTATGTATTTGCAAATTTGTTGCAAGGATTTTATAATCGGTTTTCGTCACCGGTTTTTAATTGATCTATTTACATAATTGACTACTTAAACTATTTAGATAAAAATAATTAATACTTAAAATATTTTAATATACAAGTTTAATTATATAAATATGTTAAAAATTGTCTTTTATATAGTAATGATATGTAATATGGGAAGAATTTTATAGATTCTTAAACATTTTTTCTCCTTCACGATCCATACAATATTCAACGACGGCATAGACAACTAATAAACGTCGTTCCACACCTTGTTTATGCTTATCCGTTATTAAGGGATATAAAGCATCTGCTTTCGTTATTCGATCGATTAGCTCAGTTAAAACACCACCAGAAAACACCTGCAGTCGCTCCCAAGTGGAAGCTCGTAATCTAAGAAAATAGCAAATTGTAATTTAATTTATAAAAAGAAATTTACATCCATTTTGTATTTCAAAGACTTACAAACAGCACTGATAAAGAGGTGCTAAAATATCGAGATGATCTTTGTTAGGATTACCAAAAGCTTTGCCATTATCAATCAATATTACTCTATCTTCACGGGTTTCGTAATGATGACGATCACCATTTTGTATTAAATAGTCAAATATCGAAACATCTATTAAGTCTAATAGTCTTTCAGTCTCCAGTTTGCCCTTTAAACCTCTAAAAATAAAAAGTGAAATCTTTTAAATAATTTATTAACTTGTGCTCTCTGAGTTTTCATTGTTTCCAATGTTTTTTCTTTTTCCAATTTACACCAAATTATTATAACTTATGTAGTATGCTAGGTATTGAAGCGCAACAGCACATTTAATTTTTAATTACACTTACTTGCAATAATTCATGTCATCTTCCCAAGGTGCTCTTTTATCTTCTTTATATGTCCTCTGCCAGGGCGATCGTCTTTTGGCCAATTGGCCTGGTATAATGTATATTAAAACGCCTTCAATATTATTATTTTCATCCGCACATACAGTTTCCTCTTCATTGCAGTAATGACATTTACCAAACAAACAATATTCTTCGGTACCATTTTCGCCCTCTGTTATGGTCATAGTGTTCTGCAATTCAGTATCGCCTTTATCGTAAATTTCTGTTTTTAAGTTTACTACTCGGCCAACTACAATAGGTGTCCAGCGAAAGTCTAGAACTGCACCCAGATAGAAGGCATACACTTCAGCCACATGACGATCTTTGCCACCGTATACTGGCCCTTCAATCACTATATCACGCGGATACCATTGTGGTTTAAATATCACTTTCTGTTGATTTGATAAACGTACGAGTAGTTTCAATTGTGTACCTCTCGCCAAATTAGTGACCTTCGTTATAGGTTCTAAACGCAGTGTCTGTAATAGTTGACCCATAGATGAATCATATTGTGGATATATTTCATTTTCATGTGGCCACTGTAATTAACCAATAGAGATAATGTGGTGTTATTGTGTGCATTTTTTTCAATTATTCTAAGTTTTGTTAATATCACGGAATAAAAATAAAAATACGTTAAAAAGATAATAAATTAAACCAACATGTAGAAAATGGTGCCAACATGTTTTAAAAGTTATGTCTATTGCTTTATAGATAATAAATAATTAATAGTGATTTTTAAATCAAAATCTTTCTTAAGTAGGTGATAGGCGGGTAAACATGCTTGAAAAAGTTTTTATTTGCTTGTGTGCGTTAAAATATAAAAAATTGTCATTCTTTGACGCACGCAAACAAAATGTTGGTCGAACATGTTTGGCCGTCGATCTTTGACTTTAAGCGATAAATAATTTGAAAATTATTCTACGAGGCAGTTTGAGAAGTTTCTGCGATAAAAAGCAAATATTTTTGGCTTGAAATAGATTTTATTTTTCAACATAATCTTGCAATACTTCAATAAACTTGCTTCACTGTTTTTCCAATTCCGGAAGGTCGTTAAAATAGCCATTCACTACAATCATTTCGTCATTTGATGAAAAACGCTTCCCAGACAGCAATTTGTTTAGGTTTGGGAAGAAATTATAATTGCTAGGAGTCAAGTCTGCTGAGTACTGTGGATCTTCAAACAATTTGTACTGTAAATCGTTCAATTTTGGCATTCGCATTCAAAAGCGTTTTTTTTTCAATGTTCATGAGTAATTTTTGTAAAATGCCTACGGAATCCGCTTTTTCATGTACTTTTACTCCTTTTAATATAACGTTTTACGTTTCAGTTCAGCAGCCCAAAATTATACGGTACGTGGTGAAGACTCTTTATACACTTTAATTATTATTATTATCATCGAGGTATGAAAGTACTGCGACTTCTCGATCTATTGTACAGCCCTGCATCCTCGATAACTACCTACCTAGTATCTGATAGGCACCCAGATATTTCTCCCTAGAGTGCATCAAAGTCTCACATGTACCTAGTATGTGCTATAGTGATTCGATCTCCCTGTTCATATCTGTCCAGCCGGTTCAGTTTACCCCAGACAATCCCAAATCTCATAGAAGCCAAGTGCTCGAATGGCAGCCTGACTATCAGATAGTATGGCTATGTCCTGTCCTTTATATTTCCTTTCCAGATTACAACGAGCACATTTTACAATTGCATAAACTTCAGCCTGGAATATGCTGGAGAGTTTTCTCATAGATTCAGAATATTCCGTCCTGGGACCAAACACTCCCACGCCTATATTACTCTCCGCCTTTGACCCATATGTGAATCACAAAATGGTCCCTTCTCTAAAGGATGTAGTTTCCAAACCTCACCACTCACTCCTATTACCACTCAGTCCTGCTCTGAAGCATTTGCCAAAGCCATAGAGTTTCATGATTCTGTCCACAGTACAGCCAAGTATGGAGTAATCGATCACTCGACCAATCGGGTTGGCATGGCCCCCCGCTTGATCTCGTGCCCGACCATCTGTCATTGTCCTCGTCATTATCCCTATGGCCATATTTTTTACTGCTAAATGCTGTGGACTAAGGTCCAATAGAACCTCGAGTGCAGCTGTGGGACAAGTTCTCATTGCCTCAGTTATGCTTATGCACGCTAATCTTCGTGTCTTATTTAGCTAAGTCTGGGTTGTTCCCAAACTCGTCCTTACATTCGATGCAATGACCCCGTATGTCACAACCGGTCTGATCATCATGGTATACATTCAGTATACTATAGTATTCTTTGGTTAAAGCCCCAAGATCTCCTGCAAGCCTTTTACACACGTAGCTTTTCTTGAAACAGACTACACCTGAGCCCTCCACGTCAGCTTACTATCCAGTATTCCCAGATATTTTACCTCTTTCCTTAGTGGTAATTCCTCACCCAGGAGTTGAATATTCCTCCACTTAGGAAGTTTTCTTTTCCTAGTGAATGGCACTATCATGGTTTTGCCCGGGTTAATGTTTAACCCCGTCATCACACCATCGATTTACTATTATTCCAGGTCCCCTCTGTATAATTTCAGACAAGGTATCCTCGAATTTGCCTCATGCTATCAGAATGTCGTCTGCATAGCCCGGCAGCCTATGCCAGCCGTAGTTAGTGTTCTTAAAAGTTTATCAACAACTCCACTCAAAGATTAAAGGCGATAAGACTACTCCTTATGAGCAACCTCGAGTTGTGTTCATACTTATATTCACGTTCCCTGCACTAGTTTCCACAGATACGAAGGATCTCTGCCATCCATCTAAAGAGAGAAGGGTCCACCCTCCTTCCTACCAGCGCCCTCTCTTCGTGAGAAGTATTATCAAAGTCCCCTTTTATGTCCAGGAAAGTACAAACAACAAACTCCTTGTCTACCAAAGATTTCTGTATAGCTCCTACTAATTCCACAAGAGCCGTTTCCGTGCAGTGGCACGCGTTGCACAACCCCGCATCTTATATAGTTGTCCACAACTTTTTCAACTGTCTTCAGCATAGAAGATGTAAAGCTAATCGGTCTGAAAGAATTTGAATGTGTTGTACTCTTACCCACCTTTGGGCTGAACTTCACTCTCGCTCTGCTCCAAGCTGTTGGTACATACCCAACAACCAGACTATTGCGCCCCATATTTATACACTTTTAATAATCTATATATAGGTATATTATTGTACATAAATTGTGGTTTGTTCGGATGCTTAAAACTTGAAAACGATTGGCACTTCTTTCTGCGATTTTGTTTGTAATTGATACGAGAATGTTTAGGAAAAAAGAAACATCTAATAATTCTCAACAGGTGGAGCTATAACCGATTTTATTCCTTTATCTCTGCTCCTGCTAAAGGTTAAATAAGATTTGGTAGGTCGATTCTAAACTCTGCAGCAAATATGAACAGAATTGGACAAGTATGTATGGTACCTCCCATATAAAGTAAATGTTACACTATACCTTGAAACCGGTTGAATTGGAAGTTTCTTAGCCCTCCTGACTATTTTTGTTGTCTGTAAGACAAGACCGACACATTAAAATTAGAAAGGAAAACTTCCTAATTTTTTCGTTATGTTCGCTATTACTTAGTATACTTCAGTTACTTTGGCTATTTCAGTTAAGAGTACTAAATATTAAAATTTTCACAATATTTGAATATCTTAAATATTTTACCCACTAGAACCAAAAGTTTAACATAGGTCTGAGAGACCGAAAAATACAAATGTGTCTCAAAAAACGAAAATAGTCGGGAGGGTTATTTTGGCCTAAGTGACTTTTGGTCAAAACAAATCATCAGTTTTAAAGTGGGCGGAATTGGATAAGTTGACGTGGCATCTGTTATACATAGCAACTATTAATTTTTATATATCTTGAGTACGGTAATAGTAAATTTTCTTAATTTGGTTTAAACAACTTCTTGGACAGGACACATTATCAGCCAATAACTGAGATTGGATAAGTGGGCGTGGCAGCTCCACATCAGCCAAAAAACGGGTGAGATTGGATAAGTGGGTATTGTACAAAACACACCGGGTAAAAGCTAGTTATATACCTATCCTTATCTATGTATGTACAATATGTATATAAAAAAAGTTGTCCTTTTATTATTGTGTATTTTCCCTTTATAAAACGTGTTCATTCCGTTAAAGTTTTCAGATGAGGAAAACATTTTATAGGTATACAACACAAAGGCTTCCAGCAACGCATTAATTGTTACTTTACTTTCATAAATTTCTTTCGCTGCTAAACTGTCCAAAATAATGAATTTTATTACCGCACGAAAATTAATTTTATAGATTATAATTCAAAATCACGTCGACACTCAATGACATGTTAATGAGAAACAAATTAATTCAATCAGCTGAAACTACTTATGATAGTGCTACCAGTTTTTAAAATAAATTTGGGCTAGTAGCAGCGTCCTCTGTGGTCAAACACAAAAACTTTTTAAACTCCCCTCGTATTATCTAATTAATTTCACTATCTAAATATAGTTCTCATAAACTCATATATATACAGTAGCTAACTAAAGTATAGGCAAATGCTTTAAAGCATAGTTGAACAGATAAGCTCGTATGAGCCTTACCTGCTTGAGAATAATTTACAACGTATATCTCAACCGAACGAAAATGAGCAGATAATAAATAAAGCAACAAATAATATTTAGTTGTGGAATAGATCTCAATGAGAGCACACGTATGTCGCTTTTCTTTTAAACATTGTTTGATTGTGTTGTTGTCTACCTTTTTAGTTTTCATCTTCAACGTACACAGCAAAAATTCACTAACACTACTACACTACTAATTTCTCTTCTTGGTCACCCTTGCTTTAAAGTAAAACAAATTGATTTATTTTAATAATAACAAAGCTTAAAAAATCTATTTAATGCAATTAATTCAGGGGTTAAAATAGAGGTGTATGTATTTACGAACAAAATTAAGAAAATCTTAACGAAAAAAAAAATTAAAAGAAAGATATTAAAAACATGTGTTTTTTGGTAGACAGAAATATAGGCACAGTCTCTGGTGTATTATTAGAAGAGTGGTTAGATATCTTTCTAAAACCTGGTTGGTAAACCTCTTTGTTTTATGACTTCCTTCAATCTATTTGGCATTGAATGCGTTAACTTTTTTGCGACATTTACACTTATTTTGGTTCATTCATATTATTACGAAAGTAAACAATGCCTAAAGAAAAGATACACTTAATAAGTACCGTTGTTGCCTTAGTTATAAATCTTATTGTGACATTGGTTTGTGTCAAGATCACCTTTGTAATGTCATATTTAACCTGTGTTATTAAGAGTGTTACCACTTGCATATTGAACCGTGTTACCGTACCGATTTTGGTTGTTACATTTCAAATTAACGGAATCGAATGTTCTGGTAAGAACAAGAACATTCGGAAGTAATATCAATTGTATATAAAAGGCGGCGCCTTATGTATTATTTAGTATAGTTATCGTTTTGCTGTTATAAAGTAGAGTCGTGTTTAGGCGTAAATAAAAGTGTTGTTTAAACGAATATTAAGTGCAAGATAAATAAGTTGTTGTATTAATATAAACTGTATAAAGATAAAGTGAGGAAATAAAACTCTAAAAGAACAACAACGTGGTGTTTTGACGCAATTAAAAAGAAAATAAACATTTTAAAAAGGTTAAAATGTAACAATATATTAATGCTTCTATAAGTTCACTTTTATTTGAAATATTACGCTTTCCAGCTCTTCTGCACAATTCTTCCCATAAATGTCCAATGGAATTAAGGTCTGGGGATTGAGAAGGGTGTGGTCAAGCATATGACATATAGTAAACTGCCTTGTCAATTATGCTAACTAACCAACACCTGCAGCAGCCATGCAACCCCATATCATTACTCCTCCACTACCGTACTTTACTGTTGGAGAGAGATTTTTTTGCATCATATGCTGTATTTGGCCTTCATCATACTCTTTTCGGGTCATTGTGATGTTGAAATTTAAATCCAGCTGACAGTTCAAGTTTTTCTGCACTTTTTCTGACGTTTTCTTTTCATTAAAATGTCAAGGTAAACTGCCTTGTCTATTATGCCATTAATAAATACTAACTCACCAACACCTGCAGCAGCCATGCAACCACACATCATTACTCCTCCACTACCATACTTTACTACCATACTGTATTTGACCTTCACCATACTCTTCTCGGTCCATCCGTACAGGAAATGTTAAACTTCCTTTCGTTTGAAAATAGAACCTCATCCAGAAATCAAACACTTTGTTTTTAAACTGCTTTGCATATTATAATCGCTTTTTTTGATTGGTGGCAGATATGCGTCGAGCAGTGTTGCAACAAAAAATTTAATTATACCAAAATGTTTATAAAAATCTATCAAACTAGATACAAATCTACCAACTTTCAAAAACCATTAAAAACGTATATATCTGGATATGAATAAAAATTTTTACCAATATTAATTTTTACCAAAGATACAAATCTACCAACTTTCAAAAACCATTAAAAACGTATATATCTGGATATGAATAACAATTTTTACCAATATTAATTTTTACCAAAATAGATTTCACTAAGTTTTTGCTTCTGCAAATTACGATAAGATTTTCCGCCATTCCTCTGTTACAAATTTACCTTTTTTTAATTAATGATCAAAATGTTCCCGAAACCGTTCTATTGGGGTTAAATTCGGATATAAGGAAGGATATTACCGTTGGTTAGAAGTGTGAAAGAGGAACCATCCATACAGAGTGATTAAAAACATTGTCTTGTTAAAGAAATCAAGATTTTTATACGCCTTAATTCCTCAAATTGTTTTTTCAATATGTTTAAATAATATATTTCATTCATAGTATTTTCTATGAAAATCAGACTTCCACCAAACATTCACACGCTATTAGCAAAACCTCACGAGGCTTCACCGTGAATACACAATATTGTTCTGAAAGTTCTTCGTTTATATTCTCCATATTTTTATGAATTTTTTTCTGACCAAACACATGAAATTTGATTTCATCGCATAATAGGACATTGTTTCAGATAGAAACATCTTTGGTTTTATATTTTTTTTACATAATAAAGAAGTCACTCTTGTATAATAGACTTCTTTATGTGACATATGTATAGCATATAAACTATACTAACACTAGAATCTGATGTATTTTTACATCACTTTTTGGCGGATTTCTTTTTACATAGAGAACAATAGGCCGCATTATTAAAATGTTTCGGCCGGGAAATTTTCTACTTAACCAAAAGTTTTTGATTATTTTTTAAATTTTGTAAAGCCTTAGATAGTTTTAAGGAAGCTTAAAATGTTGAAATTTATCTTATTTTGATAATAATAATTCCCATAACATTCTACGGGACTTCTCTTAGTCAAAAAGCTGCGTACGATTCTATTTTTAGTCATTAAAAGGGACCTGCAGTTTAACGCCGGCTCTTAACGGCAAATGCGAGAAAGAAATCGACAATTTTTCTTTTTCAGATGATCTGGCCTGGGATTGAACCGAGGACCTCTTGGTTGGTAGACGGGTGTCTTACCACGGTGACAAAATTAAAACTAAATTGTAGAAAATTGGTGTGTACACTTTATTCTGATGCTCACAGTCAATTTATTTATGTTATTTTACTGTTAATGTTAAGTTTTTTATAACAATAGCTTGTAACTAAATGTGTAGACTCTTCTGTTTGTCTGTTCTTCGTTTATAGAAAACAAAGAGGATTGCGAGCAATTAATACATTTTAATAACATAATGACTTTTCAATTTTTAAATTTCAGCTAAAATCTACCAAAATTCTGTTTAGCCTACCAAACGAAATTTTTTTTACCAATTTTGGTAGAATTTTACCAATAGTGGCAACGGTGGTATACAGCCTTATGCAAGACTCTACATTTTGAGAGTGTACGTCCTTGTCAAAAGATTCTTTGATATCTGCGGCGATCTGTGTCGTTAAAATTTTTGGGTTGGGTTTTACTTCTTGTAATATACAAATAATTGCGTTATTTTTCAGTTAGTTTATGAGGACGTTCACTGCCAGATGCACTTTTAAAGTTTGCTTGGCCTGAGAACTGATTTATAATTGTGCGAATTGTATACCGCCTTCGGTTCATTAACTCACCAATATAGGCTAAAGATTAACCTTGGTTATATAAATGTAACATAATTTTGTGCTCAAATTCTGAAGCTTATTTTTGTTTTGCACTCGTTTGTAATAATTAATGCATTTAAAAAGTGGTATAACTTGATGGTTTTTTTAAATTAGTGGTACACTCTTTTTGCTAATTTACATGTTTTTTAGTAATACACGAAAGACTGTGTATTAAGATTTTTTCTTTATTTCATTAAAAGGTTTTCAAAATTTTAGTGTTACGTTTCGTAAATATACTCTTTTAACATCCGTATTAACTGTATACACTGGAGCATATTCTATAAACGCACACTACTTTTTTTTAAAAAAAGGTAAAAATTAAACAAGAAAATATTTAGGGGGCTATAAATTTGTGTATTAAATTAGTTAAGACTTCACTTAAAATATTGTTTACAAAAAAAAAAAATTCATTTGTACTTTAATTATTTTTTTTACTTAATTTTCGATATTAACAGCCATTTTTAAGGGTATTTCCCTATAAACGCACTTTAATGTTTGGGCCATTGTAGCATTATTAATAATGTATGGATGATCCTTTGTTATGGATTGTTTCAAAAATACGGTCTGGCATTGATTCCACTAATTTTTTAAGCAGATAGGAATCAACTTCCTCCCACACTTGTTTAATTCTTAGTTTCAGCTCTGTCACAGTCTTTATACCTTCATTCTGGGCATTATTTGTATAAACTTTATGGGCCATGTATCCCCACAAATTTTCCATTGGGTTTAAGTCCGGACTATAAGCCGGCCAGTCCAACAAAGGAATGCCATGTTCATTGAACCAAGATTTCGATTGCTTAGAAACATGGATTGCAGCACTATCTTGTTGGAAAATGCAATCTTCATCCATTTTTTCGTCCATAAAAGAGAGAAGAGCATCTTCCAACAGTTCGTTATAAATCGAACTATTCATTTTTGTCGGAACAAAACAAATTTTCGACTTGCCAACTGCAGAAAACGCTGCCCAAACCATAACACTGCCACCACCGAAATTACTTTTTGACATCTTTAGATCTCAAATCGTGCCAATAGCATGAGTATGAGTCTGGACCATCTAAATTAAATTTTTTTTCGTCAGAGAAAATTACTTTTTTCCACTCATCTGTCCATTTCATATATTTTCTTGCGAATTTTAGACGATTTTCTTTATGGTGTTTATGGCTTTTTCCATTTTATGTTTTCATCGTTTCGAAAAATGTGTGCAACGTGTTTGGAAGTCACAGGAAGATTTAATTTATTCCTTATTTGTGTGGAATTCAATTTGTTGCGGGTTGCTTCTTGTTTTATAAGATTAAGTTCTCTTCTTGTTAGTTTTGTATTACCCTTTGTTGATTTGCGAACTCCATAATTTTGACCTTTCTTAAAGAAATTTCGCACCACACTTTCCGAACGACCGATTTTACGTCCAATTTCTCTATTAGAGCATCCTTGGTCGTGAAAAAATTTAATTTGAATCTTTTCTTGATCGGACAAAAAAGTTCCCTTAGGCATCTTTAAAAGTGATGAAATTTATTGATTAAAATAGGAAAAGTTACAGTAAATTGAGATATTACTATTAGAAACGTACCTTTGTTTAAAAAAAAAAATACTAAAATTGATAATATTTTATTTTTGGTCACTTTTTTAAAAACAAATTTCGAGTGTGCGTTTATACGAATCTTCCACTTAAAATAGCACCAAGAACATTTGATCGCATAATTAAGGCAAACAACAAAAATAAGAAAAAAAAATTGTTTACTTTTAAAAAGTACCGTTAAGTTGTCTCTCATTAAAATAGTTAAATTTTGCTTTTGGATGAGAACAACAAAGATATAACAAAAATACAGAAAAAAATTAAGTGCGTCTATAGGAATATGCACCAGTGTAGTAAATTTTGTAAGTTTTGTTATGAAAATAAATCAATTTGTTTTACTTTAAAGCATGTGCCTATACATTAGTTGGCTACTGTATATAGAATTACGTATGTCGATCGACTAAGAATAATTTAAAAGCGTCTCTATAAACATTGTAATCAATGTAGAGACCGCAAAGTAAAAGTAATTTCAGAAAGAGCCTAATTGTTTTTGGTTATCATTGGTTCATAAATTTTAGTATTTCTCATAGAAAAGTACATTCGAAAACTCTTTTTAGCCTTTATTAAACTAACTAATATAAGGAAAAACGTTCAATACATAAGCCTAGCCGCCATACATTTTTTTATACAAAATTGAAAAAAAAAAACAGCATTTTGTGGTACTGTCAGTTTACATCATATTGAAAAGAAATTTGGTACAAAATTGGTGCATAATTGGTGTCTTACAAATTTTTTCCGAAATAAAATGAACAAGTTTTTTAGTAGGCAGCTAGGTTAGACCGAGTTAAAACAGAATGAACAAATTTTACAGCGACTAATTTAGTCAGAAATCAGGTTATAATTAATACAATAAATAAAAAAAAGATTAAAATTGGTTAGGTAATTGTCAGAGCTGTTAAGGCTCGATTAACAGCGTGTTATCTTTCACTACTGTTATAAAAGCGAAAAAATCGAAAGTTTACCAAACAATTATACAAAATAAAACTTTTTTTGCTTAAATTCTATTTTCTAAAAATAGTTGCAGATCATCGTCGTAAATACAAGTTGCCGTTACGCTTATCTGCCGCTGGTTTTCAAAGTGAAAGTGCTATTTATATCAACGAAAACCTTACTCCACATAATTATGATATTTTTAAACGAGCAATTGCTCTGAAAAAATATAAACTTATTAAAACAGTGTATACTTTACGAGGTATTGTTTATGTTAAACAGAAAGAGAATGATCAACCTCTTACTGTCATCTTCCCGGAGCAACTGACACAGTTTTTTCGCTCTACTAATTAAATTTGACATGGTTTATTTCCAATTTTTGCTTTCTTAAATATCAAATATATAAATTTTTGTATCAGTACTTGTACTTATAAAAACTTTGTTTTAAGATTTGATATGGTTGTAACATTACAGTGTACTTTCTCATAAGCGGACACCTAAGGGACTGACAAATTTGTCCGCTTATGGGAGGTGTTCGCTTATTAGAGTAGTAAAGATTTGTTTTGATTATATTCATCTTTAAACTATTTTATTTAAGAACAACACCAAATAAAATAAGACAAAGTAAAGTAACATTTCATTAACATTTTTACAAAAACTAAAAAATTCAAAATAAATACATATTTACATATTCAAATGGATTTAAAAGAGTCACAAATTTTAGATTGGTAAGTTTTTCCTTTAATTTCAATATCTTGCAGATGTATTTGAAGATCAGGAAGCAGTATATAAGCCTTTATAAGAAGTTAACTTGTCGTCAATTTCACTTTCTTCATCTTCAGACGAGTTGGCTATGTTTTCTTGGGAAGCAATTATCATTTCAGTACTAATGTTTTCCAAATCTGCATCATTAATGATGGCGCCGCTATCTAAATTTTTATAGTCTTCGACGTCAATTTGAATTTGGTTGTGAACTCGATTAATAACATTCGAGAATTGTGCAAGTGCTGCTAGTGGAATATCATCTTCTACGGTCCAACAGTTATCGTCATTGGAGCTATCTCTTTTCCCAAACCCAGATTTCTTGAAACAATTTTGTATTGTCTGTGGACTTGCATGTTCCGACGCTTTGTGTGTACAATAAACGACATCTAACAAATTCATTGATTTTGATGATTCCAAAGCAGAATTTGCATTTTCCATTTGCAACAAAATATTTTTTAAAAATAACGATTAGTACAAAAACTTGAAGTTTTTAATAACGCCTTGATCTAGTGGCTGACAAAAAGCTGTTGTGTTTGGTGGGAAAAAAATAACTTTACATTTTTTAATTTCAGATCTCGAGGATGAGAAGTCGCATTATTTAAAAATAGCAGAACTTTCCGTTCTTGAATTTGCATTTTCCTATCAAACTGCACTAGAAAATCAGTCATCAATTCAGATGTCATCCAAGCCTTTTTATTTGATCGCCATGTAACTGGTAAATTGTTTAAGTTGATGTTGTGAAACGTCCGTGGCTTTGCAGCTTTTCCAATAACAAAAAGACGTTCTTTCTCTCCAGCCATATTAGCGCAATGCAAAATCGTAAGCCTATCCTTTGCCATTTTTCCTCCAGTGCAAGTTTCACCTTTTAATGCAAATGTTTTATCAGGCAATGCACGAAAAAATAAGCCAGTAAGACACTTTTTCGGTAAAATTTATGACATCATTTTGGTTTACACTAGCGGCTTCTGCAGAAATTGTACGGAAGGATATGTTATGTCGTTTTTTGAACCTTCCAAGCTAGATGATGCACTAAAATCGGCGAAATTCATATTTTCTGCAATTTCTTTAGCTTTGCTTCTTATAAGAGTGCCCGACAAAGGAATAGCTTTATTTCGAGCCTTCACAAACCATTCGTAGCACAATTTATCAATGCAAAGACTCTTTGGACTTAACATACTCCTTTTTCTCTCTGGATTGACATTAGTGTCCAACAATTTTAAAATTTGGTCTTTGTTTTTTACAATGGAAGCAGCTTGAGTTTTGCTGATCTTACATTTTTTTGCTAACTCGCGTACACTAAGTTTTTCATTTTTATGTATTTCAATTACATTAACTTTTTCTTTAATACTCAACACTGCTTTAGGCATGGCGATTTCAGAATGTGTATGTACAATAAACATTTGCAAATGTATGTTTTTCTACATACAACAAGCTGTTAGTATTAAGGGAATTCCCCTTTATACAGCTGTAAGAATATGAAAGAAAGTAAACGAAAAACAGTGTATTTCTGTAATCTGTCCGGTTATGGGGAAAAAAAATCTCCTTTGGTATGAAAAAAGTATCCGCGTCTTGTTATAGGAGGGCTGTCCGCTCAAAAAGAAAAAAATTTTAAAATCCCAAAGAATATTTTTGGGACTGAAAAAAGTGTCCGTTTATGGGACGTGTCCGCTTTAGAGAGGTGTCCGCAAAGAGAGATTACACTGTAGTTTTCTATAGAAATTTTCTTAATTTTTTGTTTACTTTGGATATTTGTTTAATATCCCAGGAATTTATTTATGTTTTGTTTCTATTATTATTCTATTAGCATTGAATATCTTATTACAAGTTTTGGTGTTGTCGGACGGTGATGATCCAGAGACGTGACGATAAATATGGTTTGAATTTTATCGAACTATAGAAGGGGGCTTAGAATCGTACATATTAATGCTCAAAGTCTTACGAATAAGGTGGATTAATTTAAATTAGTATTTGAAGACTCTGGCATTGACGTTATTTGTGTTTCGGAAATGTGGCTAGCAGCATCAATCGCCGATGATCCTATACGCCCCTGTGGATACAAAGTTTTTAGATCTGATTGGGGACGCCATGGTGGTGGTGTTGCAATATTTGTTAAGGATGGTATTTCTTGCAGATTTTTCCACAGGTCATCGTATTCAAATGCTTCGAGTGTGCAGGAAGTTGAAATTATTTTTATTGAAATTTTGTCGTTCGGTAGGAGATTATTGGTTGGTTGTGTGTGTAGACCAAATACGGGAATACTTTTGGATGTTTTGTACTCCAACGTGGAGGTTATTGCCCCAGGGTATAATGAAATAGTCATAGCTGGTGATTTTAATTCGAACATTTTAGTGGAACGGGATCTTTCTGATCACATGTTATCCTTAGAACTTTTCCCGGTCAACATTATAAGTCCAACACATCATACATCCTCTTCGAGCACGCTACTGGATTTATTTTTTGTTTAAAGCACCACGAACATAGTCTTGTATGACAAAATATCTGCTCCGTGTTTTTCCCAGCATGACTTGATTTTCTTAACTTATAACTTTCAGACTCAAGAATTTGAGGAGTGTATAATTTACCGCGAATTTACGAATCTAGATTTTGATGTTTTATGCGAATACTCATCTCGGATTACTTTGGATGATATCATGCCAACTGTGGATGAGCAATCTTCTTTTTTAGAGCGCAATATTCAATATCTTTGTGATTTGATTGTTCCTCTTAAGCGCAGGAAAATAAAGCCTGATCGGAAGCCGTGGTTTTCCAATTCTGTTCGGGATGGTATACAACGAAGAGATTTTGCATATTCAAGGTGGAAGAGATATAAAACTCCGGAGCTTAGACTACAATACTCGATGGCCAGAAAAAATGTGACCGATGTTATAAGGAATGGGAAAACCGAATATTATTCCAGACTGTTTGATTCTGAGATTAATTCTCGGCTAACTCGGTAATGCTACCGCCAAAATTGACTGCCAAGAAAATGGAAACGTTCATAACAAAATGTTTACTGATATTCCAGTAGTTCCAGCGAATTATAATTTTTATAATTTTCCGATAGATTTGTCGAATGGAAATTATGATGTGACGGTAACCACTTTCAATTCAATTGCATAACCCAATACGATGTGTTGTCAACGTGCGGATTAATAAAATCAAATGCAGTTGGAAGTGATCAATTGTATCCGAAATTTATAAGACTACTTTTGCACTTAATTCTTCCATACGTCACTCATTTATTTGATATGATTATAGTATCGAGCATATATCCGCTTAACTGGAAACATGTGAAAATTGTTCCTTTGCCAAAGTCGAACGAAGATTTCAGACCCATAGCCATATTGTGTTTCCCTTCAAAAGTATTTGAGAAAATTTTATACAGATAAATGATTGCATATATCGAGGAGCATAAGTTGCTTACCAGTGTTTCAGGTTTTCATCGCAGTCATAGTTGTATCACGGCTCTTTTAGATGTTAGCGAAAATATACGGTAAGGGTTGAAGAGTGGTAATATTAATTTCTTGGTACTACTGGACCATTGTAAAGCGTTTTATACGATGGATCATGATATGCTAATTAGAAAACTGAAACACTTGTTGAGGTTTTCGATCACGTCGGCTAGGCTTTTGTTGTCATATTTATCGAATCGAACACAATCGGTATTTTTGGATAATGAAAGGTCATATAGTTTACTAATTTTAAGGGGAGTGCCTCAAGGTTATATTTTGGGACCACTTTTGTTTCCGTTATATGTGAATGATCTGTCAGAGCATCTCTCAAAATTAAGATTCATCTTTATGCTGATGATGTGCAACTTACCTTGAGCAGTTCAGTCCAGAATATTGATTCAGCCATACGAGATTTGAATGATGATTTGCATCAGATATACCTGTGGGCTAGTGCGAATGGTCATTGTTTGAATCCGACCAAATCAAAGTGCATTACCATATCTAGAAGAAGACTGACTCCCGCTATTTCTTGGGATATAGTTTTAAATGGTGTGAAAATTGCAATTGTTAACGGGGCGAAAAATCGTGGAATAATCTTTAATAACAGTTTAACTTGTAATGATCATGTTATGTCTCTAGTTGGACGAACATATGCAAAACTTCGGGCTATGTGGTCTTCACAACATTTCACGCCGTCTCTTTCTAATAACCTTTACGGAGTCACCTTTGAAAATCTGCTGAAAATTCGTACTCTTATTTTACTACATAGGATAGTCAATAGCAGAACTCCCGAATATTTATTTGTGAAACTACAATTTTTCCAATCGCCACGGAGTCGAAATATAATAATAACTCGCCAATGTCAGAATGGTAGTTTTATGAATTATCGTTTTTGGAATTATCTTCCAAATAATTGTTTATTTTTTTTTTAATAATTGTTTTTTTTTTCTTTATCTCACCTCTTTAATCTCTTTCATACATGTTTATAATGAATATAGAATAAAATATAAATATTTATGATGATTTTTGTTAACTTTAAGTTTGTATATCATGGTTTAATTATTGTAACGTACTTGTGCTTTAAATATAAGACATAGTTTGTTGTTCAGGAAGTAAGAATATATAATTGGATAAATAAAAAATTAACATTAAATTCAGCTTTAATCCAGCTAATAAATACAACCAACGTTTGTATGAAGGTTCCGTTTTGTCTAACGCATGAAATTGAGCTAATTTTTCACTTATTAGCATAACAACGGCTATTTTCGCTTAAGCTTTTTTGTCATCACTCTGATAACCTACTGAAAAAGATTCTGTCGGTTGACATAAAATACTCTTATGAAAATGGATATAAATTTATATTCTTCAAAAAAAAAAAAAAAAAAAAAAAAAAACAAAAAAAAATACCCGACTAAATACTAGATGTAGTTATTAGTTGTTAGAAGAAATACCACTTATGATTTACCAAGACGGAAATATCATTTAAGCTGTGAGCCGAAAAACGTGAGGTATTCTTTTATTTTGTTATTTTTTTATATTGAATTATTCACTGTTAATTTTTTGTTTAAGAACATCTACTATTAGTAATATTATTGTCGTGTGTTTTCTTTCTTCTACAAGTAACAACATTCGAGATATTTGAAATTTTTCTTAAACCATATGACCGCATCAAATAAGCTGAGTGACTAAACATATTTTCTTTCGTTTGTACACACAAAAAAAATGTGTGTTCTTTCTATGTGTTAGTAAGAATTTTATAGTCGTATTACTGCCAAACTACTGGACCGATTTAAATAAAATTGATATTGTGCATATCTGCACAAAAAGTTTTTAACCCATATATATATTTTCAAAATCGGTGCAGTAGAACGGGCATAAAAGGGATACATACGTTAGATTATTAATTATATAATAAATAAATAAATTTCAATTAATTAGCTACGCAACCAATTAGCCTCGTTATTCGAGAAATGCTTGTACTATTATTTTATAACACAAGAAAAATATGATATTTAATACATTTTCGCTTTCAAAAACAATTATGTTTTTGAGTTCGAAATTGCAAATAAAATAAAATATTGTGATGTTTTATCAACAAACACTTTTTCAATTTTTATAGATTTTGCAACAACCAAAATTCTATATCACTTTTAATAAAACTGTACACTGGCATTTTGTGCTTTGTTGTGCAACTTTTTTTCACAACTTCTTATTTACATTCTACTTTAGTATCAAATACGGAACTTTAGAAAATTCTAGCATAAATATAACATAACATAACCATATTTGCATTTGAATACAGTAATGTGAGCCTGTGTGTAATATGGCAGATATAGTTGTTCCTTTTTAAAGTGTACAGTGGTTAAATCACACACAATAATTTTCTTCGTTTGTTGTTGTTATTTGACTTGTGAAACTTGCAGAATTATTATTTGATCATATAATTTGATTTAAAAAAGTAGAAAATAAGCAAAATTCATAGAGGCAAAGATATTCAGTATATTTTTGGTCCAGGTTTTCCAAAATTCGTCATTCTAATTTTATCTGTAAATAATACCATTTCTCAGAATTCGTCCTTCTTTTAATGTAACGAGAGACTGCATTTAATATCTTAAAATATTTTTTTTTTTAAGTATTTAAAAATTTATATATATGTGGTGCACGAATGCATTAGTCTTTTACTCTATTTAATGAGGAATAAGAAATACTGTATTACATTTATAATCTCTAAATTATACTTGCTAGACTTTGTTAATAACTCACCCAATTAGCAATGTCCCATAAAACAGAAGCATTTTCATAAGGAGCTGGTTTGTAATTTTTCAACAATTTGTTGCGGTACATAAAGAAACGAGGATTACGATTTAAATAGGCTGGTTTTAAATGACGTATCTTTGAACGTATAACATTTTCTAAGGCACGTGTGCTAGATAGCGGCGATTCAGTGTTATTTAAATAATACATAAAATAAAAATTACCAACGATGCCTAAGCATAGAACGCTCACGAGAGCAATAATGATAACAGTGCGTTTATTCATAGTCAGCTATTAATGTTGCGAAGATATACGAAGTTAAAAAATAGTGTAGAGTAGAGATAAAAAATTAAATTCGCGGTTTAAAATTTATAAGTTGGTCATTGTTATTGTGTTTGTTTTTGTAGGGAATTAAGACAATTACGATGATGTTGCAGAAATAGCCACGACAATGATTTAATTATTTTTGACAATTTTTTACTATTAATTTTAATGTTATTAACGTTGTTTATGCTGGTTTTGTTGCCGAAATTATTATAGTTCTTGGTTTTGTTTTTGTTATTATAGTAGAACACAAATATCTTATATATACTATAGTATTTCTTAGATGTTGTTGACAATAATGTTGAGGGCCTATTCGTCATTTGAAATTTTGTTGCTGAAAACATATGAATACAACAACAAATTGCACTTGGCAGCGTATGTATTAATATAAAATAAAGTTGTATTTGTTATTTTTTTTTTTAAATTTGTGCGGTTTAGAATTGTCACAGATTGTGTTATACTTTGTTGAGGATTGTTGTTTAGGTTGGTTGGTCCGTTGTTCACTGTGTTTCCTTATTTAATTATATTTAAATTAAATAGACAATCAACAGCTGCTTGCCATTGTTACAGATACGTAGTATTTATTAACTAATTTCAAACGCATTTCAATTATGAAAAAATTCATTTTGGTAGTGTTTTAATAAATGATCCAAATCATTATTGTCGTTGTTGTCGTCGTCGTCGCACTCGTCGGGTGGCAACAAAACAATGGCTAAATCATCAAAAGATTAATTTCTTTATTTTTACAATTTATTCTCTTTGGTCGATCTGCATTTAGAAATTCTGATTCAATGTTACTGATTGCGTTTTAAGTTTATTTAAGGAATTTATTTTGCTAATTTTTTTTTTATTTTTTTACAATTTTCTTCACTGCAATGCAACGATGAGTCTTCAGAATGATGTTTTATTTGTTTGGTTGTAATTACCTTGTTTACGGATGACAATTTTATTATAGGGAAATAATTAGTAAATTTTATATGTAATAATTTTGGCTATATTTGGCTTATGCATTTGAAGGTTCTTTCTGGGAATGATGATATTCGAGGGTTTAATTTATCTAAAATAAAAAATAAGAGTTTTTAATTTTCTTGTGTGTGTAACATGATAAAAAATTATTCGTGCTTAAATATAAGTTTAATACAATAACAGTTTTCTTTTAATTATTATTACTTCATTGAATAGGTAGGTAAAATATAAATTTTGTAATAATTTTTAAAACTATAATTTTAGACAAGTTTAAATTTAAGAAATTCAAAAAATTTACAAACATACATAGAAAAGCCCTAACTCATATAATTTCAAATTTACATGAAAAGATGCGACAAGACGTATTTGCGTGAAAAAAATTGGAATCACTAAATACTCAATTACAAAAATGCGTTTTAGGGCCTTTACACAGGAGACCAACGATATGAATGTTATTGCTTTTTAATTTCTCTTATTTTTTTAATTTCTTATTAATGGATCTCTTCTACTAAAACATTCGTTTATAAAAAACATTAAAATTTTCCAGTCTATAATTGCTTTGAATAATTTTTTACACATTATTGTAAATATAAGTTTAATTTATAAATAAAAATGCCTTATTTTATGTATTTATAAAAATCTAGATCACATATAAATCACTGATTCACATTTATTATAATTTTTTTTTTCATAAATTTTAAATTGTGCCGTCAAAATAGTTCAGACAATTTTTTCTCGTTTTAATTTGTAAGCGCCTTTACCATGCCAACAATAGTGACTGCGTAGAGCAAATTATGCCGAGATACTAAAACATTAGCGTATACAGCGACAATGAATGACTCCTTTCGGTAAGCAAAAAGATTGACTAAAAAGAAATGCTCAAGATCATGAAAATTACGAAATAATCTTTTTCATTTCTTTTAAAAGAATTATTAACGTTGAGCCCTTTTTATAAAATATGTTTGTATATTTATTTATGTGGTTATAAATAAAATGCAAAATGAAAATCTAAATGCAAGAAAAATTGAACAAATACTCATTAATTATGACACAAACGATTACATATGTGTACAAAGAAGAAAATTAAACAAGCGAAAAAGTTACAAACAATAAATCAGATTATATGGTACCCTAAATTATAGTATATTTGAATGCAATACAAATTACATTCTTTTTTCCAATTTTTTCTTTTTATTGTAGCTAAGGTTCAAAAAGTAACGATTAATTAAAAGTACATCACTCGACCTTTCAAAGTAGATGAGAGTTTGAAAGTAAAAAATAATTCATTTAACAATATGTTTTCGATAATTAATAAGTATTAGGATGTTAAAAATAAATATTTATGTTCTTAAAAGTAGTAATTAAATTGAAGCTGTAGCAAAATTTGTAGCCGATTAACTGCTTAACAATGAAAATTAGTCAGGCTCCGAACTTAATCAATTTATTTCGGATTCCTCATTACAATCAAAGATATTTTTAATTATGTATATTAATTTTAATGATAAGCCCAACTGAAACTAGAAATATTTAAAATTCATTATGGTAAAAAAATCCAAAAGGATTAACATGTTAAGTCGTTGTTAATATTAAGATTATGTAATTTTTATTTACAATGAGGATTTAAAAAATAATTTATTATTAAAAAAAATCAGTTAACCACATATGATGGCAGACGTTCGAAAGATGATGACATTCTTCTCGCTGAGTTAATTTTTAGAAAAACTGTTAGATTACAAAATGCGATTTGACTACAAAGTTCTATATATATGTGGAAATGGTTTAAAATCGGTCTCTTAATGTTTTACGAACAATGTACTTTTACCTGCATATGATTGTGTAGTGTGTTGTTGTTATAATGCCGCCACTTATTTTACCAACAATGCGATAAGAAACGCATTTGTTTTCATCTCCCTAACTTTGCTCCTTCATCGTATAAAAATGATCTCACTAACGTGTTGTTGAAACAAAACATGTGCATATTTTCTCTGGGCCAATGCATGTATTTAGACAGACAAAATATGACGGCTCAGCCAGCCAACAGATTCTATTATATTTGCATACAATTTATGCAGGCAGTCGAGACCTTACGAAATGATGACGTATATTTGCGCTAATATTTACAAGCAGACAGACAGAACTATGCATGCATATCAAATGCAATAACAACAATTTAATAATTTTTGCAATGTTTGAATTTTTTTATATAAATTAAATATAAATTGTACTCTTATACATACTTAACATATAAACCTTGGTTTTCATTGAACCTTCTTTCTTTAGTGTTTCCTTGCACGAACTTTAATAACTTGATATCTTTTGTTTATTTACATATACACTTCAATAATATTTCTTTAAATTTTTGCAACTCTTGCTTCTTCATTGCAATTATTTATATCATCTGTCGTTTTATTCTTTCATGTAAATGTAACAAAGATACAAATAACTGGTACATAAATTCTTTTATAAATTTACATGCCGGACTGCACAAATAAAAACAAAATTGTCAGCTGTTTTTGTTGACATTCTTTTGTTTACATGTGGTGAATATATTGTTAGAGATGTGTTTTTATACATATGGTGAAAATATTAGAGCAGTGTGGAGGTTATCGTTTTAGTTACAACTATTCGATAAAATTCTGATTTATAGATAGTTATAGAATGAATAATAAAAAATAAAATCACATATTATATTTATTTTGGTATCCTTTTTTATTTTAAATATGGTCTCCGAATTCAGATTTTCTTTTTCAATTGCCTGTACGAAATATTATTGGGGTCTAACAGCCGCTTTCGATTTCGAATGCCTAATTATAGCATTTCAGTGCTATTGAATGAATCCATTAAATTTTTATAATAATCAAAGCACATTTCAAGGCAAAATGTCAGAAATTAAAATTTTTTAAGCTTATCCTACGAATTTAAAAATAATTATTTGTGTTTAAACTTAAGACTAAATAAAACATAAATTTTCCACGATATTTGTTGTTCTCGCTCATGGTCAAATTAGATAAGGTGAAGTTGTCTGTACAATAACTAATTTTTGTACAAGAACACAACAGGCAATATTTTTTGTGTATTAGGTCTGTTTTCGTACACAAAATTTTTTAAAAACTTGTACAAATTCTTAAAAGTTTTTATTGGATTGTGTTTGTTTGCACAAATACTCAGTAAGGAGGCAGAAAAAAAGAGACTTAAATGACAGTTCGATGCAAGAAAACTTACTGGTTTTTACTGGATACATTTTTGCCAGTAAATATTTGTAAAATAAATAAAAAACAGCTGATAGAAAAACATATGTGTAAAAAACAAAAAACCTCTCAAAATAAATTACAATTTCTTTCTTTAAATAATAAAAAAGATTAAGTGTAAACTTATTCACAATGGAAGAGACAAGTATATACACAAAGGATTTGGTTTCACTACCCTACTAATTCTTGCTGGATTTCCGTTTGCGTACTTTTCTAGATATTTTTATTTTTTAGAGTAAATTTTGTCTTCCTCTCTGTAAATTTCTCACTGAGTAATTTTTACTAGACTTTACTGGGAAAGTACCCAAGCAAACCGATTGTATTGCAAATGCCAAAAAATTTCAATAAAAGAAACGTAAACTAAATTTGTATATAGTTAATCCTTGTAAATTAGTTATATATTAGTTTGTTAAGCCTTTGGTAAACAAAATTCCTTAATGTTGTATGCAAAAACGATTATTTTTTTAAATCCCTTTGTTAAACCTACATTAACTTCAAAAATTTAAAAGTATGTACATAGCTATCTACTTTAAGAGCACTTTAAAGTGACATTTATGTTGATTATTTAATATAAAAATGAAAATAGCATGTTTTGGTGTCGAGAATCATTTTGGAGGCAACCTTTACCAAAAAGAAAGAGTCAAAGAATGACTGTTGATACAGAAATTCTAGGTAAATTAGAGATAACCGTAAATAAATTTTTGAATTATTGTAAAAAATGCATGAAAAAATATAATTGGACTTCGAGGAAGCAATGACAATGAATATAATGTGAATGGGACCAAATTTCTTTCACGTTTTTCAGTAATATTGTAGAGAGTACGTATAAATTCTTTAAAAATGCCATAAAACAGAGTTCTAAGAATAGTGTTTAAAATATGTGTTAGTTCCTCTCTATTTAAGCGAAAAGTGCTAAATGCATTCAGATTCCTTCATATCATTGTCTTTCTCCCACTCCAGTATTTGAATATCATACTTTTTTTTAAACAATGAATAAATGTGTAAAATTTTATTTTATTTGATTGAGTATTTAAGTTTTTATTGGAACTTTTCTGTTCAACTTCAACACATGCACTTGGTTTTTAATTTAAGCACAATAAATCCACAGCGAATTCAAACTAGGTGATCTTGGCTTGCTACTTAAGCAACTGCTGATAAGTGACTATATGTCAAAACGATTTGCCATTACTATTTCTTACAACAAATATATGATACACACAGTTTATTTAATGGAGTGAGTGTCACTTAGGTATGTTAGATAAGACACCCATCTTCCCACCAAAAAGTCGTCGGCTCAATCCCAGGCCACACCATCTGGCAATTTTCAACAGCGATATCACCTCACATTATCAGCGTATGTGGTTATGTGTATTTACGCTGTGAAAGAATTCACTAACTAATATATATACCGTTCGGAGCCAATGTTTGTGAGCGCTATCAATAAGTCTAGTTGATCATTATCTATATATAAAAATCATTATTTACAGAAGATGAGAAAAAATTATTGTTATTCAAGTGAGCATACCTTTTTCGATCTACCTTGGCTTTCACGTTTTTGGGGAGACATTCAAGGTTGTCATATAGACAAAAATAATGACTAAATTTATACAAATAGTTTATTTAGTATTCGACAAATGAAGATTTTTAAAAAGGCGCATTTGACAAAAGCAAAAAACCGGTTAACGCCGGTAGAATAATAACCGTCAGATCTCCCTAGTGGTAACTAAGATGAACTTCAAGTCTACTTTTTGATTTTTTTGCATATGAAATATTTAGATATATTTGTAAATACATATATTATTTTTCAATGCGTTTTGAGTTATAATAAAATATAGTTTAACGATATCCTTGGATTGTTCTATTTAGTAAGTTTCTGCTGTGCAAGAAAAACTTTTGACAGAATATGAACACAAAAAAAAGCAATCAGCCGTGCAAACAAATTCAAATTATATAAATTCACAAAACATTTTATTTTGTTTACGATAGCTATTTTGTTATCAAACAACGTTTAAATCAAAGACTCGCTATCGAAAGTCACAATTTCAATTTTAGTCTTTTTTGGAATGTCGAATGTCGAAAATAAAATTATTCGGAAGTTGTACAACATTCAATTTTTTGCAATCAGTGATATATGTATGCTTTGTTCATTGGCCTAATAAAATTTGGAATTATCATTAATACCCAATATGCGTGCACTTTCCTTTACATTATTCTTCAAAATATGAAGATAAATATCTTTATCCATTGTACCTTCTATAAAAAAAAATTTACAACTTCTAGAGTGGCCATATAGGCCAATTCCATCACTGGATAAGCCTCCATGCTTAACCGTTTGTTTAGTGTTTTTAGAGCAAAATTGTCCATTACGGTTATGCCAAACAAATTGAACTTCATGTCGGCGGAAAACTTTATATTTTGTGTGTTGTAGTACTATAATTTAATAATTTTGTAGTTTAGAGTTAATTGAACTTTTTAGACTCTAGTGGACGGCGATATGTATGGCGTAAAACAAATTTACCACAGACTTTGTCTGGTGTCATTTTTTATTTAAACCATAATTTACGTCCAATTACATTTCCATAAAAAATTTCACAAAACCATATACAGATTGACAAGCAATGAATTTGTACGAGTAATGAAAATATTGACAAAAATATTAGTATGGTAATAAACTTACACACGTATTCATTGTATTTTGTTAACCGTTACAATAGAACAAAATATTTAATCCACAACTAGTGTTGCCACAGCTTCCTATTTTTTCTAACCAAATTGCAATTAAAAAAGTATCAAATTGTATAAAAAAAAACAAAACTTCTAATTCTGACCATTTTACGTACGGTTCAATTGAATTGCAATATTTTTACAAATTTAAACGTCAAGATAATAATTCTATAGTGTAAGAACTAAAATATGTAGAATGATTTAACAAAAATCAGTACAATAGTAGATAATAGGGTGAGTGCACCTAAGGTTGGCATATACCAATAGCTTAAATAACTAAGAATAAAAATAATTATCTATTAAAGTAAAGCTATATGAAATTTATAAATATTCTCAGCTTTCTATATGTTAAAAACAGTTTGAGCTTAGATAAGTATTTTTGACAGTATTTTCCTCTAATTAGTGATTGTCTTTCGGTTTTTAAGAAAATGCTTGCTTTCTTAACAAAAAATTTGTGGGAATGCCGAATTAATAATGTCAATAATTACTTAAAAATGATACATTTTCAATCGGAAATGTTTTTTAAAAGTAAAAAACTGTTGAAATATGGCTATAAAAGTGAGAGAGATGAAAAAAATTTTTTTTCTCTAATCCTAAGCGATGCCGGCAATAGGAACTGTAATGCCGACAGACAGGGGTCGGTATAAAAAAGTGTCTGCCAAATCGATGCTTTTTTTTGGTCTGGTTATGTACTAAAAAATACCTTTTCATATGGATTAAACACGTTTTCAATGTTAACAATTAGAAGAGAGAGAAGGAGATAAGAAGAGATAGGAAACAAAGCAAATATACTCGCATATACATATGTACATACGTACATAAAAAAATATAAAATTTTTTCTAAATTTTTTGCTATAAATATGTTTGCCGGTATTTGCCTAATATTTCGTGATAGGGATAATTCTTTGATAGGCGAATGTTCGGTCTCATCTGAGGAGTTCAGTAGTATAGTTTCTAATGATGGTTTTCTGACACCTGTGTGCCAGTTGATATGAGAGATGAGAATATGGCTTACAATGGGGATAGACGTGTGATATTCTCCCATTGGAGATATAGAACTTTTAATTTTGAGGATACTGTGTATAACATGGCTCAATGAGTGATAGGATATATTAATTATTGATTAATATAGATTTGTTTGTGAATTTTTTTTTATTTTATAGTGTTATTTAGTTTTAAGATAGTTCATAAGATAGTATAATACAATACTCCCTTTTTTATTTTCTTTTTTGCGGGAATATAGATCATAATTCAGACAGTGTCATTTGTAATAATAATGGAAGTATGTTCTAGTTATAGGCCATTTTTATAATCAGTTTAAAGTGTTACATATTCTAGATAGATGCTACGTATATTAGAAATAAGTATTTGATTAAAAGAACAAAAATTTTGTAATGAATTGATAAGAGGAATTAATATTATTATTTGCCTAATATTTATATTAAAAGAATTTTATTATTTGTAGTCCACTATACGCAAAATTTTGCCCAAATATGTATGTTCAAATAACTACAAATAGGAAGGAATGCTTGCGAAACGGTCACACATAAAAAATATTTGCTTTACAAAAATTATTTATACAAACTTTCAAAAACCAAAAAAATATTTTTTTTAGAATATATATAAATAAAAACAAAAGAATTCTAAGCTTTGAACGCAGCTACAGCTTTTTTTGGATAAAGAGAAAAAAGATAAAACATAAGATTCACTTGAGTAATCGCTTAAACTTTCGTTAAGTCAGATATTCTCATAATAGGGTTCAGATATTTGGTGGTATCTCATTTTATATATGTATGTATGTAGTAAATCTTCATGCCATACTTTATCGAATAGCTATGAAGTGTCGATAAATGCGGATTTTTTCAAAGCTCTTCTTATGGCAACCACCAGTTTATGTGTTTGTTCTATTGTGCTGCGTTGCTTCTAAATCCAAATTGATGGTTTGTGAAAATACTCGACTCCACTCAGTACTGTATGTACACTTTTAATTAGTAGTTCCTAGAACATTTTGGACATATTGGACAACAGGCTTATTGACTTGTATGACTTGATTTTTGTGTGATCTTTTCCAGGTTTCGGGATCATAGAGACAAGCGAAATTTTCTATGCTCGTGGGTAATATTCTAGACACAAAACAACATTAAATATGAAGAGAATAAACTCTTTTGTCAAGCGAAGCATCTCAGTGACCTTCTTAAGGTTTAGATCGCTGATTAAGCTTTCAATGTCATGAAACTTAAATCTAAATGATAAGGCTGTATTAAACCGTGATGCTAATGGTGGTTATTCTTCGACGTCGCCTGCATTATGTGGGGTGAAAACATAAATAAGTTACCCTTTTCGAAATTATATTCGGTTTCTAATTGACTTTCGCAACGGAGGTCTGCTTATAATTAATCTTTTAAGGTTCATTGCTGCGTGTCATAGAAAAATAATCGGAATCTGTGGACACATCCAGATTTTCAAGATAATTGTTTAAAGAACCAGTTTTTCCCGATTCCAGATTTAAACATTTTATTGTTTCCACTCACGTCGTATTCTTTTGTTTTCCGCTAATAGCTGCTACACATCTGCAGTTTATTCTTATTAGCGGGAGGACAAATAGCGTATTACTAGCACCACTTGAGATTCGGAAGAGAACTTTTAATTAGTCTCCAAGCTAGTGCGATACGATCCACGGTTTATCAGAACCTGAAACAATTGAAGCCTTGGAGGTTAATATTGTTTGAGTTATTCATAACATATGGGCAGCAATGTTCGAAAATTGCAGCGGTAGCCCTATGGCCAAAATTTTTTGATTAAAATTTGATTTTTTCCGTTAGTTTTTACAATTTAAAGTTCTATCGGGCTAAAAATACACCTTATATTGGAAAAACATACCTACATACCTACCTAAAACATACCTTTAATTATTTTCATTGGAAATAATAAAAAATACTAAAAAGTGCTAATTATATGAATTCAATTTATTTTGTTAAAATGATTTGGTAAACAAATGTTTGTTCTTTACAAGATTTTTAAACAACAAATAATTATTTGTTTAAAAATACAACAACAATTATTTGTTTAAGCAGCAAATAATTATTTGTTTAAAAATACGGCAAATATTTGTTGATTGGTGCATACATTATTGTGTTCAAATTAGAAACATTTTTGTTTGTTGGCAAATAACATTGTTTGCTTGGTTCAAAAACATTTAATGTACAGGCTATAGCAAAAAAAAAAAAAAAAAAAAAAAAAAAAATTGTCCAGTCTGACCGTATCTTATCAGTTCTTTATGTATTTTAGTTTTCATTATGTCACAACAAATAATATGTGTACGTACCTTTTTCTCCTTCTATTTGTTTAACTGAAAACGGTATGTGGTTAACTTTGTCAACTAATACTTTTTTTTAATTTAGAAATTGGGGAACTACATATGTACAGGAGGTGCTAAATCTAAGACATTTTTATATATTTTTTTTCATGCTATACACATTTATATTTCTAGACTTATTAATTTTTGTGTCTTTTTTTAATTTTCTTTATTATTATTTTATTTATCCATGTCCCAGTTTATATGAGGAAACATTTAGTTTGATAGCAAATTACGGGTGGGGAAGAGAGAGTCGTTTTTGTCGTCAGTGCTCGGTGATACGCTTCGTGATGATATTTACATTGTTGATATATACTTAGCTTTACTTCTTTACAATAGCAATAGTAATGGAATGTTGCCGACAAAATGTTCGCCTTGTGAACGCAAATGGAAAAAACAAAAGAGAATTCAAAATGTTTCCTCGTATAAACGATGACTAAGTACCAATAGTTTTTGCCTATTAATTTGTTAAAACCGAAAATGAACATTAAATTTGCTTTTTATTTAATTTGAACTCTGTACCCTGTATGTGTGAATATTTAAAAGTGTTGTGACAATCACATTTTCACAACAGTTCCCTTAATTGTTCTCTTAAAAAATAAAATAAAAGTTCGCAAGTAAATTACATATTTTCATGCAGGATGTGTTAATTTTAGATATACAAATAATATCAAATTGCATATGTTCAAATTTAATATGTGAGAAATAAGAATAGAACATTTGGTAGTAAGAAATTTAAGATATTGTTAAGTTTTAATCTTTTTAAAACGTTTGAATTCTTTTTAAATGCGTTAAATAAAATAAATAACACGTCTGTTGTTGCTTTACTTTATGCACTTATTTATTTAACTTCAACTTATACAATTCTAACTATACGGCTTATTTATCTTGCACTTAATACTCGCTTAATACACAAATACTCAATACTTTTATTGACGCCTTAGCACGACTTTACTTTATGACTGCAAAACTATAACTGAACTAACTAATGCATAAGGTACCGCCTTTAATGTATAAAAATCACATTACTTCCGAATGTTCTTGTATTTACCACAGAATTCCATTTTCTTTAATTAAAATGTACCTACCAAAACCGATATGGTAGCACGGTTCAATACGCAAGTGGTAACACTGTTAAGGATATAAATATGTTACATTTGAAATTAACAGAAAAGAATCGAATATTGTAGTAAGAACAAGAACATTATGAAGTAATTGTATATAAATGAGATGAGTGCCACTCCAACAACAAGTAGTATAGACGTTAACTAGCTGCTATGATGGAAATATGTAGGTATAGAGCAAAATGCTTTTGGCTGAGGTGCGAGAAACACCTAGAGCTGATAATAAAAAGCTGTTGGTGCAGGTAAAAGAATCTTCTAAAGCTGATAATGAAAAACTTCTGAAAAAAAGTAATGCTGTGGCGAAGGCACAAGAAAATTCTTTTGACACAGGTAAAAGAGATTTCTAGAGATGAAAACCAGAATTTTCTGGCAAAAATTGAAACAAAACTTGAGAAAACTTCTACTGAGGTATGAGAAATTACTACACAACTTGAACACAAATTTGAAGAAACAACTGAGCAATTACGTAAAATATATGCGACGGTAAGCAAAAGGGTAGATGGTGTGGAGACAAGAATGGAAAAACTTTGAGAAAACTGTTGATGAAAAATTCAATATAATGGAAGAAAAGATCAACAGTCTTCAGTGCCAGAAACCCGAACTAGTACGAATCGTACTAAAAGTTTCCAGCAGAATAAAAACACCTTGCTTTGATGGTAGCTCACCACTATCCGTATTCAAATTTCAGTTCGATACTATAGCCAATAGAAACGGAGTGGACGATGAAGAGAAAGCTCTTGCGTTAATTTTGGCCTTAAGAAGTGCTGCAGCAGAAATTCTAGAAACCATGCCAGCCAGCTGCAGAAACAACTACAGCGAATTAATGGTGGGGCTACAGCGCAAATTGGCGACGAGCACAAACGCAATTTGAGTTAAGGTGTTGAACGCAAAAGGAGACTGCTCGCACGATATCACAGCCACAAATACACAAGGTGCGTAATATGGAAATTGTGGCAGATAAAGAGAATGAAATCAATAAAATAGAGGAGGCCGTCAAGAGGCTTCTAGCTGAAAAGAAATCAAAATTAAAATATTTTAACTGTGAAAAGAGCAGCCACGTCCAGAGAAACTGTAGAGCCGCACACAAAAAATCATGATCCGTTTCACCACCGAGAAATAACAAATGGGCTAACTACCATCCATCAACAAAAGAGAGTTAAACTAAAATGAGCTAGCACTAAGGGACAAGAGCTAGATCCCACAAGCGAAGGCCCCACAATCTCTATATCAGTGATGGAAAAAAATAACAGCAACCTTACAGCGTGCGGGTACATTAATGACAGACAACACACCTTCATTATAGACACCAGCGCGCCACAGTCTTTAATTAGACCCGATATAGGGAAAGGAAAGTGTGACGTACTCAATAATATCAGACTACGAACAGCTACTAGAGAGTTTGCCACCGTCTACGGAAAAATTGAGGTGAAAGTGACTATAGCGAACATTACTGTAAGTTATATTTTTATTGTCGCCGATATTGTAGACGATGTTATCATTGGTCTAGATTTTATGATAGTCCATGGCATCAATTTGAATATGGGGCAACAGATAATGAATTGGCGTAATGTAGATATACCTATCGACGTGGGATACGAGCATCAAGTGCACGCCAGAAGATTAGTTGCTGTCAAACGACAAGAACTACCACCTTAGACGTAGTCATTGATATGGGCGCGTATAGAGGGAGATTGTGAAGAGCAGCGCTTGTGGGTAGTAGAACCAGTTGAAATTAAGGTGGACTTGTTATCAGTAAAGGCCCTTGTCAAATCTAATAAAAAATAGAATAGTCCCAGTGAGAGTACTCAATCTATCAGGCCACGAATAATTCATCTGTGAAAACTCCGAAATAGTCAAATGTGCTCTAGTAGAAGCGGTAATAAACAACGAACAATTGCCGGAACCTCCTAATATATCAGCGAAGACCAACAGGTATTTGAAAGAAATAAGCTTCAGAAAGAAATAAAGCCAAAAGGCTTCTAAAGAAGTATGCCTGCGTATTCGCCATGGAAAATAAAAATTAAGGAAGAACAGCTATAGTCAAACACGAAATAAATACTGGCGAAGCGAGACCGATAGAACAGGAACCCAGAAGTACACCTCTAGCGAAGCGTAATGAGGTTAAGGAGCTGGTCAATATAATTGAACTATCATCGAGTCCTTGGAGCTCACCTGTAGTTTTAGTTAAAAAGAAAGATGGCAGTACAAAATTCTGCGTAGCCTACAGGAGGCTGAGTGATGTCACTAAAAAGGACAGCTACCCGTTACCAAGAATTGACGATACGCTCGATACGTTAGCTGGAACAAAGTGGTTTTCTACATTGGATCTACAAAGCGGGTATTCGCAGGTAGAGGTTGCAGACAAGGATAAGGAGAAAACTGCTTTCAGTGCGAACGGTGGCAGTTTAAAGTTATGGCATTTGGGCTCTGCAATGCGCCGGCCACGTTCGAGCGACTTATGGAGCGTGTACTAAAAGGACTCCATTGGAAGACTTGTCTGGTGTACCTCGAGACATAATAGTGATGGACAGAACTTTCGACGAACACCTAAGAAACTTAGCAGAAGTTCTGCAACGAATATCAACAGCTGGACTAAAATCAAGCGTGAAGAAATGTGCATTGTTCCAAAAATAGGTAAAATATTTGGGACATCTAGATACGGCAGATGGCATTTCAACGGATGAGTATAAAATACAAGCAGTAAAGAAGTGGCCTCGCCCCCAGAATCTTCATGAATTACGTAGCTTTTTGGGACTGCACAGACGCTTCGTGCCTAATTTTTCGAGCGTGGCAGCAAGTTTACATGAGCTTACCAAGAAACCTAAGGCGTATCATTGGGGTGAGTCACAAGAAAAGGCGTTCCAGACACTAAAAGACCTATAATGTGCTGCTCCGGTTTTGGCGTATCCAGTCCCAGGTGAAAAATTCATCCTTGACAGTGATGGCAGTGGATATGATATTGGTGGTGTACTTTTACAGGTGGTCAATGGGACGGAGAAAGTCGTAGGCTACTATAGCCGCACACTGTCAAAGCCTGAGCGAAATTATTGTGTGACTCGACGTGAGCTACTAGCAGTGCTGGAATGCATAAAACATTACCATAAGTACCTATATGGTTCACTCTTATAATGAGAGTGATGGATAACAGTGTACACCAAAATGTGGATGACCGCTTCCTTGAATTTTTGGAATTAAAAAATGAATATGAAAGTAGTCATTCGACCATCACCACATTCGGTGCGGATAAAAGAGCCAATGATTTGTATGGTTCTTCCACAGGGAACTTTTTTATAACAAGGGATTCAATTGATTATATTTTTGATAATTTACGGGGAAAGCTATCCTCGGGATTGGATAACATACCGAACTTTATATTGAAAAACGTCCCGAGGGAAATTAGATATGAGTACTGTGCTCTTTTTAATAACATGCTCAATAATTCATATTTTCCACGAGATTGGAAAACTGCGAAAGTTGTGATTTTACCGAAGAAGGATAAGGATACTAGTAATATTAGGAACCTCCGTCCGATAAGCTTGCTACCGAATATTAGCAAAATATTCGAGATGTGTATCAATAATTTGTTAGTCAAATTTTGCGAGCAGGCTAAACTGGTTAATGATAGACAATTCGGGTTTAAATTTAAACATTCCACTATAAATGCAATTCACTACCTGGTTTCAAATATTTACTGGAACTGGAACAAATCCTTATGCACATGCGCGTGTCTCGTCTAATTCGAAAGGGCATTTGACAGTATTTGGATTTCGGGACTAATATATAAACTGTTGATGTATAAAATGCCTTTTAACCTGGTTATTCTTATTCATAATATGCTGAGTGATAAAAGATTTCGTGTTTATAATGGGAACGGAATGAGTAGCAAAGCATTTACTGTTGTTAATGGCTTACAGCAGGGGACAGTGAACTCTCCAATTTCATTTAATTTATTTGTTATGGATCTTTTGGAAGGAAACAATTATATGGTTGCTTTTGCTGATGATATTATTTTGTTTCATTCTGACGATAAAATTCAGAAAATCAATGATAAACTACAAACGTATTTCCATATGCTCGAAGGATATGCTACTGACTGGAAAATGAGAATAAATTCGAAAAATGCGAAACCATTCTTTTTCGTCCTCCTGTGGGCAAGTGCAATTCTAACATTAGAAACAATTGGAGAAATTTTTGAATAAAATCTTACTATAATATAGCTATATATTAATATACAAATAGATAAGGCTAAAAAGGCTTTTTCGTGTACAAAAGACTGCTTTTTCTAAACATATTAATCCTACGGTTAAACTTACCTTATATAAATCATTGATTAGACCCATTCTCACGTATGCTTGTCCAATTTGGTATAATGTCTCGCCGTCATATATGGAGAAAATGAGAGTATTTGAGAGAAAATGCCTTAGGGCTTGTACTTCTTTCTTTAAGTCACAAGATAGTGGCTTTACGAAGTATGTAGCGAATGGAAGATTATATTCCAAGGCAAAAGTTGAAAGGATTGATAACTTTATCATTCATTTAAGCAGAGATCATATTGCAAAGACCATGGAATGCACTGAAAATAATCTGATTATGGCCCCATATTATGTGGTGGAAGAATACATATATAGAACTATTCAAAATGAATATGTTCCTCCAGAGGCATTTTTATACCTGGATAAATATGGATATATCCAGAATGAAAGGGGCCTTCCAGTATTTTACCATATTTACCGCCGGGCCACTGATAAGGCAATTACATGCAAAGAAATTTCAGCGGGTAATAAGAGATTTGATGATAGCATGTATTTTAAGAATATAAGTATGTTTCCAAACATAAATTTTAACAAAATATTGGTGGCTTGAAATGTAAGGTACCTACATTGCACACTGCTTTCACCTCTTGACTTTATTTTTTATCCTTGTAATAAATAGGTAATGTTTTTTGCTATTTTTTCACTACTAAGTATTTTTTTCCTATATCGAACTATTAGTAGATAATAGAACTAAAATAAGTATTAAAATGTATTCAAATTAAATCTAATACGTATGTGCTTGAGCGCCCAATTGGGGACAGTGCATATTTAGTTATTGTATGTTTCCTCTATTTGTTTATTTGTAGTTTAATTATGAGTAATTTTTTGATAAATAAACGAAATAAAAAAAAAGTACCTATATGTTCAACATTTTCTGCTAAGGACTGATCATTCCACACTGAGATGGCTGCTGCAATTGAAGAACCCTGAAGGACAGCTGGCACGTTGGATTAAGCGCCTCCAGGCCTATGACTTTAGCATTGAAAACCGAAGTGGCATAAGACATGGAAATGCTGATGCGCTCTCACATCGGCCTTGTATTTTGGAATGCAAGCATTAAGTGAAAGCCGAACGGAAGAAATCCATCCAGGATATCCGGCTAACGAAAATAGACGCAAACGAAGACTAGTCAGGAGAGCAAAGGAGGAATCCAATATTGGCAAAGATTATTGCCGAACAAGAAGAGAAAAGACGGCCCACTCGCAATGAATATGAGCAGAAGATCCCCTTACAAAAGCGTATTGGGCACAATAGGACAGTTTGAAGTTGATTAATGGGTGCTTGTATCGCCATTGGGAAAGTGCTGATGGTAAAACTTCATCCAACTTAATAGTGGTGCCTTCCTCCAAGATGAAAAAAGTCTTAAATTAGTTCCATAATGAAGCCAGCGGAGAACACCTTGGGGTAAAAAGAGTCTGGAGAAACTAAAACAACGTTTTTATTGGGTTGGGTGTCGGCAAGCAGTGGCAGATTGGATAGCAAACTATAGCCAATGTATTGGCGCTAAGGGTCCAGTAAAAACAAGCCGAGGTCATCTCCAACAATACAACTCGGGCGCACCCTTCGAACGGATAGCAATGGACGTAACAGGCCCGTTTCCTGTCAGTAATGCTGAAAATCGTTATGTTCTCGTTGTGGTAGATTATTTCAGCAAATGCTCAGAAGTGTATGTCATTCCCAATCAAGAGGCGAACACAATTGTAAATGTTTTTGTTAACAACTGGATATGCTGCTATGGGGTTCCAATAGAGCTACATTCCGACCAGTGTAGAAATTTCGAGTCTGCTGTATTTAAAGAAATGTGTGAGATATACGGAATTAAGAAGACTCGAACGACGCCGCTTCACCCACAGTCTGATGGAATGATAGAACGATTTTACCGAACCCTGGAGGAATATATGCGAAAAGTAGTGAGCGAGCAACAAAAGAATTGGGACGGACACCTACCAAGGTTTCTACTGGCGTACCGATCAGCTGTCCATGACTCAACATCTAAATCCCCTGCTAAGATTATTTTTGGGACTGAGCTAAAACTACCTGGTGACTTAGAGTTTGGTGTTAGGCCTGCCACAGAGAGGAATACTACATATGCTGAAAAACAGGAAAACATCAATGAACTTCACGAATTTCTGCGCTCACGAAATAAAATGGTCAACGATAGAATGAAAGCCAGAAATGATCTTGCAGCAAATACGGAGGGCTTCCATGAGGGACAACTGGTTCTACTCTACAACCCACAGCGTAAGAAAGGATTAGCCCCAAGCTGCAAACTAACTGGGATTGACCTTACAAAGTAGTCAAAAGGTTAAATTATGTGGTACACAGAATACAGAAGATCAATAGCCTGCGATCAGAAATGAAAGTGGTACATTTAGAATGACTTGCAAGCTATGGGAAGAAATATAATGAGCCTATTCGGGACGAACAGGCTTAAGCGGGAGGCAGTGTTAAGAAAATAAAAATACAACACTGCATTGTGGGATTTTAGTATATGTCAATTTGGCAGCACTGCCACACCGACTATGTTTGCGTTACATTTGAATTAGCGGATATGGAAATAGAAGATCATCGATATTTCCTGAACCTTCTAAGATGCAGGGAATTAGGTATATAAAGGGCTGTTTGACCTACATGTCAGTTAGTAATCGTTTGGCTGTCGTAATATAAAGACGTGTTAAAGCAGAAAATAAAGTGCCGTATAAACGAATATTAAGTTGTTGTAAACTGTATAAAAGTTATTGTGTAGTAAATAAAAACATAACTGTAAAACAATAAAAAATAGCGGTGCTTATTTTATTTTAATGCAATTTAAACGAACTTGAACGTTTGAAAAAGGTTAAAACGTAACAGTATTCTTCTGATCGTAGGCCGAGCCTTCTGGAGATTGTGGCGAAGAGGCGGAATATGAGTGACGCACAAACAAGCGACTTGGCACAAATCTCCTTGTGGGGTCGTGCGAATCGGGACGATTTAAACGCGCTCAAGATCCAATGCTGTTTTCTAACACACAGACGTGGTGGTGTGGTGTCGACTGTAACTATGGGTAATGTAGATATTGAGGAATCAGATGCTATTCTGGGTGTTCTGGGTATGAGAATTAAATGTGACTTTCTTTGCAGCGATCACATTTTCCGGAAGAAGCATTCAAGTGCCTCGGTTTTTAAAACGGTGCAAGAATTACTTCACTTCATCTGAGCTTCTCAATATATACAAGACCTATATCCGACTCAAGATGGAATACAACTCTCATGTATGGGCCAGTGCTACAAAGTCTATTTTGGAGCTTCTCGACCGTGTACAGGAAAGGGCGAAGGTGTTTATTAATGACGGTAGGGTAGTCAACTCTATTGATTCGTTAGAGTATCGTCGCAGTGTAGCGTGTGTTTCATTGTTTTATCGGTTCTATAACGGAATGTGTTCGGACGAAATAAGGGACTTAATTCCTGATAATCATATAATTTCTTGTAATATTCGTTTTTTCCGTAGAGTCATCACTTTGTAGTTGATTGTCCAATGAATCGCACAATGCATTATAGATTCTACGAATTCTCCGTTCTTCAGTCGCACAGTTCATTTGTGGAATAGTCTTCCAGCGAAAGTTTTTCCTGTGACTTACGATATGGGCAAATTAAAATCAAACGTACATAAACACTACTCCTATCCTCCTCCCCATAACTTATTAGTAATAAGTAGTGGTGATCCCCTGAGTGCTGGTCTCAAGTTAAAAAAGGTTAAATAAATAAGGATACGTTCAGAAACATTAGGCAAGTTGGTCCATAGTATACCGAAACGACTTCGTGGAGTCATTAAAAATAAAAAAGGTTAACGAAGCAAATAATAATAGTTATAATTTTATGTAGCAATTGATTTAATCTAATTAGCTTGATTTTTGTACTTTATTTTGTCGCGTGCGAAATATTTTTTAATTAAAAAAAAAAATCCATAAAAATTAATTATTTTCTATGTTGTATATATCCAAATTAATTTTTGTTTTTCAGAGACGTTACTATTTAATATTTAAAATGAATTTTTGAAATATCTTAAGTGGTTTTTAATTCTTAGCAAAATGATCATATTCAATAAAAATTTATACCTTATTTTGTCGCACAGTGTATATATAGATATAGATATAGATATAGATATAGATATAGATATAGATATAGATATAGATATAGATATAGATATAGATATAGATATAGATATAGATATAGATATAGATATAGATATAGATATAGATATAGATATATAGATATAGATATAGATATAGATATAGATATAGATATAGATATAGATATAGATATAGATATAGATATAGATATAGATATAGATATAGATATAGATATAGATATAGATATAGATATAGATATAGATATAGATATAGATATAGATATAGATATAGATATAGATATAGATATAGATATAGATATAGATATAGATATAGATATAGATATAGATATAGATATAGATATAGATATAGATATAGATATAGATATAGATATAGATATAGATATAGATATAGATATAGATATAGATATAGATATAGATATAGATATAGATATAGATATAGATATAGATATAGATATAGATATAGATATAGATATAGATATAGATATAGATATAGATATAGATATAGATATAGATATAGATATAGATATAGATATAGATATAGATATAGATATAGATATAGATATAGATATAGATATAGATATAGATATAGATATAGATATAGATATAGATATAGATATAGATATAGATATAGATATAGATATAGATATAGATATAGATATAGATATAGATATAGATATAGATATAGATATAGATATAGATATAGATATAGATATAGATATAGATATAGATATAGATATAGATATAGATATAGATATAGATATAGATATAGATATAGATATAGATATAGATATAGATATAGATATAGATATAGATATAGATATAGATATAGATATAGATATAGATATAGATATAGATATAGATATAGATATAGATATAGATATAGATATAGATATAGATATAGATATAGATATAGATATAGATATAGATATAGATATAGATATAGATATAGATATAGATATAGATATAGATATAGATATAGATATAGATATAGATATAGATATAGATATAGATATAGATATAGATATAGATATAGATATAGATATAGATATAGATATAGATATAGATATAGATATAGATATAGATATAGATATAGATATAGATATAGATATAGATATAGATATAGATATAGATATAGATATAGATATAGATATAGATATAGATATAGATATAGATATAGATATAGATATAGATATAGATATAGATATAGATATAGATATAGATATAGATATAGATATAGATATAGATATAGATATAGATATAGATATAGATATAGATATAGATATAGATATAGATATAGATATAGATATAGATATAGATATAGATATAGATATAGATATAGATATAGATATAGATATAGATATAGATATAGATATAGATATAGATATAGATATAGATATAGATATAGATATAGATATAGATATAGATATAGATATAGATATAGATATAGATATAGATATAGATATAGATATAGATATAGATATAGATATAGATATAGATATAGATATAGATATAGATATAGATATAGATATAGATATAGATATAGATATAGATATAGATATAGATATAGATATAGATATAGATATAGATATAGATATAGATATAGATATAGATATAGATATAGATATAGATATAGATATAGATATAGATATAGATATAGATATAGATATAGATATAGATATAGATATAGATATAGATATAGATATAGATATAGATATAGATATAGATATAGATATAGATATAGATATAGATATAGATATAGATATAGATATAGATATAGATATAGATATAGATATAGATATAGATATAGATATAGATATAGATATAGATATAGATATAGATATAGATATAGATATAGATATAGATATAGATATAGATATAGATATAGATATAGATATAGATATAGATATAGATATAGATATAGATATAGATATAGATATAGATATAGATATAGATATAGATATAGATATAGATATAGATATAGATATAGATATAGATATAGATATAGATATAGATATAGATATAGATATAGATATAGATATAGATATAGATATAGATATAGATATAGATATAGATATAGATATAGATATAGATATAGATATAGATATAGATATAGATATAGATATAGATATAGATATAGATATAGATATAGATATAGATATAGATATAGATATAGATATAGATATAGATATAGATATAGATATAGATATAGATATAGATATAGATATAGATATAGATATAGATATAGATATAGATATAGATATAGATATAGATATAGATATAGATATAGATATAGATATAGATATAGATATAGATATAGATATAGATATAGATATAGATATAGATATAGATATAGATATAGATATAGATATAGATATAGATATAGATATAGATATAGATATAGATATAGATATAGATATAGATATAGATATAGATATAGATATAGATATAGATATAGATATAGATATAGATATAGATATAGATATAGATATAGATATAGATATAGATATAGATATAGATATAGATATAGATATGGTTTTTGTAATCGGTTGGGTTTTGAAAATTGAATGCTTGTGGCGCCGTCTTGTTGAAAGCAAATGTTAATAAATCCAATGTTTCCATTTATGGCAAGATGATGTCACTAATCCTCGCATGGTATCTTACTTTATTGACTGTAACGTTGCGATTTTCATCGTTCTTAAAAAAGTATGGACCAACGATGCCGTCGGCTCACAAACCACACCAAACAGTGCACATCTCAGGGTGCATTGATTGTTGAACTGTCTAAAATAAGCTTCGCCGCTGAAGATAATTTTCTGATAGAAAACAAACGAAACACATTTCTCACACAGCACGAATTTTGATCAAAAAATGCAATGATGTTAGTTTGTTAGTCTCTTCATGGTGAAATATTAAACATTATTGAGCATTTTAGACATTGGTACATATCAGTAATCTTTTTTTTTACACTGAAAAATCAAAAAATCACCTTTTATTCGATCACCGATATTTTATTTTTAATTTTTTTTTTTACGTGTAAGAGAATCGCTGATTTAGTTGCAGCACTGTCAACTCAGTGCTTTTAGCATTGGTTTTAGTGCTCTTTAAAATTTTCAACGAGAAAAATTTTCCAGTTAGTGCTTAGTGCTTCTTTATCTCTAATTTTAATGCTTTGTTTATCTTTTTGGTGGCACTTAGTCATTATTTCAAATCGTAATAAAAACTTTTACAAAAAATTAACAACAGAGTAAAAAAGTCAACATTTTTTTACGAGTTAAAAATGCTTATTTACTTGTTGGTAACTCATTATCAACTTTCAAACAAACCAATAGAAAAAAATACCCACAATACAGTCCCTGATGTGTTTTTTTTTCTTTTTAGGCATTTTTATTTTCGTAACAATAATATAGGTGTATTAGGTTTACGGTTATAGATGATTTTAACAATAATATAATCGGAAAAATTATTCTGATTCATGCTTTAATATAATTTTAGGAAATTTTAAACAAATTATGACATGATTTAGAAAATATATAAATAGTTTTAGTTAAGCATTTTCACATTAAGTGTCTTTTTAGCACAATTTAGATACATTTTAAATAAAGTGTAGTTTTAATAGAGTTGTGCAATATTAGCTTTTATGTGAGTTACTGTGGTATTACTTTAGGCATTTTTTTAATTAGATTTTGTGTACTCTAGTTTCAATTTTTAAGGCTTTCATTTTCATTTTTGGATTTTAAATTTGGATTTTCATTTTGGATTTTAAATTCAGATTAGGGTATAATTTCAGGAAAAGAGTTAGTTTAATATAATATATTTATAAGGCACAATTTTAGGAGAGATTTTTTTGCTGACTGAAAGTTAACCCATTAGATTCTTATGGTTGTTGAATTTAGTTTAACTGTGATATATTTGATAAATTTACAGTGACTTCAGATGACTTTAAAATTTCCCTATTGATCGCTAGGTCCTGTAATTATAGCGGGAATCAAGTTGGCAAAAAATTGGCTTAAATAATCTTTAGAGTAACTTAACCCTCCGTGACACAAACTTTCACTTGTTCGCATTAGTACCACATTGGGTCTGGCCAGACCCCATATAAATGTTAATGTATTTGCATTAGTTAACATTATTTTTTTATGTAAATAGTTTTAAAAACGGTTTAAATTGTATCAAATTATAATTAAAAATATGGGTGGTTTACTAATTTTATTTCTAATTTTGTTTTTATAAAGTTTTTAATTCATAACGAAATGGTTTCAGAGTATATTAAATAAAAATTTGTCATATTATTAATCTAAGCAACTAAAACATATATATTTCACCTTGGAGTGTTGCTGACATACAGCATTTGAACATTTTGAACAAAAGAATCGCATTCTACAGAAGATTTCTTTACGTCTAGAGTATCAGCACCGCTTTTGGCTGTTATTATTCTGTTTATCTGAAATGAAAAAAGAAATTTACAGAGTGAATGTTAAATAGAACCCAAATGGAATAAATTCTTTTTTTTTTATTTTAAATTCGTTTATTATTTTCCAAGAACAGATTCTATAACCGAAGGAGTACTAAATTGACCAATAACATAAGTGTTATTCATTCGGTTTTCGATTTTTGGAAAAACTAAAGAATTAGATAACGCATTCAAAAAATTGCGTATTGCATCATTTCTTCTATTGTCATCGACTTCCTTACAAATACAATATGCTGCCAGTGCCATAATGTCAAACATATTGCAGAAAAATGCAAAAGTCCACCTCTTCGTTGTTCTCTTTGTTGTAAAATGTGAAACTATTTGGTCCATGCAATCGACACCAGCTTTATTTTTATTATAAAATAAAATTGCTTCTAGATTATTGGCTTCACCTTCACATTTATCTGTGTAATGTACAGTGGACAGAAGATTGACGCATTTATTCTTTTTTGGAACATAACTGCAAAGTGAAACCAAATTGTCGTGAAAGCTAAAAACAGATGAATGAACAGGTCGTGAAGGACTTTTTCTCATTTCTATAGAAATGCAAGCTGCAACATAACGTTTCGCCTTCCTTGTAATGGATACTTTGTATTTTATTCACAGGCCCACCAAATTTTTATACCATATTTTGCAGGTTTTGTTGGTATATATTGTGTAAATTTAGTTTTTCCTCTGTAGTGAAACAATTGCTCGTCAATAGTTATACTTTCATGCGGGCCATAATTATTCGCAAGATTTTCAATGTATCTGGTCAAGGATATAAATCGATGAAGAGACATTGCGGCCCTAAATATGGGTAAATTATCAGTACGCCACAAAATCCGTTGATTTTGCATGTTGCATGAAACTCCCATTGCTAGGAGAATTCCAATGAAAGCGTATAATTCATCTTCTGTTAGATTCTTCCAAACTCTTGGTTTCTTATTTACGTTTGCTGCATTTCATTTGTTGATTGCTCTCTTCCATACCGATTTGTCTGTAATATTTGGGGTAAAAAATTTTTTGAAAACTTCAAGTGGAGTAGAGATTTGTTCTTTAGGCCCAGCTCGAAAACGCATCACATTATGTTGACGAGTACGTACACTATTGTTCGGCTGATTTTTTTCCCATATAGTACCATCTTTTCCAATAAAACAATTATTATTTTCTTCACCTATTTCAGAACTACAGTCTTCCTCCTCTTCATCACTGTCGTCTTCTACATTTGGTTTGATGAGCAAATCATTTTCAACGTCATCTTCGTTTGGCAAATATTCTTCATCATTTTCATCCAATGGATCATCTTCTTCATGCTGTCCGGCTTCCTCATTAGCTCTTTCACGCTCCAAGTCATTTGCCTAAGCCTCGGCAATTCTGGTATAAAAATCCGTACCGAAGTTACTAGAATGTCGCGTATTGAAAATAAATTCTAATTCATCATTCATTTTCCCAAAATTTCCAATTTTACCACTTTTGTAGAAAAAATAAATTCTCATAAACACGCGTCAAATTCGTCATAAATTCGCGTCAAACTAAAACAAAACACTCAAAGACTGCTTCGGAGAAAAAATATAACGGTTAAAAAGTGGTGGCTACTTAGCGTTTATCTGGGCGTAAATAAAAAATTTCGTTACTGAACACCTGTTTTAGTCAAATGATTCTGAAATTTTAATGGCTTTCTACGCATTTTATGGAAAAAATAAAAAAAAATTCAACTAACGAAGGTTTAAATACGAATGTACTGCAATTTTTCATACAAAATATATGTGGGTCTGGGCAGACTCATTGTGATTCTAATACGACATAGGTTTCAAAACATCCTTCCAACTCCTTTTTTTGTTTCCTTGTTTGTCTCGTTTTTTCACCACCAGAAAGCCAAGAAAATTTCAGAAGGGTACCTGAAAATTCAAATCTCTAGCCATAGTGCAAACACGTTTAAAATGCAAAATAAATTAGAAAAAGGTCTGGCCAGACCCATGACTGTAACGGAGGGTTAAGACTTTTCTTCCAAGTATAGGTCCTGGCCAGGATATTCAATCCTACAGCCTAAATGGAATTCAATACGATACGAAAGTACGGTTTATATGCTAATTTTTAGCAAGTAACTTTTTAAATTAAAAAGAATATTATTTTTGTTTTACCTATTTAGTGGATATTTAAAGGTTGCTCTCCTCTAAAAAGGACTTTACACATACAAATGAATATATGAGGATATCCTTTATAATTAAATAATCACTTAAGAATAATTTGTCAGAATAACACTTTCACTTTAGATGTCCTAGGTCAAGAAAAAGAGCCGTTTTATTTCCTCAAACACTATCACTATTTTATTTTTACGTTTTCAACACAAAATTTATGTTAACACCTTAATGTCTTTATTGAAAATGATCTATTTAATTTGTTCCGTTGTAACTAGTATTCAAGAGTTTACATATGTATATTTATGTAAAATTCTATATTGGAAAACAGAATATGTATTAAAGATATATATGTATTTAAGGAACTATAAACAGCATATCCTTAAAATCATTTAATTACCCACATTTTCAATATACGAAATTATAGCTCTCCTTAAATAAACCTATTATTATAAATTTTATATTTAAAAATATACAATTGCCTTTACAACAATTAATTTACTGGTTATATATTATATTTATATTTAGTACAAAAAAATTACTAAAGAAGTACCACGTACATTTGAAGTACTAAATACACCTCTACCTAGGTTCGAAAAGGCAACACAACATATGTGTAGAAAAGCAAAACAAAAAGTATGATTAAAAAGAAGAAGAAACCAAACATGCAAAAGCATGATCGAAATATTAAAAATTTATAAAAATTTTACCATTTTCGCTACAAACTTTTCGTGACTTTTCTCTTAATTAAAAGTCTTCTCTTAATTAGGTAAGTGCTATACACATGAATATTAGGGTACTACTAATTTTAACTTTTTCTTACAGACTTCAAATATTTTCTGCCCATTCATCAACATAAAAACAAAATCCCAACTATACACCATAATGAACAGCTAGAATTTTGATATCAGGAGGAAATTTTTTTACTTAAAACTATATTTAATTTAAAGTGTCTAATAAAGAAGAAGAGTTATCGTCGGAAATATATAAAAGTTTTTACTGTGGCAAACTAAGCAAACAAAGCTAAAATGCTTCCAACAAATCTGAGAAATTGAACGTAATATAATTTGAAAAAAAATCATACAATAAACTACATCTTCTAATAGCACACAGACAGAGTAGACTTTAATAAAGATTTTATTTTTTTGTGGCAAACTTTTTAATTCTCAAATTTTAAAACTATTTACGCAGAAAAATCGTTCGATTTCAAATGCTGTAGTCAGCCTCCAGAATTTAGTTTGCCCTGCATATCAAAAAGAGACAATTGTTTTTGGAGTTCTCAAGGTTTTCCAGCCTTGTTTTAAGTTTTAGGTTATTTTTACCCTTGAACTCTTTGCAACACTGAGTGGGAAATTGATACTGCTTTGTCTAAAGTCAGCATAACAGGATTGTACATTAATTGTGTGTAGCGCATCAACAGTGTCGATGATAATCCTATGACTTTTCGAAATGCATAAAAGCAATATTAATTAGAGAACGACACTCAGCGGGTCTGCTCTGCTTATTCGCTACGTAGCAATATGGAAGTTGCATATCTTGAGGACGGTAATTGTAAAAGATTTTGTATTTAGTCTAAGAAACTTCACGGTCAATACAAATCATCAGTCAAAAAGTATCCGGCATTAAATAGAAACTCCCATTTCAGTATTACTAACGATGTCGTAAAGAAATAACAAAATTCTGTTTAGTGACGAATCAAAATCCAATTTAAAAACGAGTGTTGTGAGAAGTACTATAGAAGTATGCTTAGTAGAAAGCTTGATCCACGCAACTATAAAAATAATTTAAAGCAAATGGATTAGAACCCTTTCACAAAATATATGGCATGATGCATTTATTGCGCAAAACCATCATAGAAACGAATATGATTGCATTGCTGAGCGGAATATGCCAGCCAATTCGATGGGTGTTTCAACGCGTTAATGGCCAAAAACACACGTCGAGGTAAGGCAGAGAGCTCATTAAGGCGAATACGCTATAACTCCTTGATTGGCCGGCACAATTGTCCGACGTAAATCTCTTTGGATTAATGAAGAGATACATCCCAGGAACACAATTCAAAAGTCGAAACGTACTCTTTGAAAATTTAGAAAGTGATTGGAAACGTATCTCGGAATACGTACTTAATAGCCTTATTGATTCCAAGCAGCGCAGACATGGCAAGTTATAAAAAATTTAGGTTTATCAACATTATATTAATTTGTTGCTTTTGTTTTGCACACCTTTATTTGTTGATTTTTGAGAAAACGTTGAGATAAAGTAATATATTTTTTAGTGTAAATCTTGATTGTGATTTGTTCAGATGCTTCAAATTTGAAAACGATTAGACTAAATTGGATACTTTCTTCCGAATTTTGTTCGTAATTGTTCCGTGAAGGTTTAGGAAAAAAGAAAACTCGAAAAATTCTCAATAGATGGCACTGTAAGCGGCTATTCCTTTATCTCTACTTCTGTTAAAGGTACACATGTTCCAAGTTCTGCAGCAAATATGAATGGGATTTGATAAGTGGACATCGTAACTCCCATACAAAGTAAATATCAAATTTTTTATATTTTGAGAACGATTTAAATTGAAGTTTCTAAATTTATTCAATACGGATAAGTGGGCGTGGCGTCTATAATACACAGTAACTAATAATTTTTGTATATCTTGAGAATGGTAATAGTAAAAGTTTCTAAATTTGGTTTCAATAACTTTTTAGACAGGACATATCATGAATCAATAACTGGGTGAGATTGAATAAGTGGGTGTGGCAGCTCTTATTCATACTAAATGTGGTTTTTTGCATGTGTTGAAAATAGTAACAGTTAAAGCTTCACCTATTATCCATGTGTGTCAAAAAGATGGAGGATTGAATAAGCGAGTATTACACAAACCACACCGAGTAAAAGTTATTTATATACATATGTATGTATTCTTATAAATAAATAAATAAGTTCAGTTTTTATATATAAAACGTGTTGCATTTCTTTAAAATTTTGTTACGAGAAATACTTTTTATATAGGTATATAACACAAAGTCTCCCAGCATCGCGGGAAGGGTTACTCAAGTTGTAAATAAATTACCAAAAAACTTTTTTTTTCAATTAAAATTAAATATAAATAAAACTGAAACCAATTTGAAATTTAGTGTTTTTTTTGTGTGTAAAATTACGCTTTTTTTCTCGACTTTAGTGCTCATTGAAATTGAGTAGTTGACAACGTTGTTTAGATGCCTGTCAGCTTTCGTTGAAGTAGTGTTATGCTGCTTGTTTAAAAAAAAGTATTTTATTCGTTTACATTCATAAATCACCACTACATTCTAATTTTACGCCACAAAATTTCATTAAGCCTAGACTGGCGGCTCTTATCTAATTTTAAAGTCCTTTAGAATATAATGGTGTCTTTTTTAATTGTTTTGGAAGGTTTTTTTTCCCCAATTGTGTTTGTTTCTTCTATTTATAAAATAAATCTCCATAATTTGAAAGCGTTCCTAGAGCGTTATATAAAAATGTTTGGCAAATCAACTAACTGAAAATAAAACTGAAATAAAGAAGTTCGGAATATTCGACAAGATTTAAAAACAGCCATTATTTTAGTTATCTGTAAAATTATGTATTAGTTATCTATATAATTATTTGTAATCCTTTTTACGCCCGTACTGCTGTACCGATTTTGGATTTCCAGATTTAAATCGGTACAGGACTTTGGAAGTAATTCGACTATTAAATTATTACTGACATTAATAAACAAAATACATGTTTTTTGCTTAGCTACAAGTAAAAGCATTTAAATTATGCCATTATAAGGGAAAAGGCGTTTTACCATCACTACCAAAAATATATTATTCGAAAATCTATGGGAAGTACTTTCCTCCAATGATACATATGTATATCTGATAGAAAAGATTTATATATGTATATATGTATGTACATAAGTATTTCTACAATGCGGTTGATTGGGTCGACCGCTAACTATACTAGTAATGTAAAAACATACTTTAAAACTAAGAAGATTTTACGGATAATTTATATAATTCCTTCTAAGTTTTTAGATTCCAGAACTTATTACGTACTTTAACTTTACAAGAGGGTGCTTAAACTAATCAAATATATTTTACGGTACATATTTACATAAAGTGTGGTACAACTAAAACGCTCGATGTTAATTGTAAATAAAACAACAATTTTTCAGAGAATTATCTTAATATTTTTTATTATGATAGAAGGATCTGTCACAATTATGTGTGGATCAAAATATCGGCCAAATGCTCGCCACGGTTTCGGTGGCATATCTCTATTCGTCGGTCCATATTTTCAATGACTCTGAGACATAATTGAGATTCAATGTCGTTAATGTGACGAATTATCTCAACATTTAGTTTTCGAATTGTTTTTGGCTTATTGACGTATACTTTTTCTTTTAAATATCACCAAAAAAAAGAAGTCCAACGGTGTCAAATCACATGATCGTGGCGGCCATCACCACGACATGAGATAACACGGCTATTGAATTTTTCGCGCAAAAGAGCCATTGATTCGTTGGCTGCGTGACAAGTAGCACCATCCTGTTGGAACCACGTATCGTCCAGCTCCATATCCTAAATTTTTGGCCACAAAAAGTCCGTTATCAGCTCGCGACAGTGAACATCATTCACGGTAACTGCTTTGCCGACTTAATTTTCGAAGAAGTACAGCCAGATGACACAGCCAGCCCATAAACCCTACTGAACAGTCACTCTTTGAGGATGCATCACTCGTGGATTCCCATTTGTCCAAATGCGGCAATACTGCTTGTTAACGAATACACTGAGGGAAAAGTGTGCCTGAAGTGTCGCTGAAGATGATTTTCTTTGTAAAGTCACCATTCACTTCTTTCTGTTCAAGCAACCAATCGGCGTATTGACGACGCTTGAAATGGTCAGCTCTTGAGTCAATTAAACCTTGTAACCGTTTAAATTTAAATCTTTATTCAAAATTCGCATCAGTGATGTTCGTGAGATGTTCACTTGCTGGGCACGACGATGAGTCGAGGTTGTCGCCTCTTCTGCCACACTATCGCGAAAAAACGCAATGTTTTCTGTAGAGCGAATTGTGCAAGCATGCACAGGTGTTTCGACATTTCCTACTGACCCGGTTTGCTGAAGTCTGCGCACAATTCTCTCGATTGTGGACTCATTTGGTCGATTATGCTGAGCAAAAAAAGCACGAAGTGCACGAAATGCATTTTGATTTGAACGCCCATTTTCGTAAAAGGCTTCAACAATCTCAATGCGCTTCGCAATTGTGTACCTCTCCATGGAAGAATTTTTCAAACACTGAAACAAAGAAATGTCAAATTAAGTTGGACAAAAACTTGATGTCAAGGTGTGACTCACAATTAACATCGTGCATTATGGTTGGACCACCCTTTAGTGTCTACATAATTTAAAATAATTAAATTTTGAGTTATACCTGCCGTATAAGTAATATGCTAAAATGTAAAAATATGCATTCATAAAAACATCGTTAATGAAACTGATACATCGATGTTTTCACAATGTTTATTTTCCTATAATTTAATAAACAAATACATATGAAATATCGGATGTTTTTTAGAGATTCATAACTTTGAGTTGGCAGCACTGTTTTATTTGACAACCAATTTAACAGCTGATAGTTGTTTTTTGTTTAGTTCGTTTTGACATTTGATTATGGATGGAATGGGCTGAAGGACCAATTGATACTGATATTGAATTTCCATATAAAATGTTGTTTTCCGATGAAGCCCATTATTGGTTGAAAGGTATTGGTACGTAAATGAGCTTAATGTCAGTTGTAAACGGTATAGGGACATGATTAAAAATTTGTTCGTACCTCAATTAGCTATCATTAATCTTGCTGACATGTGGTTACAACACGACAGAGCTACATGCCACACTGCGTGCGCTATAATTGATTTACTCAAAGAAATTTTTGATGAAAGAGAAATTTCACTTAATGGTCTAATTAATTGGCCACCAGGATCATCTGATTTAACCCCATTGGATTCTTTGGGATTATGTAAAGTCACTTGCCTACGTCGATAAACCAGAGACAATTGAAGAAAAGTTTGTGAAAATTGGTATTCCCGGCTGCATCATGTACGCATCGGCAGTGTTAATGTCATAAAATTTTTATCCAACAAAGCGCATTTCATTGATATTAAAATTATATGTGATTCAAACTTGCCTAACTGTAAAAGAACACCCGATATATACTCTATTCGACGAAATAAAATGCAAATTACCTTTTTTATATTTCGTCAAGAAAAAAGTAAATAGTCAAACTCAATATTATTGTTAAAAAATTAATTGAATTTATTTATATATTTATTTATATATATTATATTTCTATATAAAAAACTTATATGTATATCTATATTTCTTTGTATCCCTTTTACGCTCGTTCTACTGCACCGATATTGAAAAGATATATATGGGCTTAAAGCTGTTTCTGTAACCACTAAACTTTATCGGACTCGCTCCAAATTTTACTCATTTACTTTTTGAATATAAAGGAACAAAAATCCGCTCTGGGCCCTGAAATCAAGACACTTTTAAATTTGGATATACAAATAAGAACACCTTTAATTTGTATGTGTATTTTTTTATTTGTTATATAAATTGCATATTTTTTGAATTTTGTGAAAAAGAATTTTTTGAAAAAAATTATTTTATATTTTTAGGCTTATATTTAAAACAAAAAAATAAATGAAATGTATTTGAAATCTATTTAAAGAAAATTTTGTATGAAATATTTGAAATGAAATGCACTTAAAACTAAATTTAAATTTTATACATACATATGTAAATAAAAAAAAAATAATGTTAGATGCTAGAATGCGGCTGATTGTGGCAGCCGCTACGTACCCTAGTTTTCAGCATAAATTAAAATGCTGCTTGCCTTCGGTTACACAAAGTAAAGTGCAATTGAAAAGTATTGGATGATTACCGTATAAATATGAGGAAATATTATAATAGTTAATACTGAGTTGTTTTGCTCTTATTAACAATTGATTCGGAAAGTCTTTTAGGTATACTTGAAGTCAAGTTTTTAAAATTTGTATAGGAATCTCTCTCCATTCGATATTGATAAAATAGCCTATTGATAAATTTGACACAAATAAGGCTACTTTTCTGTTTACATAAGACCTTATTTCAGTGTTCGAATAAAACAGTTAGTCTTAATAACTAAACTTTACGTTTTAGAAGTTCCGAAACTATTCCAAATCAACATTTTATTGCTGATCTATGAGAGAAAAGTCGTTAGCTTTAGTCGTTGAGCAATATGAAGAACATTTTTTAAGGCTTTGTTTTTTTTTTTTTAATTGATTTCAAAAGTTTTTCAAAAAAGCATATTAAGACTTTTATTACTCTAAACATCTCTGGTCGTGTGATTTATTGAATGGTACAGCTGTCATTGTTGTTTTATTTTAAAGATAATTGATAAGAGTCCATTGGTTCAGATAATATTTAACATTAACCCTATAAGTACTATACGGGCCTTAGAGATGCTGTGTAATTATTTTTATAAACATTAATGTGTATCTTATACTTTTCTCCAAGGATATTTTTATGTTTTGTTCAAATTTTTGTTCGTCTACGGATGGTTTTTTATATAAAAATGATGTCCGCGTCCGGCAGTGTCCGTCTAGCAGAGTGTAATTTGTTCTAAAAATACTTGGAAATCGTAGAGACTAAAGAAATTTTCCGCTTAATAGAGGTGTCCGCTTGCGAGAGGTGTCCCTAAATAGAGTTTTCACTGTAAAAATTTAACATATTTAAAGATCCAGTATACATACTAAGACAGTTCAGATATAAATATAAACTTAATATTGAATTAATAATGGCAACAGAGAGTTTATATCTAAAAAAACAATGAAATTAAAGTTTTTATTGACTGTAAAGCTAAATTTAGAATAAAAGAAATTATTACTTTATGTAATTGTAGTTATACGATATATATATTTAAATGGTGATCGTCAACCTTATTTAGTACAATTCTAATTGCCTTTTTTAATTTTTTAAGTCAATGCAAAAAAAAAAAAAAAAAACTATTTGAACAGAAAAAACGCGAACTTACGGCCTTGATTTAACACAAAACTAAAAATTGTTTAGATGTTAAAATGAGTTTCCCTTTAAGTTTTCTTACCTTATATACTGCTACGTTTTTACATTTTGAAAACGATTATCTTTTGATCTCGTTAATTGCAAATAAAATAAAAATTGAATATTTGTTCTGTTTTACTATTTCTATATACTTTAGTTTATTTACAACCGATTCACAATTTTATAACTTTTAGTTAACACTTTACACAATACTATTGGTTTACTAGACTAAATTTTAAATAAAACTAATTTATTTAGATAATTCCTTCTTATATACAGGGTTATTCATTTCAAAAGTAAAGTTCAAGCACACACAAAACTATGATTTCGACAATACTTTTACTTCATTGTGGTGCTTGTACCTTTCCATTATATACGATCCTTTTAAGGTAGTTTTCGCACATTTCGGCTGGTATCTCGGCGATAACTAGATGAATGTTAATTTACGCGTATACATGATTCTTGATGTGGCCCAACAAAAAAAGTCAAACCTTGGTCGCCAAATAGAGCCAAAATAGGTCGTGTTATGTGGCTCTTGGGACCGTTTTGTTGAAAACACATATCATCCAGTTTATAATCTTCACTTGCCAAAAAAAAAGTCTGTTATCATACGGCCATTTCGCTCTGAATTCGCAGTAACGGTTCTTTCAGCACTATTTTCGAAAAAATACGGCTTATTGGCACCTCCAGTTCATAATGCGTACAAAACTTTTGCACTTTTTCTGGATGTTTTACCACAATCAATTCTAGGTTCTCCGAGCCCCAAAAACGAAAATTTTGCTTGTAGACGTATACACCGAGTCAGAAATGATCTACATCGCTAAAGAAAATTTTGTTCGAAAAATTAAAAATCAGTGGCCACCACTGAATCACCGCTTTTGTAGTAAGCTTTAGCTATTTTTACTTGTTCTTCGGTTGTTTTTATTTTTTTATATTTTTTATATTTTTTTAATTTTATTTATTTATTTGTTAATTTTCAAATTTGTACAGATTTTAATTCTCACCCCACCAAGCCAATGGCTTGTCAGTAAGAAGTATTATTAATAACCTATTCTTAAAACTAAAATTAATCAATCTTAATCTTCAAAATATATACATATGTATGCCTTAGATTATTACTATTTCAATACAAAATTTCAAAACTTTTTATATATATTTATTGAGAAATTATAAAGAAATTTTTAATAAGTTTTTTCCTTTTATATTTATATTTGGTATTAATTACATTTCTTGGAATTTTGTTAAATACTGTAGTCAATGTGACATTGAGGGTGTTCCTTTCATATTCGTTATGAAACCCCTCAACCTTATAACGTTTCTGAGTTCGACGTCGTGTATTATATGTGTGGTCTATAACATGCAGGTAACTTCTGTTGTCAAAAAATTCCTTCGCCAGAGTAGAATAGAATAATCCTTTAACATTCAGGACACGTAAGACCCTTGCAATATTTCCAGTGTTTAAATTACGTATTATTGTGTTGTGTGCGTTCGTCTGTCGGTTATTATGGCTTATGCTGATGTTTGTTGTAATACTGCTGTTTCAAAAGTTCAAAAGTTCTGGTCGTCTGATATTTGTGTCTGTCCGGTGGTTGTATACGGTGATACCTGTAGTGTTTGTATTGTTGTTGCTTGAATGTTGCTCTCGTTGCTGGTGCTGGTTTGTTCGTTGTTCATTCCGATGTTATTGCGTTGTTATTGCTGATGATGTTGCTTAAATTTTCTATTCTTGTGTTGCCCATATCTAATCGTTGGTTATTGTTTATGTTGATGTTTGTTGAACTGTTATTATTGATTGTGTTTGTGTATGCTCTTTTCCAGAGTATTTTTAAAATTCGATTTTGATTTTTTTTGCAAGCTTCTGCAATGTGTAGCACTTCACCATCTAGTTATTCCATGTCTAATATAAGATTTAGCAAGCGAAAAGTATGCTTGTCTCAGGACATTATATGTTGAGCAGTTACTTAGATGATATAAAACGTTCGCTGCTTTTCGAAGCTTTTTCTTCACATTTTCAACTTGTGTCCTCCATTTGAATCACTAGCAATATAAACACCTACATATTTGTACGACGATACAAGTTCAATGCTTGTGGTGCACTTCTCAATGTAGCTATTTGGATGTAGAACTTGCTGGTGCAGGCATTCAGTATCATGAAATTTTATATTTATAGGCGCATCCAATAGATGTCGTGGTTTTATATGCATAATATTTGTCTTGGGTGCATTGATAACTAGGCCGTTGTTATGAAAACATTTTGCCGCAATGTCTAGTTGCCGCTGCATAACGATAATTGCAGTGTCTATTAGTGCATTTAGCATGTCATTAGCATATAATATGTAGAAAATTAGCCCTAGTTTTGATCCCTGTGGGACTCCATATTGATTTGTTATTTCTTCGCTCATTGTATCATTGATTTTAACACGGAAGGTTCTTAATTGAAGATAGCTTTTGAACCAGCTCAGAGTGTTTCCTCTAATTCCGTTCCTTTTCAGTGTTTCCAACAGTTTTTTGTGGGAAAGTGTATCAAAAGTCTTGCTAAAATCAATGTATAGGACAAGGCAATGTAGATTTTTGCTTAGATAATCATTTATGTAATATGAAAAATTCCCTAGCCAGTTTTTTTATACTTTTCGCTTTCTGGAAGCCGTATTGATTGTTATTTATTACTTTGAATTTACTTAAGATAGCAGTCTTCTGACAATCATTTCTTCCAGTACTTTCTCCACCGCTGAAAGCAAAGCTATTGGCCTGTAGTTGTTGCAGTCATTCGCAGAACCATTTTTGTAGACTGGTCTAATAATAGATACTTTTAAAATATCTGGAACAATTGCACTTTGTATACTGCTGTTAATTAATTTCGTTATTATCGGAGTAATTATGCTAGCATTAGGTTTTAAATCCTTTGGTCTAATGTGTTCAATGCCAGGACCTTTTCTGATGTTTAAGGCACTCAGAATATTATATATTTCCTCTTCACAAGTTCGGCTATGTATATTGAGTTTTGTTGTCCTTAAGGTCTTTTACATAATTTGTTTGTTTTATAATTTGTTTATTATTTTGTTTACACTCGTACTAATAAGAAAAGCATTGGAATTCAAGGGCAGATATCTTATATTCATATATATTAATGACACGGGATAACCTAAAAATTCTTTACTTATTTCTCCAAAACTAGAAATTGTTTGTTTTTGATTATTAGCATTCATATTTAATTCACAATAAGTAAAAATATGTTTAAAAAAAAATTGTTTTATTATTAATTATTATTATTATTATTATTATTATTATTATTATTATTATTATTATTATTATTATTATTATTATTATTATTATTATTATTATTATTATTATTATTATTATTATTATTATTATTATTATTATTATTATTATTATTATTATTATTATTATTATTATTATTATTATTATTATTATTATTATTATTATTATTATTATTATTATTATTATTATTATTATTATTATTATTATTATTATTATTATTATTATTATTATTATTATTATTATTATTATTATTATTATTATTATTATTATTATTATTATTATTATTATTATTATTATTATTATTATTATTATTATTATTATTATTATTATTATTATTATTATTATTATTTATTATTATTATTATTATTAGTTATTATTATTATTATTATTATTATTATTATTATTATTATTATTATTATTATTATTATTATTATTATTATTATTATTATTATTATTATTATTATATTATTATTATTATTATTATTATTATTATTATTATTATTATTATTATTATTATTATTATTATTATTATTATTATTATTATTATTATTATTATTATTATTATTATTATTATTATTATTATTATTATTTATTATTATTATTATTATTATTATTATTATTATTATTATTATTATTATTATTATTATTATTATTATTATTATTATTATTATTATTATTATTATTATTATTATTATTATTATTATTATTATTATTATTATTATTATATTATTATTATTATTATTATTATTATTATTATTATTATTATTATTATTATTATTATTATTATTATTATTATTATTATTATTATTATATTATTATTATTATTATTATTATTATTATTATTATTATTATTATTATTATTATTATTATTATTATTATTATTATTATTATTATTATTATTATTATTATTATTATTATTATTATTATTATTATTATTATTATTATTATTATTATTATTATTATTATTATTATTATTATTATTATTATTATTATTATTATTATTATTATTATTATTATTATTATTATATTATTATTATTATTATTATTATTATTATTATTATTATTATTATTATTATTATTATTATTATTATTATTATTATTATTATTATTATTATTATTATTATTATTATTATTATTATTATTATTATTATTATTATTATTATTATTATTATTATTATTATTATTATTATTATTATTATTATTATTATTATTATTATTATTATTATTATTATTATTATTATTATTATTATTATTATTATTATTATTATTATTATTATTATTATTATTATTATTATTATTATTATATATTAATTATTATTATTATTATTATTATTATTATTATTATTTATTATTATTATTATTATTATTATTATTATTATTATTATTATTATTATTATTATTATTATTATTATTATTATTATTATTATTATTATTATTATTATTATTATTATTATTATTATTATTATTATTATTATTATTATTATTATTATTATTATTATTATTATTATTATTATTATTATTATTATTATTATTATTATTATTATTATTATTATTATTATTATTATTATTATTATTATTATTATTATTATTATTATTATTATTATTATTATTATTATTATTATTATTATTATTATTATTATTATTATATTATTATTATTATTATTATTATTATTATTATTATTATTATTATTATTATTATTATTATTATTATTATTATTATTATTATTATTATTATTATTATTATTATTATTATTATTATTATTATTATTATTATTATTATTATTATTATTATTATTATTATTATTATTATTATTATTATTATTATTATTATTATTATTATTATTATTATTATTATTATTATTATTATTATTATTATTATTATTATTATTATTATTATTATTATTATTATTATATTATTATTATTATTATTATTATTATTATTATTATTATTATTATTATTATTATTATTATTATTATTATTATTATTATTATTATTATTATTATTATTATTATTATTATTATTATTATTATTATTATTATTATTATTATTATTATTATTATTATTATTATTATTATTATTATTATTATTATTATTATTATTATTATTATTATTATTATTATTATTATTATTATTATTATTATTATTATTATTATTATTATTATTATTATTATTATTATTATTATTATTATTATTATTATTATTATTATTATTATTATTATTATTATTATTATTATTATTATTATTATTATTATTATTATTATTATTATTATTATTATTATTATTATTATTATTATTATTATTATTATTATTATTATTATTATTATTATTATTATTATTATTATTATTATTATTATTATTATTATTATTATTATTATTATTATTATTATTATTATTATTATTATTATTATTATTATTATTATTATTATTATTATTATTATTATTATTATTATTATTATTATTATTATTATTATTATTATTATTATTATTATTATTATTATTATTATTATTATTATTATTATTATTATTATTATTATTATTATTATTATTATTATTATTATTATTATTATTATTATTATTATTATTATTATTATTATTATTATTATTATTATTATTATTATTATTATTATTATTATTATTATTATTATTATTATTATTATTATTATTATTATTATTATTATTATTATTATTATTATTATTATTATTATTATTATTATTATTATTATTATTATTATTATTATTATTATTATTATTATTATTATTATTATTATTATTATTATTATTATTATTATTATTATTATTATTATTATTATTATTATTATTATTATTATTATTATTATTATTATTATTATTATTATTATTATTATTATTATTATTATTATTATTATTATTATTATTATTATTATTATTATTATTATTATTATTATTATTATTATTATTATTATTATTATTATTATTATTATTATTATTATTATTATTATTATTATTATTATTATTATTATTATTATTATTATTATTATTATTATTATTATTATTATTATTATTATTATTATTATTATTATTATTATTATTATTATTATTATTATTATTATTATTATTATTATTATGTATTATTATTATTATTATTATTATTATTATTATTATTATTATTATTATTATTATTATTATTATTATTATTATTATTATTATTATTATTATTATTATTATTATTATTATTATTATTATTATTATTATTATTATTATTATTATTATTATATTATTATTATTATTATTATTATTATTATTATTATTATTATTATTATTATTATTATTATTATTATTATTATTATTATTATTATTATATTATTATTATTATTATTATTATTATTATTATTATTATTATTATTATTATTATTATTATTATTATTATTATTATTATTATTATTATTATTATTATTATTATTATTATTATTATTATTATTATTATTATTATTATTATTATTATTATTATTATTATTATTATTATTATTATTATTATTATTATTATTATTATTATTATTATTATTATTATTATTATTATTATTATTATTATTATTATTATTATTATTATTATTATTATTATTATTATTATTATTATTATTATTATTATTATTATTATTATTATTATTATTATTATTATTATTATTATTATTATTATTATTATTATTATTATTATTATTATTATTATTATTATTATTATTATTATTATTATTATTATTATTATTATTATTATTATTATTATTATTATTATTATTATTATTATTATTATTATTATTATTATTATTATTATTATTATTATTATTATTATTATTATTATTATTATTATTATTATTATTATTATTATTATTATTATTATTATTATTATTATTATTATTATTATTATTATTATTATTATTATTATTATTATTATTATTATTATTATTATTATTATTATTATTATTATTATTATTATTATTATTATTATTATTATTATTATTATTATTATTATTATTATTATTATTATTATTATTATTATTATTATTATTATTATTATATTATTATTATTATTATTATTATTATTATTATTATTATTATTATTATTATTATTATTATTATTATTATTATTATTATTATTATTATTATTATTATTATTATTATTATTATTATTATTATTATTATTATTATTATTATTATTATTATTATTATTATTATTATTATTATATTATTATTATTATTATTATTATTATTATTATTATTATTATTATTATTATTATTATTATTATTATTATTATTATTATATTATTATTATTATTATTATTATTATTATTATTATTATTATTATTATTATTATTATTATTATTATTATTATTATTATTATTATTATTATTATTATTATTATTATTATTATATTATTATTATTATTATTATTATTATTATTATTATTATTATTATTATTATTATTATTATTATTATTATTATTATTATTATTATTATTATTATTATTATTATTATTATTATTATTATTATTATTATTATTATTATTATTATTATTATTATTATTATTATTATTATTATTATTATTATTATTATTATTATTATTATTATTATATTATTATTATTATTATTATTATTATTATTATTATTATTATTATTATTATTATTATTATTATTATTATTATTATTATTATTATTATTATTATTATTATTATTATTATTATTATTATTATTATTATTATTATTATTATTATTATTATTATTATTATTATTATTATTATTATTATTATTATTATTATTATTATTATTATTATTATTATTATTATTATTATTATTATTATTATTATTATTATTATTATTATTATTATTATTATTATTATTATTATTATTATTATTATTATTATTATTATTATTATTATTATTATTATTATTATTATTATTATTATTATTATTATTATTATTATTATTATTATTATTATTTTTTTATTATTATTATTATTATTATTATTATTATTATTATTATTATTATTATTATTATTATTATTATTATTATTATTATTATTATTATTTATTATTATTATTATTATTATTATTATTATTATTATTATTATTATTATTATTATTATTATTATTATTATTATTATTATTATTATTATTATTATTATTATTATTATTATTATTATTATTATTATTATTATTATTTATTATTATTATTATTATTATTATTATTATTATTATTATTATTATTATTATTATTATATTATTATTATTATTATTATTATTATTATTATTATTATTATTATTATTATTATTATTATTATTATTATTATTATTATTATTATTATTATTATTATTATTATTATTATTATTATTATTATTATTATTATTATTATTATTATTATTATTATTATTATTATTATTATTATTATTATTATTATTATTATTATTATTATTATTATTATTATTATTATTATTATTATTATTATTATTATTATTATTATTATTGTTATTATTATTATTATTATTATTATTATTATTATTATTATTATTATTATTATTATTATTATTATTATTATTATTATTATTATTATTATTATTATTATTATTATTATTATTATTATTATTATTATTATTATTATTATTATTATTATTATTATTATTATTATTATTATTATTATTATTATTATTATTATTATTATTATTATTATTATTATTATTATTATTATTATTATTATTATTATTATTATTATTATTATTATTATTATTATTATTATTATTATTATTATTATTATTATTATTATTATTATTATTATTATTATTATTATTATTATTATTATTATTATTATTATTATTATTATTATTATTATTATTATTATTATTATTATTATTATTATTATTATTATTATTATTATTATTATTATTATTATTATTATTATTATTATTTTATTTTATTATTATTATTATTATATTATTATTATTATTATTATTATTATTATTATTATTATTATTATTATTATTATTATATTATTATTATTATTATTATTATTATTATTATTATTATTATTATTATTATTATTATTATTATTATTATTATTATTATTATTATTATTATTATTATTATTATTATTATTATTATTATTATTATTATTATTATTATTATTATTATTATTATTATTATTATTATTATTATTATTATTATTATTATTATTATTATTATTATTATTATTATTATTATTATTATTATTATTATTATTATTATTATTATTATTATTATTATTATTATTATTATTATTATTATTATTATTATTATTATTATTATTATTATTATTATTATTATTATTATTATTATTATTATTATTATTATTATTATTATTATTATTATTATTATTATTATTATTATTATTATTATTATTATTATTATTATTATTATTATTATTATTATTATTATTATTATTATTATTATTATTATTATTATTATTTTTTATTATTTATTTTTTATTTTTTCTATATAATTAAATTTTAGTTCTTTGTATCCATTAATTTAAATTGTGCTGGTTATGGATTCAATATCAGCTGCGTTATTAAATACTATTGTTGGACTTTCTTCATTTTTACGAGTTAATATTCTGCCATTACGTACCCATACGAATTTCCAGTTCTCTTCACGAGCTTAATTTTTTGCTTTCCATAATAATTGCTTATTGTTATACAGTTAGTGTCATTAATATTCGGTTTTTAAGTTTCTCGATAATAACACCTTGGCTTTAGCGAAATGGATAGGTAATCAGAAGAATAGCAAAAACTTAAATAAATGTTGTTTGTATGAGTATTCAAATGTATGGAAAAAAGGGCTCCATTGTAACCCTGAAACCGTGATAAATCGATCAAAGTTTGTTAACCCTGTTTTTAAGCGCCATTAATATCCGGTTTTTCCCCTATTTATATGCTATTTGCAAAAAAAACATGTTATTCAGCTACTTTTCCTGCAATATAGAGATCCGTTTTAATAAAAGTGCATAACACCTCCTTTCTTGTCTGTCCAAAATTCTACTTCACTGCAAATTATACAAATGGGGCGCAAAGGAAAAAACACTCCTTTAGAACAGCGAAAACTTGTTATTTTCTATTATGAAAAAGCTAAAAAGTACAAAGATATTGCTGAAATTCTGAATATGAAATCAGATACAGTTGGGGACATTGTCAAAAGGCACAAAAATGAAGGAAGAATGCACTTCATAAAGCAGACAGGTCAGCCAAAAAAATTGACCGAGCGGGAAGAAAGTTCAATTGTGCGAAAAATAAGAAAAAAAGGTTTTCATGGCCGAGTAGCACGTCGTAAGCCATTGGTTAATTTACGCAAAGGAAAAGCTCGTTTGAGTTTTGCCAGGGAGTACATTAAGAAGCCTGAAACTTGGTGGGATGACGTTATATTTGCGGACGAGAGCAAGTATAACGTATTTGGATCCGATGGGCGTGTAATGGTGTGGCGGAAGCCAAATGAGGAGCTACAACCACAAAATTTAAAACCAACCGTAAAACATGGAAATGAACATGTTATGGTGTGGGGTTGAATGGGAGCTGAAGGGACGGGAAAATTAGTTTTTATCAGTGGAATTATGAATAAGGAATCATATTTGAATATCCTCCGTCAAAATTTGAAAGAAAGTGCAAATAAGCTGGGCGTTTTAGATCTTTTTAAATTTTACCAAAATAACGACCCAAATCACAAGTCGCGTTTAATTCAAGAATGGTTGCTCTATAACTGCCCTAAAGTTCTCCATCCACCTGCACAATCCCCATACCTCAATCCGATTGAGAATTTATGGGATGAGCTGGACCGGCGAATCCGCAACTACAAAATAACATCCATTGAAGACTTGAAATTGCGGCTTCAAGAAGAATGGGATCGTATTCCTGCAGCTTATACAGCTAAAAAGGGTTATCCAACAAAATACTGAATTTTATATAAAACCATTTTTCTAATGTATTATTTTTTACTTTTCAAAGAAAACCGAATATTATTGACGCGCAATATTCTATGGCACCTGAATTAATTTAGTTTTTTTTGTTATATTGCTATTCTTTTTTTCTAAATACAAATGTGAACTTTCAAGTGTCTAAATGAACTATTAATGAAAAGAAAAAAATGTTGAAAAAGATATATATTTAGCTTAAGACGAATCAGTTAAACATATCTCTTTAATAAAACCGAATATTAATGACACTAACTGTATGTCAATTTATCGTTTATATAAATATATTTGCTTTTGCTATTTTTATTATCATTACTGCTATTTATTATATTTGACTCTACTCTCTGTCCTTTGAACAGAACTCAGCTATAACTTTATTATCTTGTCTCTTCAAACGATATGCTTTATTTATGTCGGGTTCGTTGACCTTAGCATTAAGCGAAGCAACTATTTTCTTAACTGCATCAAGAGCGGATATTTGCTTATTTTCAATGTTTTTTATTTCTATGTTTCTGACTAACATTCGTTGTTCCAATTTGCTTATGCGTATATCCATGTTATTAATTTAATTTTATCTTTTATCCGAGTATATCTCTTTTATTATGATCTCTTATTTGAGCCACTAAAGTAGACAAATCACTTGCAATTGTTGTTAATGTAGTATATATTTCTTCTCTTATTTGACTATTGCCATTTGTTGCTAGATTTTCTAATTGTATCTTTATTTCTTTTATGTCAGATTTTAATTCAGAGACATCAGATTGTATAGTGCACAGTTTTGTATTTATAGAATTAAGAGACAATGCATCTTAAATTATTTTTTTCGAGTTTCCGTACTATCATCATCACGACGTATCTGTTTAAGATGATTATTTTTGTCGTATACAATAGTCTTATTTAGGTTAATGGCGGATCTGCTCCTAGGTTTGCATACATGACATCTCCAGTTCATTTTTTTTCTCGGTAGTCATGGTGGAGTATACAGATTCTAATAAGAGAGAACATGAAGAGAAATAATATATTTAGTTACATCCGAAACACTTTACAAATGTTGTGGTAGATATTGCGCTCTTACATTGATTACATATGTATGTTGTTCATTTTTGTGGATTTGTTATTTTTGTTCGTTATATTTGTGTAAGTTTTAATTTTTACTTATTGATTTTAATTATTGTCTTGTTTTTGATTTCACTATAAACAATTATTATTCAGTTATTATAATTTTTTGTTTATCGTCTATGCAGAACTTTTGCTCGATTTTTTCTTATTATTATTAATGTTTTTATTTACATTTTTTAGTTCACTTTTCAGGAAAAAATTCGATTTGACTAGAAGCACTCTAAAAACACGTCCGTTCACAATGAATACCTTTAACCGGAAACGGTTAAGCGGTCCATATTCGTAAATGGCAAAACTTTCACTAAGTAAATGATATTTCAGATGACAGATATTTTACCGCTAACATTGCTATAGATATGTGCATTGTTGTTAATGGGCATTGCAAACATAACTATTTTAACAAGCAAATATTTACTAAAAATATCCCAGCATCCCTTTTATTTATTTTTTGTAACAAAATGGTATATAAAGTCGTCCTGCCTTAACTCTTTTATTAAACAACCTCAAATAATATTAAAATTTAGACTTTAAAAATATTTTAACTGCTGTTAAAAAAAAACTTGGGGCAAAGAATACCTCAAATGTTAAATGCCTCCAACCACTTGTTGGCTTAATTTAAAAATATGGCATAACGTTTTGCTTAATATTTTATCAATATCATTTTCTGGCTGCTGTAATTACTGTTGTTTGTCTTTAAAAATTAATTGTCAACACTAGATTGCCTTAATTTTCTTTTAATTATGTACATTTGAATTACGATTTTCTATTTTGAGTAAATGGAAGCCATCCTTAACAGTTTTCTTTAAAACAAGATAAGACTATGAGTTTTAAAGAAATCAATAAGATTTAGATTTTAAGATTTTATTAATTCGATCGAGGCTATACGCTTCGGGATTCAGTGTATCTTTTGTGCAACCCTATACGGCCATCACAGCAAATCGAGGCTGCGGACAAAGCTAATTATCCTTTTCGGTATGACCGTATCAGCCCTTAGAAACCTAATTTTTCAAGCCGAACAGTCACAAAGTAAATGCTCAGACGTCTCAGCATCCTTACCGAAGAATCTACATTGATCAGTAGAAACATTACTTAAGGTATGCTGATGGTTTCTGAGAGCACAATGGTCGGTGAATAGGCCTACCAGTGCCCTCCAATGAAAAACCGTTGAGTTTCCCTGTTCGCCAAACTGTCAACTCTCTCTTTTTTTGGGTGAGGCTCATGCTCGGTACCCAAAACACTGTAACTCTGTTGCCGAAACCAAGTTTATTGAGAGACGTAAGATAGTCCATAATAACCTTGACCTAATGTTTTAGGGCGCAGACGCCTCAAGGCTGCTTTTCTGTGCGACATAATATAGATAATCAAATCTTTCGATTTCATTCTCATGCACACCCCGACACAAACGAGGATGACGTAGGGATTGGCCTGGAAAATCGAAGGATTTTTGTTCATAGGGAACGCCCTCTGAAAATCGAGATCAACTACACCATCGCCAGTCTCGCCGTCAGTATGCTTTAATCCATCGACGAACCAAACCTGGTCCTCGATATTGTGCCACCAAGAATGGTTTAACTATAAATTTCTCTCGGGTATGAGAAAAACCTCAGAGCACCATTGAAGGCCTCTTCCATCACCGAAATATGCAGCGGTGGAATATGCAGTATAGTCTGTAATCGAAACACAGGCTAAGATAATGGGAACATTTTTCATACCGACTACTCTCGCGGTGGCATCATGTGAAATTTTATCAAAAGCTCCCTGTATGCGACCAGAAGCGCATAAGGCAATTTGTCCAGCAGCTAAAGCCTTTATCAGTGTCGTAACGTGGTAAATAGCCGTCACCGTAGATTTGCACGGCTGGTAGACAAATCGTAATCAATGGACAGGCTTTACATGAATTTTTAGGTTTCCCTAATATAATTATTAAAAAGGCTCCATTGACTTGAGGAAAAACAAGCTTAGATTTATCGGCCTATATGGTTTTGAAAATTGATAAGATGTACCACTAGCCTACCAGCTTAAGGTATGAGGAACATCTTCACATCGCAAAATGGGCGGCTTCTTTAAACAAATACCTTGAAAATTTGGACGCGATGGCATATATTCGGATTATGTTTAGGCAAGTAACGATAAACCTCAAAAACCAGTTATATGCATACCTCTGTTGCGAAAGCCGAATGGAGACTGGGTGACTGATATTGAAAAAGAGAACTTATTTGTGTAACATTCGAATATTGTTGAAGGCGTTGAAGAATTACAAGCTCTAATATAACGGTACAGCTACATCGTTAATATTAAAGATGCTTGACACTAAAAATCAGCAATAAGGGGATTATGGAGCTGCCCTATTTGGCGAGAATGTAGGAAGAAGATAAAACACTGTTTTACACCTAGAATATTATCTACTAGAATGAAAAAATTAGCTTATCTCTATGATTTAGAAGCAAACACTGCCTTATGGAACAAACACATCGACTAGTGAATAACATAAGAAAAACTTTTGAGGAAAAAAAATATTGTTCCGCTCTTTTTGTCGACGTTTCTTAGGCTTTCGATAGAGTATGGCATGAAGGCTTAACATATATACATATTAGAGACCTACATAAATGCCAATGAAAAGCAAAATTGTGCAAATGTAATGCAATTGCGCAAAATTGTTCCAAATGAATTAGTGTTGCGATCTCATTTATCATTTCAAATGCGTTAAAAAGTTTATATATCTTCAGTGAATGACTCACATTACACAATAAATCATTCATTGTGTTAATTTTGTTTCTTTTTTAGTTTTAACATATTGTATTTTACATAGAGAAAAGCAGTCTTGAGTTTGGGAAAGAGGTATAAAGTGAAGCAAAATCTTTTTTACTCTGACAAGATTATTGTGCTCTTCGTTGTAATAGTTAGTATAAGTTTAAAACACAAACAAATGGTTTTTAAATAAAGCAATGTTTTTATTAGTGGATGATTGTTTTTTTAGTGAATGAATCGTTTTGATTTGCTGTACAATTTTCTTTGTACTGATGTGCTGGTAGTGGATAGCATACACGTTAAAGTGAATGTAACATTTTTTAATGATGTTTTACTTTCTCTTATTAACATTCTTTATTTAGTGTATGCCTTGTAGCAAATAACATAACAGTGTTGAAATGTTGAAAGTTGAGTTTACTTTGGGTAAAAGAACTGAATGCAGTAATGCAGGTCTCTAATACATATAAACTGAGACAAAATTTGTCATAAAATGTCTGCAACCTTTTACGAAGCTTAACGAAAGTTTTAGGTGAAGCAGGGCTTACATATTCGTAAGGTAATATTCTGGGCCTTATGCTATATCTGATATATACATACATATGTACATATTATTTGTGATATGACAATATGCAGTTACACCAATACTTCAATGTTCATCGATGATACAGCTAATTTGAACAGATATGAAGTTCCGCAGGTAGCAACTAGTTATTTGCAATATCATATAGCAATGGAGAATAAGGGTTAACGAGCAAAAATGTACTCACTTAGCATTCATACTACCTGTTCGAATAAAAAACTAAATTATCCCCTGAGGTTAAGTATTTGGGAATACATCTTGACCGCCGGCTAACATGAAAAATCCAAGCTTCTTCTTTATAACGTGATTTTGAAACCAATCAGGTGTTACAGAGGACAATTATTCGACACTGCCTCAGCTTCAGACATTAAACGTATTTAAAGACGCCAAAATAAAATTTTGGACTGATAATAAATTCTCCATGGCTTATAGGCATCTCGAACATCCATAAAGACTTGAATGTGCCCATTGTTAGGGTGGAAATCGCGAGGGATGCTGAGATGTATTTGTAAAGGCAACACGCGGTAAAAACTCATTGTAAGATCAATTTAAACAAGGTTGATTCAAAATTTTTTAATAATGATTTTGCTTCATTATTGTTTTATGTAAAAACAACTAGAAATCATGTTTAATGAATATAGTAGTTCTATATAAATCACAGTGATAATCATGTTGAAATAATGTGAAGTCCTTATTGAACCAATATAGTGAAAAGTTAAAATAACATGAGTTTCATGTTGAATCAATATAAAATCAATGTCTAATTAACTATCAATTCGTTTAAAACTAATATGATGGTCATATTAAAACAACATGAAAACATGTTGAAATAACATAAAATTTCGTGTTGATTTGAAAAGACGTCTACATTCCTACATTTATTTAGCCGCTGCTAAACTTATTATATTCGGTGGGCCATTTAAAAGTTTAAATTTTAAAATGCAATAAATCAAAAATGGTTTAAAATTTTACCAAATTTAGTTTTTTTGTTGTGAAGTACAATTGTTCTGGTTAGAAATGAAAAATTATTTCATTCATATGGCTGCCGCGGCTGGCATCACAGTACCCCATTCGTAAAACTTTTCGAGTTTTGTAAAACTTTTTCGAGTGTATAAAGTCGTATCTCGGCAATGACATCACGATTGTTGACCTTCAAATGCTCAATAGTCTCTGGTTTGGTTAACGCCCCACAGAAAAAAGTCCAACGGTATCAAATAAAATTTTCAAAGAAATATGGTGCAATGATGCCTTCGCTACACAAGCCACACCAAACAGACACTCGCAAAAAATGTTTGTTTTAAAAACTAGGTACTATCATTTTATTGGGATTTAAATGTGTATTTAGTAATCGATTTTAATGAATTATGGTTTATTTTATTTCTATTATATGCAACTTTATGAATGCATAGTGAAACTGCTAAATATTTGCTGCTGTCTATTTTTTGTGAATTTTTAGAAATCGAAAATATCATAATTAAAAAAAAAAAAAAAATTTTTGTATGGTTCGTTTTTCAAAATACGGGTTATATTCAAAAATGAATATATTATTATAACTACTTAAAGCTGGCATAATTTGGAATTTTTTAACATATGGCTTAACGAAATCGAATGAGTCGTTTCAAAGTTATCATAAGATCTATGAAGCAGCCTCTTCAAAATCTTACACTAAAAAAAATCGAAAAAAAAACATCCATAGAATCTGAAATGCTAATGATTTTTGAAGTAAGGAGACCACAGCGCATCACAAAAATATAGTGGTTATCCATGGTTAGAAAATATTTTCCATTTGTTGCATAGTGTTGTTAAATGTAACGAACATTATTATTTTTTTTTCAAATACATAAGATAATTATCAACTCTGACAACACTTGCATAAGAAATAAATTGGTAAATTCTGTCTCTTTTACACCTTAATTTCTACACACATATTCCTTTACAATGCTTTTCTTTATCTAATTGACTAATAATGCGTTGCTGTACGTTTTTACTCAAAATAAATTTTTATTATGTAACAAAAATCGTCATTTTAGGAACAAAAATCGTCAAGTCGTCATTTAGTTGTTTTTGGTACCTAAAATCGTCAAATTGACGATAAATCATCACATCTGGCAACAAGTCACGGACCTAATACGAAGAAGATCGAGAACAATGTCAAACCCATCCCATGAACCAATGAGATTTCATTCTGCCCTGGCAGGACAAAATTAGCATTATAAAGGGTACGCAATCTAACGTTTTTTTTTTCAACTAGTGCTTATTTCGTGAATGGTAACACTTAGCTCATGTCTGATTTGATAGATAATTAGTCTTATCCTTTCGGTGAACGAATATTGTTGTGTATACGCTTAAACAACGCTGGGAAATATTATGCCATTACTTTGAAAATTTTGCCATAAAAATCATCTTTTTAGATGAAGCTCATTTTGATCTTGGCGGGTATGTAAACAAGCAAAATTGTCGCATTTGGGGCACAGAAAACCCGTACGCATACATTGAAAAGCCGATACACACAAGATGATTCACTGTTTGGTGCGGCTTTTGGTCCAGAGCCATAATTGGGCCATTTTTCTTCGAAAATGAGCAAGGAGTGGCCGTTACAGTCAATGGCGATCGTTATCGGGCCATGTTGAACGAATTTTTGCTCACAAAAAATGAAGAGGAGGCTATTAGCAACATTTGGTTTCAACAGGACGGCGCTACGTGCCACACAGCCGAAGCTACACTCGATGTTTTGCGCCCTGTTTTTGAAGATCGCTATATCAGCCGCAGAGCTGATGTCGTTTGGCCACCTCGGAGATGCGATTTGACACCGTTGGACTATTATTTGTAGGGTACCGTCAAAGATAAGTGTTACGCCAACAAGCCAGAGACAATTGACGCTTTAAAGGACAATATTCGCGAAGCCATTGGTGAAATACAGCTGCACACAATCGATAATGTGCTTAAAAATTGAACCAATCGTGTAGGCTACTGCATGGCCAACCGAGGCGGCCATTCGAATGAAATTATTTTCCATTATTAACCGGAAGGATTGTACTTTCAAATAAAAAAAGAAATTTGAGAAAATATTCAGTAATTTTTTTTATATCATTTTCAATTTTTTTTTATAGCATTTTCAAAAAAAAAAAAAAAAAAAATTATTTGGCGGACCCTTTAGTAGACTTTGTATAGTTTTTAAGACTTAAATACAAATTGTTAGCTTACATTAGAATGAATTCTTATTAATTAACTTAAATCGCCAAAGAAAAAAAAATTATGATTAAGGGTACAAAAATACAAACAAAAGAACAAAAACTAAAAATATTTCTTCAAACTTTATTTCTTAATACCTTTTTTTTTAATTTTTATTTTTTATGGCAAAAAAAAAATCAAATAAAAAAAATAAAAGAAATGTAAAAATTTTCTATGGAAAGCTTTCACTTTTTAGCCTTTTTTAACATTGGCCAAAGTAATATATAGGGAATAAGTAAAGGTATTATTTTATTGCCATAAAGTAGTATTCTAGCAGGAGCAAAACGTTAATAGATGCTTTTATCAATAACAGCATAAGAGAAAACGAGAGAAAAGTAATCAGAGAGCAACAATGTTTTATAATTTACAAAACAGTGTTGTTAACTCTATTGATTTCTTGGTTTTAATTATAAATACAACTATTCAAACAATAGCGGAAATTACTCTTTGTTGTATGTTTCCAATTTACTACATATGTTCTGAATTTCAGAAATAAGAGTGAGTATCTTTTATAGAAACTTTAGGAAATTAAAAATAATAAAACAAATAAATAATAAATATTTTTTGATAATTTTGTCAAAAAAATAATAATAATATTTTGCAATATTTTTTTTATTTTGCACCTAACCCTGTCTTTACATGATTTTTTACAGGGTATCGTTCGGAATGTGTCTACCGTGCAAAAACAGGTCAAGTGTTTTTGGTATAAAAACAAAAAAAAAAAAAAAACATGGCCGTTTAGTATAGCAAATTTGCAATTATTTTTGTGTAGCAAATATACATAAGTGTAGCAAATGCCACTTTCATGTAGTGTTGTTGTGACGTAGCAAAATGTAGCAAATATGCTATGTTTGCTTCGTTTACAAGACTAGCAATGCCTGTTTACAACAAGGAGTAATTTCCCCTAATGTCATAAATATTAATTTTTAATTTTTTATTTTGAACTCATGTTTGAATGCCTTCGGATTGCGGTCTGCATGTGAAATACTAAATAAGTTTTAAAAACGTATACAATCAAAATAAAAGAATTTTTAAAGCTTTTCCTGCTTGTTATTGGAATCACTGTCACTTTTTGTTTGCTATCGAAGCAACAATGTGGAGCAACAATTTAGTGGAAAAAAACACCTCTGTATTTTCTCTTTAATTGTTGATATTAGATAAGGAATTTGTGTGGATGGTTTCAATATTTGTTACAGTTGCTATTTGTTTGGCCTTGGCTATGGATAACCTTAATGCGAAGGTAGTCTTGGAAGGTGCTGAAGTTTTAAAAACTTAAACTGGATGCACTCATTTTGTCCGGACAAAATGTTCTTTGTACAAAATTATTTTACTGAGATTTTTCTGCGGCACGATTCACCCATTTTTATTACTATTATTTTGACAAATCTTAATTGTGACCCCGCTAAGCCAATGGCTTGACAGCATTATTATTAATCTATCCCAAAGAAAAAAAAAATATTCAGTCTTCAAAATATGTACATATGTATGTATGTAAATGCCTTACATTATTACTATTTCAGTACAAAATTTCAATACTTTTAGTAAATTCGTTGAGAATTAATAATGAAATTTTTTATGTTTTTTCCTTTTATATTTACATTTAGTATTTATTATATACATATATTTTTTTCCATATTCGTTATAAAACCTTTCAATTTCTGTCGTTGAAAAATACGTTTGTTAGAGTAGAATAAAATAAGCCTTCAACGTCTAGAATCTGTAAATCTTTTGCAATGTTTCCGGTATTTAAAGTACGTTCACCTGTCAGGTGTTATTGCTTATGCTGATGTTTGTTGTATTTCTTCTGTTGTTCAAAAATTGTGTTCTTATGATATTTGTGTTTGTTTGGTGGTTTTTTATGGTGATACTTGTAGTGATGTTGTATGTATTGATGTTGTTTCAATTTTGCTCTCTCTCGTTGCCTTCTCCTGTTTGTCCGTTGTTCATGCTGGTGCTTATAGCGTTGTTGTAATTGCTGACGTTGTTTAAACATTGCTCTCTGTTTCCTCGTTGTTCATCCTGTTGATTGTGTTGCTTAAATGTTGCTCTATCTCGTTGTTTGTGCCAGAATGTTCGTTGTTCATGCCGATGTTTATTGTGCTCTTATTGCTGATGACATGTTGATGTTTATTGTATTGTTATCATTTATTGTGTTTGTGGAAGAATCAAAGAGAATATTCTTCCAGAATATTTTTAAAACTTGATTTTTTTTTTGCAAGCTTCTGCAATGTGTAGCACTTCCCCACCGAACAATTCCATGTCTTATATAAGACTTAGCAAGAGAAAAGTATGTTAGTTTTAGGACGCTACATGCGAACAATTGCTTAGGTGATATAAAATGTACGCTGCTTTTCGAAGTGTTTTCTTCACACTTTCACTTTTGTGTCCTCCATTTGAAGTCACTTTTTATTTTTTATAGAACAAATCATCTTTACTTTAGAGAATTATATATAATATGTAAATAAATAAATATTTTGGTGAATTGATTTCTTTTTAAATTTATTGAAATATTTTCTCATGCGCACCATGGCCCTTCTTGTGAGCCAATCTCTGACCCACACACTTCTTCTTTTCTTTTTTTTTGTATTCCATGTTGAACACAAAAAAAAAAAATAAATTTAATTTACCACAACAGCTGATTCCCAGAGTTACCGTAAGCTAGAATAATCGTTTGACAGCTTTGGTACAATTATTGTCAATACATCGTTTCGCGCCATCTTGTGGCAATAAAGTTTGTATACAATAAGACAACCGTGTGAATACAGAATTTTTAATTGGAACAATTTTATTATTGTGCGCTAATTTGTCACAATAAAATTTGGATCAGATTGGTATATTTGTGTCAACCGTGTGATCCCAGCTTTACAGATATTTACAGGACCCAACCTATTGCTTTTAATACAATCTTATCTAATATTATTTTAAAATTTATTTATTTATTAAAATAAAAATTTATTTATTACGATTGTTGTAAGCACAGGATAAGGTTTTAACACAAATAAGTACAATATAATAATGAAAAGAGGCCTTGTTTCTTTTATTTATTACTAGCTGAAACTCGACGTTTTTCGCTACCCCTATATTAATTATTATCTTAACTATATACTATCTTAGTTGTAATATTTTACCCTTTTTCCCCACTTTATTCCCTTGCGGTTCAAACCTAAGTTTTATCCAACATTTGTTGTTTAGTTGTACAAAGTCTGTATATAACACAGATAGCTTTTACCCGGTGTGCTTTGCTCAACACCCGTTAATCCAATATATCCATTTTGTTGGTTAATGTGGATAGAGCGATGCTTTAATAGTTGTTAACCACATATAAAAAAAATTCCATATTTGCTATTAATGGAAGGTGCCACACCAATTTTTTGTCTAACGAATTGTTCTGACAACGAAGTTATTTAGACTAAATTCAGAAACTTCCACTTTAACTGTTCCCAATATATATTTAAAAATCAATATTATTTTGTATGGGAAATACCATGCTCACTTGCCTTCTTTCGCCCATTTTTTGTCTGATGATTTGTGTTGATCCCGAAGAGACTCTTACTGTTACCACTCTGAAGGTATGGACAAATGAATATATACTTTGTATGGGCGTGTCGCCGCCCAGTTGTAATTTTTGAAATTTGTATAGTCTGTAGTTCCTTCCAGAAAACAGAAAGATACTGCAAAAGTTAAAAAAAAATCGCATACAAACATATACTTACATACATGCAAGCTAAGTTGCCTTTTGTACTTTGAACGTGTACTTTGACAAACTCTTTAATATTTTCTTTTAAACTTTGTTTATCGGGCCGTTCTCTTTTTTATACAACAAACTTCACTGTGCGAAATCAAAAATAAAAATTAAATGTCAAATGAAACATGTAACCAAATACAACTATATATAAATACGAACGAAGAACAAAGCAACTTTTCGAGTACATTAAAATGTGTACTCACCCCCTCTCGTTTTTCTCTTCTCCCTTACAAACTCACTACTTTGAAAAGTACTTTGAATGTGCAAAAGGCGTGTATGCTTGCCATATGACCTTGATTTCGCTTGATTTACAAGAAGATTTTTTTAAGTGCAATTTATTAAGTTTTCCTTAGACAAAGTTTTGTAAAAAGCTAATAAAGCATTTCAAGTTTGTTTCCAAGTTAAGTTTAGGCAAATAACGAGTAATTTTTTTGTCATTGGGTTTTTCAGTATAAATTTTTTAAAAAGATTTGTGACAGGTGGCAATACCAAAAATGTTCAGTAAGATTTGCCATTTTGTCATAAATAGACTAACAAACGAACAACGCTTGCAAATTATAGATTTTTATTGTTAAATTCTTTAATCTGTTGTGACCAAACCACCAACCAGTATGAGAAGATTGCGTACCGAGGAGAATATTGCTGCTGTATCAGCCAGTGTCAAAGAAGATCGCGATATGTCAACCAAAATTCCAGTCTGGAATACCTATAACATTATAGCTGATAATGGTAAGATACGGGCCGAAATACTGGGAAAAGTATGCCAAAATTAAGGCTCACAGATGGATCACCTTCGGCGTAGCCGTGGGCAACATTTACATGAAATAATCTTTAAAAAGTAAATGTTACATTGACTTTTGCAAATTTTCTGTTTTTTCAATTTTCAAAATTCAAACGGTTAAAAAGTCGCCCGTTATGTAAAGCGTGAAAACAATGGATTTTAAGTATATTTTATTTGTTATGTTTTTTTAATCTTGCGTTTTTTCCCATATTTCGTTTAAAACAATTTATGAAATTAAAATGCAATTACAAATGGTTTTTTATGCATGTTTCTGACTGTCAAGTTTTAGTTTATAAATGTCAAGAATTTTCCAAAGTTTAATCTGGCAACGAACACACGTTAATTTTTATATATAAGATTGATAAATATTACTTTGTAAAGTTTATACGATGTAGTTTAAATAATCAACGGTAATTTAGTTCAGTTTTGTTCGGACAAAATATGAAATTAAGCTAATTTAAGCTAAGAATCGCCCGAACAAAGGTATTTCACTCTCTCTCAAAGAGAGAAATTACAAACTACATATAAAAATGTTGTCCGAACAACATTTTGTCAGAACCGAATAGGTGAATCCAGCTTTAAAAATAGTTCTTGATTAACTTTTGATTGTACTAATCAAATCTAAACGATTTCGTAATCTTGTTAAGCATAATAATGCATACTTCCTTTATTAAGATACTTCAACTACTTTTTATAAGATTTAATTGAATTCATTGAAAAGCTCTATAGTTGATATAAAAATCTCAACATACAAATCGTTTAAAATAAATTATTTTTGAAAAAGTATCCTTAACGAAATCAAATCGATAAAATCTTAGATTTCTGTGTGATATTAAAGATATATTTTGATCAAGCTATTTTACAAATTGTATTTTTTTTCTCCGTCATTCCTCTAGGCAGCATTTAGCCTTACACAAGGCATCAATTATTTTGTTTCAGTTTCTAGTCTTGCTAGGGGAAGATTGTAATGTGGATATGCTGATGTGTTGTAAGATGATTTGCAGAAATGTTGGTTAATTTGAAAAAAATCTATTTGATTACGCACAATGATGTGGGGATTATTTTGTGGCGACTTCCTGGTGTCAAATTTTCTTGGAGGAAAAGTGAAATGAGTATTTACTGCATACATCTTATGTTACTTGCAGAACTGTATCAGTCTATTACCTCTCGCATTCTTTCTCTTCCAACCTTAACATTAAAATAGCCCTAAACGATGTTAATTTCATGGAGTTTTATGGTTTTTAAAAGGATCTTCTATGCCATTATTGAATTGTATTATCTCTTCCTCACTTGTGCCAGTAGTGGGAGCATATACTATATAGTATTTGGATTTATTTTTAACTAGAGTAGCGATTCCCGCGTTGCTGGATTCTTTGTGTTATATACCTATAAGATTTATTCCTTATAAAAAACATTAATCTCTTGAGACCCCGGTAAATTATCGTTATTTATCACGAGTAGCTACATCTTGGTATAGACTTTAGAGTTTCTAAAACTATCAACAGATGGTACTTCTACCAAAGTTATCACAATTTTTTTTACAATTGGAAAAGTTTAATTTTTTTCAATAAGCCCACAGGTGTTTTAATAATGACAAAAAAGAAACGATATATAAAAAAATAAACTGTTATCATAATCGTGTGCAGGTCTCGAGAGGTTAAAGGAATGCATTAAAAGTAATGATGTGTATTGACTACCTGGCATTCTAACCGTTCTCTAGATATAAAAAATCAATGTTTATTTTGTATTGGAGATGCCACACTTACTTATTCAATTTCAATTGTCTACCAAGTTGTTTAGACAAAATTCAGAACCTTTCACTACTACCGTTCTAAAGATATACAAAAATCAATACGTATTTACTTTATATGGGAGGTGTCACTCCTGATTACTAATGATTTGTATTGACCACAAAGTTATTTGGGCCAAATTTGAGAACTCTTATTATTGCCGTTTTAAGGATATAAATGTACAAATAAAAATTTTGTATGTGCGTGACACCGCCCAGTTGAATAGAAACCGTCAGTAAAGGTACCCCTTTCCAACGTATGTATTGGTTTTTAAATCGATTTGGTGGTTCTCGACGAACAAAGAATTAAATTTTATTTTGAATTTTTTTTTTGATATTTGTTCGAGAGCAACTAGAATCCCAATTCTGATTAGAAGAAAAAAAAAAAAAATTTGAAAAACCTTCCAGGGGATTTATGTACCTTATATTTTCCCAAATTTTCGCGGCGATTGGATGTATGATTTTTAAATCTGTCGAGTTCAGACAGACATACATTCATTTATATATATATATATATATATATATATATATATATATATATATATATATATATATATATATATATATATATATATATAACATTGTTCTGACAGATTTTGATATGAACTTAATCACACGGTTTGAAATTCTGCTGTTTAAATATTGCTACGAAAATAAGGTTGGGCACCCCTGCCGTTTGTTACATCGCTAAAATAAATAAACAAATGCAGCAAAAACAACTATACGTGCTGTTTACGAATAAGCAAATCGACAACAACAAACATTAGCAGCAATAAAGTAAATAAAACTGGAGCGGCAATAACAAAAATCAGCAGCTAAGAAAACAAGTAACAGACAATAAATAAGCAACAACAAATACCATGAGCTGAAAAAGTAGATGTTTATATTCGCATGGCTACATAAGAACTAAAATGAAAGTAAAAGAAAGAAATGGAATTTACCTGAATAATCGAGAGGTTCAAACGCTTTCGATGTGTTGTTTGCAGGGTTGTCAGGTTTTTCTAAGCTGTTTCACCCAATTCAAATTAAAAAAACGCCAAAATCGCCAAATCAACTTTTTTTAACATTTTGAAAACATAGTTTACATTTTTTTTAATAAAAAAAGAATTGTTTAAATAAATAAAAAATAATTTGTTCCGATTTGTTATATTTCGCCATAATATATATTTTACTAATTCTATTAAGCAAAAATTTTAGCAAAAACTGAAAGTGTACAATGTTTATTAAAATATATAGTGTATATTTTACCCAAAGCTATAAAATTAAAAAAATAATTTTTATGATTGAATAATAATAATTTAGCTGAAAACTATCCGAATTTTGTATTTAAAAAGAAAAGAAATATTGGTTTTGAATGATGTTCTATTTCATAGCCTTGAGAAATATGTGTGAATTTTTCAAGCAAACACTCATTTTTTTCCATATTTTTCAAGTTTAAAGGTTTTTCGTACCACTTATGAACCTATTTCCTTGCCAGTTGCCGAAAATTGAATTACATAAGTAAACTGGAATCTAAAAATCTTTTACTTTCAGATCCATATAGGCAACTACAAATTACTCTTTGCCGAGAAGACAACTTAAGTTCTATAATCGTCACATTAAAATACACTATGTTCACGAATTTCACATATAAAAATGTCAAAATATTAATCTTATTTTTTCGTTCTTTTAATCAAAAATAGCCAACAAAATCGCCAACTATTTTAAAAATCGCCATGTCGCCAAACCGAAAATTAGGTCGCGAAATAACTTTTAAAATCGCCACGTTTGGCGAGAAATCGCCAGATCTGACAACACTGGTTGTTTGCTCAGCCATATAAAAAAGCACATCGATGAGAAGAACAATCAGTTTTTAGTGTAAACTCAACGAACGTGTTATTGGTTTGAAGGGAGTTTAGTGTGGTTAAACTCTGGTTGAAGAGGTTGTGATCGAACCTTAGTTGTAACATCGATCGGGTTGGAAGGTGTTTAGGCAAAAAGATCTGTCGAGTAATTATTATTGTTTATAAAATTGTAAATGGAAGCAGTTATCAGGAATAGAAATTGTTTTTTTTTTTATAAAAAGGTTACAACAGTGAAATACAAAACTGTGTTAATAAAGGATTTTAATTGAAAACCTAACACTGAATTTATTTTATTTTAACTGCAATCTACAAATTCATAAATACACGTTTTTAAAAAGGTAAAAACGTAACAATATATTCCCACACCATTTCTATGCCTTGACCTTAAGTTACGAGAAAAAATGCGGGTTTTACGTTTGATTTAAACTCTCCTTACCTGGCTCATATAGGTTTCCCACATTCCAAGCAACAATCTTACGATTGTGTTTTGTTGTATTTCAACCTCCGGAAATTGTTAGCACCTTCTTTGTGCACAAAACACAAAACACTCTTTACCCTGCAGCTAAAATAGTAACTAGTTACTTTGTGAGACAGTCATATTACTAGTTGTAAAATCCTTGTAGCGAAAGTGATAGACTTGTACTACTTCAATAGGGACACAAATAAGAAAAATTATAAAACTGTGTTGTCAATTAACAGGTTTTATTACTGCTTATAGCGATTTTTGAAAATGTCGGCAAGAAAGAAATCGAGTTCGTGATTAGTAGTTTTTATTAACAAAAAATGTTAGTTTAAAACGTTAATAAATAACGTAATATCCATACACTAGGTAAACTTTATATTAAAAAGGGTTTAAATATGTGTAACGACATTTCTGATTGATAATTTCTTGCCATGCTTATTAATACATAAAATTTTATATATCGTCATTTTCGCCGAAATTTAATGTCACGCCAGATAAATTTTTGTTTCGGATATAAAACAAATTTATCTGGCGTGACATTAAATTTCGGTGGAAATGCCCACATGCAAAAAAATCTTTTTAACATTATTTTTGTTATGTTTTTATTTGCCTTAAAAAATTGAAATCGGACATTTCTTTCAAAAGTACGAATTTTAATTTAATACTTGATAGCACTATTTATTTATTATTTATTTATAAATGACACTTTTTCAAAATTTTCTAATTAAAAAAAAAATTAGGAAAATATTTAAAGTGTTACCGTTTTGGTATTGTAAAACCAAACTTGTTATTTTTTAGCTTTGGAAGTTTTCTATTTTGGTAATAAAATATTTACTTTTATGTTTAATTGTTGTTAGAGTACTGAACTTTTTTTCTAAAGTAGAAAATAAACAAATTTATTTTTAAAAATATTACAATTCAATTGAGCTATGGCACCATTTTATTTAGTTTTTCGCTTAAGTCACAGAATAACGTTAAAGTGATATATCGGCTTAAGGATATAAATATTTGATTTATTCTTACGTCATATAGTACATAATTGAATAGGGTCGCACAGCATATTTCGTCTTAAAAACTAGACGAACTTTTATAAGGTGCTGATTGGTAAGTATACAGTTTTAGTGCCAAATTTTTGCGATTAACAAAATTATTTTAAATTTTGTCCAAACACCGTTGAAAGCTCACCCGGTGTATGGCAGAACAACCATAGGGCGGCACTGCAGAATGCCATGAAGCTCTGCAATATCCAGATTAAATTTTTTTATATATTTTTATGTTAGAATGTTTTGTTTGATATCATTGAAATTCTTGTTTTTATATTTAAGATGAGAAATTTTATTTTGTTTGATGCCTAAGATTCTGGTTTTTTATTTTCAAAATGAATGTATAAAAACTTAAATTGGTTACATAAAAACTAGAACTAAAATATTTAACACGAAACTGATGTAGAATGGCGTAGTATGCAACTACTTTAAAAAAGTAGTAGAATAAACTAGTATCATATTAGTAGTAAAACACTAGCATATAAGAAACTAGTAATCGCACTAGTGTACTGTATACTAGTTCTTTAGCTGGCATGTAAGTGTACACAAATGCAACTACTTGGGGTCCTATGACAAGCCAATGTAAAAATCGATAGTTGTTTATATGAAAAAAGGCAGATATGTAACTAATTGGAAGACAAAAATAACTAGTATACAGTGCACTCGTGGTAACGTGAACACCGCCTAACGTGAACATGCTTTTGTTTACGTTTACTACTCTGTAACGTGAACAAACTTAGAAAGCTTCATAATCTGAATAATTTTTTCTTTCACTTCCTTCCGGTTAATAATGGAAAATAATTTCATTCAAATGGCTGCCTCGGCTGGCCATGCAGTAGCCTACACGATCGGTCCAATTTTTAAGCAGATATTATTGTCCTTTAAAGCGTCAACTATCTCAGGCTTGTTGGCGTAACACTTATCCTTGACGGCACCACACAAATAATAGCTCAACGGTGTCAAATCGCAGCTCCGAGGTGGCCAAACGACATCAGCTCTGCGGCTGATAATGCGATCTCCAAAAACAGGGCGCAAAATATCGAGTGTAGCTTCGGCTGTGTGGAACGTAGCGCCGTCCTGTTGAAACCAAATGTTGCTAATATCCTCCTCTTCAGTTTTTGTGAACAAAAATTCGTTTAACATGGCCCGATAACGATCGCCATTGACTGTAACGGCCACTCCTTGCTAATTTTCGAAGAAAAATGGCCCAATTATGCCTCTGGACCAAAAGCCGCACCAAACAGTGACTCGTCTTGGGTGTATCGGCTTTTCAATGTATGCGTGCGGTTTTCTGTACCCCAATACACAACCATATTCGTTCAGCGGAAGGATAAAACTTATTATCTGTCAAATCAGACATGAGCTAAGTGTTACCATTCACGAAATAAGCACTATTTGAAAAAAAAAACGTTAGATGGCGGAATCTTTTTGTAAACAACACTGAAATACATTAAGTTAGATTTTTAAAGTTTAGGTAATCTCCTTATATACAAAGTGTGTGTGTATCTCATGGTGAAATTTTATAAGGTGAAGTTGTCTGTACAACAACTAATTTTTGTATATAAAAAAACAGGCAATATTTTTTGTACATTGTATGGTAGACGTCAAAAAATTTCCATAGAAAAAACGTAAACAAAAGTTGTATGCACTTAATACTTGTAAATTAGAAATATTTTAATTTGTTGAAAATTTTAATTTTCAAATATTTCGTTTTTTGGACGTTTTCCAAATATGAACATTAAATATTTAGACATATTTATAAATATATTATTTTTAATGCCTTTTGAAGCATGTTTCTTTGCAATAAGATATAGCTTAACGATATCCTTGGATTGTTCTCTTTAGTCAGTCTCTGCTGTGCAAGAAAATGTTTTGACAGCATGTGAAGCATGGTGAAAAAAAAAACAGCCGGACAAACAACCTCATTTTATGTAATTTCACAATGGTGTATCTTATAATTTTTTTTCTATGTCACGCAATTTGAAGTCGTTTTCTTAAGCAAAGTGGTGAATCCGTTGGCATGAGTGTTAAAGTTTAGCAAAAAAGTATAATGTCGCTAAGTCAACAATATGCAGTATTGAAAAGAAAAAAGAAGCCATTTTAAGATGTGTAAACAACATATACCAAGGACCGGGAAAAAGAAAAACTTTAAAATCATCGGAACTTTCAGTTATGGAAAAAACTCTTTACTGTTGGTTCATACGAATGCGTGAACGGAATTGACCCGTAAGTGGGCTAATGCTGAAAGAGAAAGTTAAGGAATTACATTCTCAACTTGTGAAAAACGGGGTCAATGCTAGTGATGGATGGCTTCAGCGATTTAAGAAAAGGTACGGAGTTAGACTTCTTAAAGCATCCGGAGAAAAACTCTCATCGCAGCCTGAATTGGTGGATCCATTTAAGCTAAAACTGAAAAAAAGAAATTGAAGAAATGGAGTTATGCAGTGACCAACTCTATAATGCTGATGAGTCTGGTTTAGTTTGAAAACTTTAACCAGATAAAACGTACGTTGCAACGCAAAAGAAATGTGCTTCCGGTACGAAAACGGAGAAGCAGCGTATAAAGTTCCTGTGTTGCGAAAATGCGTCAGGTGCACACTAACTTAAACTTTTGATAATTGGTAAGGCTAAAATTCCATGTAGATTTAAGAACTACATTTGTCCTACGGATTATAGGAGTCCCAAATCGGTCTGGATGACGTTAGCCATTTTAGAGCATTGGTTCCATCAATCCTTCTCACTCAGATAAACAAATTCTTCGCTGACTTACATATGTAAATATAAATAAAAATACACGATTTTGACTTGGTGCAATTGTTTCTACAAAATAAGAACTTGCCAATGAAGGCACTGTTACTTATCGATAATGCTCTCTCATCCAAGCGAAACAGAATTAAGAATTGAAGATGGAAACACAATTGTCATGTTTATGCCAACAAATTAATTGATTAAAATGCGATTAAAATAACAAAATTATATTATTTGTTAGCTTCGATAGCAGCTAAAAACTCTGATTTGCTTGAATCAATAAAAAATCTTACTTTGAAAGATGCTATCACACTTTTATCTGTCACATAGGACCGTGTCAGCACAGAAACTCTTTTCAACTACTGGATAAATCTTAAGATTAGTTAGAAACGAGGAGGAGCCTGAAGATAACATTCCATTCAGTATTCTGAAGGAGAAATGAATAAGAATTTTACGATAAATTTTAAAATCACAATTAAAGCATTGTTTTACTAACTTTTAGGTTGAGTTTACCTTGCCAATGGTTCAAGAGCGGAATAATGATCCTTGTGTTGATGATATCACTGAAATCAATTAAATTGGGCTAAACGAAGAAAGTGACGATGATGATTGCATTGCCGATGATCCTGTTAAAAATAATTACACCAAGTGAAGCAATTGAAAAAAATCTTTGACAAGGCATTGCAATGGGCAGGAGATGCAATGGTGAATCAAAGTGACATGAGTGTTCTAAGAAACTTAAGGGAGAAAGCAGTATTTCAGCTACTAGAAAACAAAAAGTAGTAGAAAAGGATAACGGATTTCTTTAATGTATAAACATAATAAGTAATTTCATTTGCTTTTTAATTTAACATTTTTCTAATCTTATCTTTTTAATTTTAAAATTTTATTTTAATGGATATTTTCTCGTGATCTCGTTTTGTTTTGTAATGAATTTTGATTAATAAATTTTGATTTAATTATAATTTCACGTTCAAGCATGTAAAACACAGATTTATATTGTAAAATTTTTTATCTTTTTCATGAAATTCAACAATCGCGAACGTGAACAATTTCGCTAACATGAACTCCTTTAGTGTTAATTAGCTCACGTTACCGCGAGTGCACTGTATATCTAAACCTATACTAGTCACTTTATCTGCAGGGTATTTTCTCTTTGAACTCAATATTTTCCGATGATATGCATTTGAAATTGTAATCTTCTTAATTTTAAAATTTTAATTTTTTAAAAGGAATATTTTGTACATATTTATTTAAACGTTTCCTAGGCTTAATCGTCAGCTGCCTCTCAATATTTCAATTTCCATACATAACAAGTTGTTGTTCATTTACAGAATATGTGTAAGGAAAAATTATTGGCGCTCAGGTCTACATACATATCTTATTCTTTTTACCATGGTTTTGACATTCTTATGATGTGCGACGTTTAGTGGTATATCATATACATACCATACATATATAAAAAAACTTTCAATATTGCTGCACTCAGAACATCCACACCTACCTCCATACTTGCGGTAACGAGTTATAATAGTATTAACACTTTTTATTCTTATATTAAAAATTTAAAACTATCAAATAAAATATAATTCACCCTTATTATTATAACTTAAAAAAATATTAAACTCGTACTCTTTCTTTTTTCTATAATATATTGCTATTTATTGTATTATATGATTCTAATGAAATAAAATAAAAAGTCTTTCTATATTAAACTAAGAAAACTTAATAAATTATGAGAATATTTGCAATAAAATAATCGTGTTAAAATAATCGGTTTATTCGCTATTCGAAAAATGTACCTTTTGAAATAACCGTCTTTATTATATTAGCTAACCACTGTATCGTATTTGGAACTAATGTCGATAATGATAAGTAAAAGTTTAGTCATGCGTCATTAATAAAATCATATTAAGATCAAAATTAACTTGATTGATTCGTTCTTTAGTGATGAGTTAAATATATTTTTAATAAAACTTTCGCTCAGTCCTATGATCTTTCAATTTCTATATTTAACAATTCACTGCTATTAGCAATATCTATCACATAAATAAATTAGATTATTCTCATACAACCCTCGTAAAAAGCAACAGTCTGTAAACGTTCATATAAGTGATTTGGGTGGCTTTGGACACATAAATTCCCAAGCACCCATTAATTTATAAACAGGCACACGAGCATATACACACATATTCCAACCTAACTTCTCTCACGCACACTCTAGCACTCAGCGTAATACAGCAAACAACACAAACAAATAGAAAGCTTTTTATTATTTGTAGTGTTGTTTTTGTTGTTTTTTTAACATAAAAGTTTAATAATAGGAATAATTGAAGCAAAACATCCAGGCAAACTAAACAAAGACATACCGAATGTTAAATGTATTGAGAGGCCAAATACGGCTTTACTGCTTCTCCCTCTTAAATTTTCTTTATCGGTATTGAATGAATCGAAAAAATAAAATAAAATTCAGTGCCTGGATTGTTGTTGCTTAGTGGAGAACGTACAGCACTGTTTACCGCGTGTGTGTGTGTGTTTTTTTTTAATTAAATGGGAGAAATTATTAACGGATGAAAAATAAAAATATTAAAAAAAAAATGTTTCAAAATACATATTGAAAAGAAAAGAAAACAAAACAAAAAAAATTGTTGAAAACTTACAACATCTATTTTGTACAGTAAATGTTGAACAAATTAATGATTTTTTAAATTAAATTTTTTTCTTTTTAATAAATCAGAATTTAAAAAGGTATTTTTTGATTTTTGAATATTTAAAAAATTCAAATACAAATTTTTACCTCTTTTTATATTTTAAGCGACTACAAGAACAAACAAAAAATAAATAAATAAATAAATAAATAACACATATACATAATTAAGTCTCTCTTGGCTATTTTATCTTTAGTAGTTGTAAACCAATTATAATTTTTTTTAATAAAAATAACTCTATTCCCCAATCTATTTAAAATCATATAATATTCTATGAAATTGATAAAACTATATAAATTGCAAGCCAATTTTAAAAGTTGCTTGAATTACTTTATTTGTGTTAAAAATCGTTTATTCTTAAAAGTTTTCGAATTAAAACTTATTCAGAAAGCAAAATAATTATTTACAAATGTTCTTATAACAGCAAAGACCTAGTGGGTTACTCTTATATTTCGAATGTCTATAGTTTGAAACACTTTCTGCATAACAACTAGTACAAAATAGCTCCTACATGCATGCAACTTGGAAAAGTGCTTCTTGTTTGTCACTGGCCGCCATTAATAGTTTTACCTCACAATTGGCAAAAAACAGAGTAGACATAATTTGTAAGTTATATGTGAAAGACCTTAACACAAATTGATAAAGAAAAGATCATTGAAATATTACTTTTTGTTGAAGACAATTCTTTGATTAATCGCTGATGTACATAAATACTTATAGCGCTATGAGTAAACGCCAGATCCGGCAAAGGTTTGTTTGGTTTCGTTATGAAAATTTGATGTTTTTTCTAAAATTGAAGACGAAAAATCTATTATGAGATATCACAGTTTGACTTAATGATCAATACTGATCTCTATTGCTCATAACTTACCGTTTAGATGAAGCAAATAAAAATCAACAACCAGACTTGTCCAACAGAATTGGCGAACTGATTTTTGATGATCCAACAAAAATAACTTCCTTAAACTTGTGTCATGTACCATTTGCTTCGGTGTCTGCAAAATTCTTTCGGTGTTAAAACATCCGAAGAGCCGCCGAAAATCACTTGGCCGACCGATAAACAACGGTATTTCTACAGCAATTGAATTATGAAGCTACTCGAAAAATGGTAAGAGATCATAGATAATAATGACAAATGTGTACATAATAAAGATTGATTTTCAAAAAATAATCTTAAGTTCAATAATTTATTTGATCAAATATAAGTTTTTAAGCAATGGTTTATATAATAATTTTAAATATGTATATTAAATATTGGATATAAGCAAATAAAAAATGTCACAAAATTGTTCCTTATATACTTGTTCTTCTGTAAGGCTCTAACTCGTATTTTTTTGAAATTGTCACAAAAATTTAATACCATAGCATCAGAAATAACGGCTTTACAAGCAGTTGTATTAAAAAACCAAACTCATTTAAAGATCTTTTTGCAAAAAGTACTAAGTCACCAAGCGTATGATAAGGAGTCTGATATCCTAACACCAAATTTTTGTTGAATTTCCTTTGAATCTGCATTTAAAAAAAGTTACATTTAAAAGTTACATTTAAAACTTTAAAGTATTCCCATTTTATTTGAGGACATTTTTTAGTAAGAGAACACTTTGCTTAAAACTCCTAATAATCTTGGGGTAACCTCAGTTTATAAGCTAAAAACTTAGAATTGAGAAATTTTAATAAAATCACTCTGCTTTGTAGGAAAACTAAGATTAAGTTTTATATTTTTTGTCTGAGATAATTAACACTCAATGAAAATAAATAACGGTTTAAATAATAAAAATTTGTGCTATTTTATGTTGACTTTACTTGAAAAAAAAAAAAATAAAAATAGCTTTGGTTACTTGTAACTAACTTACTTTGACAACAAAATTTGAATATTTTTCCTTTTACTGCTTTAAAATCAGATTAAATATAATTATTTACTTACATATGTATGGGATGTACGTACACATGTATGTATGACAAATATGTATGTACATATATTTAACTTTTTAATTACATACATACATATATATTAACCTAAAATGACAACAAAATTTTGTTATAATTTTGTTGTGGTTGTTGCAACTTTTTACAACTGAAATTTTATGCTCATCTTCGCTACAATATATTAAGCAATTTTACGTTGAGCATGTGCGTAAATAGTACGTAAAATATTTTGTCTTTAAGATGGAAAAAAAGAATAGAAAAACAACTCTATTTTTCTAAAGCACTTGCAAAGAAAAGAAAAAAGTATTAGGGCTCATGAATTATCTAATGGCCGTAATACAATACTTATTGGTTTGATATTAAAAAAAGGCAAATAATGGAAGAAAAGACAGACTCTATGCAACATTTCCTAACACATTGTTTATTAAAAGCAATGGTAGAGTTTTAAATAAAAATTTTCGGCTTCCGACACTCAGCTTATTATGTTGTTATTGTCTATTTTGTTGTTGTGGTCGTTGTTGTTGAATATTTGCTATACTTAGAAATGACGCAAAGTATTATAGAAAATTTGTGATATATAAGTACGAGTATGTATGTATTTTCGCATTAAGCGGTTATTAGACGGTGATACTTGGTACATACACTGATGTGCAAAATAATAAGGACAAAAATGTCACATATTGATACTTGATAAGAAAGTACGTAAAATAAGAAAGTTGACAATAAATAATTGTACTTATTTTTACTTAATGAAATATAGAAACAAGTTTCATTGCATTTTAATTAAATCAGTATTTCTATTTTAAAACATTTTTATTCAGTTAAACTTAAACTATAAATTAACCCTGTGAAGAAAAAAAAAAATAATAACATTTCATGTTATATTCTCAAAATAGTAACTACAAAATTAATCAGAGGTGTTACAGAATCTGATTGTTGTCAGAATCAGAGCTAAAATCGACAAAAAATGATTTTGGTGTCACAGATTCCAATATTATCGATTTCATGTTTGAATCAGAAATGCTATCAGAAAATTGTGTCATACAATCTGCTTTTATTGTTTTTTTGTTAGAAATAATTCGATCAGCTGGTAGCCGGCAGATTTGCATTGTTGGCTTTTTTTCGGCGGTTTATTATTGGCGCAAAATACACATGTATGTAATTTAAAGTAAAATTAATTACAAGTAATACATTAAGTTTAAAAAATACATATGTAAACAAATGAAATAAACAATAAAAATTTGTGTTTTGATTCTTTTCACAATACAATTCATCCATTAATAATATGGTGGTGAATGGGTAAAATTAGAAATAAAATCTTCAGTCGAGAACGGGAAGAAATAAAAACAAAAGAAAAATTTTTTTCTATATATATTTATTGGGTAGGTAAAACAAACGTACCTTTCGGGTTGCGGCTGATAAATACAATAACAATAATTATTTTTCTATTCATAAATTTAACGCTGTATAACACAATACTTAACAAAAATATTTAATTACTAAAAGAAGATTTAAATACTTAAGACTAAGGTGACCAACGTAAACAAATAACAAATAACATTGTTGCATCAGATTCTACCATAATTTTGTTAAAAACAAAATTGTGTCAAAATCTATTTACCACTAAATTATTAAAATGAAATGTTAAAAAAATTAAAATTTATACGCAACCAAATTCTAAACAAAACCAACAAAAGGTAAACATAACAAAAAAAAGTCCAAACATTGTCAACCAAATATAAACAAAACTCTAACAGCTGTTTCCAATATTGATTTTGTTTATGTTCGAAAAAAAGATCAAGACCATGACGATTTCATGACAGCAATTCATAAATAACAATTCTGTCTTGGAATCTGTAATACTTCTGAATATAATAATAGATTTGCACTAATTTCAGTTCTAATGTTGTTTAAACCTGCCAGACATTGTCTGAGCATAGAGTCTTTAGAAATTCTTTTCTTTATTTATTTATTTATTTATTTATTTATATACATATGTATATGTATATTTACAAAAAATATATATATATATATATATATATATATATATATATATATATATATATATATATATATATATATATATATATATATATATATATATATATAAAGAAAATAATAACCATTAACAATTTAAAATAATAGAAATTTAAAACACTAACAAATTAAACAATAAGTAATTTTTTTTGCGAGGTAGGAAAATCTCTTCGGATCATCAAATTTCGTCGCATTCGGTATGTGGTGATTCCACTAAAAACCTACCTCCATCTGGGATTTCTTCCACGCCGGGACCGGGGTGGATACCTGTTGGCTGCATCACCCATAGCCGTCCCCTTGCCCACGTCCAGGCCGCCACTTTACTTTACCTCAGTATGCAGCATCCAGATCTTTCTTTTTTAATCATAGTATCTCCTCGCAGTATCTCCTTACGTTCTAGCTTGCTTCATCGCACAGCATGGTAGGGACTAGATTCGCCACGGTTATTTGACCTATTCTACTCTCCAGTTCCCTTTGCAGCTGCACCCATCTTGCGCACATGAAAAAGGTGTGCTCCGCGTCATCGCTATGGTCCTCTTCTTCGTACAGGCATTAAGGAGTCACATATTTGCCCATCTCGTGCAAATTCTTTCGGAAGTATCCGTGTCCCGAGAGCATTTGGGTTAAATAGTAATTAACCTTCCCTGTCTCCCTTCTAAGCCAGCTCTCTAGATGAGGAATGAGTCTGGCTGTCCATCTGCCCTTGGTCGCAGCTGACCATCTTGCCTGCCAGGCTTCCAAGGTACCGCGTCTAATGTGTTCTTCCTGCAGCTGTTCCAACGTGTTGTTCTGCTTTCTCATCCATATCTGTGCTCGCTCTCGTATCTTCAAATCAATTGGGACTTCACCGGCTATGACAAGTACTGCCGCCTCCTAGACTGTGCGGTATGCTGACGTTATTCTCAATGCAGAAGTTCGCTGTACTGCTAGAAGAGCATTTGCCATCTCTCTCCACCTTATTGCTTCTCCACATATTTCGCACCCGTAGAGCAGGATACTAGTACTCATCTCCATCAGCAGTCAATGCTTGTTGTGTAGGGTCACCTATGTTGGCCATTAGCCGGCTGAGCTGCGCCGTAATCCTAGCCGCTTTTGCAGCTGCATATTATATCTGGTTGGAATACGTTATTCTCGGGTCCAACCTTATGCCCAAGTAGTTCAGACATCTTCTGGTATGCAGAGTGATCCCACCAACGTTAAGTTCAATCTCAGTCGGAATGTGTCGCCTGGTAAGTAGAAGTGATTCCTTCTTATGGGTAGCTAAGCTGAGTCCATGAGAGTCCATCCACGTCTTTGTTCTGATCATAATCTGTCTGAGTTTGCGTTTGGCCTCCTCGGTGTCCCTAGCGCTGATCACTGCCGCTATATCATCCGCATATCTCACAAGGAAAGTATCCTGCGGTATTTCCATCTTTAATATGCTATCGTAGCTAATATTCTACAAGTCTGGTCCAAGGATAGAGCCCTGTGCTGCACCCGATGTGAGCCTAATATTTCGCTGTTGCTAAAATAGCTCCTTATAATCTTTCTAAGGTATAAGGGCACCTGAAAGCGGTTTTCGAGTGCATGAAAGAAATCCTTCCATCTAAGGCTGTTGAAGACGATTTTGACGTCGAGAGTCGCGAGTAGTATGAGTGGCCTGCTGAAGTGAATAATTACCTGTGCAGCTTCAAAAGCGTAAACAACGACTCCCAAGGTTCCTAGGATGGACCCACCCGGTCGAAAGCCATGTTGTCTATCGGATAAACCGCACGTTACTTCAATTGCCTCCATTAATCTTGGTTTAATAAGCCCTTCTAGCAGCTTACCAGCTGTGTCGAGCAAGCAAAGTGGTCTGTAAGCTGATGGTGAATCTGGGTCTCCTTTTCCCTTGCTTATAAGTCCAAGTCTCTGTACTTTTCATATCCTTGGAAACGTGCCCTCTACAAGGCACTTATTAAAAGTTGTAAGGAGAAATTCTGGGCACTTATATGCCATCTCCCTTATCACCTCAGATGGTATGCCGTCAGGGCCTGGCGTTTTTCCAGGTTTAACTTCGAAGCAGCAGTAATGAGCTCTTCATATCGTCAACAAGTGCCAGTTCCTCCACCAAGAGAAGAGCGATCTTACAATCCTCGACATTTTGTCTGCATTCATCATTGGAGTGGCACCTCTAGAGCAGAGTTTCCCCATAACAATTTTATAACTCATTCCCCAAGGATTTGAGTTAATATTCTCACGCAGCGACTCCCATAAACTTTTCTTGCTATTAAATATTTGCCTGTGCAGTTGCCTCTTTGCCTCTCTGTAGATGTTTCTTTCGTTCTCGGCATCGTCTCATCGTCTGGCACTAATGAGTCTTCTTCTACATTTACAGCACTCGCGTCTTGCCCTTGCGATGTCGTCATTCCACCAGTACGCTACAATAAGTAATTGAAACAATAAAAACTTAAGAAGAAGAGGAAAAAATAAAATAAAACTTAGTATCAATAGTGTCTAATGAATTGCCAAATATTATTCATTAGAAAAATGTGCCATCATTGCGGTCCTAAATTGCATTATATTGCTTTGCAATTGAATATCCGATTGAAGTTGGTTCCATAGACGAAGAGCGTTAATATAAAATGACTTTCAGATATTTGCCTATTATATCTTATAGTGTTTATCTTATAACCCCTATTAGATCTTGAAAATTGCAATCTATTATACAAATAACTAAGTTATTTTCTGTAAATAATCTCATGTAAAGAGATAAGAGTATGATATTTCAAAAAACTTTCCAACGACATGTTGTAAATTTGCCTTGAGTAAAGTGAAATAGCAGTGTTATATATATATATATATATATATATATATATATATAAATTATATATATATATATATATATTATATATATATATATATATATTCTATATATATATATATTCTATATATATATATATATATATAGAATATATATATATATATATATATATATATATAGAATATATATATATATATATATATATATATATATATATAGAATAATAAACCAAGAATATAACCCTGCGGTACATCTTTCCTCAACATTTTGAATTTTGAACATTGAATTTTTATTACCATTATATACTGACTGACTTCTATTACAGAGATTCATATAAATTAAACTTACAGTGGATGAAGAAAAGTTAAATTTGTTCTTTAACTAGTATATCATGATCCAGGGTATCGAAAGCTTTATAATGGTCAAGAATTATTATTTTTTAGTTTATTTGGTTGAATTTACGTAATGTCAGGATGCTTACGGATTGATTTCTGCAATGTGCATGGGCTACGGGCGAACATTTTCTCCGTGTATGCGCACATTTGTCTCCATAGGCCGGATGTTTTCGCCTTCTGTGAGACCCAGGTTTCGGAAAATGCTGATTCACAGGATTTTCATATCCCTGGGTATCACCTTCTGTCCCTTTTTAATTTTCATAGGGGTCTTGCTATGTACATTCGCAATGAAGTTGTGTACCAATGCCAGCAACTTCTTGGCATGTATGATGCGGAATTTAACTGTCTATGGGTTAAGTTCAGACTCAGGGCACATCTTTTGCACTTCGGGTTTTTGTATAGAAGCCCAAACGCGGGAAGAGAGGTTACCATATCTGGCTTCAACTCTCTTTCCGACTCAATATCGAGTAACCTTTTGAATTATCCGAACAGTGAAATTGTTGTTGCTGGTGATTTCAATGTTCATAATTCGTCTTGGTTACGCCATTCAGGCCGTACAACTCCAGAAGGCCAATACGTTGAGTTATTTGGGGCAATTAGTGAATGAACCTACACATATATCGTGTGTAGGTGGACACCAGAACAATACCCTCGACCTTTTCCTCACTACACACCCTGAAAATTATGTAGTTGAGGTTCTTGCTTCGCAAACAGGCGAGATCTTCATGTGCCGCAGTACTTAGACGCGAAAAAGGCTTTATACGAGCAGCGCCTTCGTGCTAAAGTTCTTACTTTTTCGCGGGGAAGTAAAAACTTTTGGTCATTCGTTAAAAGACTGAGGAACAACGCTAGTTCGGTTCCTGCTTTTTTAAAGAATGCCCACACATTCACGAACCCGGTTGAAAAGGCAAACCTTTTGGCCGAAATGCTTGCAAGTAATTCTCACTTGCGTTCAAACACTGCCCGAACTTGAAAGAGTATCAGTAACTATGCCTAGTATATTCTTTCGAGCTCGTGCTGTAAAAAGGGTCCTTGCAAATCTCAACGTTAACAAATCTTCTGGGCCGAATGGCATACCAGCACCGGTCCTGAAGCAGTGCACTTCGACGCTTGCGCGCCCATTAGCTCACCTTTTCAGTGCGTCATATCTCGCCGGTATTTTTCCATCTTGCTGGAAGGTTGCTAACGTAACGCCAATCCCCAAAAAGGGCGAGGCTTGTAACCCTGAGAACTACCGTTCAAAAGCAGCTTGTTCCGCACTCTCCAAGGTTATGGAGAGTATGATTAGTCACCACCTTGTGGGATATCTGGAGTCCAACGATTTACTTAGCGATCGTCAGTACGGTTTTCGAAAGGGCCGTTCTACTGGTGACCTGCTGGCGTTGCTCTCAGAGAAGTGGAACAAGTCCATTCATGGTTTTGGCGGGAGTAAGGTTGTGGCTCTGCATATCTCAAAGGCGTTTGATAGAGTTTCGCACGAGGCTCTCATTTCGAAACTTAATGCTTTTGGTGTCGGTAGTCACTTCTCTCGATTTATATCGAGTTTTCTCGGAGATCGCTCTATAAGAGTGGTTATAGATGCGGTCTCATCCGACGAGTTCAGGGTAAAGTCAGGGATACCGCTTCGTTCTTTCTCCTACTCTTTTTCTAATATTTCTTAACGACTTTCTTCTTCTTCTCACTTTTAATCCTATCTACTCTTTTGCGGATGACAGCAACATTTGTCACTCATATTCTTTGAGCCTTTTGGAGGTTGGGATAAGAAGGATGAATATGAACGTCACACTCACAAGTGACTTGGTGAAGATCTCCGAGTGGGGTCGTGCGAACAGGGTCGATTTTAATACACGTAAGACTCAATGTTGTTTTTTAACACACAGGCGTTCGTTGGAATGATCACATATTTCAAGTGTCGAAAGAAGCATTCAATTGCCTTGATTTTTTGAGACGGTGCAAAAAATACTTCACTTCATCTGATCTCCTTAATATTTACAAAAGCTATATCCGACTCAAAATGGAATACAACTCTCATGTATGGGCCGGTGCTTCAAAGTGTATTTTGGAGTTTCTCGACCGCGTGCAGGAAATGGCGAAGATGCTCATCAATGACGGTAGGGTAGCCAACTCTATCGATTCATTGGAGCACCGTCGCAATGAGGCGTGTGTTTCATTATTCTACCGGTACTATAACGGAATGTGTTGTAACGAAATTAAGGAATTAATTCCCAAAAATCATATATTTTTACGTAGTACTCGTAGTTCTCGTAGAGCGCAGCCCTTTGTAGTTGATTGTCCAGTTAATCGCACAACGCATTATAGGGAGAATTCGTTCTTTGGTCGCACTCTTCGGTTGTGGAATAATCTTCCAGCGAAAGTATTTCCTGCCATTTACGACATGAGCAAATTTAAATCTAACGCCCATAAACACTACTTCCTCTGTCCTCCTTCCAATAACCTATTTTCCTAGTACCAGCACAATGCACTGCATGAGTAGGGGCCATCCCCTGGATGCTGGTCTTATACAAAAAAAGAAGTACCAGAAATGATATCATGCTTTGATCTACCTTCGATCTTAAATCCTCAGCACATGCACTAACGCTGTAATACAGCCATGTCCCGATCTAAAGCCTGGTTGTCTGCTGGTAAATAGAGAGTTTTCGTTCAAATGCCTCAGATAAATACGGCAGTATTGCTGTGGGTATAAAACTTTTATCAGGTTTAGGAACTGGAATTACCTTTACATGCTTCCACTTTTAAAGGACAGCAATTCCTTAAGATTAAATTTTGGAATTTGTTTTGAAGGAGATCTTCTGTTAGATATAATATAATATGGCATTCTGCTTAACTAATGTTAGGCCATTGGATTGCAGCAATAAAAGTCAATTAACTTTTTGTATTTATAATTTTTAGATATTTTCATAACTATATTTGGAGCTTTCAGCGACACTTTCTTTACATTTGCAATGACTCTGTTTAGATTTTCGTGTTGATCTCTATAAGTTCGCATAAACGATGCAGTCTTTAAGTAGTGCATGTAACATGCGTTAGTCTATGAGTAATGCATGTAAAATACGTTAGTTTAGGGTTATGGCTTTGACATACCATATATCTGGCAGCGACTGTCACAAAAAGCAAAATCAGTCAAGTTTTAATTTAAAATTGTGTCCGATATTGTCAACGAATTTTCAAAAACATCTGTGTTATTTAAGTATTTTTGGTTTGATTCTTCTTTGTCACAATGCAGAACAGCTAGAGCAACATTTATCTACTGAAATCCATAAAGATTGTTCTTTTATACATTTGCGTATGTAATCCAAGAATTTTTGTTCAATATTTTCGACAAACAAACATATTTTGAAATTAAACACTTTTTAATCGCACATTATATTCTTCCAAAACTGATAAGCGGTAATAAACATAACTGAGATTTAGGTCGTGCAATAACTTTGAATTAAAAAAGCCACGAATTTAATTAAAACAAAAATTTTGAATTCGATATAAAAATATTTTAGAGCACAAACAATTCAAATATGTGCTAAAAAGGTTTAAAATACGTAAAAATGCTGAAAATATGCTCTTAAACCTGAAATATGCAAAAAAATGCTGTTATGAGCAAACTATGCAAAAATATGCACTAACAAATTGATGCCAAAATTCATAAAAATTCATGAAACAGATAAATATCTTACATCCGACATGACTGGTTGCATGAAAAAAACATACAGTTTCATATTTTTGGTTTCCCTGCTAATAAGTAAAACAAACAGATAAGGATTAGAAATGGTATTTTTCTATTACACTATCATACCAGTGCCTCGTTTCTGTAATTTTCGATTCAAGAAACTCTTCACTTCAAAGTGTTTCTCTTATTTTTATTTGTAAGAACTAACCCTCATTGTGTGATTAAAACTGTATATATATAAAACTGTATATATAAAACTGTATATATATATATATATATATATATATATATATATATATATATATATATATATATATATAACTTTATTTTGTGAGAAGGTTCTAGAAGGAGTTCTCAAAACAACTCGCATCTTTAAAGGGCGCGAGTATTGTAAATTTATATCAAAAATATTTGCATATTAAAATTAAAAAGATCTGTTCAATTAAAAAACGTTTTAAAATAATTTAATTTAAGATCGTAATTAAAATTGTACAATTTTATTTATTTTTTTTTAACACATTTGTTATTAAGTAACAAATTTTAGAAAACGAATTTATAATAAAAATTATTTAGAAATCTTTTAAAAGTTAAAGTTATTTTTTTTAACTTCAAATTTAAAAATTTATAAATATTTGTATCATTTATGTTTTATAAATGTTTGCGTTTACTACGCATTTGTAAATTGTTGCCATTTGCAAGGCTGACGTTCATTTCTACAATGTTATGACACTAAAATATTTCATTTTGACAGCATTTTATTGGAATGTTTCAATAAAAACGTAAGTTACAGAAACACTTTTTAGTCATAAATCGACAAACGATTGAATTTTTTGTTTCACACTTTTCGATGCGAAAACTTCTCACAAATAAATATAGAAACGAGGCATAGTTGCTTCCGGCTTAACTTAACTTTTTTTAAATTCCTCTAGAAGTTTTTTATTAACCTTTTGTTGTAAATGTTTATATTGGTATAAATCACTTTTTATCTGTCACAATTCTGGAAGATTATCATACAATCCAATATAATCTTTCCATATTCTTTATTTGCTTACGAAAACACAAATGAAATATACATTGTGTATGGTGAGCCTTAAAACGAGTATGATATTATCATATAAAACTGATAAACACGTATTTTGCATTGTTATACGAGTACTATTTAGGTGAAATCCGACGTGCTTTGCTATCCCCATCTTAATTATTGCCTTAACTGTTATCTTAGTAAAATTTTTTACCCTATTTTCCCCTTCAAAAATACATTGTTGGTTCTGATTTTTAGCGGTATACAATTTTTAAACAAACACACATATATTTTTATATATAAGATACGTATATACGTATGTAGTTTTTGTCCGGCGCGTTTTGTGCAATACCAGCTTTTTGGACAGATAATGAAGCTTTTACTGTTACCGTTCTCAACGTATTCCATAATTCCATATTCACTATGAATGGAAGGAGCCACGCCCACTTATCCAATCTCACCCAGCTACTGACTGATGGTGTGTATGTTCACGACGTTGGTTGAATCAAATTTAGATACTTCTACTATTATGGTTCTCATCATATGCAAAAATCAATATTTACTTTGTATGGAAGGTACGGTGCCCACTTGTCCAATTCCGCACATTTTTTAAATAATCATTTGTATTGACTTCGAATTCATTTAGACCAAATTCAGAAACTTTAGCTTTAACCGGTTCCAAGATATACAAAAAACAATATTTAATTTATATGCGTGGTTTCTCGCAGCAGTAGTTTGCCACAACTCACAAATAACTCAAAAAACTACTTGTATGTAACGAGTAACTTTTATTTTTATAATTTGTCTTTGAATATAAAAAATATGAAATATCCTCTCGTTTTGTCGGTAATTTAGTTTTATCAATGTTGCACGCTTTGAAATACATTTTTTTTATAATATAAATCTGTGTAGATGGTATTTAAGTTAGTTTTTAGTTCTTAATTTAAAATGTCAAATATCTCAAAACACTTTTAAGTATTTTTTTAACTCCTATAACTTTTTTGGTTATGAATAAAAATAAATAGTTTCAAGGCAAAAGTTTCATCAAAATAACACGGCTTTATTTTCATTCATAAATATTTAGCATTAGGAAACCCTTACTAGAAACCCTTACAGAAACATGAATAGCAAAATGTATGCAAAATGTTATAATCGGATCGAAAATGGCGACACAGTGAACAACATACCAAAAATGTGTGACAAAAAAATAACAAAAAATATATTTTTGGAACTGGCGCAACTTTTTTTTGTATGAAAAGCGAACCACTCTAATATACATATATATATATATATATATATATATATATATATATATATATATATATATATATATATATATATATATATATATATATATATATATACATATATATGTATATATATATATATATATATATATATATATATATATATACATATATATGTATATATATATATATATATATATATATATATATATATATATATATATATATTTATACGAGGGCGGATTGGCATTGAAACTACCTAGCGCTAGATGGCAGCACAAACACAGAAACTTGTTCTTTCTTAGAAATTACGATCTGTCAAACGTCAGCTGTTAAAATTTTAGCCAAATTCATCGATTAGTTTATTTGTTGTAGTCGTTTGAAGTAAGCGACTTTTGTGTTTCCTGGAAAATGGGAAAAAGTGAATTTCGTATAGTGATTAAACACTAATATTTAAAAGGCAAAACGGCGAAAGAGACAAAAGAAGAGCTTGATAAACATTACGGCGCATCTGCTCCGTCATATTATATGGTAAAATATTGGATTGCTGAATTTAAACGTGGCCGAACAAGCACTGCAACAATACCATCAACAGGAATGCCAAAAGAGGTGGTTACTGAAGAAATGTCAAGAAAATCCTCGATATCGTTATGAATGATCGCCGGGTCCAAATACGTGAGATTGCTGAAATGGTAAACATATCGTATGAACGTGTGTTCAATATTTTGCATGAACATTTGCATATGAAAAAGCTATCGGCAAGATGGGTGCCGCGTTTGCTCAGTGTTGAACAAAAACGAGTACGACCGATCACTTCACAGCGGTGTTTGGACATGATAAAGCATAATCGTGCTGATTTTTGGCATAGATTAATAACTGTTGATGAAACGTGGGTTCACCACTATGCACCTGAAACCAAAAATCAATCGAAGCAATGGGTGGAAACTGGTGAAAATGCTCCGAAGAAGGCGAAGACAGCGAAATCGGCTGGCAAGGTTATGGCCACTGTAATTTGGGATGCACACGGAATATTGCTCATCGATTATCTTGAAAATGGATCCACAATCACAGAAGAGTATTATCGTGCATTATTGGATCAATTGGTTAATGCAATCAAGGAAAAACGACCACATTTAAACAAGAAAAAAGTGCTCTTTCTTCAAGACAACGCACCGGTTCACACAGCATTAGATACGATGCTAAAACTACGAGAAATCCACTTCGAATTGGTTGATCATCCACCTTATAGTCCAGATTTAGCCCCAGTGACTTTTTCCTGTTTCCAAACTTGAAAAAATGGCTCGCAGGAAAAAGATTCATCTCAAACGAAGAAGTGATTACCGAAACTAATGCGTATTTTGAGGAGTTCCCAAAATCGTATTATTCAGATGGTATACAAAAGTTGGAAAATCGTCTTACTAAGTTTATTGAGCCAAAAGGAGACTATGTTGAGAAATGAATGGTTTTTGAAAAAAAAAAATGTTTTTTTCATACTTAGGTAGCTTCAATATAAATCCGCCCTCGTATATATACACATAAAGCACACTAAATCATAAACAGCCACAACTAAAAATTTATCAAAACCGAATTTTTTGCATATATTAAATCAATTCACAGACCAACTCTTTAATTACCACAAAAATTTCGTTTGCATATCTGTTACTTGTGTCGCTTAAACATAATGAACTAAAGGTTCAGTTAGACGTGACTCATTGTAACGCCATAGTTGCAGTCAGTCTTTTGGGCAACACTGTGATCGATTAGTGGTGACATACCATTGTGTGGCAGAATTGCACCATTGGTATCTTTGGAACGGACGTGGTCTTGGTATTATGAATCAATCAAAAAAACTTTCGTTTTTATTAAAAAATATAAAGAAAAATATAAAAATGAAAATAAAAGAATTTTGTTTCATTAAAACCATTTAGCTAATGCAAAGAGTCATAAATATTTCGAAGGTTACAACACACATTTATCAATTTAAGGATACATTACTATGTATTTATTCGCTTTCACTTTGTGTTTCATCAGTATCTTCGTCACTACTGCCGTTAAAATCGAACTTATCAGATGATGAGAGAAACAGACATTTTGTTTCCGTAGGCACAACCAGTTGTTTTGCCTTGGCAGTCTTACGACTTGCCCTGACCACCGTTTCTGAATTTATTAACAGAAAGTTAAAGATATCTTCTAAATTATTAGTCCTGCTACATTTTCTTGCGTTATCCTCTCTAACTTTCAGAAATAATTTATTAATAGATTCTTGAGCTTCTTCAGAAAAAGAACCAACACGTAGTTTTGAATTTTGAACTACTTTCCAACTGTAAATCAACGACTTGTATAGCGTTGGCGACATCTAATACGATTGATAATTTTTTACGGCCGTTTCTACATATACATAACATAAATGTATGTTCTATTATTTCGACATTTGTCCTGGATATTTTGCTGAAATTTTGTACTGCCTAAAAAATCCTCTGGAAGTGCATTTGTCATTGTAATTACCACCACCAGTACTGGCTTTGACTGATCTATATGTAGTCTAAACATAGTCTTAAACTCTATTTGAATTCTTTTTTAATTATCTTCTACCAATTTCTTGAGAAATACACAGATATTTTTCAAGGCTACTTAAACGAAATATATATCAATTAAAAGCTTTGTTTCTATTCTTTCTAAATCCGCTGAGAAACTTAATATTGAATAATATTCAAATAAATAATAAGCTTGTAAGTTCATATATGTACGAAAAACCGGTTTTTAATTCGTATTTCAAGATTTTGGAGGTGTTTCAGAAACTTCAAACAGCGATTCTAAATAGTTGTACTTGCTAGCGTCTATCAGAAAAATAGCATCACATCCCAGGTGTTTATTTGTCGCACCGTGTTATTTACCTGCATAAAACAAAACAAACAAAAATTCTAATAAAGTAGGTCTGAAATTTAAAAAAATAAATAAATGTTCTGCTGGGCAGCGTTGGGCAGAGCGAAATTACTATAGCTGGAGGCTACACTCATAAAAATACGCTTGCGAATCTTTGCCAGAAAAATATTTAAGCCTTGAAAAATGAAATTTGTATTTTTTTGATAAGAACAAATTAAATTTTTTTAAATTGATCCTACAACCGTCGTATTATTTGAATTCAGGTAGTTTCAATAGCGTAAGTATAACAACATGTACATATGCCTAAACGTAGACAAAACTAATAATTAAATTGATGGCAATCATATTTTGTAACCATTCAAAGTTGGCGGAATAAAAACTAAATTTTATAAATATATATATTTTTTTTAATTTAAAGTTGGTACTTTGATGACACGCCCTTCATCAAACGCGAAATAATTAAAAAAATTTTAATGCACTTTCACTAAGAAAACTGTTAGCTAATAAGCCACATAAAAATTTTTTCTCAATTCCCATTTTTAAAAATTGACTTTTTTCCAAAAATTTGTTCGTGATGCCCCAACGTGCAATGTTTTAAAATCATTTATTGTATTTGCTGAATATTTGAAAATTTTTAGTTGTGACTGTTCATGATTTAGTGTGCGATATGTACATATTTTCTTTTGTTTCATATTAAAGTATTTTCTTTTTATGTGTAAGTAAGAATTTTATAGTTGTCTTACTCCCCAAGTACCAAGACCGATTTAAATTAAATTGCTATTGTGTACATCTGCACAAAAGACAGTGACTCCAACGCAAAATCGTATTAAGATTTTATTTTTAGATATGACATGTACATGTTTTTTTCTCATAGATAAGCCCTCTAAACGTTAAAAATACAGTAAATATATATATTTATCGGGATCCTATTTATACTTTCGATATTTATCGTAAAAAATTAAGAATAAAGCAAAAATAACAAAATTTTTTAAGCTCAACACATAATCGGACAAGTCAAAGTTTGAATCGCTAAGATGAAATAATCGACCAATCGGTCATAATTTTCGTATCCTTTGTAATCTAGCACATTCAGTAAGCGTCTTGGAATTGATTTTGGTATACTTCCAGGTTTCAAGTTCAATATTTCTATGGCATGTGTTCTTTTTTCTATGACGTTACGTTTAGGGGACTTATCTACAAGAAAAAGACGTGTTCGATTATGCGTTGGAGTCACCGTATAAGAAGATGGTTTGTTATCATATCAAGTATGATCGTCTAATAGCCACTATAGTCTTGCGACTTCATTTCCTTTTGGTATTACATTTTATCTTGTTGTCATTGTTGTTGTTTTTATTTATTTAAAACTTCTCTTTGTGTTATTGTTGTTACACTTGTTTTCTCCCGGGCACGGCAAAAGCAAAATATGTTTATTTTTTGATTTCATACATACATACATACATTCATACATACATACGTGTACATTTACTTGTATGTGTTGTTTTCTTTACGTACCTTTAGGTAGATTTCTTTATTTATTTTTTGTAGCATTAAACTTATAACTTTAATTTTACCTTAACTTTGTTTATGATAAAGTGTAAAAGTAAGTGTGTCTGTATAAATACATGTACACTTATTAATTTTCCTTTAGTCCCGTTTAACAACTCCCACCTCTTTTCTTTCGTCTCTTGTTACTTTTTTTTGTCTCACGTGTGCGTATAAGTCTCCACAAAAAATGATTTTTTTTTCATTCAATAGTTTATTTTGTGTTTGTCTACTTTCTTTCTACCATAATTTAAATTCTTTAAATTTACGAGTCAATGAGCCGTTTTGTTGTTGTTGCAATTTACTTAATTCAGACCCGGCGTCGTCACAGAAAGCACAAACGGTTATCTGTTATTTTATAACATCGACATGTTGCGCTCTCCTGAATTGAGAGATGAACATACGAGTATATAACTGTTGCTTTAACCGAATCGAAGAAAATAAGAAAGAATAATAAGAAATAGCACAATAAACAAGACAGTAAAGAAATCCGATTACAACAGAAAGAAAATCCGTCAAACTGTCATTTCACTGGAAAATTAATCAATAAAACTGTTACCACAGTCGAGTGTCATCTCAATTATGTTAATCATATGGTCTATAAATTTAACTCCACTTAAAAAAGTGAGAGACCATACTTATAGCCAAACTACTCAAATGGTATCAAAAGCTAAAGGATAAGTTTTGGCCCAAAAAGAAAATACATACTAGCTAAAGGAACCATTTCTATTGCATATGTTTTTTTTTCTGAAAAAGTTGCTCAGTATTCTAATAAATAATAAATTTAATTCTTAGTAAGTAATCTATATTATCTTGGATGTTTTATAAGAAATTATTGACAAGTAAATTTTTTAAGTAGTTGTTACAACTTTATATCGATTTAAAAACTGTTATTGATTTTTTTTTTTTTAATTTATTATTCCTGACCTAATTTATCAGGCCATATTCCCTCTCTGTCGTTGACAACCTGTTAACACAGCATCACTACTGTTGCTCTCAGTTATAAAAAACTTTCTTCCTCGCTTTTTATTTGTTGTAAACAAGTAATGCTAAAATGAAGCAGGAGTCTTCATCGCTCTTTTACACATTGTCTTTATCTCTGCTATCTTAACAGTAACATTTGAGGTATTCGTTTGAAGAGAAATTCAATGTAAAAAGTATCATTTTCAAAAAGGCGCTAAAATGCTTTTTTCTTTACTTTTGCCCTTCTATACTACACCACCGCTACCAATGCATACATATATATTTTTTAATAGTAAATGGTTTGTTTAAATAAGGAAATAGGAGAATTTTGTACTGACCACGTAAAAATTAGTTGGCTGTGCCACTGCTTTTTTTTTTCAATTTATTCGTTTTTGGTGTTATTTTTTTGTACAAATTGTGTAGTGGAGTATATTATGGCAACATTTTTCATTAAATTCGTGACGGTTTTTTCAATTAAAAACACCGGTTAGCCGAAATTAAAAAACTGGGCCTTCGAGTAATTGGATAATAAAAAATTCGAAATCTAGGCGGTTTTCGAAAGGAAAAAACTGTGTAATCGTTTTTTAGTGTCAATTATTAACTACTTAGATAAATATTTTGGAGATAGTTTGCTAAATTTTCGTTTAATAGGTTTTTTAAAAGCATTAATTACAAAGTTTGAGATGTTTGATATACAAATAAAGAGATATGACGGATAATCGACACAAAAATTGCTTCGATCAGTATAATTAATGGTAAGTCCAGATTTAAACTGACTATTTTCTGACAACAACCAGACAATGGAAAATTGCCACCACATACTACATATTGTTAGTTCACACAGTCGTAAGACATTTGTCGGAATATCTGTCAATCCCATCGTACATATTTGTTTTCTGACAGTTATTGTCATCAGATGTTAAAAATTCGGGTATCTGACAATCTGACATTGATCTGACAACTAAAAACCTTTGCGATTTTTTCCATTTAGGAAAGAAAAAATATACATATACATATACATATACATATACATATACATATACATATACATATACATATACATATACATATACATATACATATACATATACATATACATATACATATACATATACATATACATATACATATACATATACATATACATATACATATACATATACATATACATATACATATACATATACATATACATATACATATACATATACATATACATATACATATACATATACATATACATATACATATACATATACATATACATATACATATACATATACATATACATATACATATACATATACATATACATATACATATACATATACATATACATATACATATACATATACATATACATATACATATACATATACATATACATATACATATACATATACATATACATATACATATACATATACATATACATATACATATACATATACATATACATATACATATACATATACATATACATATACATATACATATACATATACATATACATATACATATACATATACATATACATATACATATACATATACATATACATATACATATACATATACATATACATATACATATACATATACATATACATATACATATACATATACATATACATATACATATACATATACATATACATATACATATACATATACATATACATATACATATACATATACATATACATATACATATACATATACATATACATATACATATACATATACATATACATATACATATACATATACATATACATATACATATACATATACATATACATATACATATACATATACATATACATATACATATACATATACATATACATATACATATACATATACATATACATATACATATACATATACATATACATATACATATACATATACATATACATATACATATACATATACATATACATATACATATACATATACATATACATATACATATACATATACATATACATATACATATACATATACATATACATATACATATACATATACATATACATATACATATACATATACATATACATATACATTATATATATATATATATATATATATATATATATATATACATATATTATATATATACATATATATACATATATTATATATACATATATTATCAACTTCTTTGTAAGCTTGTTTGCTTGTTTATTTGCTTATATATGTACATATGTATATATACATATGTATGGATTTATGAATTAATAATTATAATATGCAAATTTGGCTAAAGTCTGAGTTAAATAATTAATGTTTAACAAGAATAGTTACAACACGAAGAACTGTGATGAGACTTTCGTAGCTGAGTCAAAAAACTGTTCAGTTGTTTTAGTGGGAAGTGTTGATTCACTATGTTATTTTTGCAATAAAATTTAGTTAAGAAATTATGAATATTTCTCTTCACTGATTAAAATCAGTTCTAATCTAATGACCGGGTTTTTGGGTTTTATGTAAACAAGAACCCTTATGGGTTTTTATTAGGGAGATTGGACAGTTATTATTCGACCAGTTTCAATCGGTTTTTTTTTGGTTTTGTAGAATATGGTTTTTTCAGAGTCTTCGTTTTTCGAATACCGAATAAATTGGTTGACTTAACACGAATAATAGGTTAATTTAAATAAATATAATTTTTATACGTTTGTATATATTTTTTTTATTGAAAATATGTTTTATTGAAAATATGTCGTTAAACTATTTGTATAAAAACTATTCAAAGAACTATTAAACTATTTGTAAAATATTTAATTATTTTTGTATATATGACATCCTCGAACGTCTCACAAAGAACGCGGAAACCAAGGTAGATCGAAAAAGATATGCACTCTTGAGCAACAATAACCTTTTATCATCTTCTGTAAATAATTATTGATTTTTATATATGAACAATGCTCAACTAGACTCATTGAAAGCCAACAAACCCACAAACGCCGGTTCCGAACGGCAGATATGTATATTAGTTAGTGAAGTTTTTCAGAGCGTAAATACACGTAACAAGTCGCTAGTAATGTTGTGAGGTGATATCGCTGTTAAAACTTGTCTGACGGCGTGGCCTGGAATGGAAACGTCGACTTCTTGGTTGGGAGGTGAGTTCTTACCCAACATACCACAGTGATACACACACTATTAAATACGTGGTGCATAATTTTACGTATAGTGCTGCTCGATATCTAAGCAAATTTTCTTGTCGAGGCAATTAAGGACCCGTATATTACTAATAGATTTATTCAAAGTAAAACATATAATTTTTGTTATCTTACGCACCTAAGTTATAACTATAATAACAAACTTTTAACTCCATTCTCTATCAAATAATATAACAAAAACGAAATTAAGTCCTTGAGTAGCTATTCGAAGCTTAAGCAACTTTCAGTACTTTGTGTAATAAACTTTATTTTTTATGGCCTCTGCACACTGTTTTGGAATGGTTTTAATAAGATTTGTTAAAATTATTGTTAATATTGACTGCAACTTTAATCTTAAGCTCTCCGTAAGCTTCTGTTTATTTTTGAAACGTTGTGGTCCAGCTCTGTGCTTCAAGAATTAAGAAAAATTGTATTAAAATAAAATAACCGGTTAACCGGTTATTGGAATTATTAGTAAACGAGAATTATTAGTACCTTTCGAATTATTCGAAAACCGGTTTTTGAAAAAAAACGAATAATCGATCTCTCTTGCTTTTATATAAAGGTTTTCGTAGTTTATTTACAACAAAAATAATTAAAATCTACGTATTGTGAGTATAAATTAATTCGGTCCGTTTTTTTGGCTCAAAAAAGATAATGATGTAACAAATTTATCAAAATAAAATTTTACCAAATCAATGGTTACATCTTCTCCCCACCTCTGAGTCAATGTTCGAATCCTGTCTCAGAAAAACTTCTCGTCCTTTGAAGCGATCCACTTTGAAGCCGATGTTATATTTCTTCAAAAGAAGTGATTCGGTGACATGCCAAAAAATATTGTATCAGCTCCAACAGCGAATAGTCAGAAGGAGCAATGTTTGAAGAATACAGCGGGTGTGATACTGGATCGTTCCTAACAAATAATTAGCAATTTTTGCGACGTAAGACCGAGCGTTGTCGAGCAAACGGAAAACTTTATCTGTCGTTATATATTTCGGCAGTTCTTCTCATAATGCACGGTTCAAACGAAGTAGTTGCAGTCTGATCTGACCACCTGATAAATTGTATTATAAATACTAAAACAACGCAATTGTACCAATAAACAAAAACCATTGTCGAAATGTACGAAATTATAGCAATTTGAATTCACAGAACATACCCGATAATTTATTTCGTAGTGTATTTTTTATTGAAGTATAACACAAAAAATTAAGTGTATTATACATACATATGATAAATAACAAGATATAATGCTTGAATTCCGGATTCGAGTACGCTGAATTAAGTGGGGCTAACCGTTTTTAAAGTTAGCTCTTTTTTTCGAGATATACCGTTTTATCGAAAATAGAGAATGCTTTACAACATATATTCGCGTAACTTAAAAACCGTTTAGCTTGTTGGGTAAATTAAGAAACCCAAAATTCTGCAACATAATTACCTTTAATCTGCTCACTCGTTTAAGAAATATAAATTTTTTGGCAACATAGCAGTGGATTCTTATCACATAAGTACGTAGGTGTAATTGATATTTTATTAGATGTACATATCACTCATACGTACGTATTTACGCAGTACGTAATGTGATCCGTCTGTTATTTTTCCAATAAAATTTATATTTCTTAGACCTAAATGTGAGCAACAAGCAATGTCTGTAATCAGTCATGTCGCATTAATAAAAGTACGAGTAAACCTCAGCACAGTTATATTAAACAAATGGGGTGATATATTTTTACTTTAAAAATTGCAATTAAAATAACAAAATTGAAAGTAAAAAAACTAATTGTGTAAAATATGCCAATTTACAGATAAATGTTGTTATTATTTTTTTTTTTTTTAACGAAAAACTTCAAAACTGTTCAATGCTTAAAAAACAGCAAAATACAAATAAATCTGCACATTTGGCAACACTGCTTACGAGTTTGTGTACCTTCTCTTTTTCTACTCTCTTAAATGTTAAATGAGAGCATTTGTTTTAACACAGAAATAAAAGAAAAATCAAACAAATTTTAGTATTACTTACTTACATATGTTTGTTTGTAAGATGTGTGTGTTAAACTGTTGTAACTAAGGCAACACGTTGTTCTTTCATTACACACACATGAATGAATGTGCTTGGTAATATTTAACATAACTTAACATAAACTTTTCGTTATGTTACTATTCGTGCATATGTATGTATTTGTATAATTGTTGTTATTGTTTTATACATGCATACACATGCACAGTTCTTATATCCTCCCTTGGCACATTGAGCCAATAAACTTGAATGTTACTGTTTATTATTTAAGAAGCAGAGAAAGGTAATAACAAAAGTGTAGATAAAATTAAACATCAAGAAGAACAAGAACAATACGAAGTAATAACAGTATAAATGAGCAACAGTTGCTTTAATATAACGAAACATCAGCAACATGTTAAACATTACGTTGTTATCCTTTGGCCAGAGCAGCCACGCAATTTATTCATACAAGTAGAGGACGCGCTTTTGTTTTTATTAAAAATACTGCAGCAATTCATTGTAATATGTGTGAATAAGAAAAAAATTGTAAAAAAAATTTATTAATTATAATAATTTGCATAAATTTAAAAGCTTCTTTGCAAGAAAATGTAAAAAGAAGTGAATAAAGTGCAGTGTAATCTGGGCTTATAATTTTTTTTTTTTTTTTTTGTAAAACTACTATAATCCAATGAATAATAAATGATAAACGAAAAATATAAAAAAAGAATAATTTGTGTGCGTGTGTGTTGTGTGTGTGTGTGTGTGTGTGTGTGTAATATATTTAAAAACCATATCATGTTCTCCGTTTAGATAAAGTAAAAAGAAAACAACAACAATATAAAGGGGGAAGAACAATAAAAAAACAAACAGCAAAATTTTATTTTTGCTGTACCGTTATTCTCTTGGAAACTAACAACATATTATTAGTATGAGTATGAGTGTTTAGTGTGTGCCTGTGTGTATGTGTTTGCGTACATTCATGTTCTCATTATTATTTGCAAGTGACATTAGTTTCTTTCCTTAAAAAAACACCAACAAAATATGTAAAAGAGTAAGAGAATAAAAAAAAACATTTACTTAAGCCATTACAATTATTATAATATACTTTTAAAATCAACTACAATAACAACAATCATAAAGTAAGTTTTTATTTCGAATCAACAAAGCTACTCTATTAAAAATAATTAAAAATAAACTACAAAAAATTATTACAACAAAAAGAAGCAACGATTTGAAAAAGTTAAAAGCAAATATTTTAAAACCGTGAAATTAAAAAGTAAAAATTAAAAACTGAGAGAGTAGAGAGTAGTATTATAAAGAATTATTCTGTTTTTTATTTAACCACCTTGGTTTTTTACAATTTTTGTTTGAGCTGTCTGTGTTCATGGGGAAAATAACAATTTATTTAAAAGAACTGAAAGAAAATGTAATGTAATTGTCTATTTTTTTTATTTTACGAATTTAGAAAAAGGAAGTTCTCGGAAGGATGAAATTAATCCTTTTTTCTTGAAAAAATCTAATTTTTACTTAAATTAAAAACAAAAATAACAAAATAAAACGTGTTAACGCTAAATTTGAATTTGCTGCCATCTGCGTTCAATGATTACACATTTCTTTCTGCCAGAATTGAATAATTTCAATGTGGCCAATAAGTGGTTTTAACATTAACTGGTTAGATAACAATATGAGCAATGGTCTAAGACCAAAAATATCCATGAATTAATGAACACGATTTGTCGCTACTCTGCAAAATTAATATACATGTTTTTAAGACGCATATACATACATATTTTCCTTCTATGTACTTTATAATTAAGAAAAAAAATAAATTCAAAGGTTTTCTATTTATTTCAATTATTGTGTTAAGTTTAAGATACCCTTTACTATAACGCAACGTTTTTCAAATGGTAAAAGGATGTTAAAGAAACAAAACTAATAAGAAAGTTATCTATCAAAATGTACTTTTTTTTAATAGTAAGTGTCATCTATTAAAGCAACCCTGTAGTCAGCTTAGAACCATTTATCTCTGTAAATGCTACTACGATGACTGCACTAGTTAAAATGTCGAAAAATTTCATTTTAAGAGTGAATAAAGATACGAGATAACCATCCAATTAATTGTATTGTCAACGAACGCGTCGATGTGGTCACTAAAATGGCCTAGTGAATCTTTGGTTGAAATGTTTCCATATGTCACAAAAGAGTTTCATCGTCAATAGTGCTACAGTTAGTCTACTGGTGGATTTTCAATGATAAGCTAATTGTAAATGTTAGTAGATGATTACACTGGCTGGGGCACACTCGAACAGTAGTACTACTGACAATGTAACTAGTAAAGCACTAATATTTCAATACTGGCGTTTTCTGTATGGAAATAAACACTCTACTACTAAAAACTATAAATGGCCAATAACAATAAATTCGAAACCAGTTAGTAAGACAGCCAAATTTCGATATAACAAATCTGAATGAGATCGGCAAACATTTCGTTGTACTAGTACTTAGCTATTGATTCGTTATACATACAAGCATGTATATCAGTGAAATTTTTGTTTATCGAAATTTGAAGAAATACAAAATAAATACGTTATGACAGGGTTGTTTTCTTATCCAAACTATTTTACATGAAAATATTACCAAAAGATTTTCTATTCAAGAAGTAAATAACAAATTAAACACTTTTTTTATTCTTTTATATTGTTAGATTTTTATCAAGTACTGTCTAGTTTCAAACTTCGGTTTCCTTGAAGAGTTACGTAGAAAACTATAAACATTAGTTGAGCAGTATGCCATATTAATTGAGACGGTTCAGAATATTGGCAAGATCAGTATGATCGTACTGGCTTTTTTAAGTTAAATTTAGCTTTTTAATGTACGATTTAGCTTCGAAATTTTTTTGATTTAGCTTTAAGCTTTATTTTTAGCTTTTTTTAAAAATACATTTAGCTTTTTTAGCCTTTTCTTAAATTTCAACAAAAATAGACAATGGAGCAATCACATATGTATGTGCGTAATAACCATAAAGAATCGCCGTAAAAATAATACAAACATTGTAAAATCTGATATCGAAAAACAGTAAAATTATAGCATTACACAAACCAGAGTTGGGTTTATTGCATTGAATTTTTAATTAATTATCGTTTCCATTATTACTAAACGACTTAGCATTAATGCAGCAATATTGCATTCACGACTAGTGGCAGATGGAAATAATTAACCACTAACTCAAACAATTTTAGTGGCAGTGGCAATTTAGTGCACTAAAAAATACAAATCGCATAATAACAATAAAATTATGATTTTCGTAATATTGGTTATATTGTTACGGTCTCTGATAAAAACGTATGTTATTTTTAAGATATTCTTTTTATATTGTATTGGAATTTCGATTTGTTTATTTTTATCAGATAGGAATAAAGTCGTAAATATTAGTTTTCAAACTGAAATAATGCGGTTTGAAATTTGCGAGCAGTAGTAGAAATTTTCAGTAATCAGCATAAATTTTACTGGTAATGCAAGTAGAATTTCATTATCAGTAAACATTTATTTTCACTTGACTTTTACTGGTAATACAAAGCATTCATTTATGATTGACTTAAGCTAAGTATATATGTAAGTAATGGTATCATGTCTATGTCTAAAAGTATATGACAGTTCATCCCTTTATGAAAACGATAATGAAACTGAGGCAGTGGAACTGAATTTGCATTCCACTATAGTGCCAATGGATTTCTAGCCCATTACCTCTAAAATCGCTTTATTTAGTCCACTCAGCTTTCACTACCATTGAATATTAGCGGCGATAATGCATTATTTTTTCCACTAGTGGAAAATGAAATCCAATGCAATAAAACCAACTCTGACAGAAACAATAGTTTATGCATTGCTTACATGCTTATATCAGTAAATTCATATTATTATTCATATGTGTTTGTCAGATATGTTGCAAATGTAGCTTTCTCTTATCCTTTCTTTTTGTGTGTTAATTAAAAAAAATTAATACAAAGAAAGGGTATAAAAAAATGCTGCCTTTAAAAAATACTTGATATTTCTTAATTTTACCGACGTTTAGTGGCAAAGAGCAGATGAAGTATAAAATTTTTTTGTCAGAAAAGAAAATGCCATAACGATATAAAAAGCAGAAAACTGCTTATAGGTTTCTTTCTTTAATGTTTCAAAAAGTTAGTTGTGAGATTTACTTTTTTCTGGTTTTGTACCTTTGCTATTGTGAACTTAATCGCCTGCGTTATGTTTATTATTCATATGCATTTTTTTCAAAAATCAGGAAAAAAAATAAATCGATTGTGCAAATGAAGCGCTTGACATTTAAATAAAAATTTTTGGCCAATAGAGCTTTTTCATTCATAGTCCGTGTATAAAGTAATATTGATTTGAAAATGTGTAAAATGTCTGAAGAAATGCTCCATGTGATTGATAACTTTTGATATAAAAAATTACAAGAAGCTACAAAATCATGATGAAAAATTGTAAAGTATAAGAATAGGACGCTGTGAGTAAGCGCCGAGCCCAGAAGTCAAAAATTGCCAAAAGTGTTTTGATATTAAAGAGGCTCTTCGCTACTACTCTGGCAATAAACATCAACCATATAGTAGTATAAAATCATTTAGAAAAGGCTGGCTATTCAAATAGCCGCATTCATTGATCAACGAAATTTTATTAATCGAATTGTCATCAGTGAAACGCAAGGAAATTGAACTTATTTAAGTGAATCATTAAGGGGTATGAAAAAATTTAAATGAATAAGAATAATAAACTAAAGAAATCTTAATTAAGGTTTGACCATTACAATGCCAATGTACATCTTTGATCCGCCAAAAATTGACCATATTAGGCAGTGAATTTTTAATCTATGCACCTTTTACACCGAATTAGACCTTTTTTTAGATTCTTAGTCAATGGTTAATATTAGGATTGACCATATTAATTTTGCGTACATTTATTTAATTGACCTCATTAACACTTTTTGGCCAATCTGGTTAACAAATTATTGGTTAAGCCATATACAGATAATTGCTATATATATATTGAAAATTTTTTGTAAAAATTTTGTTATTATCTATCAAATAAATAAAATATATTAATATATACCATATAATATCAAAACTAACTAATGTATTGTACAACTTTATTAAAAACTACCTCCACTGATATAGTGTTGCCATATTATAAATGAGATTAGTATTCCTCTTTGTCCCGATCCTATCAGTTTTTGTGAAACCTTTTTGGCTTTGTAAGGAAAATGCAAAGAAGACGTTTGAAGTGGATGATAACTGTTAGCATTCAGTCAAAAAGTTACTAATTATCCCGGATATACTGAGAAAAATTATTTCTTCATTTTACTGGCATTTAAATAAATATGCAATATTAAGCGACAACTCAGTGACAAATTTGGCCCGTTTTACGGCAGATCCAACTTTGAAAAACAGCATAGCCTAAAAAGCGTTAGCCAAATCTTCCTCTATCTTGCAAATTTTAACAAAATCGGCTCAAAAACAAAGAAATTTATAATATACAATGTATTGTATGTATAATTTGTAAAAAAAAAACAAAATTCACCAAGCCGTTGTCAAAATCGTAATCTAAGACGAATTCTAAGAAGGTTTGGCAAACAAACCTTGGGTCTAAAATCAAAATCGAGCTTCCCATTTTTAATGAGAAACTTTGTTTCGTATTTTTTATATTTTTTGTATATGATAAGATATTATTGAGTTTTCTAAAAAATTTAAGCAAAATGATAATGTTTAGGATTGTTCGAAAGAAAATTTGATGAGCTTTCGAAAGCTGTTTGATATATTCTTGCAGCAATCTTAATTACTGTATTAATGCCAAATATATCTTTAAAGATACAAAAACTTTCTTATAAATAAACTTATACATTTTTTTGTTCCAAAAACTAAGAAAGTAGTTATATAGCGTGTTTTTTATAGAGGTATAGAACTTTAAGCTGGCATTACTTTTCAAGATGGCGACCGACTTAACAGCTGTCAAGTGATTTATTCTCTGTTTGGTTGGCAAGTCATCATGAATAGACTCACGCTCGGCGTATATTCGTCAAATGGACCCAAAACGAGATTACCGTTGTTCCCGATTTTTGGTGCGCCTTATGGGCTAGTTCGTACTTTTTCAAAAACGATGGTGGCCAGAACGTTACAGTCAATGGTGATCGGTATAGAGCCATGATTATTAACTTTTTCATTTCAACAAGACGGCGCAACATGTCACACAGCTCGTGCCACAATAGATTTATTGAAGGACACGTTTGGTGACCGCCTAATTTCACGTTTTGGACCTGTGAATTGGCCTCAAAGATCTTGTGATTTAAAACCGCTAGACTACTTTCCGTGAGGCTATGTAAAGCCACAAACGCTTGACCATTTGGAAGACAACATTTGCCGTGTTATTGCCGATATACGGCCACAAATGTTGGAAAAAGTCATCGAAAATTGGACGTCCAGATTGGAATTCATCCGCGCCAGCCGTGGCGGTCATATGCCAGAAATCATATTTAGAATGTAATGCCACACGATTATCTTTCGGATAAATAAAATTCATGTTAATCGAATAATCCATCGCTGTTTTATTGTAACTTAAAGTCTATACCTCTATAAAAAATACGCCTTATTTTAATCAATATCGGAGACCTTAGGCGTTTAAGAATTAAGTTTGTTTTTCTATATGTAATTAAATGAATTATGAATTTGATATATTAATTGGTTCTTATTCTGCTAATGATATTATATTATCAAGTTACACGGAATTAAATTTGCCGCATATGATTCATTTTACCGATCCGATACATCGGATATGGACGCCGATGAAGATATTATGTTCAAGAAACCAAATTTAAGCGGGGACCGTATACGAAAAGGCTTGATATCCCTAATTATGCTATGTTGTGCGACAGATTTGGTGTGTCAGACGCAGTTGGTAGGTGTTTGACTACGGCAATTTTTAAAGATATAGGTTGCAAAGACGACAATTGGGAACTTTTTGTTATGGACAAATGTAAAGTAGCGCTAGAAAAGAAAAAAATCAGGGATTTTGTGCGTGAAAAACAATGCAGGGATCTAGCATGTTGGCATTCTTTTTTGATGGCAGAAAAGATGAATCATTGATTGATTGAATCAAGGATGGTTAAAGAATCTCAGATCGTGGTTTTGCGAAAACCTAAAACCAGGCTTTGGATCATTTAATAATACTGGTCTACAAGAAACAATTTTTTTTTTCGCTTTTAAATAAAACTATATGAAATATAATGATTTTGGTGCGCTGAACTCAAATCCGTTTTCAGTTTATTTCCATCGGGCTCAAATTTTTATTATGGGCGTGGCAAATTTTTCGGCCAAAATATGGTAGTTATGTCAACATATTTCATCCTAACTTGAAAACGACTCGGCTGATTTTAATGCAATTACCACCATATGTTTATGAACAAAATCCTATAAATCATCTAAATAAAATTTTTGTGTATTTTCAACAGTTTGGGAGTTATTCATAATTTAGTTGTGAAAATTTGAATTTAGACCCATGGTTTCTTTAGTAAACTTTCTTAGAATTCGTCGTAGATTAAGTTTTTGAAAACCGCTTTATCGAGAAAAAAGTTGACCCACTCTAATGTACAAATTTATGTGAATATGAATTTGAAAAATTGATCAAATGTATTGTATGAAATTATTTACATTTATGTATTACATTTCAATTTGTATTAAAATTTTTCTTTAATTTATATTTTAACTTTGATTGATACTGTTCAAATAGATTTAATTAATATATCTAGTTTACTGCCTAAACAAATTTTTTGCTTCGGATTTAAAGAAAACAATTTATGTACATACATTGGTGGAAGAAATAACAGCGAAACATCAAAATTTTTTTAAATTAAAATTTTCTTATATTTTTATATATCATTACAAAAATCAAATAAACAATGCATTTTAATTGAAAGAAGTTCATACTATTACGTTTTTACCTTTTTAAAACCGTGTTTTTATGAGTTCGTAGATTGTAGTTAAAATAAAATAAATTTTGTGTTTGATTTTAATTTAAAATCCTTTATTCAACACATGTTATGTGCACCACTGTGTGTAACTTTTTACAGGCAATAACAATTTTTATTCTTAATTACTCTGTCTGTTTACAACCTTGTAAACAACAAAAATTACTCGACAGATTTTCTTCTTAAAGTTCCTCCAACCCGATCGTAGCTATAGCTTAGGTTCGATTACAACCTTTTCAACCAGAGGTTATCCATACTTAACTCTCTTTACTGAGTTAGCTCCAACTAAACTGGTTTTTATTTTACGATTCATTTCACGAGTTTACTCCTTATAAACTCTCTTCGCACTAACTGCACTCGCTGAGTTTACTTTACTTAAACTCCACTCGCTGAGCTTACGACACATAAACTTGTTCACTGAGTTTACACCAAATAAACTGATTGCTGTTCGCATCGATGTGCTTTTTATATGGCTGAGTAAACACCACATCGAAAGCTCTCGAACGTCTCGATATTTCAGGTAGAATCCATTTCTTTCTTTTAATTTCTTTTTAGTTCTTGTGTAGCCATGCGTATGTAAACATCTACCTCTTTCGGCTCTTAGTATTTATTGCTGCTTGTTTATTGTCTTTTACTTGTTTTCTTTACTGCTTAATTATTGTTGTTGCCGTGTTATTTTTATTTACTTTATCTCTGCTAATAGTTGTTGTTGTAGATTTGGTTATTTGTAAACAGCACATATAGTTGTTCTTGTAGCTTTTGTTTATTTATTTTAGCGATGTAATAAACGCTGTGATGCCCAACCTTATTCTTGTAACACTGCCGCCCACTTAAGCCTGTTCGTCCTGAATAGGCTCATTACTTCTTCTCCCGTAACTTGCTAATCGTTCTATGTGCTCTAACTTCATTTTAGTACTTGGGCTGTTGGGTTTCTGTATTCGGTAAACTACATCGTTCAGTCTTTTGACTACCTTATAAGGTCCATCCCAGTTAGTTGGCAACTTTGGGGATACTCTTTTCTTCCGCTGTGGATTGTAGACCAATATTAGTTGTCCCTCATGGAAGCCCTTAGCACTTGCAGCTCGATCATACCTGGCTTTCAATCTATCTCGGGCCATTTTCAGTCGTGTATGTATTGTTTCATAAGAATCTTTGGGTTTTTCACTTTTCTTGCATTTACCGACTGGTGCTCTCGATTTGTGTTGCTGCAGATGATTTTGACTTGTTCTGACTGCATCTTTAGCCGAAATACATTCAGAGCACTTCACTATCCACCCTTCCGCTGGGTTCCTTATGAGACTGATTTAAAATTTTATTAATTTTCGAGGAAGGAACCACTATTAGATTTGAGGTTGTATTTCCGCTTGCACTTTCCCAGCTTCGGTTTAAGCACTCTATCAGCTTTAAGCTATTCCATTGAGCCCAATAAGCCTTTATTAGAGGGCTATCTACTGATATCTCTTTACTAGTAGGCTGTTTGTTTTTCTCTTTAGCTGCTATTACCCTTGCCAGTACTGGGTCTTTCCTCTGTGCCGTTGACCAATACTCGTTAACCTCAAGACGTAATTGCCTGATGATAATGGTCTCTTTGGCCTTATCACTTGTTTTATCAGCGGATATCTCACATTCGCCTTTATGCCCAACCTTATGTTCGTAACAATACATACGATTTTTCATTTGACCCAAATGACCCAAATGGTCACGTTATTGACAAGGATGGTCTTCACATGGACCCTGATAAAGTAAGGGAAATTGGGGGCATGCCAATACCTACAAATATTAAGGACTTACAAGCATTTTTTGGTGTCATAAATTTTTATAGGCGGTTTATCCCAAATGCTTCAACGGTATTAAATCCTGCATAAATTGTTATGCAGGGACGTTAAATTTAAATGGTCCGATGAATGTACTGTAGTCGTGAATGAACTAAAGAAATTTTTATTATCAAGGGATTGTTTAGCTCATTATAATCCTGAGTTTAGAACTAAGTTGGCAGTAGACGCCAGCCCGGTGGGGGTCGGCGCAGTTTTGTCCCAGGTTAATGATATTGGTGAAGAAAGGCCAGTGGAATTCGCATCCAGAATACTATCAGATGTCGAAAGAAGTTATTCGCAATTGGATCGTGAAGCTGTTGCTATTTTGTATGGAGTAAAGAAATATACTGAGGGAATGTTTGGTCGACCTTTTACACTGGTTACTGCTAATAAACCATTGGAATACATTTTTGGTCCTAAAAAGGTCTGGCATCTAACAGACTTTACCGCATACCTTTAGTTCTATCAGGTTATCAGTTTGAAATAGCACGCGTGAAATCGGGCGAAAACGTTGCGGATTATTTTTCAAGATTCGCTCAAAAGCAAGAGGAAGAACAGATAGAACTACCGTGCGGAATTTTTATAAATTATTTTCAGGAAGTAAATTCTGCGAGTAATATGTTAAATTTAAATGAAATTAGAAAAGAAACAGCTAAGGATGAAATATTACAGAAAGTGAGAAAATTGGTACAAGAGGGTAGGATGAGAAAATGTACTGAAAAAAATTTATTACCTTATTTTGAGAGAAGATTTGAACTTTCTGAAGATATGGGTTGTATATTTTGGGGTTATAGGGTAGTGATACCGGGTAATTTGCAGTTAAGGGCAGTTGAGTTTTTACACAAAACACACATGGTTGTGAGCCGTGTTTATTAACTAGCCAAAGCCCGCCAAAACATGAACTATTGCCATGATAACGAAGCGAAGAGGTATGGTCACGAATTCATTTGGACTTTTTCGGACCATTTATGAATCGTTGGTGAAGATATGGGTTGTATATTTTGGGGTTATAGGGTAGTGATACCGGGTAATTTGCAGTTAAGGGCAGTTGAGTTTTTATACGTAACACACATGGTTGTGAGCCGTGTTTATTAACTAGCCAAAGCCCGCCAAAACATGAACTATTGCCATGATAACGAAGCGAAGAGGTATGGTCACGAATTCATTCCCACTTTTTCGGACCATTTATGAATCGTTGGTGTTTGGTAATAGTTGATAGCACGAGTAAATGGGTAGAGTGTATCGATATGGGAAAAAATACGAACAGTAGTGCAGTGATAGCCGTAGTTTAAAGATTTTATGCAACAAAATGGTATTCCTCTCCAGTAGGAAACCCAGCCACGAATGGGCAAGTAGAGAATTCGGTTAAAACACTTAAAAGGGCTTTAAAACGTAGTTTGCATAACCCGCCAGCGTCAGAATTCAACAAGGTCTTAAATAGATTTTTATTTGACTATCGCAATACATTATATACAAGTACAGGCGTATCACCAGCCTTTTTAATGTTCAATAAAATGAAATTACGAACACGATTAAGTCTTCTAAATGAAAAAATAACTACTGTTGTTAAAAATAAAAAAGATATTAAATTTTTTATTAGGAAAAAGCAAAATGATCAAAGAGAAAGTATTTTAAGGTCTCTAATAAGCGTATTTTTGAGAAAAACGAAGCAATATTAGTAAAAGATTTTTCAATTCGGGGGAAAGTCTCGTGGAAAAAAGGCATTGTTTTTAAGAGAGTCGGTAAACAAATTTATCTTGTTAAAACGTGTGGTAACAAATTATGGAAAAGAAATATAAATCAGATTATTGCACGTAACAATTTTGAAAAAATTAACATGTTTAAATGAAAATGTTAAGGAATCAAATACTACGAACATGCCAAATATAACCGATACAAACAATATCTCCTAAAAAATCTAATTTAAGAAAAAGAAAATGAAGATGTATGTATATAATATTAAAATAATTTGATTTGAAAATTTGTACTATATAATTGTGAATTTATAAGTGAATTTTTAAGGGGGGTATTGTGGTATATTTACATAAAATCTGGCAGCACTTTTAAATTATAAGTTATCAATGTAAGTTACACTAGTTTTATAAGAAGAAGCATTTATAAAAAAAGAAATGAAGTTGAAGTAACAAGGCTGTTTGTTCTTAAGAAAAAGTGTTAAAATACGATCACAGCCTTACCTCGTGGTTCGTATATTACACACTCCCAACTGCTCACTTTCTGATCTTCAATACCAGTCAATACGTTGCTTAGTTTTCTCAATTTTACTCTAAGCGTCCCTAAATCTGCTTAGTAATTGAAAATTAGACCCTGATGTTTTTTGAATTTTTTCATCGAATACACTACTTTAAATAATTTCATAGATATGATAACGGAATGGTAAATATAAAAGGTCCTTTCCGACCGCATGCTATAAACAAACACTAGCACCTTATAGGAAAATTAGAGTATTAAAAACAAGCTTTATTTAAAATTCTTTGATTTTAAAATTTAAATATTTTACTTGCTGCTGCAATCTCTAAACTCTAATTCCACACAAGTTTTTAAAATAAAATTGTTTCTAACAAATCATGGCAACTCCCGTAAATGTAATAAAATTATAGCAGAAAAGTTATCGTTATCTATCGTATTCTAAAGCAAATAAAACAAATTTATATTTTTGATAATTTCACCAACAATAGCCATCTTGATAGGCGATGTGCCACGCCTCCCCTTTATCCTACGCCCATAACTATTTGCACAACATAGTCTTACATAAACCCACACACACATTTTGGGATGGAGTTACGGCCTGTTACTTAAAAACAAATTTCTTCCATACGTCTTAAGACCACCCTAATGTACATACTAGAGTATCCAATTATTCGACTTTTACTTTTGTTCGAATAAGAAATTAATTGCTTTTAAAATTGCTCGATTAATCGAGTAAGGTTTTCAAATTGCTTGAATAACTCGAACAATTAAAAAATTATCCAAAAAATTTAATCTAATGGAAAAAAACAAACATGTGTATTTGCTTTTTTGTTTTTTTTTTTTTATTTAAAAACGAGGTCGATGTTTTATTTTAATTTTTCTTTTGAGTTCAGTACTAAGAGAATGGCCACTACTGATGTAGGAAAAGAGGTTACGAGAAGCAGGATGTAGTCCAGTATGGACGTTTGAATTAAATTTATTTATGTCGTAAGTGGCAGGTTAAACTGTTGACGGAAAATCGAATTCTCTCTATACGCTCTACGTGAAAATATGTGATTATTAGGAAATAATTCCTTTATTTCGTCATTCCGTTATAGTAACGATAGAAGAATGAGACACACATCACATTGCGTCGATGCTCTAACGAATCGATAGAATTGACTACTCTACCGTTATTAATAAGTATCTTCGCCCTCTCCAGTAAGCGGTAGAGAAGCTCGAAAATAGACTTTGAAACACCGTCCCATACATGAGAGTTGTATACCATTTTGGGTCGGTTACAGGTCTTATAAATATTAAGGAGATCAGATGGAGTGAAGAATTTCTTGCATTGCCATAATGCTTGAATGCTTCTTTCGACACATACAATATGTGATCGTTTCAAGTTTTTCTGATCTCTTTGTCTTGCCTCAATACAGGAAATCGTCTATTATACTGACACTTTTTCTATTCGATTTTTTGAAATTTGCAATAGTTTGTATTGTTTTGTTCAGTTCGTCTAGAAGGTTGTTTTCGTTTAGATCCACATCTTCTTCTTAAGGATCATCGTCTGGTACATTTTGTCAAGTTCAATATTAAACAATCGATTGCACGATTTGATTGCAAGCTATTTTGTTTTCGTTTTTGAAATATGTTTAAGAAGTTATCGCTATTGGGAAACCTTGCTGAATTTAGGTTGATTTTAAAAACTTTAACTAAAATGTCTAACAAACCAGTAACGGCTGATCTGAGAGGAAGCAAAATTATTACGAGAAGTGTGTAATGAAAACAAAAATAAGTGATACGTATACATGTCTAATTTTTTAATACAGTTTTAAATGATAATATAAGCGTTAAACTAAATAATCCTAAATATTTGCTATTTTACACTCCATATTTTACACTCCATAAAAAAATTGCTCGATTAATTGACACACATTGTTCGAGTTATTTGTTACTCGAAATAATTGGCAATTTTCATTATTCTATTAAATAATAACCAAATATTCTTTGATAACTCGAACAACGATTAATCGAGTGGATACTCTAGTGCATACATATATATATATATATATATATATATATATATATATATATATATATATATATATATATATATATATATATATATATAGAAAATCTGATTTGCGGATCCGTCAAAAAAGTAATTCTGTGTCACCCCATGTAATAAACATTGTTTTTTGGAGAACTTTTTGTGTGCACAAATCTCAATTTTCTCTGACACTTACATACATATATATGTATATACGTACATAAATCAAGATAGGTGGTGAATCTAGTAAAAATCTAATCTAGTAAAGTAAATATATAATACTATTCGCTAAATCTAAATTTCGTTGAAGTTAAATTTAATTGTTTACTTCACACAAGGCTTGAAAATATTGCTCTAAAACTAAATTTTAAATATCTGCTAAAAATTCTGTATTGAACAAATAAAACAAGTTCTAAGTACTAAAAATACACTTGAATAGCACACTCTCAGTAGTTTCAAAAAATTGTCCTATATTTTAATATTATAACCATGGTGAAGCTATTATCATATATGGACTTTCATGCGTTATTTATCTCTTCTTTGGAGGAAGAAATTATTACAAAAATATTTACCGTTATATATTTTTTCTTAGTATTTTTTTGCTTACGAATTACTGTGAACTGATTAAAACATACTTATCGAAATTATCAGAAATTTCTCTTTAAGGTTAATAAGTTGAGACGTGGTCTGGCATTCCTGATTTTCAACTATTCTGATTGATAACTAAGTTTTAATGAGATGTTCTATTCCAGTGGCAAATTTATCGCAAAAATAATAACTAAAACTTAACGAAACATTTTGTACACTCTTTATTACCACCGAAAAAAAAATTAATTTTCTAGAATAAAATCAAACGAATAAATGTTGTGAGTAAAAAAGAGTCTGACTGAGAAAAGGCAAATAACATACAACCAGAAATAAAAGCAATATATACAATTTAAAATACAAGATATACACACTCGTACATACATATGTACATAGAAATATATAAATTGTTGGTAAAGTTGAATGTTTTTGATTTAAAACTTTAAAAACAACGTAAAAAGTTACATTTTATATCAATAGAATTTTTCCGTTAGATATTTTAATCGCTAAAAATATCTTCTATTTCTTGTTAAATGGCATGAACCAGATACAGAGAGAAAATAGGCAGACTACGGAAATTTAAAATAAATAGAAAACGACGACTGCCTGTATGCCTGCGGAGATATAACCAGCGGAAACGGAAATCTAAAATCAACAAAAAGTATCAATACAATAACAAAAATAAATAAGTATTGTACATATGTACGTAGATTTAAAAAAAACACACACACATATATACACTCCCACTGAAATTGTTTAAAAGTATGCTCCTTCCTACTCGTATGTATGTAAAATTAGAAAAAAACAAAATGATAAAAATTTTATGCGAATTTTGAATAAAAGTTTAAAAATTCATTTGAATTGAAATATAACATATAAGTGAATACATACATACATACATACATCCATATAACAGTAATACGAGTGAGCGGTGTTTTTTTTATTGTGATAAAATTCAATTTGTTTTATTTGTGTCATTGTTTGCAAAAAAATTCAAAAATCATTTATGCGTATGCCCTAATTGCGATTTTCACAGAATTTCGTTACTCAAATTCCACCTAAAAATACTCGAAAGGTAAGTTCTGTTAGAATTTCATTTAAAATTGTTGTTAAATAATACTATACCACCACGATAAAATACGAGTAATAAATAGCATTGCAACGATTTATTTTTGTAGAATTTAATTTTTAATATTTTCATGTTTTAATTGTTTAACACTTGTTGGCAATTTTACTCCTCATTTTTCTCTACAGTTGCCACTGCAATATTTTCATTTACTAGTATTATAATTGAAATTTTCCACATTGCTCTGAAAAAAAAAAATGCTGAAAATTAAACCACTATTCCTATAACACAACTGTTGCTGGCAGGATGTATTCGTAGACGCTTTTTAGCCTTATAAGTACCAACTAGAGTATTGCTATAGAAGGAAATTAAAGAAATAGTTTTTAGAAATAGTACCACATTTTTATTAAAGGCATGTTACGATAAGTACACCTACAAATTTTCACAATTTTTTAAGGACAATGGAATAAACTCAAGAAATTTCTTATTAGCAAATGTTTTTTTTTTAACTGCCACGATTTCTTAAAGGTGTTAAGATCTTGAGGGATTGTTCTCCATGTTATCTTCGTGCGTCCCGGTCTTTTGCTTCCTTGAGGTTTCCTGTCCAATGCCATTATGTTGACATTTTAGGCTTTTGCAGAATGTGGGCGATTCATCTCCATTTTGTTGTTTAGTAAGTCTTCGTTGTCGACGTTTCTTGGCCAGAATTTTTCGCATATTTTCTAATCGCATCAGTAAACGGCCTTTGGCTTGTTAATTCTATTTGCTACATCTGAATCTATTCCTTTATTAGCTGACATGATACTGCCCAAGGGCGAAAAAGTTTCATCGTATAGGATGGATTGGGTATCTATAGTGAGTATTCTTTCACTTGTGTTGTTAAGACGCATGGTACAGATTTTATTAGTATTCACTATAAGTCCAACTTGTTTACCTAGTTATAGTAAGACGTTCAAATGTTCTGTATAATGAAAATTTTATGAGACAGTAGATAGATGACGCCTGAATAGTCTAAATCCTCAAGTTACCTATTAAGACCCAATGTTATATCGCTTTTCCTGCTACAAAGTTGCCAATAGAAGGCACGCTTGCCTTACTTCATTCTTAACGTGTTTCCCTGATCTACACAGCCTTGATGAAGGTGAAAACTTGCCTGTTCGTCTCTTAAGGAGACGATATACATACATACATTTATATATAAAAATGAAGGCGTGTTTGTGTGTATGCACACACAACCGATTTTCTTGAAATTTTTACAGTATCATTCTGTATGTCTGGAATGAACTATAGGCTATAAAAATTCCAACCTTGAGGTTCTACGACCACACAAAGTAAATATTTATTTGTCTATACATATCTTCAAAACGGTATCAGTAATAGTCTCTAAATATAGTACAAATAGCTTCACAGTCAATATAAATCTTTAGTCAAAAAGTAGTCGGAATCGGATAAGTTGGCATGGTACCTCTAATACAAACTTGAGAACGGTTAAAGCTAAAGCTTCTGAATTTAGTCTAAATAACTTCATAGTCTATCTATATAAAGGGTCCGGCAAATAATTTTTTTTTTTTTTGAAAATGCTATAAAAAAAACTACTGAATATTTTCTCAAATTTCTCTTTTTATTTGAAAGTACAATTCTTCCGGTTAATAATGGAAAATAATTTCATTCAAATGGCTGCCTCGGCTGGCCATGTAGTAGCCTACACGATCGGTCCAATTTTTAACACATTATCGATTGGCTGCAGCTGTATTTTACCGATGTCTTCACGAATATTGTCCTTTAAAGCGTCAGTTATCTTTGGCTTGTTGGAGTAACATTTAACTTTGACGGCACCCCACAAATAATAGTACAACAGTGTCAAATCGCAGCTCCGAGGCGGCCAAACGACATCAGTTCTGCGGCTGATAATGCGATCTTCAAAAAGAGGGCGCAAAACATCGAGTATAGCTTCGGCTGTGTGGCACGTAGTGCCGTCCTGTTGAAACCAAATGTTGCTAATATCCTCCTCTTCAATTTTTGTGAAAAAAATTCGTTCAACATGGCCCGATAACGATCGCCATTGACTGTAACGGCCACTCCTTGCTCATTTTCGAAGACAAATGGCCCAATTATGCCTCTGGACCAAAATCCGCACCAAACAGTGACTCGTCTTGGGTGTATCGGCTTTTCAATGTATGCCTGCGGGTTTTCTGTGCCCCAAATGCGACAATTTTGCTTGTTTGCATACCCGCCAAGATCAAAATGAGCTTCATCTGAAAAGATGATTTTTATGGCAAAATTTTCAAAGCAATGGCATAATATTTCCCAGCGTTGTTTAAGCGTATACACAACCATATTCGTTCAGCGGAAGGATAAAACTAATTATCTGTCAAATCATACATGAGCTAAGTGTTACCATTCACGAAATAAGCACTAGTTGAAAAAAAACAGTTAGATGGCGTACCCTTTACAACTATATTAAAATTAATGTGTATTTATTTGAGGACTGTATACAGCTAAAAAGTAGAATCTACAGTGTCTTTCTTGAACGAAATGTAGGCTATCTGAAATGTTTGGACTTGAACTAGTTAAGATAATAATTAATATAAGGGTAGCGAAGCACGCCGGGTTTCAGCCAGTAAAACATAAAAATACACCGTTGTAAAATATAAGTTCACTTTGAAAATACAAAGTATAAAAAAATAAAATTATACATACATATTAAAAAAATTTTATTGATGAGTTTGGGGCTCCTTTATTTTCAATGACTTTAATATTTTATTTTTGGAATATATTTATAAAGATTTTCTATATAATCTAAGGTAATATTTCTTCACTCTTCGAAAATTTTGTTTTTTATAAATCTCTTTGTTTCTGTCATAATCACGAGGTTTCATCAATAATATTTTTCATTTACGATAGCTCCATACGAATTTCGACTTTAATGACATTAAAAAAAGGATTGGCTGGTAAATTTAAGTTATTTTTCATATATCTTTGTAAATTTATTTTAAAAAATTAAATAATTTTACAAATTAATTCGGTCCGTTTTCAAAAATGATTCTAAAAATATTAAATTTTTTCAAAATAGTAACAGCTGATTGCCATGGTTTTAGACGATTTGGATATCTGCCATTAACATCCAGTTAAAATTAATGTCATACTATTTTAAAATAGTAAGATAGCATTTCGTATCCATAGAAAAATAATAATTTTAACTTTTTTATAGCACAACCGGCTCTTCAGATTAAAAAACTTTCTAAAACAACTTTGCACAGATTTGCCAGAAATAGTTATTAATATTCAATTTTGGTAATCGTTTCGATATAAAGAAAATATACATATGTCTGATGTGAGTCAAACTAGACCACTGTGCAAAGAAGGATAAGTTTTTATAAAGTTGGAGCAAGACTACTATATTATAAATAACGAGTATACGATCTAAAAAATTCCACAAAAGAACAAGTGACGAGTAGACGGTGAAGTATAAATAGACGGGAGAGAGTTGAATTTAAGTTGTTAAAGTTGAGTTGTGCAACATTAATGTTGAGTTTATGGAGAAACCCGCCAGCAATCTAAAGTTAAAATAATCCCTACACAGAAAGAAAAATCACATTTTAAAATCGAAGTAGATCGTTGTTGAATTAAAAATTTTGCAACTTGGATTTATTTTACGGTAATTCAACGGTGAACAATTTTGAAAGTATGTAAAACCATACTAAATTAACGTATTCATTTTTTAAAACAAATATGTTTTTATTAATTTGAAAATGTTCAACATTGAACTCAGCATAAAAATGTTGAATTTCAAAATTAGTTTATTATTAAAGACAACAACCACAAGTTGAAAATATTGCAATGTCAATTTTAAAATGCCAAAACATATCTTAAAGGCGTACGTTTTTAAATTAACAAAGTATTGAAATCTCAACAAGTCCAACAAAAAAATTAACATCTTTAATTAAATTTATTAATTTATTAATACTGTTGCCGGTATTACAAGATAAGTAAATATATTTCGTAAAAGACAGTGTACCGTTATTAAATTTTTACTTTCCTAAAGGTTTTCCTGTTATTCTAAGAGCAACTGAGTTCTCGATTCATTCAGCTTGAGCTATAAGCTAAAATATCCTGTAATTACTCCTAACACTCCATGCGCTTTTGGATTTTACCGAGACCCATTCTCTTTCCTTTCTCAAGAAATGGCCTATTGGTGATCTCATCAATCGTTCTACAGGTAAAGCCCTGTTCTCCGAATTCGCTTTTGTCAGCTCGGTGGCAACATTGTTGCCGCTGATACTCCAAAGACTCAGTACCCAGCATAATCGGACCACATAATGGTTCATAAGCCCCCTAACAGCAATCCTACAGTCTATAATCAGTCTAAATCTCTCTGCCCCACCAGAGCCCTAAGTACCCACTGGCTTCCAGCATAGACCGTTGTCCCCGTTGTGTCTAACTTGAGTAGCCCTAAAAACAGCAAGTATGTTAGTCTCTAAATATATTGATATAACTATATACTTATGTGAAATTTATTTTAAATTCAATTCCTGTTTTAGCAGAAGTACTTTCATTGCACGTCGTCATCTATCAAATACATATAGAAATACTGTTTGATGAAATTTATGTATTTTATCTATTTACATATGTATTTTATAACCTTCCAAAAATGTTATTGTAAATTATTTATTTCGAATAAAATTTTTGAAACAAATTTATAGTATTTTGAATTAAAAACCCTTAAGTAAGTTAAAGGTTTGGAGCTGTACTACTACAGTAGTATTAGTAATCCAACGTTGAAAGTGCTCGATTCAAGCATTTAAAGTAAAATTGTGCTATGTTGATTTGAATGTTTTCAACCTTGATTTAAAAATGTTTCTATTTTGAGTTAATGTAGAACATATTTCATTTAAAGTTGTACGTTTTTGAAATAAAAATTTTAATTTTTGATTTTAGATTGGCCAATGTAAAACCAAATACAAACAATTTGAAGTCAAAGTTATTTCCACTTTGATTTTCAATCTAAGTTGTTTTTACGGCGAACATTGTTGAGTTTACGATTTTCCACCTGGGTTATTAATCATAGTTGTTTATTGTTGATTTAAAGTTTCCGTTGAATTTATGATATTTTTCTCTGGGTGTAGACTGTAATTTTTTTAATTTTATACTTAGTTTTATACTTTAAAATAAAGAAATTAATAAAACGATAAACATATGCCACCACTTATTGTATGTTTATTAAATAAAACAACGACCACAAATTTCCATTTCTTTGAGTTTTAATTATAGATTTTGTATATTTGATATTTAGAGAAATAAAAAATCCTTGGGTTTAAAAAACGTTAATAATGTAAATTCCAAAAGCAAGCAATAAATTTGTTAAAAAGTATGTATGCGAAACGTTTGGTCATACATCGCTGAATCACTTCCAAATTATTTGTGGTTATATAGGCATAAAGAGTAGTAAAAAAAGAAGGAACAAAAAAAATTTTTTTTTTCAAATATAACGGTTGCAGAAATTTCATAATTAATTTTTTTATATTTTATTTAACTTAAAAACGTTTTTAATTTGCTTTTTTTATTAGTTAGGTTCGACTTACAGCCATCTCGTTATGTTACATATAACGTCCAGTTTCCGATAACCACCCAGTCATTTTTAGAGAGACGTGGACTTTGTCCAAATCACATTCTGCAAACAGTTCATGCCTAAAATCTTCTCAGACTAATCAGGTATAGCCTAAAGTCGTTAAGTCCTTCTACTGATTATCATTGCAGCTTCTAACATTGAACCATTACCCGGCTTTTTTGAAAAAACCCAACCCACCTGGCTTTATTGGGATTTTTGGTGAGTTTTTGTTTTGGCATTATCCACTCTTGGTGGGATCAAGGCGGCATTGTGTACTATGAGCTGCTAAAACTCGGTCATCGGAGCAGACTACAATTACTTCGTTTGAACCGAGCATTATGAAAAAAATGGCTGAATTATGAAGACAGATATGATTAAGTTATTCTTTTGCATGTCAACGCTTGACCTCACGTCGCAAAGGTTGCCAAACAATTGTTAGAAACGATCAAATGCCGCATCCGCCGTATTCTCCGAACATTGCTCCTTCTGACTATTGGCTGTTCCGACGTATACAATATCTTTTGGCCCGTCACATAATAATTTCGTTTGCGGATTCGGAAATTGCCTTAAAGGTGGGGGAAGTGATGTAAGCAGTGATTTGATTAATTTGTTAATTCATTAGCTCTATTCACAATTTTGAACAAATGGTCTGTCAGTATGACAACTGCAAAATGGTTGGGTATATTTTTACCACACTAACAAAACACACAGAAGTGCACTTGCCACTGTTTGGCAAATATGCCACACTAAAAACCGTAGTTTATACTTACCTAACACTTTGCCATACATAAGCAAACTACAGCTGACAATAAAAAATAAAAACAATGAAGACAAAATATCAATATTGAAATGAAAAAAAAACATACTACGAGTAATAGAAAAAATCTAATAAAAAATAGACTGAGAAAGACAAACTTATAAAATATCTTGAATAAGCTCAGGAAATAAAGGTAAGAAAGTTTTAAGCTGTTCTTGGTATTGCCGGCTTTGTAACAAAAGCTGCAATTACACAGAGAGAAAGATCACATTTTAAAATCGAAGTGGATCGTTGTTGAATTTAAAATTTGGGTTTTTTCAAAAGTGAACAACTTCAAAAGTATATAAAACATATAAAATTAACGTAGTCATCTTTAAAATGAAATTGTTTTTGTTTATTTGAAAATGTTCAACATTGAATTCAACGTAAAAATGCTGGATTTCTGAATTAGTTTAATATCAATGATGGCAACTGCAAGTTGAAAATGTTGCAATGTCGATTCTAAAATATCAAAACATAAATTTAAATTAAGAAAATACATTTTCGATTCAATGTGAAAACACTTTTGAAATTATAATGCATGTGGTTGAATATATTAAACTAACGCTTATTTATGCCTAACTCAAAAACACATTGTTGATTGGAGGTTATTCGCCTTTGAGTTAACTTTGTGGTACACTCAGAGAAAAAACATCAGAAATTCGACAGAAATAAAAAACAAACAAAAAAATAAAAATTTCCACTAATTTTGCAAGAACAAATTTGTTCGCTAATTTTGGTCAAAGTTAGATACCTGTATTTAATTTTGAATAAAATCAGCAATAGCCAAACCGATTTTCATGATTAGTAGCTTATTTTATTCCCAACATTTTAAGATTTAATTTAACATCTAAAATTTTCATTCTGTAATATTTTTTATGACTGAAAAAAGAAAAAAATACTCTAATTTTTGCGCGAATTTTTTTTTCGCAGCTAAGTTGTGAATAAAATGCAAAAAAAATGTTTTTTGTGGTAATTTATAAGAAATTTTGTTCCTAAACGTTTGGTGGCACTTGCATAAAAATCGGTCAAGTCGTTTTTAAGTTTTTAAGTTATAATGAAATATATTGACATAACTACCATATTTTGGGAGAAAAATTTGCCACGCTTATAAAAATTGTATTCAGCGCATCAAAATCATTATATTTAACATAGTTTTATTTAAAGGCGATAAAAGTTTGTTTTTTGTAGACCAGTGTAATTTGTATATACTCGTAAAATTCAATGCAACAACAATAATAATGATAATGTTAATAAATAATGATACAGAGAATAATAATAATAAAAATGTTGACCCAAAAACGAAGCCGTTTGACATTTATCGTCGCAGTATGAATGGAAGGACCCACGCCCATTTATCTAATATCGCCCATTTTCGTCCGATGATTTGTATTGACTACGAAGTCATTTATACAAAACTTAAATAAACCTCAGAAAACCTCAACATTTAAACCTCAACATTTAGTTTTTACCCACTTGTTGATTTCCGCCAACTTTTTTACTGATGATTTGTATTAACTGTGGAGTCATTTAGACCAAATTCAGAAAATTCCACTTTAACCGGTCTCAAGATATATAAAAATCAATATTTAGTTTATATGGGAGGTACCATGCCCACTTGTCCTATTTCTTCCACTTTTTGACTGATGATTTGTGTTGACTATAAAGCAGGATTAGCAATCCACCTGGTAACCGAATTGAACCCACCCGGGCTTGATGGGTTTTTTATTTAAATTAGTTCGTAGCTTATTTACAACAAAAAGAAGTATAACTTATTTACATAATGGGAGTACAAATTAATTCGGTCTTTTTAACTCAACAACGATAATGGATTAACAAATTATCAAAATAAAAATCTATGAAATCACTTACTTCCACCTCTGAACCAATTTCCGAGTCCCGTTTAAGAAGAACTTGTTGTCTTTTGAGGCGATCCAGCTTTGAAGCCGATTTTATATTTCTTGAAAAGAAGTGACATGTAACATTCGGTGACATGGTAAAAGATATTGCATTCGTCGAAAGACCCTATGGTTAGAGCAATTATTGTTCGGAGAACTCGGTGGGTGAGGCGTTTGATCAATTCTGATAATGATTTGGCAACTTATGCGACGTGAAGCCGTGCGTTATCATTCAAAATAATAACTTAATCATGTCTGTCTTTGTATTCCGGCCGTTTTTCTCATAACGCACGATTCACCCGAAGTATATAAATGTAGTCTACTTTAGTAGCCAAGAGTGCGCAATTGCTTTATAAATCTAAATCAACGTAATTTTACTAACAAATGAAAAATATTGTCGAATTGACTGAAATTATGAAGCAGTTATAAAACCCAATTTAACCACAAAAGAAAACCATGAAATAACCCAATGAAACCTGATGGGTTTGATTTCTTTTTAAAACTCGGGGCCTGCTCTGAAGTCATTCATGCCAACCCTGCTATGAAGTCATTCATACCAAATTCAGAGACTTTAGTTTTAAACGTTCTCAAAAATAAAAAATATCAATATTTAGTTTGTGTGGAAGGTATCTTGTCCACTTGTCCTATTCCGCCCACTTTTTGACTGATAATTTTTATTAACCACGAGTCAGTCTGACCAAATTCAGAGATTTTAGCTTTAACCGTTCTTAAGTAAAGAAAAATTAATATTTACTTTGTATGGGAGGTACCATGTGTACTTGTCCTATTCCGCCCACATTTTGACTGATACTTTTTATTGACCGCGAAGTCACTCTGACCAAATTCAGAGATTTTAGCTTTAACCGTTCTCAAGATAAAGAAGAATCAATATTTACTTTGTATGGGAGGTACCATGTCTACTTATTCGATTTGCATTGACTATGAAGCTATTTGGACTAAATTTAGAGACTCTTACTGTTATCATTTTAAAGATATAGGCTGGGCACCGCCCAGTTGGAATTTTTGAAATTTATATAGGCGGACATACAGAGAGATACTGTAAAAATTTCAAGAATCGGTTGAGCCGTTTTGCTGTCTATAAGGCACAAACAAACAAACAAACATACAAACAAACAAACATACATACACACATTCATTTTTATATATAAGCAGATGTTATAAAATCAGATTCAACCGACAATAACTTTCATGCATTCTTTGTTAGTAATCCAATTTATGCCGTATGAGTAATACTCTGCATACACATTTTTATTTAAAATACGTATACAAAATTTTCAAGAATGTACCATTCATGTGTAAAGGTAGAGTTAAGCTAGAATTAGTCACACTTTGCTGCGCCAACTCCTTGCTACGGTTTTGTTAAATTTTCGCGAACCATCTCCATAAGTGTTTATACATTTTCAAAACGAAAATAATAATAAAGTAAAAATTTGGAAAAGTTTGAAATTGTAAATCGGTAGTAATTAAACTTTAGAATAAAGATATAACAAAACAGAAAAATAATTGGATTTTTTATTTTATTTGTAATTAACGAAATAATAATTTAAACGTTTTTAATAATTTCAAATGTAATTATATGACAACACTTCAAACTTTATTGCTTATGTCGAAAACATATGTCACGTTTTTAAATGTACTGTAAGTGCACAAACGCACATCACGTGCATTACGTTACATTATGTAGGCAGCAACGTTTTACTAACGAGGCTTTTAATCCATATATATTATAATTTTTGTTTTGTAAGTTTCGTTTGTTTGTTTGGCGTTCAATCACGTATAAACGACTGAACCGATTTTGTTGAAATATGAAACACTGATAGATTTACTTAACGAAAGTGTTTAGCTTTGCTTTTTTTCAAAATTCGATATAGGGGAGGTTAAAATCGGAGAGGAACAGAGCAAATTAGATCATATAAGCTTAGCATACTTGTTAATTTCTAATTAAAATATTTTTAACATTGCAAATTTGTAACACAGATTGATCAAGCTAATGAAAGTGCAAGTTTTCCAAAATTGAACCTAGGAGAGATTAAAATCGAAAAAGAACGGACAAAATAAGTGACTTTTCTTCTAAAAATGATTTTTTTTAAGCAAGGTTTTCCATTTGCAAAAAAGTAGATTTTTATGAAATTTGGAACACAGGAAGATCTTTCTAACGAAGGTTTTATAGAATATGCTTTTTTCATATTTCGGACCTGGTAGAGCTTAAAATAGGTGGAAAACTGGCCAATGTGATCATAAGAGAAATAAATTTGTTTATTTAATTTGTATATGAGTCAATCACGCGTAAGCTCCTAAATCGATTTTGTTGAAATTTGGGGGACAGATATGTATATATAGCAGGGATGAACACAAAGAGAGAAACACTCGAAATGATAAATACACTGATATAAATGATATAAAGGAATAGGTATTCATACAATGCAAAATTTTTGGTCTCTTCAAAAACTCATTGAAATTACAGAAAAAAAAACATGCGCTACACCCCTTCTTCGTTGACGACTAACCAGCGACTGAAGAAAGTTTCTCACACACATGTTTTTTGTTGTAATTATGGTTGCCGTTTGGAAACAAAGCACATGAAAACAAAGCGTATGATTTTTTTTTAATTCAAGATTTGTTAGCATTGTTAATTAAATACATTTTTATAGAACAAAAAAGCAAAAATAATTTTCCAGGAATTATAAAAGCAATATCAATAAATACTGCATGATATTTTAATTGAAAAACTAAGTATGTAATAAAGGTTAGCGATACAGTTGATTTTGGCACATTTCAGGAAAATTTTCGTAATCTGAACAATATGAACGATCATCGCTGATATATAGTTATGTGATAAATAATAGGAACACTTATATCAAAATAGTTAAAAATCCAACTCGGTTCTTATATTCAAACATTTAGAAAAAAGATCTTATAAATTGTCTGCTTGAATTTCGACGATGTAAAGAACCGTTATTTGTAAAACAAATTTTGTACATTCTTCTCTTAAGCATTTATAGAATACCGCAATGTGTCTCCATTATTTTTCACATGACTATATACCTCGCTAACGAAAATGCAGTAGGGTGCTTTCTCAAAACTGGATCTCAGGGATATCAAGATAGGTGGAAAACGATTAAAATTAATGACTTTTCTTCTGAAATGACACGTATTATTTTTTCTTAAAGCAAGGTTTTTTGTTTACTAACATTCATCACACACAAGACATTCATCACACTAAGAATGTGTTGTACAAAAATAAATTTTTAAAAGTTGTACTCTGAGGGGCTAATAAGGGGTAAAAGGAGAATTTTTGGTTCATGGTCCATTCCTTCGAAATTCGTAGTTATTACGATATATCTTGGAAACTATAAAATACAGATTCTTAAAACTTTCCACATGCTATTCTATTACCAAGTTTTACATTAAGCTAAAAAAATAACCTCAAAGAAAAGGTGATATCAAAGATCGTCTTAGCATTTTCATTATAAAGACAGACAGGTGGCAAAGAAACATATAGGATTTGGAATAAAAAAGAGAATTTATGTCCGTCCCATTTAAGATATATGTATATGGTATATGTATGGCTTTCTGGACATCGCCGGATAGGTAAAGCTAGTTGTTTATAAACTTTACCGCCTTTACTGAAATATTGAACTTCTGCAAATTTGTTCGCATAAATTATCACTTTTAGAGCTTTGCTTGGGTTAGGGGTTATAAAAAATTGCCTGTAAAATTTTAAGTTTTGAAAATAAATTTAAAAAATATATGTTTTTTTTTTGTTTTCAATAAAACGTACTCAAGAAATGTAGTGAAAATGAAAAACAAATGTTAATATTTTTGTTTTAAATATATTTTTCAGTTTATGTTAATACTTGCCATTGTTATTGCTGTTACTGTTCCAGTTATTCTGTTCAGATATTCAAATTAAGAATATTTTTACAAGTTTTTTACAGATTGTTGTTGAACACACTATCGATGTTTTTGTTGGTTTAACTGTAATTAGCTTGTACTCTTCCACCTTCTGATCACAATACAAGAATTTAGTGACCGTAAGTGATTTGCTTGTAAGTACGTTTGTACTGTTGTGTTCAAGCTCGTTCCGGCGTTAATTAATCTGTTCGTTTTTTGCTTTTGTTGGCATGTATTTCCACTCCACCAATTGTATCAATTTTTCTCTTTTGACAGGGTATTGATTATGTGTAACTGAACAAAGCAGTCTGTCGTTTACGGGGTGCATTAGAGGATAATTTATACTAGAATAAGGAAAAGGTAATTTTTTAAAATTATTATTATTTGTTTTATATCAGTAGCAAAATCGAAAAGTCTCAGAGTTCTACGTTATAATATATTTGATTGATATCATTTCGAATTATAAAGCAATAGACTGGCATACAACAAGTAGGTCATTTCTTGCAAATTACCGAGAATTATTTTTAAATATTGTTAATAATCTATGGTACAATATGCTAATTGTTTTTGTAACAGCATAAGCTTTTAAACTCGACATCGAACAGCAAATAAAAAAAAGTTTTCAAAACTTTCCTTAGAATACATGCACTCCTTTTTGTAGAAAATATTTTGTAGTGTAGTTTTTCATAGAATCGGGTTTGACCCACTATAACTATATAATTATTTTCCTTACAATATGCAATGACGATGAACTTGATATGTTATTTAATTAAAATATATACATACAGTTTGTATAAAAAGTCTTTTCAAAGCAGAAAAAAAGTGTTAAAATCTTATATTCATTTGAGTATTACAACAACAATTTATTTTTTTTTGTACACATCCCGTTACTGTACCTCTTAAGGACTTCGAGACGTTAGAACAATCAAAATAGGCCCACACATTACAACGCTAATAAATAAATAAAAAATACCTAATTTATTTGCTGTAAAAAAAGTGTTTTCAGTAACAAAGAATTGTTGGAATTTCCTGGAATTTCGGTCTTTTAAGTTAAAAGTTTGGGTTTTGTATGAATGTTATCGTATATTGAAGACGTCACATAGTGTTTAGCAATAAAATATTGGACAAACGTGTAACAAGTGAGTCCATATTTAAATGAAAACATTCAAGGAACACAAGTCTCAAAAGATTTGGGTATATCCATTGTTTTCAAGTCAAGTTCACTAACGGGTTGTGTAGAAAAAGTAAACATTATAAGAATTTGTTGTTGTAATTCTCAAATGAAAATAAGATTTTAACTTTTTGTGTGCTTTGAAAAGACTTTTTTTTACAAACTCTATACGTATATACAAATGTACTCTATATTGTTACGTTTTTATCTTTTTAAAAACGTGTTGTTATGAGTTCGTAGATTGTAGTTACAATAAAATAAATTTTGTATTTGATTTTAATTGAAAATCCTTTATTCAACACAGTTTTGTGCGCCACTGATTGTAAACTTTTTACAGGCAATAACAATTTTCTATTCTTAATTACTCCGTCTGTTTACAATCTTGTAAACAACAACAATTACTAGACAGATCTTTCTACTTAAGTATCTTCCAACCCGATCGTAGTTATAACTTTTCGATTAAAACCTTTTCAACCAGAGGTTATCCACACTTAACTCTCTTTACTGAGTTAACTCCAACTAAACTGGTTTTTTACTTCACGATTCACTTCACGAGTTTACTGTTTATAAACTCTCTTCAAACAAACTGCGCTCGCTGGGTTAACTTTACTTAAAAACTGCACTCGCTGAGTTTACGACACATAAACTGATTGCTGTTCGCATCGATGCGCTTTTTATATGGCTGAGTAAACAACACATCGAAAGCTCTCGAACCTCTCGATATTTCAGGTAGGTTCCATTTCTTTCTTTTAATTTCTTTTTAGTTCTTCTGTAGCCATGCGTATGTAAATATCTCCCTTTTTCAGATCTTAGTATTTGTTGTTACTTGTTTATTGTCTGTTACTTGTTTTCTTTGCTGCTTAATTATTGTTGTTGCCGTGTTATTTTTCTTTACTTTGTCTCTGCTAATGGTTGTTTTTGTAGATTTGGTTATTTGTAAACAGCACATATAGTTGTTCTTGTAGCTTTTTGTTTATTTATTTTAGCGATGTAATAAACGCTGTGATGTCCAACTTTATGTTCGTAACACTGCCGCCCACTTAAGCCTGTTCGTCCCGAATAGGCTCATTACTTCCTCTCCCGTAACTTGCTAATCGTTCTATGTGCACTACCTTCATTTTAGTTCTTGGGCTGTTGGGTCTCTGTATTCGGTAAACTACATCATTCAGTGTTTTGGCTACCTTATAAGGTCCATCCCAGTTAGTTGGCAACTTTGGAGATACTCTTTTCTTCCGCTGTGGATTATAGAGCAATACTAGTTGTCCCTCATGGAAGCCCTTAGCACATGCTGCTCGATCATACCTGGATTTCAATCTATCACGGGCCATTTCCAGTCGTGTATGTATTGTTTCATAAGAATCTTTGGGTTTTTCACTTTTCTTACCTTTACCGACTGGTGCTGTCGATTTGTGTTGCTGCAGATGATTTTGACTTCTTCTGACTGCATCTTTAGCCGAAATACATTCAGTGCACTTCGCTATCCACCCTGCCGCAGCTTGCTTGTATCCAACCCAATGATAACGCTGTTTCAATTTTTCAACTGTCATCGCCACGCCAAGATGCCGTCCGCTGGGTTTGAGGTTGTATTTCCGCCTGCACTTTCCCAGCTTCAGTATAAGCACCCGCTTTAAGCTATTCCATTGAGCCCAATAAGCTTTTATTAGAGGGCTATCTGCTGATATCTCTTTACTAGTAGACCATTTGTCTTTCTCTTTAGCTGCTATTACCTTTACCTCGTTAACCTCAAGATGTAATTGCCTGACGATAATGGTCTCTTTGGCCTTATCACCTGTTTTATCAGCGGCTATCTCACATTCGCCTTTACTCTTTTCACTCTCATAACAAGTTTCACTGGTACGTGGCAATCTCTTCATGTCACAGCCTATTTTATGCCCAACACCATTCACATTACAGCGCTCATTTACTTGTTTTCTGTTGTGTATACTTAAGCCTATCTTATTCGACTCTCCTCTTTTTGTAGGGTGATGGCTGTGAAAAGTTTCTGGTCTTATACAGCCAGTGTTTTCCCACTTCTCATTCTTCTGCGCGGTGCCCTACAATGCCTTTGAAATTGACCGCTCTTGCCACAGTTTTGGCACTTCCTTTTTGACCTTTGATTTTTTTCGGCCAAAAGACGCTCTACCACCTCTTTGATAGCTGCAATGAAATCTTCTTTGGTATTTACGGTTTTCTTTCCATACACTTGATGTACATGAGGCTTGGATATCTCTCGAGCGGTTTTCTGTGCCAGTGCGAACGCCGCGGTCTCCGCAAAGGTTGCCTTATGAGCAGCACACACCGCAGACATAATATCTAGGTCCCTTATACCAATAATGAATTCTTCGATCTTAATTTGCTCTACTAGTGGGTAAATTTCCCCTGGATAGGTTAACTGCACTAACCTCTCGACTTCCATTACAAAGGCCTGTAGCGGCTCATTAGCCCTCTGTGTTCGGCACCTTAACTCCATGCGGTATAAATTGCGTTTGTGCTCATCGCCAAATTTACGCTGTAGCACCACCATTAAGTCATTGTAATTGTTTCTGCAGCTGGCTGGCATGGTTTCTAAAATTTCTGCTCCAGCACCTTTTAACGCCAAAATTAATTCTAGAGCCTTCTCTTGATCGTCCCATCTATTTCTGTTGGCAATTGTTTCGAATTGGAATTTAAATACGAATAGGGGTGAGCTACCATCAAAGCAAGGTGTTTTTACTCTGCTAGAAACTTCTGGTATAATACGCACTGGTTCCGTTTGCTGGCACTGTAGACTGTTGATTTTCTCTTCCATTACATTCAATTTCTCGTCAACAGTTTTCTCAAAATTTTCCATTCTTGTCTCTACACTATCTACCCTTTTGCTTACCGTCGTATATATTTCTTGCAGCTTCTCTGTTGTTGCACTCGACGCTTCTTCAAATTTCTTTTCGATTTTTGCCAGAAAATTCTGGTTTTCGGCCAACATCAGTTTTTTCATTATCAGCTTTAGAAGTTTCTTTTACCTGCGCCAACAGCTTTTCATTATCAGCTTTAGGAATTTCTTGTGAACTCGCCAGAGCATTAATTTTCCATAAGCTTTTCATTATCAGCTTTAGAATATTCTCGTACCTCAGCCAAAAGCATTTTGGTTTGTAGTTGCATTTTTTCCATCATAGTGGCAAGCAGTGTATTGGTATCCGTATTACTTTTAGCTGAAAGGGCACTCAAAACCGGCTCTTCCTCATCATCAAATACGTGAGTATCAACGTTAATACCCCGCCGTTGAAAATCTTCATACAACCGCTTTTGCAATTCGGTCTTGGTTCCAGTTGACGGCAAATCCAATTTTGCCAACTCACGCCTATGGCGATCCACATTAAGTTCTCTGAACTTCATTCTATTATTTTATTTTAAAGGACTACAATCCCACTTCCGACACCAATTATTACGTTTTTATCTTTTTTAAAAAGTGTTGTTATGAGTTCGTAGATTGTAGTTAAAATAAAATAAATGTTGTGTTTGGTTTTAATTAAAAATCCTTTATTCAACACAGTTTTGTGCACCACTGCTTGTAACCTTTTTACAGGCAATAACAATTTTCTATTCTTAATTACTCCGTCTGTTTACAATCTTGTAGTCAACTCGACAGATCTTTCTACTTAAAGATCTTCCAACCCTTAAAGATGTTCGTAACAATATCATCAAAAATAATTGCAAGTTTTAATAAAGTAAGAAAGTACTTTATTATTGTAATTTTTTAAATAAGAAATTCAGAAAACAATTAAATACACATTCTTGTAGTTAAACATTTAGGTGGACAGAGATGGGTCTTTATGTGTATAAAGGCACATATTTAAAACATATTTTATTCTTTTCTTAATTTCTCTTCCCACTTCGAATAAACAAAATATAAAACAGTTGCTGGTTGTAGAATATAAGAAAATCCAACTGCATTTACGGTGCAAAACTAAAAAAATATAAAAAATAAATAAAATAAATAAATTACACAAGAACAACATTTTCCTATACTATATTTAAGCGTGTTATTTTTGCGGTTGTTTGGCTTTAAGCGAACGTTTTTTTTTTTTTGTGTAAAAACCAAAACAATGCCGTCGTCATCAATGACAGTGTTTGTGCAAATCTTTTTCTAAAGACAAAAGATTCATCATGTATTGATGATAAACAAGACCTGTTCAAAGAAATAGAAAAAAGGTGGTGCATTAAAAACATGCGAAAAATGTTTAATATAAAATGAGTTATACACTAAAAATTAACGAATCATTTTAATCATGCAAAAATATGAAAGTTTTTCTAAGATTCATATAAGAGTGCCAAGACTGATGTTTTAAAAGATTTATTTTTTAATGTTTTATGTTGGTATAATGAAACGTTGAGGATTTTATCTTAAAAAAATATTTATTTACATTCACATATAGTCATGTGAAAAATAATAGGGACACTTATATCAAAATAGTAAGAAACACAACTCTGTTTTAATATTGAAATATTTGTCAGAAAGATCTTATAAATTGTCTGCTGGAATTTCGAAGAAGTATAGAACCGTCATTTCAACAAAAAAATAAAAAAAAATATAAAAACATTGTACCGTTTCTCAGATGTATCCCTTTTTCTCTTAAGCTTTTAAGGAAAAACGCAATGCGTCCCTATTACTTTTCACATGACTATAATATAGTATACATATATATAATACATATTATGTATCTATTAGGGTTTGCGTTTAGTCGCAGTTTTTCATAATCGCGATTACTATTCGATTTTAGAAAGTCTGTCAATCGCGATTATCGATTATTCACAGTTTACTTAAAGCAAAACTAAAATTTATAATTCTTCAATTAAGAAAACAAAACAAAAGTAATATGCACTAGTTTTATAAAAACTAGTCAAAAATACACCTATCGCACTTGTATTGCTAAAGTGAGTCAACTCAAAATTAGGCAATTTTAATTTTTTGCAAGAATAAATCGTTTTCTTGGTCATATCTACCCACTGTAAAAATCTTACATCTTTTTTCTCCTTTTCCGCAAAAAAAAAATATATTTGCTAACCCTTTTGTGCATATTAAACAGATAATTTTTTTGCGACTAATGACAATTATAAAATTTTGAGTTGACTCACTTCAGCGGTAAAAGTGCGATATGTAAATACAACTTGAAAAGAATAACGCTAAGATGCGATTGTGTCTTGCGCAGAATAGCATGCTTTTGAAAATGCTCCTTCGCATTCTGTTTACAATGGCTTTACCGTTTGAAAAGTTTTGTGTAGTAAAGTTATATTTAATGTTTTAATCTTTGTTTTGCTGTACTCGTATTGTACTCGTATAGGACAAATTCTTGGCGCAATATGTCCAAATCTTCTATTAGAAGAGACTATCAATTTCTGTCTGTAACTACGATTCATATTTTCAATAATATCGTCTTAACTTGCTAGGACCTCATCATCTAAAACACTATATATCTTTCAAATTTCAAATTCATATAAGCGTTTAAGTAAATGTCTAGAACAGGGCTTGTCAAAAGCACTATACGCGGGCTTACCATATTTGATCAAAATGCCGATTTTTCAAGAAAATCCAAAAATAGGGCAACTTTATCTGTTTTAGTAAAATTTACAATTTTTGAGAACAGTGAAATACTTGCTACATATATAACCGTATGTTTTTAACTCAACGAATAATCGGACAAGGAACATATGAATACTTAAAATGCAAAAATCGGCCAATTAGTAACAATTTCTATATATATTGTAGTCTAGAACAGAATTGATTTGGACGAATTTTGTCATACTTCCGGCTCTATGAAGCTCAATATTTCTAATAAAGTCACTTTAAGCCAGCTTTGGGAAACCACTGGGTAACACAATTAAACCACCCAGTTTTTATTGGGTATTATATTAAACAAAAAAATCCTGGTGGGATTTTAAGTCTTTTTGTATAATCAGTAAAACGAATTTAATATTTAGAAAAAAGTAAATATAATTTATGTATTAGGTGTATAAACTAAATAATTTTTTAGCTCAAAATGTAATACTTTTTTTTAGGTAATGTGTTGACAAGTAAATCAAAATTCAGGTAATACTCGAATCTCGTCCAGAAGAAACATTTAGTCTTTTAAGACAATCCAATTTTTGATTTCTTCGAAAGGAGTGAAGCGGTGACCCGCCAAGCCATGTTGTATCCGTCGAAATAGCTAGTAGTAAGAAGAAGTAATGCATACGAAGAATAAAGCGGATGCGGTAAGATCTTTTCTAAAATTTTGTCACACAAGATGAAAACTTTGTCATGTTTTCCTTATATTCCGGCCATATTTCTAATAATTCAAGATACAAAAGCCCCTTGGCCCGACCAAGAGTGCAAAATAATAAAGCATAATAAATAACAAGACACAGTAATTGTACCAACAAATAAAAAAAAATTGTAGAATTGCACGAAATTTAAAAGCAGTAATAAAACTAGGGAGATCAAACGGTTATTATTCGGGAGGTTTTAACCGTTTTTTTTTTGGTTTTGTAGAATACCGGTTAATTTAACACAAATAATCGGTTTATTTAAATAAGTATAATTTTTATACGTTTTAATATTTTTTTATTGCAAATATGCTCACCGTTTAACTATTTGTATAAATTTAATTATTTTTGTATATATGGCAACTTTGAACGTCTCACATAGAACGTGACAACCAAGATAAATCGAAAAAGATATGCACTATTGAGCAACAATAACCTTTTATCATCTTCTGTAAATAATGATTGAATTTTATATATGGAGAATAATCAACTAAACTCATTGAAAGTCCACAAACCCACAAACGCCGGCTCCGAACGGCAGATATATTAGTTAGTGAAGTTTTTCACAGCCTAAATACACATAACCAGTTTCTAGTAATGTTGTGAGGTGATATCTCTGTTAAAAATTGTCAGACGTTGTGATCTGGGATTGAACAGACGACTTCTTTGTTGGAAGGTGGGTTCTTACGCAACATACCACAGTGACACACACACTATTATATACGTGGTGCATAAATTTATATACAGTGCTGTTCAAAATCTAAGCAAATTTTCTTGTCGAGGCAAATTAAGGACTCCTATATTACTAATAGATTTATTCAAAGTATAACATTTGATTTATGTTGTCTTATAATAACAATCTTTTAACTCCTTTCTCTACCAAGTAATACATCAAAAAGAAATTAGCTCCTTGAATAGCTGTTCGAATCTTAACTTAATTTATATTGTTAGTATTGATTGCCACTTAAATTTTATGCTCTTCGTCAGCTTCTGCTTATTTTTAAAACGACGTGGGCCAGATCTGTGCGTCAAGAATTAAGAACAATTTTATTTAAATAAAAAATCGGTTAACAGGTTATTAAAATTATTAGTAACCGAAAACCGGTTTTTTAAAAAGTACTACTTTTCGAATTATTCGGAAACCGGTTTTTGAAAAAAGTCGAATAATCGATCTCCCTAAATAAAACCCAATAAAACATTGGCTGGGTTAAAAAAACAGGTTTTTGCCAAACACACTTTAAACTGTCGACACTTTGATGGACTTCCCTAGCCAGTTCATCCAAACAATGTTCAATTACATAAATTTCTGAGTTCAACGCGGAATTTTCTTAAAGTTTGGAATAGTTACAGATTAACGAGAGCTTTGTGACACCTGACGTATGTTTGAGATTGTTATCTTGATAGAATTCGCTGTTAATGGCTATACCCAATTTCCCTGAACTTTGTTTTACATTTTTTCTTGAATATTGAGATAAGCAAACGTGACCATTGTGCTAACAATAAAATGCAATATATTTGTATAACTTTAATTTTATTTTGTTATTTTTATATAATTTTATATGTTATAAACATTGCAGAATTGTTCTGTTTTGTTAGTTTTTGTTATAAAAGTATCATTATCGTATTTAAAATGGGAAATTCTAATTTTTTTTTTTTTTTTTTTTTTTTTGTCTGGTACCCTTGACTATACGGAGTAAATAGATTCTCTTTCTCTCACATCTACATGTGCTCACACATTAAATAACAACAAACTATCAGTCTCTCAAAAGAACACTTAGCGAAATGTTTAATTAAAGGTTTTTGTGGTAAACCCAAATGTATAGTTTGCCAACGCACGTTGTCATGCTGCAGCACATATGACGTAGCAAGACGTTATAATACATTTATTATTAATATAAAAACTAATCTCATTTTATTTGTTAAAAAAATATTTAAATTTATACCAAATATACTTCAATACTTTAAATATATTTTGCGGTTTATACTTCTTTTTTACTTTAAGTTTCTCTAAGTACATTGAGTACGAGAGAACCCACACACATACAAAATGTGTTTGATGAGCCCTGGTCTAGAATAAATAAATAAATTGCTGACATAAGATAAAGACGTGTTTAAGCGGAAATAAAAGTGTTGTATAAATGAATATTAAGCTGTTGTATTAAGATAAACTTTAAAAAAGTTATAGTGTTGTAAATAATAAAACTGTAGCAACAATAAAGCGGTGTAAATTTTATTTTAACGCAAATTAAACGAAGATGGTTAAAACGTAACAATACAGTGTGTATTTTTCATATATGTTGTTTTATCGATTATTTATTGGTATCTTTTTTAAAAGAGAAATAGCGATTAAAATGGGCTATAATCTGAAGCCCCTGGACTCAACGAAAATGGAATTCAGTACTACTTAGTGATGAATCCATTTTTGAAGTTTGCGTTGGTGATAAAATGAAACAAGTTATTCGTAAAAAATATTACGTTATGTTAATGTTTTTCGCCGAAGGTTTTGTCAGATTTTAGAGACATACCTATTCGCATCGATACCCATGATAAGTTCTTTTGATAGATTAGTTTTTCAGCAGGACGGAACATCTTGTCATACAGCTAAATTCACAAAAAAGTTGTTTCAAGACGACGGAAAATTTTACATATATTGGCGTTATTTTAGTCCCAACATTAATTCCATTGAAAACCTCTGGGCATTAATGAAGAGACTGCGAGGCTGCGTAATGCATCCCAAATAACTTTAAAGGGGTAAAGAAATTTTGGCTTCAATTACCCAAGAAAAGTGTTAGGATTTTATAAATACTATGAGTAAGCCTTAAAATGTTGTTATAAAGAGTAAAGGAATTGCAACACAGTCTTAAGGTCCATCCAATTGCATCCAATTGCAGTGGTCTTATTTACATGCACTAAGAAATTAGTAGAGAGATAATTTTAAGAGTTTTTCAAAAAGTATTGAATTTATCTTTAATTCTTTTACGAATTCTAATAAATAATCGAGTATCTCTTAAAAAATGTGATTTAGTAGTCAAGTATTGTTAGATAAAGTACAAATGAATATATTACATACATATGTCAAAAGAGCACGCTGTATGAATGTATGTATGTATGTGGTAACAATTGCATTTGAAGTGCATATTACAAATTTGTGATAATTTTTCAAAATATACTTTATTTAGTATTTCAACAATATTATTCTATCAATCATTAGTATTCTAGAAGTATTATTTCTTTGTGATAAACGTTTACATTGGATTGCTGTAAAATTGCATTCCTCACTGAAGAAAATTTAACCGCTTTTCGTACAACTTCTAAGCAGTTATCTATATTTTAATTAACATTTAGTTTACCGCCTTTTTACATAAGCATGGTGCGATTAAATTCAGTCGTACCATTAACAGTGCGACTACGATTAAATTGTAGGATTTATCGCGATTACGATTACGATTAATATCGATTTGCAATCTCTAATATCTATCTTGTATTACGTCTCAGTTAAATCAGACTTGTATTAAAGTTATTTTTTCATAAGGAACTGAACATTTTTAAAGATTTCTGTATTCTAATTTGGTCTCAAAGGACCAAATTCGTTAAACTTGATGGCTTAAACATGCACTTGGACACAAAATCAAATCAAAATCAAAAAGCAGCGATAATAGATACCAGTTTAGCGAATGTGAAAGCGAATATTAAAGTATTAGTTAGTAAATTTATTATATAAAAATGAATTTAATAAGAACCAAATTGAAAGGAAGAAGTAATCAAATAAAATCTTAATACAAATAATATCTATGTAAATAATAAATATAAAAATAAAATGTTTAAGTAAGAGCTTTGATGCTTTATTACCCTTAAGAGTAAAATGATTAGAATCATACATTAAACCAGATCCGCTAAGTAATTGTTTATTAGGAACACTACCAGAAGGAGTGGCGAGAAATTCGCATGCTGTTGTAATCAATAATTTTTTATTTTAAGTGATTTTTCCTCCCATCTCAGCAATGGATCTTTAAAAATGTGAGTTTTTGTTTCTTTGTTGTGCTCATCAAATAAATTTTGTGCGTCAAAAACTGTTATATAATCAGTACTATAAGGTATCGCAATACATTAACAACTGAGCATAATCATATCATCATATACATATTACTTCTAAAATGAGTTTTTTTTGTCGGTTGCAAATAGCTTATCTACTACTGCATCAAAATTAATTCATTTTAAAGATAAATTTCTACTCTAATGACGAAAAACAGTGAGAAGGTTTATAGTTTTCTATATTACGGTTTAACATAATATATTTTGTTGTTGCTAAAACCGTTCCTGGTTAGATTGTTGTCGGCTATACAGCATTTGTTTTGTCAAGTATAATAATAAAGGTTCGTTTAATAAGTAAGTAATGTAATAGGTGTCAAGAAAACAAGCACCTAAATAACAAATAAACAACATGTCATTTATATTAAAACAGGTAATTGCTTTTAAGCTTTGTTTTCTATCACAACAATCCTCTTCAACATACGAGTACATATTACTTCTGAAATATGTTTTTTTGTTGGTTAATACAGGGTTGTTTAATATATAGTGTCAGGTGATGTTAAACTTTAATAGTTAAATTGCTTTCAGGAAATAAGTGCACAAACAACGTAAAGACAACGTGTAATTCAGATTCAAACAAGTGTGTTCTTCTACACATACTTTCGTCATCAGATATGTTTTAAAGGTGTTGTTTTTAAGGAGTTGCAAACATCTTCACTACTGCATGTTGTCATCAATGCAATGTTTGTTTTATTAAGTATAATAATACTGAGTCATTTCATATATAGGACCAAATAATGTCAAACTTTATGTTAGTTGCATGGATCACCATTACATCAATGTCCTACCATGGTATCGAACATCACATTCGGTTTTTAAAATATGTGTAACTGTCTTAGACACATCGGTCTCATCGTTTCGCTCTCACACAAAGGATGCCCAACTTGTTCTTTAACAGATATCATAATTTTTGATGAAATTTCAATGGTCTCATACGTAAACTAAGCATTGCCAATTGCCTTATATATGACGTTAGAAATAATAACCTCCCTTATGGTAACAAAATAATACTGATTCGTGGTCATTTTCGCCAGGTATCATCCATTGTGAGAAACCCCAATAGAACAACAAAATATAATAAGGGCGATTTTTTGCCCTTGTGTTAAACCTCATAAGTTGACTCAAAACCAGAGTTTGATTGATCATTCTTTTATGGAATGGTTGCTAAAATTGGGTATCAGTGTTTTAGAACCTCCAACAAGTTACAATAATGAAGCATAGTTATTGTTGTTATGATGCAATTATTGCCACCATTTTATGCCAGATAAATCAATGAACAAAATGTTTCTCAAACGTCAATTTTGTGTCCTAAAAATTAATGAGTATACTAAAATTAATTCACATATTAGTTCCAATTTGTCATTTGGAGAAAAGATTTACTTTAGTTCTGATTGTGTTCAACAGAAAACAGGCAATCCTTAGTTGTGCCCAAAAGAATTTTTGAATATATTAAATGTAAATTAGAGACCTTAATGATAAACAGGGATTAATAAATGGTACATGGTTAATCTAAACTAGGGAGATCGGACGGTTATTATTCGACCGGTTTTAACCGGTTTTTTTGGTTTTGTCAAATACGGTTTTTTCAAAATCTTCATTTTTCGAATACCGTATAAACCGGTTAGTTTAACTCGAATAACCGGTTAATTTAAATAAGTATAATTTTTATACGTTTTAATATATTTTTTTATTGAAAATATGCTCATCGTTTATAAATTTAATAATTTTTGTATATATGACAGCTTTGAACGTCTCAAAAAGAACGTGAAACCCAAGGTAGATCGAAAAAGATATGCACACTTGAACAAAAATAACCATTTCTCATCTTCTGTAAATAAATATTGATTTTTTTATATGGAGAATGATCAACTAGACTTTTTGAAAGTCCACAAACCCACAAACGTCGGTTCCGAATGACAGATATATTAGTTAGTGAAGTTTTTCACAGCGTAAATACACATAACCATAATACTAATCGATGTTGAAAATTATCAGATGGTGTGGCCTGGGATTGAACTTTTTGGTTGGAAGGTGGGTTCTTACCTAACATACCACAGATTTATTCAAAGTAAAACATTTAATTTTTGTTGTCTTAGGCACCTAAATTATAACTATAATAACAATCTTTTAAATAAAATAACAATCTTTTAAATTCATTCTCTACCAAGCAACAACAACACAAACGAAATTAGCTCCTTGAGTAGCTGTTCGAAACTTAAGCATTTTTCAGCACATTGTGTAATAATCTTTGCTTTTTATTTTATTAGTTGCCTTTAACTTTTAACTCTCGATCAGCTTCTGCTTATATTTAAAACGACGTGGTCCAGCTCTGCACTTCAAGAATTAGGAACATTTTTATTTAAATAAAAGAACCGGTTGATTGAATTATTATTAAACGAAAACCGTTTTTGTTTTAAAGTGCTACTTTTCGAATTATCGAAATCAAATCACACTTGGCTGAGTACACCATCACTACAAAATTCATTCAATCCGGTAAAACTGTACTACTTCTGATCCAAATGTCGCCTTTGGGATGAAAAAAAATTTCATGTAAAAATTGCCTGCGCTATGAGTATTAACAAGGCATAAGGTCAAACACTTCAAAACGCAGGATTGTATTTACTTAAACCTGTTTTTACTTATGGACAGTTATACGAAGTTTTTAGCGAGTACATGCGCTTAAAGGTATTTTTGTTTCTGTTAAAGATTCGAACAGAAAGTAAATAATTACCACATCATAACCCAAAAATAAAAAATACTTTTAAATTATTTAATAAGAACAGGAATTAATATCATTTAAAACGATAGATATATGAAGTCACTAATATTATATTTTGTATTTTCACTTTATTATGTTACAATAATTACCACTAGGGGTGCAAAAATTTACACGGGTCATCTAGTATATATATTATTTCTAAAAGATATTTTTTGTCGGTTTCAAATATCTTCCACATTACTGGATCAAAATTTATGATTGATGATTAATTTTAAAGATTAATTTCTATCCTAATAACGAAAAATAGTAAGAAGTCTTAAAGTTAATGTTTTCTTTTAAAAAAATACACTCTTAAGCCTTAAGGTTCATATTTTTCTATATTACTGTTAACGTAAAATATTTTGTATTAAATGTATTAATACAGGGTTGTTTAATTTAAAGTGTCAAGTGATGACAAACTTTAGCACTTAAAGAAGTTTCAAGAAAATAAGTACATAAGTAACGCATAAACATCGTGTCTTGTAAAGTCAAACAAGTAATTATTCTTAAAATATGATTTTCTATCACAATCATCATCATAATCATCATATATATTATTGCTTAATGGAGATGTCAGATTCTGGAGAGGTAAAGTGTGTACATTTAAAAGGAAAAAAGAGTACAAATTCTAAAAAAGAGTAGAGTTTTCTATCATAACTATCCTCATCATCATACATATTATTTCTCAAAGAAGATTTTAGTCGATTGGAATTGCCTTCCTTATTATTGCATGTTGTCGGCAATGCTGTGTTAGTTTTATCCACTGTATTAATACAGGGTTGTTTAATATATAGTGTCATGTGATGTTAAAATTTAAAGATTAAATTTCTTTCAAGGAATAAGTGTACAAATAACGTAAAAACAACAAATTTGATACCAGTTGAATGGACTGGCATTGCAGTTAATCTCATATCAGGAGGTCGAGCATAAAAGTTGGTTTTAAAAATACGTATATCTTTCTGAGACACATCGGTCTCATACTTTCGCTTTCACATAAAGGATGCACATCAAAACAGTTCTCATCATTTGGGATGACAATTCAATGGTACCCAAACATTCGCTATGCGTTGCCGATGGCCTTTTAAAGTAAATTATGAATTATAACTTTCCTTATGATGAAAAAAATAGGTTTCGTGGGGATTTTCGCTAAGTCTTATCAGTTGTGAATGTGAATGTTGAATTCTTGATAGGCTTAAGTGGAGGTGTTTATGTGAACATAGGCTCTCACGTGGTGACATATCCACCATTTTGGTTTCAGATCTGCTGATGTTCATTAGGAAGGCATCAAATCTGCTGAACGACTATAAACCGGAAGGGGCACAATAGATCCCATGGGTCACAGTGTCCGCAATAGTGCCTGGTCAGGGATAATAATAATAATACCAGTCGTGAATTCTTGAAAATACTGTAAAAAGATCGCCCTTATGCTCTTATGGTTAAACCCATTAGTTGACTGAAATATGAGATCAAATGATCCTCCTTTTACAGAATGGTTGCTAAAATTAGGTAACGGTGAGTTAGAAGCTCCATCAAGTTACAATAATGAAGCATTTAAGATTCCGAAGCATTGTTATTATAGTTATGATACGATTATTAGATTCATTTTTAATTTTAGATAAATCAATGAACAACATATTTCTCAATTTTACTCAACCTCAATACAATAGCAAAAATCGAAGATTATTATATTATGATTGCTCAGTTGTACCCAACAGAACTTTTAAGTACACCTCTCAAATTGATTTTAAAGAATAATGCATTTATCATTTTAATTCAAGATTATAATACTAAACAGCGATTAATAACAAGTGTGATGATATGAAAAAATTTTCCAAGGCATAAGATCAAAACTTCTTAAAAGGGAGGATTTTATTTACCCGAGGAGGATTGTTTTTTCTCATGGACAGTTATACGAAGATTTTCACGGATACGTGCGTCTAAGGGTATTTTTGTTTACGTTAAAGATTTGTACGGGCAAAAGTAAACAATAATCACCTCATAACCTCAAAGATTGTTTTAAAGAAATAAATGGTGATCCAAGCAAATCGCACGATGTTAATTGTAAATAAAACAAAAAAGTTTTCAATGAATTATTTTAATATTTTTATTAGGACAAAAAGATCTATGACAATTATGTGTGAAACAAAATATAGGCCAAATGCTTGCCAAGGCTTCGGTGGCATACCTTTATCCGTCGATTCATATTTTCAATGACTGTGAGACATAACTGAGTTTAAATGTCGTTAATGTTCCGAATTATCTCATCCTTTAGCTCTTGAATTGTTCTTGGTTTATTGACGTACACTTTTTTTTTAAATATCTATAAGGAAAGAAGTCTAACGGTGTTAAGTCACACGATTGTGGCGGCCAATTAACATCGACATGAGAATAGATAACGCGGTCATTGAATTTCTCGTGCAAAAGAGTCATTGTTCCGTTGGCTGTGAGGCAAGTGGCACCATCCTGTTGGAAACACATATCGTCCAGGTCCATATCCTCAATATCTGGCCACACTAAGTCCGTTATCATCTGGCGATAGCTAACACTTTCACGGTAACTGCTTGGTCGAACTACTTTTCGAAGAGGTACGGCCCGATTACGCTGCCATCCCGAAGGAACTGAGCGAGCATGAACAGGTGTTTCCGCATTTCCTACAGACATAATTTGATAAAATTTCCGCATAATTCTCTTCATTGTGGTCGATTACGAAGTGAACGAAATGCATTTTGATTTGAACGCCCATTTTCATATTTTTTTTATATTTTCAATTATGTACCTCTCAATGTTGATTTTGTCGAATACCGAAACAAAGAAACGTCAAAATAAGTTGGGCAAAAAACTTGACGTTAAGGTGTGACCCACATTATGTTTGGACCAAATAAATAAATATAATGAAGTCACCACTTAATATCCTCACTTATCATCAATATCAATTTCTTTCGGATAGCATTTGATATCTGTTAGCTTATTTCTGAATTTGTTTTTTATCTGCGACATTGAAGAAAATGCAGACTCGCAGATATATATGGTGCCAAACATTGCAAAAAGGTTTAATATTAAATCCCTAACAATTGGATATTTTTTGGGGCAAACATTTTTCCAAAAGTTGCCACCCAGTGTCTATTTCTCTTCTATATTATGTGGTAGATTTTTTAACGAACATGTTAGAGGATAATTTATATAATCCATTGCAAACTCAAGAAATCTTTAAATCTACCTTGAAAGTTTTCCAAAAGTAAATTTGTTTCTTCTTTTATTTTTTCTAATTTTTCTGCATTTGGAAATTGTGTAAAAATTATCTGAATTTTTGGAAAATTGGATAAATCTTGGCATTGAATTTGATTTTTCAAAATGAAAAGTTTTCTTGAAAACTCATTTATTGCATGCATAGTTCTGTAATATTTTTATCTTTGCTGTATAAAACAGGGTTTAAAATATTAATGTGATGTGTTATGTCAGCAAAGAAGGCTAAGTCGTAGAGAAAAAAAAGGGCATTTTAAAACATTTTAAATGTCTGCATCTTTGATACAATCCTGTGATTGGAAAAAAAGTTCTAACTCCGATCTAAGATTGAGAAGACGCTCTAAGCATTTTCCTCGACTTAGCCATCTAACCTTCGTAAACATTAACTCGTCACCATAATCTGCATCTATTTATTTTAGAATCGCTGTTAGCTTTATATTTATTCCTTTTTATTCCTGCTCTTAGCAAATGTCCGACGAAACCCTGTTTTTGCCCAACCATTACTGCAAATAGCAGATAATATTTCTTTTTCTATTAGAGGTAAATCATATTTGCTAAAAGCATCATAAATAGCTGCGCCAGTGACACTTCCATAAAAGGACTCGATTTTAATATCTCGTCAAATGAGTTAAAAGAATTTTCAACTATTCTTAAGCAATAAATCATTTGATATGTCTACACTTTCATCAAAACACACGGACAAGTATTTAGTATTTTTTATACGTCTATCGTTTCCCATTGCATAAATAGCCCTATATCATCCGTCCGGCATGCTACTGTTTCACGAGATAAAGGCATTTAATTTATATTCTCCATTTTTGTCCCTACTTCTCCAAATGAATGCATTATGGATAAGCATAGTTATTTAAAAAATTCCATCTTCAAAAGGACGACATTTTTTTTGCTAAAGCTAAACTAATAATATATGTAGCTTTTATTTGGTTATCAGTGGTGCAATCCAAAAAACTTACTCGCATGTCTATTTTGAACATAAAAATTTTCTTAAGTTTTTTTTACCAATAAGTAATAATAAGTATCATTTCCAGAAACACATTGCAGGATGTATTTTATCATAATGTCGCTTAAGACAAAATACAAAAATATTTTTTATTACTTGATTATAGACAAGGCATTCAGCTTCATTAAATGTATTGATAAATAAAAAAGTGTTTCCCACTCAACATGCCACATACTCATTCATTAATTTCTTTCAAAGTCTTGTAAAGAAATATATATTCATACAAGCATAAAAAAACTTGCATAAATTTATGTAGCTTATTATCAAACTTCTCAGTGTAATAAGCAACATTTTAGCTCTTTTCTATATCACGTGAAATTAAAAAAAAAAAACACAAAAACATGATATACAGTCCCTCCTCTTTGGCAATAAGCAAGCGACTGAATTAAAATTGTGGGGCACACATATATTTTTGTTGTAGGTATGGTTGCCATTTGAAATAATATAAACAAAGCGTATGCATTTTTTTATAGAAGATTTTGTAGCAGTGGTGCCAACTTTTTATGATCAAAACGCGCAGACCTCCTACATAAAAAGCTCCAAAACGCGCTAAATTATAATTTAAGTTACTATTTGTAAACAAAACGCGCTATAAAAAAGCGTTAATAATATTTAAACACTGAAAATTACACTGAAATAGTAGAAAAAAGGTATATAATTAAATTTTTTTTCTTTATAAAGATATTTTAATAATTTGAACGATTACTTATATCATGTTCACACATAAGCCTTAATTGAAAATTAAGACGTTTTAGACCTTAATTGTGCTCAATGTACCATACAATGACACAACTAATAAATTGATCAATTAGTAATTAATTGTATTAATTGAGTCGAATTTACAATGCAACCCTATGTAAAGTATGTAGAATTGGTAGTGGTAACTCTATATGAAGTGTGTTCTGTGAGAATTGACGACTATATGAAATATGCAAACAACGTATCCATACAAATTTTCAAATAGCAGTTTTTTAAATCATTAATTTTTAATAAAATAAATATTACAATAAATAATATTTTTTACACAGTCTTAAATAAAGAGGTTTTACTACTTAAAATAAATAAAAAAAACGGCACTTGAACTATATCGGTTTTTAGAAAAATAATAAAACTCAAGCAAATAAGTTTTCACAAATGAAATGTTGTCTTAGTATTTTCAGCTACCAAATGCTAATTAGATCAATAATAAAGCTATATGTGAACATCAAATTTGATAGTTCTTTTTAAAAATGAATTGACTCCATTTAAATCAATGTCTGAACATGGTATTAAAAATAAAATTTAAAACGATTCAAAGCAAAACAACCAATTTAAAAACTTTTTCTTCATTTTTGGGCTCAGATGTAAAATAAAGATAATACCCATCAGAGCTGGTGTTAGGAAAGGTTGTATTCCTTCTCCACTGCTGTTTAACATTGCCCTCGATTGTATGTTGCAACGTGGTATAACCTATGGACTTAACACAAAGTTGAAATACATAGATTACTCATATGACATCTATCTCCTAGCTCACAAATATTGTGCAATGTAAAGAAAGCTGCATTCTTTACAGTCAGAAGAGAGTGGTCTTACAGATAATCATCTCCAAAATCAAAATTATGTGAATCAAATCAAAAACAAGATCACACCGAGTTACTGTAATGAAGGAAGTTGTGAGAAAGAATTGAATTGGGCACACTCTGAAGAAACGAAACTACGATTTTACAAAACTGGTTATTGAATGCAACTCACAGGGAAGCAGAAAAATTGGAATATTTTTCTTAAAAATATTAATTTTCTTTAGTTTTATTTAAAATAACTTATAAACCAAATTTGAGACACTTTTCAAAAACGTTATTTCTATTGATTTTTGTACAAACACTATCTGGAATAAAATAATTTTCTCAGCATAAAGCATTTTAATTCCATAGTTTATATGATTAATGAGTTTACTGAAATTAGTAACTTCCTGTTTCTTACAAAATTTCAATTATAAACGCGCTTTTTGGTAGTTCAAACGCGCTAAGGATAGCGCGAAAGGCGCTAGATTGGCAACACTGTTTTGTAGCGCTGTATATTTTTTACAATAACAAACTTTTGATAAGAAAATAAAACAAAAATATTTTTTAAGGATTTAGAAAAGCATTATCCAAAAATGCAGTGTGATATATAATTGGAAAGACTATGTAATAAATATTGTAATATTCACGAAGAGAATAAAAAATAACAGCCCAAAAACTTCTTAATCTGCTCTAGAACCTCTCGATATTTCAGGTAAATTCGATTTCTTTACATTTCTTTTTCTTTAGTTCTTATGCAGCGATCTTATCGTAAACGACTTTTTTGTTTCGGGACTTAGTGTGTTGCTGTTGTTTCTTATTTGTTTCGTTATCTGTTTGCTTTGATGTTGTAGTTTACTTTTATTAGTAAACAAGCACGTATTTGTTTTTGTACCTTTTGTGTATTTTTTTATTGCGTGCATTTGGTGATCGATGGTAGTTGTTAGTGTTGAGTTTATTTATATTTTTAAAATTTTAATAAATTACAGGGTGTACAACTCAATTTCGCAACAATATTGTTATGATTTCACCTTTTATAGACGCATTTTTAGTGACGCTGGTTCCACTGTTTACAAATATTATGTCTCTCTTCAAACGGGCTTTCTCGTTTGGTAATCATAGTGTTCTCATTTAAAGATCTTCCGATGGCTCTTGTTTTCAAACACGACTTTCTCCGTGCAGGACTTAAGGTACAATCAGATTTCACTTACTTCATGCGCTCTGCTTTTCTTCATATTTATTTAAAATAAATTCAAAAATTTGTATGAACAAAGATTACAGTAAACCAATATGACTGTGCAAATTAATGTAGGGAAAAGCATATTTATTTTGTTGTTGTGCAAACAAAAATATTTATATTAATCTGCATCGAATATATATTTTTTTATAATCTATACATGTATATATATAATACGTTTCGCTTCGATTTAATTCATTATGTTCAGTAGACGTTTTTACTTCTTCAACATCCGTATCAATTTCCATTCCTACAATTTTCATTGCCTCATTTTAGTTCGATTTGCAGTTACTACTGGACGACCTTGATTAAACAATTTTGGAGACCATAAATTTTGCCAAAAAAATTGTGGTTACAGACGATTTTTCGATTTTTATCGAAATACTGAAAAAGTATTTTTTAATTTGTTCATAATAAAGTAGACATCACTTCCTTCCTTTTAAGTTTCTTTCAAAAATAAAAGAAATAAGATTAGGATGAGCTTCATCCCGCTTAAAATAAGCTTCAACCCACTTTCTTTTCATCAACAAACTCCACTCTGTCCAAGTATTCAAGGAAAGTTTGTATAAATCCATGACTCTCATTGTTGACTTGAACTGCAGATCGAAAACCCTAATCAGCATAGAATGAGTAGCTATTAAAGCAATCAAAAACTGTATCAATTTGTTCTATAAACTCTGCTGTTTAAATTTTGAAGTTTCGACTATGGTCCTAATGGCAGCGGCAACTGTTTTACTAAAAACTTGTGCTACAAATTTGACGCGCATTTTTTCAAAGGAATTGAGAAAAATGTATTGGCGTGGGTACATTTTAGTTTTTGCATTTATCGTCATCTCGTATAGTTCTTTAATTACTTGAAAACTGGCATTTTCATCTGGTGTTTTAGTATGAAAAAATATACATACAAAACACTTTTTGTCCACTACTTTTAAGGATATTCCAAGATTAGGGAAGCATTTTCTGTTTGTTGAGCTCTGATTACACACTAGGATATACATTTGTATACTAATGGTTTATAAAATTCCATTGAAAAATGCATACCTAGCTAAAAATGTTACATTTTTCAAATGGCATTTTTGATAAATTACACTGGTCTATAGCAAAAAACGCCTTTACATAAAACTATACGGAATATAATGATTTTGATGCGCTGAATTTAAATCCGTTTTCAGTTTTTTTCCATCGGGCTCAAATTTATTTTATGGGCGTGGCAAATTTGTCGCCCAAAATATGGTAGTTATATCAATATATTTCATCATAACTTGAAAACGGCTTGACCGATTTGAATGCAATTACCACCATATTTTTAGAAGCAAAATTTCGTATAAATCAACTCAATAATAATTTTTTGTGTTTTCAACATTTTTGGAGTTATTCGTAACTTAGTTGCGAAAAAAAAATTTTCGCGCAAAATTATAGCAATTTTTTTTTTTCAAAAAGTCATAAACAATTTTTCAGAATCAAAATTTTACATTTTAAGCATTTAAATTAAGCTTTAATTTAAATGCTTAAAATGTTAAGAATAAAATAAGCTATAAATCATGAAAATAGATTGGCTAGTGTTGATTTTATTTGAAATGAAATTCAGGTCCCTAACTTTGACCAAAAATAGCGAAAATTAATGTATTTTTTTTCTTTTATTTCCAAAAGGCTATGAAAAAATTCTTAGGATATAAGTTTTACATTTTAAGCATTAAAATGAAGCCAGATATGTTGGAAGTAAAATAACCCATAAATACAGGTGCTTCACTTTTACAAAAATGTGTAATACGTTATTAGCAACATACAAAAATAATGCAGGGAAATGTCTGGTAGTAAAAAATACATACTAGGGAGATCGATTATTCAACTTTTTTCAAAAAAAGGTTTTCGTATAATTCGAAAAGTAGCAATTTAACAATTCAAATTATTCAAATAACCGGTTAACCGGTTCTTTTATTTAAATAAAATTTTTCTTAATTCTTGAAGCACAGAGCTGGACCACGTCGTCTTAAAAATAAGCAGATGCCGACGGAGAGCTTAAAATAAAAGGGACACTCAATACTAACAATAATTCTAACAAATCTCATAAAACTATTCCAAAACGGTGTGCGGAGGCTATAAAAAACAAAGTACTGAAAGTTACTCAACACTTAGAGCCCCACGTCACACAACGTGTGACCATGGGTATTCACAATGTCACATAAAGTAAAACCACCAATGACCTCGGGTGGTCACATTGTCCTTACTCATCAATATACAAATGTCCACCGGTGTGGCACGTGGGGCTCTAAGTGTTATGACTCTGCTACTGAAGGAGCTAATTTCGTTTTTCTTGTATTACGTGGCAGAGAATGAAATTAAAAGTTAGTTACTCATATTATGTTTTAATTTAGGTGCCTTAGATAACAAAAAATAAATGTTTTACTTTTAATAAATCAGTTAGTAATATACGAGTCCTTAATTGTCTCGACAAGAAAAGTTGCTTAGGTTGTAAATTCATGCACTACGTATTTAATAGTGTGTGTGTCACTGTGGTATGTTAGGTAAGACACCTGCCTTCCAAGTTGTCGTCGGTTTAATCCCATGCCACAATATCTGAAAATTTTCAACATATATCACCGCACAACATTAGCGACTAGTTATATGTATTTACACTGTGAAAAACTTCACTAACTAATATACCTGCCGTTCGGAACCGGCATTTGTCTGTCGCTTTTTGAGTTAATCAAAATATATTTCCAGTTAAAGAGACACAATTTGATACAATACACACAATTCAATGAAAAGAATGTTAATAAATTTTGAATTTAACAGTCACAACTAAAAATTACCTCCTATTTACAAACTTATTACAAAAACTAACAAAAAATTAGTAAACTGTTCTCTAAGATTGTTTACTTAAATGTGAAACTGAGTTTGATTATTTAAATAAAACTATGTTATTAGAGACAGTTTTATGCCTCTTCTGAAAACTTACAAATTTTGAGTTGTGACTGTTCAAGATTTAATGTGCGACATATAAAAATCAATATTTATTTACAGAAGATGAGGGAAAGTTATTGTTGCTCAAGTATGCAAATCTTTTTCGATCCACCTTGGTTTTCACGTTTTTTGTGAGATGTTCAAGGTTATCATATAGACAAAAATAATACCTAAACCGGTTATTCGTGTCAAATCAATCGGTTTATTCGGTATTCGAAAAATGAAGATTTTGAAAAAACCGTATTGGACAAAACCAAAAAAAAAAACGGTTAAAACCGGTCGAATAATAACCATCCGATCTCCCTAATACTTACATACATACACATATGTATATGAAAATAAACATGTTCCGAAGAATTGGTCGCCATACAGATGAAATGTTCAGATATATGATTTTGTGCTTGTATTTTCACGTAAATTCACGTGTATCGTTCATGTATAAATAACGATCATGTTCGTGATTTTGTGGTTCACTCCATATCATTCGTTTCATAAATGGCATGATCTTACTATTGCCGTCAAGCCAACCTCTTAAAACTATTGAACAAATATTATAACATATTTTTGGGGGCCAATATTTGTGTATTGTATGGCATTGTGATTTTAAATTCCCAACAGATATGGCAGAACGAATTTTAAGAATTTTTGCAAGTCCAAGCCCTTGACATACTGTAATCTAAAACAAAAATCCATTATAAGTAAGCTAAGTATATGTAAAAATTTTGCAACACTTATCAAAATAAAAAAAATATATTAAACGGAAATAGTCCTTAGAGTACCTTTCAATATTAACTTTTGGTTTTGATAAAATCAAATATCGGATAGGATTTGCCTTTTCGGTATCGCAAACAAGTGTACTCAAAAGTGTATTTTGTACTGGATTTTTTACAACAATAATAACAAAATTGTATTCTTAAAATATTTTTTACCTACCATGGCCATTAAAAATTAAGTGGAGACTTAGTTTGAAAGTTTCTTTTTATATTGTAAAAATGTGCGCGTATGTAAAGGGTCCGCCATCTAACGTTTTTTTTTTTCAACTAGTGCTTATTTCGTGAATGGTAACACTTAGATCATGTCTGATTTGACAGATAATTAGTTTTATCCTTCCGCTGAACGAATATGGTTATGTATACGCTTGAACAACGCTGGAAAATATTGCGACATTACTTTGAAAATCATGATAATGTTGCAGAATGTGTGCTAAGATTGCGTATGGATTTTGGAAGAAGAGAAGCACCGTCAGCTCCGTATGTTCGTTATCTTGTGAAAAAAGTGAAAGAATCACCCTCATCGATAAACCAAAGCGTGAAAAGCCAAAAACAGTGCGTACACCCGAATATTGCAGGTGTGGCAGAAAGTGTGCGTGAAGCGCCATCAACATCAATTCACCGTCGTTCTCAACAATTGAACATTTCGGAGACATTATGTACATTTACGTTAAACAAGATTAATATTTGTGTAATTTAAAACGTTTAAAACATAATTTCGATTATTGTTTTCGTTGCATTCAAAATAGAAGGTTATTTCATTCGAGAACAAAATTTTTTAACTTTTGTATTTAAATAAAGAAGTTCTAGTCTAGAACAAATTTTATAAAGAAATTTTATTTTAGTGCGTATGGTTTTTTTATAAAGCTTTTGTGTGTAAAAAATATTACGGTCTCGAAACAATGAGCACTTTATTTTTGTCAAAATTAAGCACTTGCCTTTATGGTTTATTTTACTTTCAACATATCTGACTTTCGTTTTAATGCTTAAAATGTAAAATTATATTCCAGGAATTTTTTTATAACTTTTTCGATATAAAAGAAAAGAAAATTCCATTAATTTTGCAAGAAAAAATTTGTTCGGTCAAAGTTAGGTACCTGCATTTGAAATTGTATAAAATCAGCACTAGCCAATCGATTTTCAAGATTTGTAGCTTATTCTATTCTCGACATTTTAGGCTTTAATTTAGATGCTTAACATGTAAAATATTCATTTTGAACAATTTTTTTATGACTTTTAGAAAAAACAAAAAAAAAAAACGAAATTGATCCAATTTTTTGCGAATTTTTTTTTTTCGCAACTAAGTTACGAATAACTCCGAAACTGTTGAAAATAAAAAAAATTATTTATTTAACTTATGGAAATTGTTTTCCTAAACACTTGGTAGTAATTGCATTAAAATCAGTCAAGTCGTTTTCAAGTTATGATGAAATATATTGACATAACTACCATATTTTGGGTGAAAAATTTGCCACTCCCATAAAAAAAATAAATTGAACCCGATGGAAAAAAACTGAAAACGGATATGAATTCAGTGCATTAAAATAATTATATTCAATATAGTTTTATTTAAAGGCGAGAAAATTTTTTGTAGGCCAGTGCTATTTGCACAATACCTGAACCGCTTCTTTTGTTAGCTTTCACAAAAGAAAAAATAATAATAATAATAATAAACCTTAAAATTGTAGCTACATTTTTCTAACGATTTTTTATTTTTTTATTGTAAAACCTTCTCAAAAATATGTGAAATGTAATTTTTTTATTGGCCATACCATTAAAAAAGTATACCTGGTTCAAAATGTTAAAATTCTAAAGGACATTTTTTTTTTAAAACCAATTTTAAAAATAATTTGAAATGCCACTTGTTTGATTTTTCATTAAAAACTACATTTTGTGAAGGCAATATTCAATTCGGTGATGATCCATGTATGTTTATCCGTACAAAAACAAAACAAACATAGTTTACCCTATACAAAACAAAGGTCATGCTATATTTCTTCTTGTTTGCTACGGGTATTTTCAATGTTATAAAATACAATTCTTGCAAAAACTTCTTTGAAAATAAGCAATCGGAATCATTCGTTACAAAAAAACTTGTGTTTTCCAACACACACACGCAAACGTGTGACATGCATGCATACATCCATAAATACTTTTATTTGTATTTTATTATTACGCTCTTTTGTCTTTATTTAATAAGATTAAAATCTTAATTCTCTTTGGTTGTGTTTCCTCTCCCTTTCTCCCCCACATCATTAATCGTACAAAAAAATATTTATTTATTCTAATTTGGCATTATTTATAAAAGATATGCAAACAATTTTATTATTAATAAAATTTTTTGTTCAGTGCTCTTATAAAATTGTGTTCTCTTAAAAATCGTTATATGTACATATATATACACTCCCTGCCACATGAATTGGACCCTCTAACACATTTCGTTCAAAAGGTTATAGCTTCTACAAAAAAAAAAAAGAATGTTACGAACCTAATTTTTATTTCAATTTAAAGAGAATTTAGTTGTCATTGAGCAGTACAAAAATTGATTCAATATAACATAATCACTGGTATTGTTTTTATAAAAAAATTTAGATAGTAAATGTAAAAAAAATTCCTTCAAAATTTGCACCACATGAACCCTACTATAAAAAACAGTTTAGATATGTATAGTTTACAATAAAATTTGCATTTTTATTTAAATTTTATGAAAAATTTCAATAATGCGTAGAGCATAATTTTTTACAGATTGTTTCGTAAATTCGACTCGGAATAGAATCATACAATAATTTTATGTAATCGAGCGAAATGGTTAACTAAGACACTTTTTTGTAGAAGCTATTACCTTTTGAGAAAATTGTGTTAGGGGGTTCTATTCATGTGGCAGGGAATGTATTACTAAATGTAAATAGAGTAGTTGTGGTTTATAAAGTTGACGACACCAATATGTACATACAGTCACTCACATTGAAAGTCGGGTAACTTATTACAAAAACTTTAGATCTACGTTAAAGAAACAAAAGTAAACTTTTTAATTTTTTTTAATTACATATAATAAAGCACTAATTAAGCAATAAAGCCTATCCATTTTTCCTGAAATATGACTTAGTTATTCTTAATTGGTATACGAACGATTTTGCTTTCGACGTCCAAGCTTATTCCACAAATACTCAATAATATTTAGTTCGGGACTTTGAGGAATACTTTTCAAGACCTTTAGAAAGTTGTACAACTCGCTTACTCAGTCCCTATTCCGGCAACTGTATTGGTTTTAAAACGTGTAGCACATTTAAAAAGCGTATGTTTCCTTTTATTCAAATGTAACCCATTTTTAAGTCATGCGTACAATTAAATGTTATAAGTTTGTTCTAAAATGATATATTCTTTACATAGCATTCTTCGTTGAGCTTTCTCTCGATATTTTTAGAAATTTCCGTGTTACATCTTAAACTTCTTTGGCATTATTGTTTTTTGTTGTTTCCGAATAACTTTAACGACAACACTAAATATTCGCTAATGCTATTTTTAATTATATATTATATTATTTTAATATCGTTAAACATTCGCTTTTAATAGTTTGGCAATAGTTCGAGAACGAAGCCTTTGCTCTCTTCTCTTTTTGGCGTTTTTGCTTTTGAATTTTTTGTTTTCCTTGTTTTTGCCTCCCAATGCTTAAAACGAGAGATTGTTTGCTTGTTTATATCGTCAGCTAAAACGAAAACGGCGCTATTTAACATTTTGAAAATTTTACAGGAGAAGCAAAAAACTATTTAAAATTAAAAGTACAATTTTAATCAGCGAGATTTCTACCAATTTTATTCAAAAAAAAAAAAAAAAAAAAAAAAAAAACTGACAAACAATAACTGATAAAATAAAGTAAAATTTTATAATATTTGAAGGTCTACGTTAGTTAGGTTTTTTTTTCTGAAACCAACGGCCCCAAATATATACTAATATAAAGTTTTATTTCTAAATTTATTGTTTTCATTTTGCTAGGCGAGTGATATTTAATAAGTTTGTTATAACATGGTTCTTTATTTTAAATATGAACATCAATGTTATTTGTCAATTCATTTTTATACATAAATATTTTATGATCAAAATAAAAAGTACCATATATTTCATAAATTTATAAAAACTAAATAGAAATCAATTCCTTCAAGGATAAATTCCAAAAATTTAGGTAAAAAGAATCGGTATAAAAAATAAAAATTAACTTTAAAAGGGTATAGTTATTGTCATAAAAATAATGAGTATCTTCTGGTAACAATGGTTTTAGATCATGCAGATGTTGCAATTTCTTTTTTGAAAGTTTTAATCTTTGTTCTTGTAGTTTCGAAGGTAAAACAATATTTACTTTATTTAGAGTTCTTTTTGGAAGCTGAATATAAATCTTATCTACATATGTCAGTTTTGAAATAAACTACTCCGGTTTGTTCATATGCTAATGCACGTATCATATTGACGGTAGGATTGCTGCATTTTTTTTCCTAAAGAAGAAAATAACTTTTCAGATTTAATGGACTTTTCAGAAACTTTATTTTACTTTAGCTGGTCTTATAGGTGAACACCTCTTAAGAACCGATACATAATCAGGGAAATAATTGTGATTTAAGTTGTAAAGAGGAAGAGGCTCTCCGAGCAGTTTTAATCAAGTTAACTAGTTCAAATGACAATCTTATTTGTTTATTTTCAATTTTTCTTTCAGTTAGAGAATGGATTCCATTTGGATATGACCAACCACCAAGTATTTGTGCTCAATGGTAATGTCTTTCTCTACACATAAAGAAATCAAAGCATGTGAAAGAACTACATTTCTGTTTCATTAAAAACAGCCATCGGAGTAAATAATAATGTGGTGAATTTCAGGAAACTGTTGAACTGAATTTCTAAAATGCTTTATAATAATTGTACTAAGTGCAGATGAGACCAAACTTCCCTCGGCTTTATCCCTAATATTATTATCTAACTCATGATTAACTACATTATAAATTGTAAAGTTCTGAATTTGAAGTTTCATTTTATAATATGATGATTTAGCTTTGGATTAAGGTAATAGCTTTACTGTTTGCATATCTATGCAAAATAAAAAACACAACCTTAATTATGAATTTTCAATATCATTTTCTTTTTCAGATCTCGTTTTGTGAATTTCATTTCGGTGATTTTCAAACTGCTCCTATGACAGGTTATTTGCCTTATAGGGTAAATATAACTCACATTTATCATTTCGAGGTTTAAATAGTTTCATAAATTTGGAAAATGACACAGCTCTATTGTCATTTTCTTTATTCTCTTCTGCTTCTAAGTATACCATTTGGTATATTGCCGACGATAGTTAGAGTCTAACTTTGATAAATTTTCCTAAATAGCTTAGTTTTTATTATATCGTGCTTTTTTGTTCTTATCTGTTTTTCTTCAGAAACTATTTGAACAGAATTGGTATTAGTGGTACATACTCGTATTATTTCCTTGTCGTATCATTTTTTAAGATAAACCCAAAGTGGACGAAAACATTTGTTTACATATCATACTTGTATACGATCTGTGTCGTGTTTTAAAAAGTAATATTTTGTGATGAAACGTTTAGAGTTCTCAACAGTAATACGTTGTCTTTGCGATCATTTAACGATGCTTTGGACATGAAGTTTTTTGTATCCCACGACATTTTCCAAACTGAGTCGAAAATGTGTTTACGGAAAATTTCGGTAAAATGGAAACATTTTCAATTTGAACTTTTTTCGAAAAATTTTGATTTACACGCAACCTTAATTTTTCTAGATGTAAGCACGCTAGTTATGTTTCCTTTAGAGACACCGTGGTATTCCTTTGCATTACAACCAATATGGTGTTTTGACAATTGACACTGTTGCATATTTAAAAACGTTTAGTTATATCTATTTGTGTTTATCATATTATCGCTTTTGTAGATAGGGCCGTTTGTTGTTTGGTAATAAAATCGCTAATTTTGGTCGGAGGAGTCCAAATTTATATGTGGACCTTTGTTATGATAAAAGACATCAGAATTAATGAAAAAGTCGATTTTGAATTTTTTGTCAGTTAGGGCCGCTAGGTGACGATATCCTCTTTTGTTCAACAAAAGCAAGAGTTTAACATCATTTATGTATTAATATTTGGCGAGAAGATAGTGAAAAAAATTTTTTAATGAGCTGTTCAAAGTTAGTTTCAAGACTTCTTCGTTAATAGTTCACTGTTGCGGACATTAGATTTTGTTTTTTTACGACAGTTTAGAAAATATTTTTGTTTCGAAAATTCTTTGCTAATAGCGAACCATCACTTTTAGCAAATCTCAGACAAAACGGTAAGTATGAACCTCTGTCAAATGTATGGCATGATTTAGACAGAAAACAATTCAAAAATTTCTTGATATCTTTGGAGCTATAAATGCATGCATGTAACTACATTTCTCAAATACAAAATAATGCTCCATTTTTACGCGGTATGACACAAAATGTTTCACATATGTAAATATTTTCAGCTTCAAAGCTTTTATTGTAAATAAAAAAATTCCCGGGTTTCCAGTATAAAAATCTCGGGAAAGCAGGAAATGAAATTAGCTGAGTTACGGACGGAAAAAGACCCTAATACAGTATAACCTGCTCAATTAACCCACGCTTAATTGTGTCATCTTCTAAAGCCACATTTTTTGCTATCATTTTCCAATAAAACTGCACATTTAATTGTCTTACGCTTTCGGAATTTTCGCTCAAATTTCCCTCGTTTAATTACCCAAAGTACTTATTGACTACGTAAAATTAAATTTCCGTTAAGTTTTATTTCAAACTTTTCATTTGACTCTCGTTTACTTTTAATGTGGTATGAATTATTATTTATTAAAATATTTCATTAAATTAACATTATTATTATCTGCACTACAATTGTATAAGTTCTGACAAATACCTTTAAGAGGCAATTAGGCAGTGTTACCAGAATAAAGAATTTATCTTATTTTTCACGATTTTTATACGATTTTATTTAACAATTATTTTCGTCACATGACTTGCTGAAATTTATTAAATGTACTTATTAGTTTACATGCATATATCTTCTATTCTTGCCATCTTTATAAAATAATAACGCGTTGCGGAGAATTGTCATTCATAAATTTAAAAAGCATAAAAGCAATAAAAGCATCGGCACTGCCCTTTTATTGCAAAAAGGTTCCCTTGGAAAACAACCTTAGGTTCGCTGTTTTGTCTACCTAGTAGTTCATCCGCTAATGTCGAAAGAATATTTTTAAAACTTAATCTTAACAAAACAAAATACAGGAACAGATTAGACAACACGACATTGGAGGGTATTTTATATACTCAAGATTATTTTTCAGTAAGCAAATGTTCATGCTAAAGTTTAAAAACCGACTCTAATATTTAAAAATCTCTAAGTTCATCACTTTATTATAACTAAATATGTATAAACTTCTTTTAATGAGTGATAGAATTTTAAATTCTTTTATAAAATAAGTCATGCCATAATTTCAAAGTGGTGGTTTAAAACCAGAATAATCTGTACATTTTATCTCAATATTGTACAAATATCAGTAATTTACTTATTATTATTATTATTATTATTATTATTACTAAATTAATTACTAAAATTTTGTTTTTAATACATGATAAAATTTAATTAATTTTAATGTTTTGGTATTACAACAAGAGGCTATTTACTCAAAATTTTTAAAATTTCACTTTTTGCGAGAAATCAACTAACAACATCTATATCTACATATCTCCTGTAAAAATTTCAACGTATTCCGATTACTCTTTCATCTTGAAAGCCACATATGCGAACATTTTCGGGATAGTGTCGTGACTACACTAAATATCACTAAAAAGTTATTGTTTTTAGTTAATACAAAAGTGAATATAGAAATGTATCGCATATTTTCATAAAAAAGGTATTCATTCCAATTCTGAAAAAGAATTCCCTGGGAATTTTTTCCATATTCCCTGTCCCCCTATTATAAATAAAATTTTCCTGGGCAATGTTTCCCTTTTCTACTTCGGAAATGAAACATTTTCCCCAAGGAAAAAAGTAGCTGTTATGAAAGTCGACTAAAGGAAGAATGTAAGGACAAATTTTGCGAATAAATTTCCTTGAATGTCTTATAAAAAAACTGGATTTATGCACCCAAAATTTCGCTGGAATCTTTGTAAAGACCACATGTTTGTTAAAATCATTTTCCATTTTCCTATGTAGTCAATATTACAGCTTAATGTACACCTTAATAATAAAAAAACGTTTTGAAAGTTTGTTGGCTCTATCTTTTATAATTTCCAAGATATATCGTAACAACTATTTGTGTGGTAGGAATTGACTATAAACCCAAAATTCTACTTTTGCCCCTTAATTGGTTGATGATGAATGCTAACAAACAAAAAACTTTGCTTTAAAAAAGGAAAAATATATTTTTAAAAGAAAAGTCACTAGTTTTGCCCGTTTTCTCCTAATTTTAAACTCTCCCACAAAAAAAAATTATTTCAGTTTTCATCACATAAATTTAGAGATATCAATTTATTAAATTTTCAATATCAAATGTAGGATAAAAAAATTTTAATTGAAATCCCTAAAATATGCCATAAAAATATTTTGTAAATTTTAACTTGAAAATTCGAAATTCTCCTTACCGAAATTCTTTCTCACTGTCTGTTTGGAATAGGAGCATTTTATAACTAGGAAAAATTTATTACCAGGTAATTTATTTCCCTGGGAATTTTCAGAATTGGACTGATTATTTTTGGCTTACTTTGATGTATTCGGATTTTCAGATACTCAAAAAATGTAACCACAAACAGTTTTTCACCTCTATTGAAAATTTTAAAATTTTGAGTTAATACCCTCTTGTTGATCAAGTGCGATATGCATGTATATATTTGATACACGGTGAACTTAGATAAGGTGAAGTTGTTTGAAAAACAATTAATTTTTATACAAAAACAAAATGCAATATTTTTTGTATACTGTATTGCAAATGTCAAAAAATATATTATTCTTTTATTTTTTGTAAATTATAAATATTTTATTTGGTTAAAAATTTTAATTTTCCAATAGGTACATATGTATATTGTTTTCCGGACTTTTTCAATTATAAACATTAAATATTTAGACATATTTATAAATATATTATTTTTTTAATGCGTTGTGAAACATGTTTTTTGCAATAAGATATAGTTTAACGATATCATTGGCTTGTCCTGTTTAGTAAGTTTTTGCTGGGCAAGAAAAACTTTTGATAGCATATGAACGCAAAAAACAAACAATCGGCCGGACAACAACTTCACCTTCTACAATTTCACCATGATTTGATCTCTATAATTCGAATTGTTACAAAATTGTTTCAATTACATTTTTTTGTTTTAGTGTTATTTTTTTGTTAACTTTTACGTATTTATGTATGAATTGTTACTTTTTGTTTTTGTTAATAAACAAAAAAATTTTTTTTATATTTAAAAATGACATTTTTTTTTCTATAACTATGATTTTTTTTTGAAAAATTAAAATTTTTTTCGAAAATTTCTGGCACTGGACACTGTAATTAGGCGTATTCATTTAAATAACTTGTTCGCATACCTACCCACAAATGTTGACAAGTTTGCCGAGGTATCTGTATACATATTAGATTTGCTTCATATATTCACATAAATTTTAACGATTGCGAAATCAAATATGTATATAAAGCGAATATTCGTTACTCTCGTAAGTGATAAGTAAATACAATGCACTCAGGATAACGTCAATTAATTAAAACCGCGGGTGTTGACATTTATCAGGTTGTTGATGTTTATGAATGTAGAAATTTAATGCAAAAAACATATTGATAGCGTAGGTTAAAGGCTTCCAACGAAAATAAAATATCAACCGAACAGAGAAAGACAATACATATGTATGTACATACATATGTAACTTCATTTCTCTAAAGGTTATAAGGGTAGTCCCCAAATTTGGTACTAATATCGTAAAGTAAATTTATGTATGCATATACATATGTATGTATGTATGTGATTTAACTGTTACTGAGGCTAAAATTTTGTTTTATTTAGAGTTAATGTTTTTAAACTTTGTGGTTTGGTTGACGTTTTAGAGTAGACAATGTTAGAAAAAACGAGTTGATGTTTTTGAATGTTGACAAAAACGAGTGTTTCCGTTATCCCGAGTGCATGTATTATCGTAACACAAACATCAACAAGAGATTTTACACAATTCTAGACGTTTTTGTCATATTTTTTTTGCAAACTGCTCCTTATTTTGAGGTGTTACTACTCTTTATTGATTGTACAAACGTGTGCTAGGAATTTTGAATGCACTACTTTGCGGTTATCGGAACGCAGGGTAAAAAGCCTTGACATCTGATTCCACTTCATATGCTTAATATGATAGTCTTGTCTTTTCTATTGCAACGATTATGCTTAATTTTTGACCCTATAGTCATATTCCCGTGATTTCCATTATTGTCAATAAAGATTTCCTGAACCATGTTCACGTGATGGTTCTTTTAGCCAAATCAATAAGCTTCCAAACAAACTTTGCTGCCGTTAGTCACTTGCCAAATCATTTATAATTTTAAAAACCAAGAGACCAAGGTCGTCGGAAAGTTCTCTAATGGCAATTGGAAAATTTTTCTCTTTCTCTTCTGGTGTTGAGGCTGCGTACAAGAAAAAATTTTTCATTGGCATCTTTATAGACTCTTATGAAAAGCTTTTAAATATACTTTTCCAATAAATAAAGCTGTTTCTGACAATGCAAGTTTTTTTCATTTATAAGATATTTTGCCACTTTTAGTAGACATCAGCAAAACTCCGGCATTTTTAAACATTTACAGTGGTTTCTTTTAGGCCGACCTAAAAAGCTATTCCCTTAATACCTACATATGTATGCATATGCTATACTAAGATATAAGAGACAGGACATTATTTTTATGGCATAAATATTTAAAATAATGGCATATTTTTCATTATTCGTTATTCAAAATAAAAGAATTACTCTAATAAATGAGTATTATTTTAATTAACCATTTGCGGTTGCATTAAAAGGAAAATAGAAATGTAAGCGAATAATTAAATTACAACATAAATTTAATTTAAACAAGGAAAAAAGCTATGAATGCACATTTAAAGTGCTTGTACACTTCATCAGTACTCGTGATAAAATAATAACGAACGTGTTCACCAAGTTAATGGAAAAGAAAATTAATTACCCGCCTGTCGGAGCAAAATGCAATGTACCAATGCAATTGCTGCTTTAGACCCTTTAAAAATTTACGTTCCAAGTGCTTTTGAAAATATTGTGAGTAAAGGTGGAAAGAATGAAGTAAATTACACAAAATGAAATCATAATGATGAATAAAAGAGTATGCAAGAAAGTAGGACCAATTATTGATTTAATTTTTATTTATTTATTATTTTTTTTATGTTACACATTTTTGCGTTTGATGTATGATCTTAATAGTCTAAAAAATTTGCTTATTTTTATAAATTTTTTTAGATAAAATATCACACCTACCTCATAAAATATAATTTTTTAAAACCTTTGTATATGTTAAAACAAAACTCATGTTGTAAAATCGACTTTATTTTGAATTGATTTACTTTAACTTAAGCGTTACTATGTCATATACATACATATGTAATAGTTTGGCTTGGAAATATCCGGTCAGCCTATCTGCTAGTCATTCCGTCAATCATATGTTAATGTGGACAAAGTTTTTCCATCAGTCGTTTGTCACACTTTTATAACTTTACTCTTTATTATATATGTCTAATCACATTATGTCATAATCTTTTCAAATAATAAGTATGTGATTTGTAAATAAAAACCAATTTTTAAAACGAAGGCCTTTAGGAGGAGAATTAAAAAGTGTAGATTTGTTTATATGTTAAGTTGGAAATTTTGGAAAGAAAAAAATCAAAATTGATCTTTTCTTAAAAGCACTTTATTTGCATTTCGTTTTTTGAATACACATAAAAAAATTAATCTTGTTTAATAGAATTTTGAATTTAATAATAAACTTAAAATCTGCTTAAAGAAATAGAATTATATAGTATGTAAACTGAAATAAACGCTTTATAAGAGTTCTGATCAAAAAATGAGTTTTGGCATAGCTTCCAATTCTTTGTAACCGAATTTCAATAGAAAAAAATGTTTAAATAAATATTGAAAATATTGTTAGCCGATCTTGAATACATGGCTCATAACTCTTTAAAAAGTCTATGAATATTTGGAATTAGGTCGTAAATCGAAATGCCCTAAAACGAGGCATTAATTTCATAAAAATTCATATTACAAGTAACAGATCGGTTCCAATTTATTGAAATAATAAGGCTAAAGTTCAAAGTAAAGTTACAGATATGATAATTACATGGTATTTTTGATAAAAATTAACATTGATTTACAACAAAGAAAACCAAAATAATATATAAACGTAGAAAATTTAATCATTGATACATACTAGGCTGATCGGACGGTTATTATTTCACCGTTTTTATATATCTTCATTTTTCGAATACCGAATAAACCGGTTAATTTAACACGAATAACCAGTTAATTTAAATAAGTATAATTTTTATACGTTTGTATATTTTTTTTTATTGAAAATATGCTCATCGTTTAACTATTTGTATACATTGAATTATTTTTGTATATATGACAACCTTGAACGTCTCATAAAAAACGTGAAAACCAAGATGGATCGAAAAAGATATCCACTCTTGAGCAAAAATAACGTTTTCTCATCTTCTGTAAATAAATTATGATTTTTATATATGGAAAATGATCAACTAGACTTATTGAAAGCCAACAAATCCACAAACGCCGCTTCCGAACGGTATTAGTTAGTGAAGTTTTTCACAGCGTAGATACACATAACCACTCGCTAGTAGTGTTGTGTACCAGTCGCAGATGGTGTGGCCTGGGATTGAACGACTTCTTGGTTCTTGGTATCTTACCTAACATACCACCGTGACACATACACTATTAAATACGTGGTGCATAAATTTACATACAGTGCTACTCGAAATTTAAGCAAATTTTCTTGTCGAGGCAATTCAGGACTCGTGTATTACTAATAGATTTATTCAAAGTAAAACATTTAATTTTTGTTATCTTAGGCACCTAAATTATAACTATAATTACAAGCCTTTAATTCCATTCTCTACCAAGTAGTACATCAAAACGAAATTAGCTCCTTGAATAGCTGTTCGAAACTCAAACATTTTTCAGTACTTTGAATAATAAACTTTGTTTTTTGACCTCCGCACACCGTTTTGACATAGTTTTTATGATATTTGTTAGAATTATTGTTTGTATTGATTGCAAATTTAATCTTAATCTCTCCATCAGCTTCTACTTATTTTTAAAACGACGTATTCCAGCTCTGCGCTTCAAGGGTTAGGAACAATTTTATTTGAATAAAAGAATCGGTTAACCGGTTAGTTGAATTGTTATTAACCGAAAACCGGTTTTTTAAATGGTGCTACTTTTCAAATTTTTCGAAAACCGGTTTTTTAAAAAAGTCGAATAATCGATCTCCCTAATACATACATATGTACTTTAAATAACGTAATAGCTTTAAACAGCTTTAGAAAATTTGTCTAAAGTTGGTTGTTTTGCATTTTTACTTGAGCAGTTATGTGCAGCAAAATATTGACTTCTCTTTATTTCGTTTAACATTAGCACTTCGTTCTTCGTCAGGATCTGACTGAGGAATAATTTGTGTTCCCTGCTCAAAGTGAGTAAGTGCTTCAGTTCTTTGGAAGTTAATTTTTTCGGGTAGACATGACCTCCTCAGTGTTTTCAACTGAGCGTGAGCTGATTCCATTTGCAATAATTCTTCGTCTGTTAAGGGCTCACTTCAAGAATTTATTAAATTCAAAATATCTTTTTTGTTCAAATTTTCAAATTCTTTATTCGCCGCTGTACGTAATATATATTGAAGATTTGTCATCACTTTTATTTATCACTTTCTGTGAAGTTCTCCTCAGATAATAAGCTTTGAAATTTGCGATGACTCCTTGGTCCAAAGGCTAGGTACTCAACTTGTACTTTCTCCCACATTTCAAATATTTTAGCATGAAGTTCTGGGGCATAAGGGGCATGGACTTGCTGCTTTATTTTTTTCTTTGCAAATAGGCATTCATTCTCATTTTTGTTCAGATGTACAAAAATTATTTTTGAACCAATTCTCAAAAATATATTAGTCATCCAAACCTTTTTATTAAAATTCTATATAACAGGTAACTGTTTCTTGTCCAATTATTTAAAATCTTGGTTAAATTAACATTGGTTTTAGTTTTAGGTCTCCAGTAGCATTATGGCCAATCTTTTGCCATAAATATTGCTCCGGCAATTACTTCCAGCATAGCCCAGTCTCGTTAACATTTAAAACTTGCTCGGAACAATATCCTCCAATACAAGTTATTTCCTTCAAATTTGTTTTGCTGAAATGAGGTCGGCGTGAGCCGATACTCCTTTTAATTTAATGTTTTTTAACAGTGAGTTATCTCACGTATTGTGTGAACTGTAGATTTAGATATTCCTAAAACCTTGCAAACGCAAGTAAATTTTTCACCATTTTCTAAACGCCGTAAAACATTAGGTTTATTTTCTAAAATGACTGCTTTACGTACCTTTTTTTAGCCTTTTCACATTCTAAGTCTAAAGTACGTTTTGTGATCATTTTCACCTAATTTTTTAATCAATAAAAGAAAACACATACATACATATGTTACATCGACACAAAAATTCCAAAATCTCTCTAATTCAAACGTTAAGATAAAATTTCTACACAGATGGGAACCAAAGGTCGATCGTTTTAACATACAAGTTCTATAATATTTATAAATAAAGGGTAATAGATACTATTCAAATATTGACCAATATTAATGGAATTTAATGCGACAAAAGACATGACATGAATATAATTTTGTGTTAAATTCTACGAAAGTTAGATAGTGAATTATATACTTAAACTGGTATAAATATTGATCGATCTTAACCAAATTCAACTTAATGCCCCACTTACCAAATGTGTTAGAGTAAATATTTTTAAATCAAATATCACCAATTATTTATGTATGTACGGCTATATTCAAGTATGATATACATAAGGTTAATAATCTTAGTCATCCTTTTTACCGATTATTTGTGTTACACCTCAGTCAACAAAACAAATCCTCAAACAATAGAACGGCTCACCAATGCCTGTATAGTATACATAAAGAATTGTTTGTTTAATGCTCAAACGCAATAATCTGCCCTTACCAGGAATATAAAAGTATAGTTTTTAGTCAATCTTACACAAAATAGACTATCGTATTAAAGCGACAACGTTTTAGTAAAGTATGTTTTTAATCTATATTATTAACCGCTTCGAATAATGTACTATTAATTCCACACAGCAGTCCCTAATGGTTATTTGCGTCCTAACAATTTTATTTTATTAAAGTTTTGTAAGTATTAATATATGTATGTATGTACTGTTACGTTTTTAGCTTTTTAAAAACCTTTAGTTATGAGTTCGTAGATTGTAGTTAAAATAAAATAAATCTTGTGTTTAGTTTTAAAATTAAAATCCCTTATTTACACTACTGATTGTAAACTTTTTACAAGCAGTAACAATTTCTATTCTTGATTACTTTCTCTGTTTACAACTTTGTAAGCAACAATAATTACTCGACAAATTTTTCTACTTAGAAATCTTCCAAACTGATCGTAGTTACAACTTTGGTTCGATCACAACCTTTTCAACCAGAGGTTATGCACACTTAACGCTCTTTACTGAGTTAGTTCCAACTATTGTTACACAAATTTTTATTCCAAAAACTACCTGCTTAACACATTTGAAAGTTATTTAAAGTGACTCACAGTCAAAGTGAGCCATTCTATGCTTTTATCAAAATTATTTATACCTAATAAAAACCAAACCTGATTAGCAAAAGTATTAGTATTTTAAGTAATTAACTTGAAAGCTTAAAAAAACATAAAAATTATTTCAGATAAATTATGTTCTTAATAGACAAAAACAACAAAAACTCAGAAAAATATGAAAATGTACCTCACAGTGAAAGTTAGCCACTAAAGGTAAATATGATGTGTTTTATACATAATATTAATGTTTTATTGGGCCACTTTTTTGAAATAACAGCTTACAGATTTCTAGGCATCGAATCCAATAAATTGTCTATATACGAAGAAGTATCTCCACCACACTGTGATGAAGAGCATTCATTAGGTATTTTTGCGATTTGTTTGATATATTTTGCAATATTTTGGTAAAGATGGGCCCATCAATTTTCAATAATAATTATGTCCAGAGATTGTACTAGAATTGGGAAGGGGAATGAAGCTGTTTGGGAACGTTGTATTATAACACCACCTTTACTATGCCTGTTGTATTATTTAGATGTTTGTCTTGTCGAAACCGCCAGCTTCCAAAAACACCTATTTAGTTCACTGATTGTGTCAAATTAGCTTCTAATGAATTCAAATATGTGAAACGATTCAAATTTGTTTCAAAAAAACGTAAATGGCACCCTTAGCGACCAATTTTGTTTGCATTTCAACAAAATCAACTCTCTGAAAAGCTGGTTCAAATTTTATTGTGTCTCTACAATACGCGAATGTAATCGTTTTCACCTTTGTCTTCAAACGTGTATTTAAGAGGTTAAATTTAGACTCGTGTAAGCCCTTAAACGAAAGGTGAAGTCAATACCAAGGTTTTTTGTATATGCCGTTTTTACAGGTCCATTGGTTCGCGAGTTGTTGACGTTATAGTGACCCCCTTTATATTATATAAGTTTTACTTGAAAACGAAATTTGTTACAGTATTTAGACTTTATATGAGTTAAAACTGCGTATATAAAAAGCGTATGTAGAAAGCTTTCATTTGGTATGTGGCTTCCCTATTGTTCAAAGTACAAAGTAAATATTGATTTTTGTTCATTTTTAGCACGGTAATAGTGAAAGGTTCTGAATTTGGTTTAAATAAGATAGTAGTTTGTACACATTATCAGTCGAAATATCAGCGAAATTGACTTAGAGGGTGTGGCATCTCCCATACAAATTAAATATTGATTTTCGTATATCTGGACAACGATTAGAATGGAAGGTTCTGAGTTTGGTCTAAATGATTTCTTGGATAGTAAAATTAATCAGTTAAAATGTGGGCGGAATCGGAGAAGTGGGCATGGTACCTCCCATACAAATTAAATAATGATTTTTTTATATCCTGAGAATGGTTACAGTTGAAGTTTTTAAATTTGGTTTAAATAACTAGAGAACTGTAACAGTTAGGGCTTTCTTTATCTATCCACATCAGTCAAAAAGCAAGCTCCCAGCAACGCCAGAGGGATAACTCTAGTAATGTATATACTACATGTATGTCCATGTACCTATATGAAGTACATACGCTTAAGTACAAATAACTAGATCTTTTTTTATTTAATTAATTAAAATAATGGAAATTAAAGAAAAACAAAATTTGTGTACTATTACACTTGGTTTTGTATTATTTTTACAACAACCCGGCGGTAAAAATATGCATAACGTAATCGCTGATGTAAGCAATTCGTAGTAGCATTCCGTGATGACGCTTTGCCTTAATTCCCTACTTAGATTTAACATAGAAGTGTCACTGCTTAATCAGTGCGCTCTCGCTTAAAAAGTGAACGGCGATGTAACCTAATAACACTGCAAATGCAGTTACATTGATATTTAAGTTCTAAGCGAGCTTACTGATACATTTACGAACAAAGAGAAGTTAGAACATAATGTATATAAATAACAGTCCAATTTACATTCGTATATCGCGGTTAAGAGACCTTACTACTATTCCTAATGATTTTTTAATCGAAAGATTAAAGTCTGTTAAACTAACTTCAGCCCAATAAACGGCAACATTTTTTTATTTTTATTAATTTATTATACATAATTTAATTATCGGAAACCTTTCATAAAAAGAGTAACATTTAAAAATTAAATAAAGGGTCCGCCAAATAAATTTTTTATTTTTTTTTGAAAGTACTATAAAAAACTACTGAATATTTTCTCAAATTTCTTTTTCTATTTGAAAGTACCGGAAGGATTGGTTAATAATGGAAAATAATTTCATTCAAATGGCTGCCTCGGCTGGCCATGCAGTAGCCTACACGATCGGTCCAATTTTTAAGCACATTATCGATTGTTTGCAGCTGTATTTCACCAATGGCTTCGTGAATATTGTCCTTTAAAGCGTCAATTGTCTCTGGCTTGTTGGCGTAACACTTATCTTTGACCGCATCCCACAAATAATAGTCCAACGGTGTCAAATCGCAGCTCCGAGGTGGCCAAACGACATCAGCTCTGCGGCTGATAATGCAATCTTCAAAAACAGAGCGCAAAACATCGAGTGTAGCTTCGGCTGTGTGGCACGTAGCGCCGTCTTGTTGAAACCAAATATTGCTAATATCCTCCTCTTCAATTTTTGTGAACAAAAATTCGTTCAACATGGCACGATAACGATCGCCATTGACTGTAACGGCCACTCCTTGCTCATTTTCGAAGAAAAATGGCCCAATTATGCCTCTGGACCAAAATCCGCACCAAACAGTCACTCGTCCTGGGTGTATCGGCTTTTCAATGTATGCGTGCGGGTTTTCTGTGCCCTAAATGCGACAATTTTGCTTGCTTACATACCCGCCAAGATCAAAATGAGCGTCATCTGAAAAGATGATTTTTTTGGCAAAATCGGCATCTTCTCTAAGTCGATCGCCGGCCCAGATTCCCAGCGTTGTTCAAGCGTATACACAATCATATTCGTTCAGCGGAAGGATAAAACTAATTATCTGTCAAATCAGACATGAGCTAAGTGTTACCATTCACGAAATAAGCACTAGTTGAAAAAAAAACGTTAAATGGCGGACCCTTTATATAGAATAAATATGGTACATGTAAACAATCCAAATTCTAAGAAAATCATGGACTGGTTTCTTTATTTTTTTTCAAAATATATGTTTTTAAATGCTTTAAAACAAAGTTGGGGATCCTTTTTCAATCTATCAATTTTGAAGACGTCTTCTTTTACAGCTTCTGAAAAAAACATATCAGTATATTAATGAATAAAAAAATTTTAAGTAAACCTTCCGAAATTTGCATCCTGCAAGGCATCAAATTCTTTAACGCCTTTCTCTCCATTTCCCCGTCATAGTTCATTGGTAAATACAAGTCGCTGTGCAAAATTTCATCAAGTCCTTCTGGTCGTAAAATTAATTTTATTTTTGCAATCTAAAGTGAAAAAACTATTAATTTTGTTTTTGAAAACTTACGTAGGAATTTGGATTTTCCAAAATAACCTTATACACTTCTCCATATCTTGCAGAATCATTATTGGAAAATCGGCATCAGTTATTTTAACCAATTGTTAAACAATTGAAATGCTTTGGTTATTACACATTAATCACACAAAAAGAAAAAAGTTTAACTAAATGTAAAATGCAAAAATAAAGATATTGTTTGACCCAGACTTCATAAATATATACAGAAGTAACGGTATTTTGTTATTTTTAGTACATTTAAGATAAATATAAAAAACACTTTAGTGATCAGTTAGTTACTGACTTCGCCGCTTATATTGTAATCGTAGTTTTTTTATGTACATCTAATCTAATATTCTAAATTTCGTCTCATTTACATTTTAAGTATTTAAAAGCTCGCTTAGAATGTAATGCTGACGTCATTGATAATTGTCTAGGTACTTCGTTTTATTTACCGCTGGAAAACTATCAATCTCTCAAAAAAAAAAAAAAAAAAAAAAACACTCAGCGAATGTTTAATTAGGTGTTTTTTGGTAAGCCCAAATGTTTAGTTTGCCAACATGCGTTGCATGCTGCACTACATATGACGAAGCAAAACATTTTACCTCATTTATAATGATTATAAAAACTTATCTCATTTTTATTTTCTAAAATTCTTTAATTTATACCAAATAAATATCAATACTTTAAAAACATATTTCTGTTTATACTTCTTTTTACCATAAGTTCCACAAAGTGCATTGGGTACTTTTGGGAACTCACACACAAACGCACACACAAGCAAAATGAAAATGTATGTGTTTGACATGCACTGATATATATGTTACATATAAACGATGAATAAGCGCGTAAGGGCGGTTCCAAAATAAGGAAACTAGATGGTTTGAAAAATTACTTTGGCAACCCAATAAAACACATTGTTGCGAAAATAAAAATGCCTAAATTATCTATATTTCGTAGTTATGTGTTACTCTGTCGATTGCGTACTTAAATCATCTCTGGGTAACACAACATTACATATGAATTAACGGATATGAAAACAAAGATGGTCGATATTTGCGGAATCTTCCAAACTGTAGGCAATTAGGCATATAAAGAGGCTGCTTTACCTACAATTCAGTTTAGTTATCGTTTTGCTGTCGTAAGATAAAGACGTGTTTAAGCGGAAACAAAAGTAAACTGTATAAAAGTTATTGTGTAGTAAATAAAAATATAACTATAACAACAAATAAAGCGGTGTTTATTTTATTTTAACACAATTTAAACGAACTCAAACGTTTTAAAAATGTAAAATCGTAATAATATATATTCGACAAAAACATATACATACATATATGAACATTCAAGGCGCCACATTATTAAGTGCTATTTTTCCATTACCCCTCTTGGAGGCATTTGACTTTCACAAAGCATCTCTATCTTACTCGGTTTGCCGCTGTTGTTTCCCAGTAAGGCTGCACCGAAGTATCGTACATCGCCAAGTGTTTTTTCTTTGATTGAAAGCGGCATCTTGAGCCCTAAAGATTCCAATCTAGTGCCATTCTTATGGTGTCCTGTTTCTTTATGATGGTATGGCCGATCTACTTACATTTTCTACATTAATTTTGCTTAAGTATGAGGTCCTCGTTAGTCAGCTACTAGAGATCCGTGCTGCTGATATTGTTAGCCATTGTTTGCATGTAGCTTTTGTGTGATTGTGTTCAACAATTGCCAGGTTTCACCGCCGTCGTCCGAATGCCGCTCTCGCTTTTTAAAGCCTGTTGTTTATACATGTTTCTGCAGTACCATTCATTGTCACTATACTACTATACGGCAAAAACGCATTCGAGACCGGTTGGCCTTTTAGTCCGAAAATTTTTTTTAGAGCCATTAAAAACAAACGATCTCAGTGAATTTGTTAAATAGGAAAAAATTGGTCACCGGTACGTAATTTACTGTGTGGCGCCGTGGTATGATAGGTAAGACACCCGTCTTCCAGCCCACCCAGTTCAATACCAGGCCAGACCATCTGAAAAAACGAAAAGTTTTTCAACAGCTGTATCACCTCATAACATTAGCTAGTAACTTGTTATGAGTAGTATTACTATTATTGAAAACTTCTCTAATACATTCGCTGTTCGGAGCCGGCGTTAAAATTTAGGTCCTTTTCAATGAGTCTAAAAATAGAATCGGACTGAGACAAGTCCACGTCTTCCTTCATAGAATGTTATGGGAATTAATAATGTAATTCACTACTTTTATTTGAGAGGTATCAGTTCAACTAATGTTATAGTTGAGCATCATTCAATATTCTACTCTAGAGAAGTCAACTCTTATAGGGTCGTCCACCCCAGAAACGGTTAACCCTTACGGTTATTCTATGCCAAATAGCATAGTCACTTTTCAGCTCCATTCTTAGACTGAAAACTTTAAATTCTACTTTTTATATTTTTGTGTTTTTTGTAGTAGGATTTTGTAAAAGTTAATTCAAAAATTCTTTCGATTAGTGGGGCCAGTACTTTGTACTTTATATAGAATTCAGAAAGAAATCGTGCCTCTAATGTTTCGAGATATTCAGATAAATATTACTTTACACTTTTATATATTTTATAACTTAATTTACTTTATTTAATAAATTTGTTTAAGGTAACCGCTGCCGGTACTAAGAGCAATTATTTATATCCCGAACCAAATCCAATAATGCTACATAATGCTGAATAAAATTCATTTTTTTCCATATGACTTACTCTTCCATATCACTTTTGGAAACACAACTTATAAAAATACTTTTGATTATTCGCTACTTAGCCTTATACAGTTCAACAGTGAAAAGGAATATTTCTAAAGTCAAAAACAAATAAAAGTACCGAAAGGGTGAAAAACATTCAGAAAATGGCTTCCACATAAAAGAGAAAAAGGACGTCGTAAAGAGATGTTTCAATAACCAAAATAAGGTCGAGTTTATACGTCGATTCGTAACCATGGATGAGGCCCACTGTTTCACACCTGAGACAAAGAACTAGTCAAAGTAATCGATTTACACTTGCGAAACGTTGGGATTTATAGGGAATTTATTTCCAAAAAAAAGACAGCTTGTCATTACGAGTGACTGTTTGGTGCGGCTTGTGGAGCGGAGGCATCATTGGCCCATATTACTTTGAAATTTTTGATTTTTTTGTGCCCGCTTTTCATGGTATTTCTGTGAACGATGTTTGGTTTCAACATGATGGTGCAACTCGCCACACATCTCATGCCACAATTGCGTCAAACGTTTGACGCAATTTAGCCGCGTTTAATTAGCCGAAATGGTGATGTCAGTTGGCCGCCAAGTCGCTGCGACTTAACACCGTTGGACTATTTTCTGTGTGGCGCCGTTAAAGACAAGTATTATGCCGAACAACCAGAGACAATTGAACATTTGAAGGTCAACATTCGTAATGCCATTGCTGAGATACAACCCCATACACTCGAAAAGCTTCTCGAAAATTGTAGCGATAGAATGGGGTAATGTGAGGCCAACTGCGGCAGCTATATGAAAGAAATATTTCATTTCTAACCTGAACAATTGCATTTTGAAATTTAAACTTTTAAATGTTCCACCCTATATTATATTTAATTACTGAAATGAGAGAAAGCAGTCATATAAAAGCATCGGCATACACTTAGTTTTGTACTTTTCACTTAAATAGAGAGGAACTTAATTCTTCAACACTGTTCTTAGAGATCCTTAATTTTTGTGGCTTTTTTAAAGAGATTGGAAACAATCCGGATTATAAAGTTGCAATCAATCCGGATTATAGACTACAAAATGAAGTGTAGAATGATGTCCGTATTACCGAAAAATTCGAATTAGTGAGGTCCGGTGTATCAAGGTTTTACTTTGTGTATATATTTTTTATTTGTCATATAAATTTCAGTTTTTTTTTCTTTAATTTTTTAGGTTGTGTCAGCCGCTGAGTACAATAGTTTATAAATTGTGCTGTTTCTGATAAAACTGTGTGCTTGGAAAATATACACAGATTCTTTAAGTATAATTTAATAAAGGATGTATATACATACATACATAAATATATGTTCCTCTTGTATCCATATTCATTAAAAACTTAAAATCGATAGATTTTTAGCTATGTTATCAACTCATAAGTGCATAAAGGTACGGAAAACCGATCTTTATAGGCGTAACTCATGATTTTAAAAATATTTCGAAAATTTCCGAAACATTTTTATCACTTCCCAGGCATTCTTTTTTGTGGCATATTTCCATTCTTGTACACTTATTTTTCTTAGAGTAGTTTTCGTTTTTGTTATATACTTCAGTTGTAAAATGAATTTTCTTGTTATTTAAGAATTTCGAAAAACTTTAAATACAGTTTTAATAAATTTAAAATGTTTATATTCATCGTACTTTAAGAGACTGGAATAAAAAATAAATTTTAAAGAATGAGAGTATACAAGGTCTTTTAACGAACACAAATATTGTCTGTCTGTAATAAAAATAAACAAAAATTACAAGATATTTTAACAAAATTTTGTACCAGTAGAATTTTCCTTAATTAAGCACTTATCATATTGATTTTATTTAAATTTCTATCAAATATATATAAATTTCTTTTCGAAAACATTTTTATACAATATGGTTATATTTGATCAGCAAATAATAATTTTCTTAAAATTAATATACGGATCCAAATTTCACATTTAAAAGCTTGCTTTGTAGTAACCTAACATTGATTAAATTTTGCACTATGATAAAAGGTTACAAAAAATTGCTTTAAGCCATATACGAGTGGGGTTTGAAAATGTTGCCGAAGATGATAAAGTAGGTGTATAAATTTGTATACATACAGAGGGATGCAAAATCAAGGACATGTTTTGAACAAACAAAACAAAACTTCACACATTTATTCATTAACTCCTATCAAAAAAAAAGTTTGATATTCAAATAGTGGAGTGGGAGAAAAGCAATGATATAAATAATTTCGCATGCACTTAGTTTTGCACTTTTCATCTAAATAGAAAGGAACTTATATTCTCTATAGGAACTCATTATTCTTAGAACTCCTTTTTTGTGGCGTTTTTGAAAAATTAGCACATACTCTCTACAATATTACCCAAAAACGTAAGAGAAATATGGTCTCATTCATATTATATTCGTTGCCATAGCTTTAACATGTTACTCGAAGACCAATTATATTTTTCCAGGCATTTAGTATTGGACTGGAATTAGAGCTTTACGGTGATCATTAATTTAACTTAAATTTCTGTTACAACAGCCATTCTTGGTCAATTTGAGCGATATGGCTTGAATCACCATCTCACTAAAATATTACTTTTTCTTTCGGGTAAGCGCTTATACCTCCAAAATATGTTCGTTGACGCCAAAACATGCTATTTTTATTTTTATATTAAATGTTCAATAACATAAATATTACTGTAAAGTACTCTTAAAGTAGGTAGCTTTCTACTTTAAAATTCATAAAGTTAATGTAGGTTTTAACAACTGGATTTTAAGCAAATAATCGTTTTTGCATACAAATTAAGGAATTTTGCTTAACAAAGGTTTAATAAGCTTTGTTAAGTTTTTTGCATAAGCCGTTACCTGGCGATCAAGAAACACATCGTACATTGTGATTTGCAGTATTACGTAATTGTCTCATTTAAATAGCTATTTATGTTACAAGTGTTGTGTTTTCGGTGAATGCAACTGTCGTTTCGAACAACGAAGCTTTTCTAAATTCTAGAAGTTTTAGTGGGATGCTTATTTTGTTTTTGCGCATTTTACTGGCCATAGAAAGCCCTTGTGACACTTTTTGGCCCAGATTGGTAAAATGAAAAAAAATTATCCAGTGTTATACGAGTGTTATGACCTTTCGAGTGAATGAAGAGTTGTCGATAAAATTTACTCAAGAGTGTTACTGAAAATAAAAGCATTGCAAACAAAAACGATGCGTATCAATGCATAAACAGCACATCGTTTTCTTCTCCAACACCAACATATAAAAGATGTAACACACTTTGTGTATTTGGGGAGCACAAAAAGTGGTTCTTTCATAGACATGAAGTGAAGACTAGACAAGACAAGAAAGGCATTTGGTCTGCTGAACACAATGTGGTGTTCCTCTCATCTGTTGACTAACACAAAGCCTAGAATCTTTATCCCCAATGTAAAGTCTATACTACTTTATGGTAGGGAATCTTGGAATAATGCATCAAAAGACATCAATAATAGACCTGCTCATACATGGGGCGAAATCAAAGCTATAGAACATAATTGGAGTAAAATAAGGCGTATGAAAGAAGCGTAACTTTAAAAAATATTTCGCTTTTAAAATGTTTTTGTATGATTTCATGGACATCGCCTACATTTTTTTATATAATTTTTACAAACAAAATTCATTCTGTGGCGTTTCTCACACAAGGGTGAGATTAGAGTTAAGAAAGAGTCACAAAATATTTCCACAGAAATATGTTCTATCATGACAATATAAGGCCACACATATTTTTTTTGAATCGCCAAAAATTGTCTTCATTTGATTGGTAGTTCCCGATGGTAAAAATATGTCCAACCAAAGAGCAAAGTTGTAAGTTACTTGACCAAGTTTTTATGTGAACAAGCCAAAAAAGTTCTACAGTGATGGAATTATGAAACTACCCGAAAATAACAATTATGTACATACAGGGTGGGCCAATAGTCGCCATGTGGATCAGAAGTCACCATTGTACTGTGGGGCAGGATTGCACCATTTTTGGAATCAATTAAACCTCTGAGTTTAGGTATAAGATTTTGGTATCATTAGGAAGGTCGTGGTCTTGGTATTATGAATCAATCAAAAAACTTTCATTTTTATTGAAAAATAAAAACAAAAATATATAATAAAAATTAATGTTGTTTTATTAAAATCATTGTGTGCCACTGTGGTATGGTAGGTAAGACACCTGCCTACCAACCAGAAGGCAAGACCATCTGAAAAAGGAAAATCATAACATTAGCTAGTAACTAGTTATGAGTATCACTACTATAGAAAACTTTGCATTTGCCGTTCGAAGCCGGCGTTGAACTACAGGTCCCTTTCAATGAGTTTAAAAATAGAATCGGGTGCAGCTCATTGACTGAAAGAAGTCCCAATGTTTCTGCATGGAATGTTATGGAAATTAATATATATTAAAATCAATAAGCTAATGCAAATAATTAAAAGTATTTCGGAGGTTATAACACACATTTATCAATTTAAGGATACATTCTTATATATTTATTCGCTATCACTTTGTGTTTCACCAGTCTCTTCATCACTGCTTAGGTTGAAATTCATCTTATCAGACGATGAAAGAAACAGACATTTTGCTTTCTTACATATAGTCATTTGTTTTGCGAGTTGCCGTGACCACCGGGTATGAATTCATTAAAACAAAGTTAAATATATCTTCTAAATTAGTAATCCTACTACATTTTCTTGTGTTATGTTCTCTACCTTTTTTAAATATTTTATTAATAAATTATTGCGCTTTTTCAGACAAAGAACCAGCAGGTAATTTTATAGCTTTGGTGATATCTAATACCACTGATAATATTTTACGAACGTTTTACACTTACACATTTTTATACAGGGTTGGCAAAAAACCCGGTTAAAAAACCCAACCAACCGGGTTTTACTGCGTTTTTTGATGGTTTTTTTTGGGTATTATAATTGCTTCCTAATTTCGTTCAATGGACAATATTTTTTATTTGTTAGTACAATTACGTTTTTTTAGTATTTATACTGCTATTTTGCTCTCTTTTGGATGGATCAAGGGGAATTGTGTACAATTACTTCGTTTCAACCGTGCATTACAAAAAAAAAAAAAATAAATAAAAAATAAAAAAAAACGCCCGGAATATAAAGACAGACATGATAGAGTCATTTTTTGCTTGACAATTACTGCACACAGAAAAAAAAACCGAATTTAAAATCAACATGAAAAATTTTCAATTTTAAGTCGTTAGAAATTTCTAAACATAATTTTATTTTAGGAATAATAATTGTTTAACTGAAGTATGCCGTACATTTTTTGTATACATATATGTATGTATTGTATTTGTTTTTGTTTTCAACATTTGTGTCAAAAAAAGTAAAATCGTTATTAAAAAATGTTGAACCAACCGTGTTTTAATTGGTTTTACAATGATTATTTTCTGAGTGTGGGCTCACGTTGCAAATTTGAAACGATGAAATTAAATATCTTGTCGCACTCGCCCTATTCTCCGAACATTGCTCCTTCTTCTGAACATTGCTGTTTCGATAATTGTAATGTTCATATAATATCTATTGGCATGTCACAGAATCACTTCTTTTAAAAAACTATAAAATCGTCTCAAAAGACGAGAAGTTTTGCTGAGACGGAATTCAGAAATTGTCTCAGAAGCGGGGAAAAGATAGAAGCAGTGGTTTCATAAATTTAAAAAAAGCGGACCAAATTAATGACAGCTGCCAATAAGTCAATTATACTTTCTTTTGTTGTAAATAAACTATGAAAACATTTAAATAAAAAACCCACCCGGATTTTTTTAAATATAATAACCAATAAAGCCCGAGGGGGCTTAAATGGGTTACTCAGTGGGTTGCCAAGCCTGTTTTTATATGGCCGATGTGTAGTCTAAACGTTTTCTTAAACTCTTCTTCAATTCTTTTTTAGTTATCTTCTACCAATTACTTGAGAAGTACACAGACATTCCTCAAGACTGCTTAAACGAAATATATATCAATTAAATGGTCTATTTTTCTTCTTTCTAAATTCGCTGAGAAACTTAATATTGGATAATGTTCGAATAGCTTACAGCTTGTAAGCAGAGTTGCCGCTTTGGTCCAATCAGACCAAGCTTGGTAGTTTTCCGTTTTTTAAAAACGTTTTTGTTGGTAGGTTAGTTGGTTTGGTGCAATTTTTTTACTTTTTTGGTAGTTTTTCCTCCTGTAGAGATTTTTTTAGTCATGGTAAATTTTTGCCCTTAAAATATAATTTTGAATCAAATTAACAACAATTTTCAATACTGTTACTGAATGATATGTGCAACTTTTTACTACAGTTTCACAACGACTTATAGCAAAGAATAGAGATAATGTTATGGCAGTGACTATAGAAAGTCGCACCAGGTTACCGTAAATGGAGAGTAAAGAAAAAAATTAAATCCGATTTAACGACCTTTCGCTAAGAGCATTTCTGATTTATTTGTTTTAAATACATTTCTAGCAATCTTACTTACATTGTATTCTTAATGTTGTATTCAGCAACTTGCGAATATTTTGTTTACATTCGTGACATAAAATATAAAATTCAAAAGAAAATACAATATTTTATGATCATTTTGTATTTTTGAATGATGTGATAGTGTTTTTTAATACAGCTGTACGGAATAATGAGAGCAGAATTTATTTAGGTCGATTGGCGCAGGATAGAATTTGATTTTAGGCTATTAGTTTCTTCCGAAAACTTTCTTAGAATTTCGCGTAGATTTTATTTTGGCTATACGCCTTTTCAGTTTGTTTCATCCATAAAATTTTACCCACCCTAATATACATACAAACATACTTCTGTTAATTTAAATGACATTTTGTTTTTATGTTTGTTGTTACTTTATGTATATTTTTATCTTTATTATTAAAAACTAGAATTTGTTACTAATATTACATACATAAGTATAACTAAAGAAAAATTTCGATCTTATTTAAAAAATGTACAGGGTGTCCGCCGGGAAGGTATACTATAATTTTTATAATTTTATTTATAATTTTTGATTATATGAAAGAGAATGGATCTTATATTGATAAATGTTTTATTTAATGTCGGCAATTATGTATGGAGTACAATATTAGATAAATGCCCGCCTCTGTTAGCCTCACAAATGCAAGCCCTTTTGAGCACATTTTTCATTACATTTTCACACCATCACGCGGTATTTCATTACTTTCATCACGAATATTTTGTGTGAGATGCTTCAGCGTTTCTAGTTTGTTTGCATAAACGTTGCTTTTCAGATATCCCCACAAAAAGAGCAGTCAAATCCGGAGCAGTCAAATGAGGCGACCGTGGAGGCCAATCAACATCATCATTCCTTGAAATAATTTGTTGTAGAAAGAGGTCTCGCAGTAATTCCATTGTAATCCTGGCTGTATGCGATATAGCACCGTCTTGTTGAAGCCACATGTTGGTCAAGCCCAAAGCATGCAGTTATGGCGTTAAAAAGCTTTCAATCATATCACAATATCGCTCCTCATTGACAGTTACCGTTACGCCGTTTTCAGTTTCAAAGAAGTAAGGTCCAATGATTCCTCCTGACTAAATTGCTCACCAGACTGTCACTGCAAAGATGCAAAGGTGACTGATGAATAATTTGAGGGTTTTCAATTTCCCAGAACCGACTATTCTGTTTATTCACATAACCATTCAAATGAAAATGTGCCTCGTCACTCATTATGATTTTTTCATGCAAATAGGGGTTGTTATGGGCGAGCTGTTTTAACGATTAAAACACGTCGGTTTACTGAATATTTTTCCACAATAAATTTGCTATGTCTCTACTTCACGACTGCCAAATATGAACTGTCAAGACTAATGTTTTCTAACATGGCGGCAAAACAAAGTAGTATACTTTCCCGGCGGACACCCTGTAGTCTTAAATTTTTGGTAGGCTGTGAATGGTTTTGGTAGAATTTTGGAAAATTTTTGGTAGGAATTCAATTTCTTGAGTGACAACGCTGCTTGTAAGTTCATGAATGTACGATAAAACGGTTTTTTATCCGTATCTTAAGTTTTTGGAGTTGTTTCAAAAATTTCAAACACGGATTCCTGTTGTACTAGATAGCGCCTATCAGAAAAATAGCATCACCTCCCATATGTTTATTTGTCACACCGAAACAAAACAAAATTTCTAATAAAGCATGTCAGAAATTTCACAAAAAGTGTTCTAGTGGGCAGCATCGGGCAGAACGAAATTACTATAGCTGGCAACTACACACCTTGGACTAAATAACCCATATAAAAATATGCTTGCGAACCCTTGCGGGAAAAGGATGCAAGCCTTGAAAAATTATATTTTGATTTTTTTGATAAGTAAAAATTCTATTTTTTTAAATTGGTCGCACAGCCGTTGTATTATTTGAATTCATGTAGTTCAAATTAGCGTTAGTATAACTACAGGTATATAAGTCATAACGTAAAAAAAATAATAAAATTGTTGGAATTCATTTTTTATAACATTTCAAAGTTGGTGGAATAAAAGCTAAATTTTATAAAAATTTTATTTTTATTTTGAAGTTTGTACTTTGAGTGCCCACTCTTCGTCAAACGCGTAATAAATAAAAAATAAAATTAAATGTAGTTCAACTAAGCTAATAAACCACATAACAATTCTCTGCCCCGTTAAATAGTTGGAGTAATAAATTTTTAGTTTTATAACAAAATAGTAAAACTTCTAAATATAAAACTGGACTAGAAATTCACTGGACTAGATACACATACTAAAATGCACTTAATTTCTTTACTATTTTGAAATTTTCTGTGATTGTACCCTAATTTTTCGGAAAAATGAAAAAAATAATTTTTATAGACAGATACAATGAAAAGTTATTCCCGTTTGTTAGGTATAAAATTCTTCTTTATTAGACACTTCAAGTGAGGAATGAATATTGTAAATAGAAATGGAGGCAATGGCTTATCTGCTATCGTGCAGGTTATTGAACGATCGGAATTGTATTGAATTTTTGTTGCTTGAATAAGAAGCTTCTTCAGAGAGTTCTCCAATACATGCTTTATCTAATATCAAGGGTAAAAAGTAACAACATGCAACCTTTTCAAATTATGTTGAAGGTCGTCATGAAACCTTTTAGATTTTCTTTTATAGAAAGGTTTAATTTGATTGAGTTTCGCATAACATATGATATATTTTGGGAATACATTTTGAGTTAAGGCATTACGAATTTTACCACTTACCATTGTAAGCAGAATATATTAAATATATATTTGCTAGAATGAACTTGTATAAGCGATATACTTTCCTCACACTTTCTTACAACTCATCGGCCTTATCAAAGTCCACTAATCTTGTAATTCTTCAGCTCTTTGGTCTGCCTAAACAGTTACTTACATAAGAAAGTCTTTGAGATTTATTTGTTTAGGTTTAGAAGTATTGGTTATTTTTTATCCGAATTGGTTACTTTTTTATTAAAATTTGGTCATAAAAAATTAAAATCTGTGGCAACACTGGTTGTGTGTGAATCTTTCCATTATTTATTTTCTTATTTCCATTGTTTATATGGTCTGAAAGAAATAAAAAATATATGTATATAAACGAAAAACTTACTAAATTGTTATAACCATAGTTTTGGTCCACAATGTACTTGAACTTTCTAATAAAGAAAATTTTAATTCAAAAATGTAAAAAAACGCGAATACTTTATATAAAAAAAAAAATATTCAATGACACAGTGTATAACTCACTAAATGATCGTTTCTAAAGCAATAAAATCTCTTTTTGTGTTCAGAAAAATATTTTCAGTTTTTTCTTTGTTCTTTCCTGAGCGTTTTTCTTATGTTGTGATATCGTCGTTGTCTGTTGTTGTTGTTGGTTTGAAAAAGATGGTCTTGTATAAGACACGTTTTTAATTAAAATAAGTGTTTGCGTTTCGAAAAATAAGAAGAATTCAACAATAAAAATTAATATCCCAAGAAAAGGTAGAAAAAATGTCAAATTTGAAAAGTTGTATTTTAAAATAAAATTGTTTGGAAGGTTTCAGACTAAAAGACTAAAATAATAAAATAATAAAATACCTTTAAAATTGTAAGTGAAAAAGGTGATATTTGATGGTGTAACGCTTTATTACAAAATTGGTTTTTGCAGATTTAAGAGAAATTTCTAATATTAAAAGCAATTCACTATAAAAGCATAATAAAATAGATTTTGATGAGTAGATGGGTGGTTTTTTAAGAAACACCTAAGATGTGATTCGGGTATTTTAAGGGAGGATAGAAATGGCGTAATGTGCGGTAAATTGATAACAATATTGGCATTTAATTTTCTTCTTCAAAACCTTTAATGCATTTGCCAATAAATTAAGAAAATCCTGTATTAAAACAAAATATGCACATCTGATTTTAAAAAGAAATGATAATCGAATTGAAATGAATTTCTTGTAATAATTATCGAAAAGTTTTAGTAAAAATTAAATTTCATTACTAATGCAGGGTCTTGATCTATACGTGTATCGAAAATATTTTCCTAATCTTACAACCGACAGAAGCTGAAAATCTCAAAATAATTTTTAGTTTTTAAACGCACACATATTGAAGTAGAATATTTATGTTTTAAGATTTTGTTTAATTTTTAAGTATCCACCATTTGCGGCCATTTTTAAACATTTCATCACCCCATTTAACTTTGAAATAGGCTTTTTTATTTTTATTTGGATACTTAAACTTGACTAACTTTCTTTCTCTTCAGGTGTCTTACACCAACAAAAAAAGCCTTTTTTATGCTCGTAATTTCAAATCAACATAAAAAGTAAAAATACTCCATTAAATCGTAAAAACTAATCCTTTTCACAAGTCACAGTTACATCATATTTCTATACTTTTAAATTTTAATGGAAAGACAGCCTGCACGCAGCGAAGCCCACGTGCAAGAATAAAAATTCATAATTTTGTTGTATTTTGCGTGAAATAAAACAAAAACAAGTTCTTTTTTCATATTTTATTATTCTGAAAAAATAAAAATAAAAAAACAAAAAAAATTAAGCGATGCTAAACCTGGCCCGACATAAGATTACCCTATAGTAAAATAGAATTTTAAATGGTTCTTGATTTTTTTTTTGCATTGTAGCTAGGCCGACTAAGAGGTAGAGGCCAAATAGGTGTGGAGAGGTTAATTCTCCACACATCTTTTCAATGACGAAATTTAACATCTTTAAAGGTAGAATTAGCCGTACGTAAATGTAGTTGTGCCAGCTGATGGCTTTTGTAACATGGAAAGCTATGAAACTGCTTACTTGACTGTTAAGTAATGTAACTGTAACGTTCCAATCTGAAAATAGAATTTGACGGCAATGGGGGGATTTTTACCCTTTTTCCGCACTTCTTGCACACAATTAAAAACAGCAATTTAAATTAATTGAACAAAGTAATTTATAATAATTTGAAGAAATTTAAAATATATTTCAGAAAATGTGGATCCGATTTTAAAAAATATTACTATTTTTGAATACAAAATAGCTTCTTACGTATATTGTAATGTGGAAAAGGAATAACCTAAAAAATTAGCTTTAATAAACATTCTTAGGTGACAAGCGAAATCACGCTAATGAAAGATAAGCAATTATGTATATATGTAATTCTTATATCAAATTAAAAAGAGCTTTAGATCAGCAACGACTAGTTTCCGGTATAGATCACTTAGTTTCAACATTTAACTGAGTAGTATCTGGAAATTTTGATAAACAAAAAAAGAATGATGTCAGGTAAAAGATATTTTCAATGGCTTTTTTAATTTGGTCTGCAAAAATTTTGGTTACATTTGTCTAACGTGGACCGGGGAGAATGAAAATCTTTTGTATGTTGGCTTTTTATAAAATAGCATTTATTTGATAAATAACTTTATACTCCATACGAGTTTTTTTTGGTAATAATTTGGTATATAATTTGTTGTATTTCATATTTTTAAATATGTACATATACGATTATATTATTTTTAAGGCTATTTGGTACTTTTTTCAAAGCGTACACAGTTCAAACATTTATAGTACCCATCATTGTGATTTATACAGCTGTTTCGGTTCCACTTTTAATTATTTATATACACACATTGACAAAAAAATATGACACGTTTTTAAGTGTCCAAAAATGGCAAAACGTTAACATTTACATTTACGACACATTTACGATTTCTACGATCGGCTAATGAGGCCTTAACTCGTATGAAAGAACGTATACATTTTTACATGGCTAGAGTAAGGAATATTGATTTCATCCAGGCCTTTTTCAACTGCTGTCTACGGCGCACTCTTCAAATATTCCGGCCAAACACAATATCCAATTATAACGAAGTAAGATATATCCAGTTCCAATAAAAATATATTAAGCTTGAGCGCACCCTGCGAAAACCGTATATTGACATAACAAAGGTAACCACAGGCTAGATCTATAGAGAAGTCGTAAAATTGGAAGTCCAGCCTTTACACTCATAAAAAATTTCATATTATATTGGTTATACCACAGCATCAGAATTGTGATATCAATGTTATGAGAAATGGCGTCAATTAGACAAAAAGTAACATCAACCTAATGACAAACGTCATCATATACTTTGTCATATGTCATACGTCATCTTTAATATGATTATAGTGACATAATTCGATGTCATATTTTGTGTATTACGAGTATTTACATATATAATTAATAGACTAACACATTTCTTTGCATCCTTTTTACGCCCGTTCTACTGCAGCGATTTTGAAAAAATATATATGGGCTTAAAGCTTTTTCTCTACAGATATGCACAATATCAAACAGTCTGATTAATTAATACGAATGTAGGATTCTTACTAACACATAGAAAGATAACAATTTTTTTTTTGTGTAAAAATTAGATTACATAACTCAGTGAAGTAGTTACCAACATTGTCCTATGTAATACAATTGCGTACAATTTCGTATTAAAACACTAGCTGGTAACACTGGCGACTTCCATATTTAGTTTTTCTTTCACAATTAGTGTTTATGCCAAAAAATAAAATAAATAAAAAGTTAAAAAGTGTTTAATTTAAATTTAAAGATAAAAATGATTTAAGCAGAAGAAAGCAATGAATTCGAATTTAAAAAGTTTGTAAATAAAAAAAAATTCTTAAAATGTACTGTAGTTCGCGTTACAAAAAGCGACTTGTGAAATTGCAAAAAGAAAATAATTTAAGAAAATTGTGCAGTGCAATCCCACTAAAGGGGGTATTACACGACATGTATTTGTCATCGGTCATGCCATATATTCCACTGCGAAATGTAAACATGTCGTGTAAAAACACAAAAACATTGTTTCTGTAAAACCCATCTGACATTACATTTGACACAACTTCAATTAGAGTGTGTTCTGATTTCATCTGACAAACGTTCTGTTTTCAAAAATCAATGCCATGAGAAAATGTTTGGCGGCGCTGATAGTTACAAAAATAAGTATTTTAAATAAATAAAAATTGTTTTTTAGTTGATTTTAATAATCTATTTTACATACATATACATATATTAGATTATCTTTTTAAATATAAATATATGTTTGTTGAAAAAATCTACGACTTTTTTTGTTATTTTTCTAAACTACGGCGATCATTGGTTGCGTCTTCAAACAAAATATTTATTGGCGGCGTTAAGAAAATTCTTCCAAAGTTTTGGAATGCTTTCGGATTATCTAATTGTAACTCTTTTATTGCCATGGAAGCGTAACCTAATCCAGCGTCCATTCGAAGTAAACACTTTTTACTTTATTTATTACGTTTTTTTCTTATCTTTTCTTTTTTCTTTTTCAATTTAATTGCAATAATTATTGAAATAAACTGCGAATTCCAATTATTTAACTTTTTGAATTATCCATTTCAGAAAATATATTTTTTTATAATGACTGTGCAAGTAATATTTTGACACACACACAGACAATTTTGACATAACGTAAGTGACATAAAATTGAGAAGTCAGATGACAAATACATATCGTGTAATACCACCTTAAATATGTATGTGCTGAAGATGTCGCTCATAGTGAACCATCAAGTTACTGAGCTAGCTACAGAGGTTGACCCAGGGAGAACATTCATGAAGTAGCTACAAAATCAATCTCATTTGGATAATTTATAGAGTAGTTTTTGGATTACGTACTATCTGGCCGGATCTCTTCCTCTCCTAGGACATAACAGTGTAAAACGGATCACTTATTTACTTGCTTTTGGTCATAGTCTTATAGAGTACATTTTACACACTTGTATGGAGTAGTCGAGTTTTTTGCTTGGCATAAATAAAATAAAAGAAAAAATGTATGTTGTTATTTTTTTTCATATAAAAATAATTTTTTTAAAATTTTTTTAAAACAAAAATTCTTTGTAAAAAAATATATATAGTATTTGAAATCTATATATAGTATTTGAAATCTATTTAAAGAAAATTTTGTATAAAAATGTGAAATAAAAAACATTTAAAACCCATTTTAAATTTTATCTTTATGGGGGTTACTTTAAAAACGCTAATTTACGCAAATATATACATATGTACATATAATCATAATTAAAATAAATGTTAGATGCTAGAATGCGGCTGATTATATTAACCGCTGAGTACACTACTAGCATAAAATTCATTTCAGTTTGAAAACCAAATATATATATATATATATATATATATATATATATATATATATATATATATATATATATATATATATATATATATATATATATATATATATATATGTATATAATAATATTTTGTGAATGAAAAAATAGAAGATGTTTGCCAATGAATTTTCGTACAAAACTTTCATTAATAAACTGTTATTGTAAGATTAAAAAAATTAGATGAAAGCGTTAAAGGGATTTTGTGATTATCTAAGCAATCAGTTTTTTTTACAAATCTCTAGTTTTACAGGTGAGATCAATCAGTATTTTTTGGAACTTAAAGCTCATCTTAAGTAAAATTTTTGCTTTCAGAGAAATATCTGTTTTTATGCACCGAAGAAGTCGCGATGACACAAATGCAGTCCTATTATAACTATTAATATAATTTTTCTTTCATAAATCATTTATTTATTTATTATTTGTTTAATTTTGATGTACAAAGCGCTCTAGTTGTTTTATTAAAACATAATATTGTTGCGTTTTAACATTTTTAAAACGTTTGAGTTCGTTTAAATAGCGTTAAAATAAAATTAACTCCACTTTGTTGTTGTTTTACAGTTTTTATTTACTACACCATAACTTTTATACAGTTTGTCCCAATACAGCAACTTAATTTTCGTTTAGACAAAACTTTTATTTCCGCTCAAACACGACTTTATTTTATGACAGCAAAACGATAACTAACTGACCTGTAGGTAAAGCAGCCTCTTTATATACCTAACCGCCTGCAGTTTGGAAAGTTCTGGAAATGTCTTATATCCTCTACTTTATATCCATTAATTCAAATGTGGCGTAAAGATTGTCGAACCGATAGTGCTGTCGGATAACGCAAATAAGTACGGGATTGACAGGGTGACACATAATTACCAAATATACCAAAATCCCACAATATAATTTTAAAGGCGCTGGTATGTGTTTTCTTTTTAAGCATTTTTATTTTCCTAACAATATTAATCACAGTTATTTATTTCTTTCGTAATATCTTGTCATCCAAATTATATAAAGACTTCATTGTATTCATGACATTTTGCTATAAAACGTATCTTATTGTGTAATTGCATTGAAGACAGTTTGTCATTAAATTGATCCCGATGATTCCTTTTTGCGATGTTACTAAGTCATTACACTCATTATATTTGTTTGTTATATTGACTCCGTTTAGTTGCACTATCATGCCGATGTGTCATTCCATTGATGACATAAGGTTATGTTAAGGCTGACATCACAATGATGAAAAGTGTTATGGGGTCAAAAGTTAAGATATTTATCATAGTACTGATGTCAAAATACATCAGTGTTATGGTGGTTTTCCTATAAGTGTACTTAGAGAAGGCAAATGGACAAAGAATGGAGATCCTTGTTGTAACAAAAGGACAGAGGGTATCAATGAATTTGCTTGATTCTGTTCTGTTTAATGCCAGAGCCTTCAGCTCAGTCCACGATCCATTGCACATGGCCGCTTCGGTATCCAGCTTTCTACATCACGTGTGGCCTGGTCGTCCCCTTCTTCGACTTGCCCGTGGTTTCCAATCAATAGCATTCCGTGCCATTTGTAGTGGCTTACCGAAAAAATATATTTCGTCTAGATTTTTTAAAGACAAATTTATTTAAGTTTTCCTTACACAATGTTTTGTTAAAAGCTATTGAACATTGTGATGAATTAATAACGTAAACCATTCTAAGTGTATGTATTTGTTTCCTAGTTTAGTTAAGATTAAACGTATAGGGTGTTTTTTAGCTGCGTGAGAACTATCGATACCGTTAACTATGGCTTGATAGCAGAGAAGGTAAAACTGTGTTGACATTTCTGTTTAGTAAGGTTTGGCAAGTCATCATGAATGGTTTACCGTCAGAACGCCGCCTGAAATTTGTGGAAATTTATTCGGAAAAAATAAATCTGTTGGCGAAGTTCATAGAGCACGTCGTCCATTTTACGGTAAATTATTTCGGGTTAAATGGCTACGTCAAAGAGTGAAGACAATCCTCGAGCCGTTAACAAATCACCATTACATCTACTAAAATTGAGTGTTTAATGAGGCTTACATCACCGATGATGCCGGTCCTTATTTCTTTCCATTTACCGTTACGGTAAATGGCGAGTGCTATCGTGCCATGCTGTTTGAATTTTCTTTCCAAAAATTTATCAGCTAAATATCAACGACATTTAGTTCTGTAACTTGCTATACAGCACAACTGATTTATTGCAAAATCTATTTGCAATTCTTTCATAAAATGGTCCTCTTCACTGGCCCTCACGTTCGGGCGATTTAACGCCTCTGGATTATTTTTTATGGGATTATGTTAAGTCATACAAGCCAGCAACTCTTGAAGTATAGAAAGCCAGTATTCAAGTCACCATTGATGAAAGTTGGACTGATCGAATAGACCATGTAACTCGTAACCGCGCCAGATATATGCCGTAATTTATACTTAAAAAATAAATACCATGAAATTATTCTAACTCCGATCTTAATGCATATTTGTTGGCTTAGTATTCCTTCGTGCGTAATATGGTAATTGACGTTGTCATATAAATCCTGGAGCTGAGTTATCAGTCTATTTTACATACCTCTGCATTTGAACACATAATATATCGCTGTTTGATTAACAGCATTGAATACCATTTTGAAATCGACGGAAGTTAAGTAAAGAGGCGTGTGTCAATCGTAGGATTGTTCCGTTACTATTCGCAGACTATTTATTTGATTTATGAATAACTTATCGGAACAAAACCCGCTTCTCTGTTTCTAATATCAAGTAGCTGCGCATCATCTAACCTTTCATCCATTTCACCTTGTTCACCATGGAGAACAGTGTTATTTTCCTATAGTCCCAGACTATGGCATGTCACTCTCTTTAGGGGTCACTCTCTTTTAGCTTTAGGTTTAGACAGACACAGCTAAAAGTAATTTGTTATGGCTTTATAATCCCAGGTGTATCGTGAAAGAAATTAATAAATGGTAGCAAGGAGCCAATTTAATATCAAAGTGTTAGAAAGAACTTATGTATGACCAAAGATTATATTTGATTTTATTCTTAAGAAATTTATTTATACAGAAATTCGATTTAAAATTTGTATTTAAACTATTTCAATCTTTCGGAGAGGGTGTCAAAATCATACACTGAAATTTAAAAAAAACCTGAACCTGAACATTAGGATGCAGCTCATTTTTAAAAGTGAGAAATTGCACTGTAACTTCCCCAGAAATGTTCCAAAAAATGCGTTGTGGAAAAGTTTGGGAAGATTGCACCAGACCACATCCGCCAACAATAGGGTGCGCCTTATATAGGGTTGCCAGATTCAACATTAAGAAATTCTTGACATTTATACAAAAAATCATGACCACGAAATATATTGGATGTTCGAAAAACTTCGATTACAAATTGTCGGTAGATGTAATTAATATTAATTGCATCACAACACTATAGGTCAAAATGATAACGGCCGATAAAAGGAGGTACGACAAAAATGTGCGAAAAAGATCATGGAGAAGCAAGGTGAAGCTTCGCAGACGGTCGCTTAGCCAGGATTAATACCAAGAAAGGTAATGCTATGTGATTCGAATGGAATTGTTCATTATCATCTGATTATCAATCTGAAACGATTGATTTTGATCTCTTCTTTCAATAATTAACGAGATTGAAGTGGCCAGTATTGATCAACAGTGTTGATCGTGTTCCCTCAAGACATCGCCAGACCACAAACACCCTTGTAGACCCGGCAGAAGCTGAGAGTACTTGGCTGGGAAGTCTTGATGCATCCACCATATAGCCAGACCTTGCACATTCAGATTATTATTTGTTACAATCTCTGCAGAACCCTCTTAATAGTGTATATTTAAATTCCGTAGAGTATTACGAAGCGCAATTGGATCAGTTTTTCGCTGAGAAGTTCTGCACTGATGGAAAAATGACTTTACCCCAAAAATGGCGAAAAATTACCTATCGAAACGGCACGGCACATATTTGGTTTAATAATGTTTTGTTTAATATAAAAAAATGTGTTACATTTTTGGTTAAATTTATATCAAAAATAAATTATATATTTTCTAGATAAATTAAACTAGAAAAAAAATTCACTTAAAACACTTTACGTTATTAATTCACTAAAATGAATAATAGCTTTTACAAAAACTTCGTGTACAGAAAACTTTATAAAATCTTGATAAACTATGTTTTTCTTGATTCTTGACAAGCTGTAACAACACTAGCAAATTTTTGTTTTGTAAAATTTAGATCGTAACTCCCCCTAGAAAAACTCACTGAAGTAAGCAAATATGTTGTGGAAGATTTTAAGCAGATTGCATCAGGAGAAGGCGCGCCGCATCCGCTCACAAACTATCAAAATATGTTAAATTCATATGCAATAAAATTTTAATAGCCTGTGTACGTATGCGACACTTCTTCCCCTGTTGCAAGCTGCTTAAAATTTTCTACAATGTATTTGTGAGCCACAGAGAACATTTCTGGAGGGAGTTACGACCTCAATTTTACATAATGTAGGGTATTATAATACGTATTTGAAATGCAAAAAGGATTTTAAAACATACGCGAATACAGTGTGCATTAGGAAGGATACAACAGTTCCAGGAAGTTTTTAGTTTCATTTAAAAACAACATTTACATAATACGATAGAACGAGTACTATTTTTTGTTTAGGCCACGTACAAAATTGAAAGTTTTTTGCTTTTTGTGTTTTTTTTTTTTTTTTGATAGAATATTCGCATTGTTTCTTAGTGCGTATGATCAATTTGAGTGGCTTTAATTTTACACATCATATGGAACTTCGTGGTTAAATTAATGTTTTTTTTTCACTTTTTTGAAAACACATATCGTTTTAGAAGAAATGTCAAAGAATTAAGGGATATCAAAAAGAATAATATCATTGATATATTTTTCTCTTGTTTATGTTTGCTTATGACATTGTATTTGTAAACCAACAACGTAAAATAATATTTACAAAATCAAAAAAAAAAAATTAAATTAAATAAAATTATGGAAAAGTAGTCGAACTGCACAAAACCAACAGAGAGTGAGGATGTATCTCTGGTTACTAACAAGCATCAAGAGCTAGATATTTGAAAAAGATATTTTGAAAAGTCTCTAAATATTAGTCGACTCTTTAGATGACACTTTCACAACTCCCAACAATCTTTTCAGCATTGTTGTAAACATTAAACTTTCATTATACATCAGGTACGACTAAGGACAGCTAAAATATTGTTTATATATTGACTAAACCTTGCAAAGGTAGTAGCAATCGCGTTTTGCTTGATGGTGTATGAAGCGAAATTTTAACTTTAATCGGGACGTAAAACAAGGATGCAGACTATTTCCTTATCTCTTTATAACAGTTGTGGATTTTATATTCAGGAAAGCCAACCAGCATCAAATTTGCTTAAAGTGTAAACAATACAATACCTTTCGTGAACTACAAACTCAGTTGCTTTTGTTAGTTAACATAAGAGGGAGGATTGACATTGAAGCTACCTAGCGCTAGATGGCAGCACAAACACAAAAACTTTTTCTTTCTTAGATTATATTGTAAAATATTGGATTGTTGAATTTAAACGGGGCCGAACAAGCACTGCAACAATATCATCAACAGGAAGGCCAAAAGAGGTGGTTACTGAAGAAAATGTCAAGAAAATCCTCGATATCGTTATGAATGATCGCCGGGTCCAAATACGTCAGATTGCTGAAATGGTAAACATATCATATGAACGTGTGTTCAACATTTTGCATGAACATTTGCATATGAAAAAGCTATCGGCAAGATGGGTGCCGCGTTTGCTCAGTGCTGAACAAAAACGAGTTCGACAGATCACTTCACAGCGGTGTTTGGATATGATAAAGCATAATCCTGCAGATTTTTGGCGTAGATTAATAACTGTTGATGAAACGTGGGTCCACCACTACACACCTGAAACCAAAAATCAATCGAAGTAATGAGTGGAAGCTGGTGGAAGTGCTCCGAAGAAGGCGAAGACAGCGAAATTGGCTGGCAAGGTTATGGCCACTGTATTTTGGGATGCACACGGAATATTGCTCATCGATTATCTTGAAAAGGGATCCACAATCACAGGAGAGTATTATCGTGCATTATTGGATCAATTGGTTGATGCAATCAAGGAAAAACGAACACATTTAAACAAGAAAAAAGTGCTCTTTCTTCAAGACAACGCACCGGTTCACACATAAGGACGATGCTAAAACTGCGAGAAATCCACTTCGAATTGGTTGATCATCTACCTTATAGTCCAGATTTAGCCCCTGTTTCCAAACTTGAAAAAATGGCTGGCAGGAAAAAGATTCATCTCAAACGAAGAAGTGATTATCGAAACTAATACGTATTTTGAGGAGTTCCCAAAATCGCATTATTCAGATGGTATAAAAAAGTTGGAAAATCGTCTTACTAAGTTTGTAGAGCTAAAAGGAGACTATGTTGAGAAATGAATGTTTTTTGAAAAAAAAAAAATGTTTTTTTTCCTACTTAGGTAGCTTCAATATCAATCCGCCCTCGTATGTATGTATATATATAGTATTAGAAAAACAAACATATTGAAAGTGAATGCTAATAAAAACATTCCATTTGATGTAGAGAACAAGCATGACGATCAAGAAAAAAAAATTCTGAAATAAAACCATCTGATTTTTAAGAAATGGCATAAGTGTTGTACGGCATATTTTCATATTTTTTATTTCGCTTAGTGTAATACTATGACTTATGTATTCCTAGGGCATCGATACATTAGAACATTGAAATGATTAAAATAATATGTAAACAAATAATAAATAAATATAAATAATAATAATAATAAATAATGATAATTTTCAGAAATTAAGACCGTTCTTAATTAACTTTCTAATGCAGAGATTGAGTCCTTTGCAAAATTATTATTTGAAAATCCATCTTTAAAAGCTGATTTGGCTTAAGCTGGGATCACACGATTAACTCAAATACACCAATCTGATACAAATTTTATTGTGCCAAATTAGCGCACAATAATAAAATTGTCCAAATTAAAAATTCTGTGTTCACACGGTTGTCTTATTTTATACAAAATTTATTGTCACAAGATGGCGCGAAACGATGTATTGACAATAATTGTCCCAACGTTGTCAGACGATTGTTCTAGTTTACGGCAACTCTGTGAATCAGCTGTTGTGGTGCATTAAATATATTTATTTTTTTTTTTGTTGGTGTTAAAATGGTTCGTTCTTCAAAAAAAAAAAAAAAAAAATAACGTCCTCTTTGTGTATATGAAAGACATTTAGTGAACAAATAAATAAAAAGAAATATAAAAAAAGAAAAGTAAAAGGGTCAGAGATTGGCATACAAGAAGGACCATTGATGGTGCATATGAGAAAACATTTCAATAAATTAAAAAAAATCAATTCACTAAAATATTTATTTATTTAAATTATAATATAATTGCAAATTATATTTAATTCTCTGAAGTAAAGAGTATCTGTTCTCTAAAATATTAAAGTTGCTTCGGCTTTGATTATCAGGTGTCCGCTTGATAAAAAAGTAAAAATAATGAAAAAAAAATAAATGGTGGAAGTTTGTGATGCAATTTACATATAAATAATTTAAATAATGCATATTTTAAGGGATGACAATTATAAATACCTTATAAACACGTTTTTAAAGAAAGAAATCAATTAAAAAATCGGTATTGTGCTTCTTCAATTGCCACATCAGAATGCAATAAATATTGGTGTGTTTTTGGAATTTATATTGGTGCATGATTGCCGATAAAACTTTCACACGATTGTCGTACCAGGGTTCCATTTTATTAGGATAAGTAAGCACAATAATATTGTGAGTTGCCGTATGAGCCAATAAATTGTATAATCACACGATTGGCATATAAAATACACTAATTATTGGTGCATTACGACAATCGTGTGATCCTACCTTTATCTTATTTATTTATTTTAACACTTTTAGTTTTCAGCAAAATAACACCTACATCACCGGCAAAGTAAAATTTTTCAATTTAAAATGTTCCCATGCGTGCTTAACTAGGTACCCAAAGACAACTGCCCTTTTCTTCGTAAAAATTTGGCTTTTATTTAATTGTGTTAGTTGATGGTATTAGTGACTAATACGCCTGGGAACTATGGCTGTAAAAACAGTAAATCCCTATGCCATACCCCTTATTGGTCGGCCTACTACTACTAGGTCTGGGAACTATGGCTGTAGTAACCCTCTACCACTACCGGAGTTGTTTTGCTTGCAGTGGTGTACTTCTACCATCGAAGCTATAAAGACTTACGATCGTGTCCGAACACCAATACGGCATAACTGAAGTAGTAGTGAAGCCTATTCAAACGGTGAAGCCGTCTGTAATAGGATGCGAAAGAGCATTTTTAGTAGCAGCCAATTTTTGCACAAGAATACTATCTCGCCTTAATGACAAATCACGAAATGTTTTAATTTCGATCAATTTTTATTATCAAACAAAATTTTAATTAATAAATTAATGTATACATATTTTTGGACTAGTTTCTTTGAAACGAGTATTACTTTTGTTTTGTTAATTAAAGAACTACAAATTTTAGTTTTGTTAAACTGAAATTAATCGATAATCGCTATTAACAAACTTTTTTTTAAAATCGTAATAGCGATTATGAAAAACTACGATTAAATGCAAACTCTGGTCATACTGGTCTATCAATATTTATCTGGATTAATTTTGATGAGTTTTTTGTAATCCTTTACCACTATACAAAACTTAGTGAATATTATTCATAATCATAATTGACCCTTCCTGGCATAAAATATTTTACCGAAAAGCCAAAATTGTAATTTTCTATTTGAACATTGTAGTAAAGTGTCGAATTGGTCGAAAATCAATTCAAAACTTAAATCATTAAGGCCAAAATCTATGATCCCAGACTACCATTCCGTTGAGTTAGATTGATGAAACTTACAGATTTCATTATATCGACATAAATATTGTTACGAAAATAAGATTGGGAACCTCTGTGCTTATTATTCGGTTAAAATAAATAAACAAAAGTTGCAAGAACAACTATACGTGTTGTTTAGAAATAACTAAAGCTACAACAGCAACCATTAGCAGAGATAAAGTAAATAAAAATAACACGGCAACAATAATTAAGCATCAAAGAATACAAGTAACAGACAATAAACAAGCAACAACAAATACTAAGAGCTGAAAGAGGTTGATGTTTACATACGCATGGCTACAAAAGAACTAAAAAGAAATTAAAAGAGAGAAATGGAACCTACCTGAAATATCGAGAGGTTCGAGAGCTTTCGATGTAGTGTTTACTCAGTCATATAAAAACCACATCGATGAGAACAACGATCAGTTTAAATAAGGTTAACTCAGCGAATGTGTTATTGGTGTGAATAGAGTTTGTAAGGAGTAAACTCGTGATGTTTAGTTGGAGCTAACTCAGTAAAGAGAGTTAAGTGTGCATAACCTCTAGTTGAAAAGGTTGTGATCGAACCTAAGTTATAACTATGATCGGGTTGGAAGATCTTTAGGAAGAAAGATCTGTCGAGTAATTTTTGTTGTTTTCAAAGTCGTAAACAGACAAAGTAATTAAGAATAAAAATTTTTATTGCCTGTAAAAAGAATACAAGAATACAAGAATAACTGTGTTAAAACCAAACACAAAATTTATTTTATTTTAACTACAATCTACGAACTCATACATACACGTTTTTAAAAAGATAAAAACGTATCAGTATAATTTAAATGAAATTAAAAAGAAATCGTATCTGGAAGAGGCGAGATAGCCCACATTGCGAATACGCAACTCTGGGCCTTAACGTTATAGAATTTATAATATGTATTGTACGTTTTTTACTACTGATGAGAGAATTAAACTCAAATACTTTTTTCACCAATTAGACATGTTTCCTTACCATTGGCATCAAATTGCACAAAACTCATAGTAAATGCAATTAATTTTTTATTTTTTTGCATGAGACCAGCACTCAGCGGATAACTCCTACGCATGCAGTGCATTGTGCTGGTACTAAGAAAGTAGGTTGTGGGAAGGAGGATAGAGGGAGTAGTATATATGGACGTTCTATTTAAATTTGCACATGTCGTAAGTGGCTGGAAAGATATTTGCAGAAAGATTGTTCCACAAACGAACATTGCGACCAAAAAACGAATTCTCCCTATAATGCGTAGTGCGATTTACTGGATAATTAATTACAAGTGGATCTGCTCTACGAGAAATACGAGTACTACGTAAGAATATATGATTACCACGAATTAGTTCCTTAATTTCGTCAGAACACATTCCGTTATAGTACCGACAGAACATGAACCACACGCCATATTGCGACGATGATCTAATGAATTGATAGAGTTGGGTACCCTACCGTCGTTATTAAGAACTTTCGCCATCTCCTGTTCGCGGTCGAGAGACTCGAAAATAGACCTTGGGTTTTGTAAATATTAAGTAGATCAGATGGAGTTCTTACACCGTCTTAAAAAGCTGAGACACTTGAATGTTTCCTTCGACACTCGAAATATGTGATCGTTCCAACAAACGTCACCGTGCATTCTCATGTCCAGAACAACGAGAGCATCTAATTCCTCAATATTTACATTACCCATAGATACAGATGGCAGCACGTCACTATGCCTGTGTGTCAGGAAACAACATTGCGTCTTGCCTGCATAAAAGTCGACCCTGTTCGCGCGACTCCACTCTGAGATTTTCACCAGGTCGCTTGTAAGCGTGTCGTTTATATTCCACCTTTTCGCTCCAATCTCTAAAAGGCTCGGCCTACGATCAAAAGAATATAAATGACAAATATTGCTGCCATTTGCAAAAGAGAAGAGAAGTGAGAAAAAGAAAGTTGTTAAGAAATATTAGAAATAGAGTTGGAGAAAGAACAGAGCCTTGCGGTACCACTGAATGTATCCAGAACTCGGCGGAAGAGATCCCATCTATAACTACTCATATAGTGCGATTTCTGCGAAAGCTCGATAGGAATCGATAGAAGTGACTACCGACACCAGAAGCCTCGTACCAGACTTGGTCAAGCGCCTTGGAAATATACATATATATGAGCAGCGCCAGCAGATCACCAGTAGAGCGAACCTTACGGAAACCCTATTGGCGATCGCTCAGCAAATTGTTGGATTCTAAATATTTCACAAGGTGCATAACTGCGATTTCTGCATAACTTTGGAAAGTGCCGAACAAACTGCTATTGGACGGTAGTTTTCTGGGTTACTAGCCTCAGCCTTTTTAGGGATTGGCGTTACATTGGCAACCTTCCAGAAAGATGGAAAAACATTCGTACGATAAGACGCACTCAAAAGATTAGTCAATGAACGCGCAATCATCGAAAAGCATGCTCCAGGACCAGCGCTGGAGTGCCATCCAGCCCAGAATACTTATTAACGGCGAGATTTGCAAGAACCTTTTTAACAGAATGGGCTCCACAGAATATACTAGGCATAGTCACTGATACTCTTTCAAGTTCAGGCAGTGGTTGAACGCTCTCCAGCAAGTTCAAATTACCTGCAAACATTTCAGCCAGAATGTTTGCCTTTTCAACCGGATTAGTGAATGTTTGTTTTTCCTTTATAAGGACTGAAACCGAACTAGCACTGTTCCTAAGCCTTTAAATGAATGACCAAAAGCTCTTACTTCCCCGCGGAAAAGTAAGAACTTTAGGACGTAGGCGCTGTTCGTATAGAGTCCTTTCGCGCCTTAGTACTGCGACACACCTTGATCTCGCCTGTTTGCGTAGCGAATCAGTATGATCGCAGTTGTTATTACGAAAATTTCAGAATGCTTCCTCTCTGGAATTGACTGCAAGCTTGTACGTCTGATTGAATAAAGATTTATTTCTTGATTTAATCGGAAGCCTTCTGGATGGGATGAAATTATCTATCTCTAGGCTTATTATATTGACAACCATTTCAACCATGGCATTCAAGTTAGAGTTAAGGAAACAAAGTTTCCAATGGAGATGCCTGTAGAAGTCGTCAATAGTTTTAAACCGATATATGTACGTAAATATTTAAATACACATGCCTTTTTTGTAAGAAATGTAAATCTTATTATTAGAAATAATTACAATACAATAATATATTTTTACACAAATAAGAGATTAAATTATACAATCTTACTGTTTAAGCATTTAAATTTTGTATAATTACAATTCTGCGTTTATATTCAAAAATTAATTAAGAAATAAATTTAAAAAAAACCTTTTTTTCATATTTTTAATACTTTAAGTTATTTTATAAAAAAACCTAAAACAAGTCAACTAGATTTTGAAAGAAAATTTAAATTTAAATATTTTATGTATGTTAATGTTATGGCTTTATGTTTATATTTATATAGTATGTCTTGTAATGTCACGTTACAGTGCAACGACTACGATTAAGAGTGAAATTTGAAATGATTAAAATAAAATGGTCTAATAATTTGGTATTAAATGTACGTCTGAAGTCTTAAGAGCTTACCATAATACGCGTAAGCTAGCTTAAACAAATGTGCGAATAACTACAATCAAAGGTGTGTAAGTAACTATAATGTACTTAACATACTTTTCATCAAGTTTCGTAAAATTTTATTTGTTTACCATATTTGTATACGTATTATTTGTAAACAGCTGTTTGTGTGTTATATGCAAAATAAAAATAAAAGAAACACAAAAACTGAAAGATTTTTTTTTTTATTTAATAAAATAAGTACAAACTAATTAATGTTTTTGAATAATAGACATTAATTCAAGATTTCGTAATAAAAAATGCTCTATTTAAGATAGTTTGCATTTAAGTTCAAAAAGTACATTATAGCCACCAAAAACTTGATTAAGTATTTGACAGACTTTTCGTTGATTTTTTGTTAGTAGCTTAAGTAAGCGAAAGTTGGTCCTTTATTACATTTTCGGCAAGATTTCGATCTTTAAGTGCAATGCATGTCAATTTGATAGTAAAAGTTTGATAAATGATTTTTTAGTAATACATTGTGGCACATATTATTTTAAGATAAAATGATAATAATAATGAATTATATCAAAATTAAATTTGTTTAAATAAAAAGTTGTCTTTTTTTAATACAAGAGAGAGAAAAATTGCAAGTTATATTGTATTCACACCTGAATTAAATTTAATACTTATGAGATATCGATTAAAATCTATTAGATTTCTATTATATTTCTCATACAAAACAAAATCTACTCCGCCACGAGGTTTTTGCGAAATCTAGTAGATTTAGTGATGCAACTCTGCTTTCAGTACTACAAATTAAAAAATAAAAGTAGTAAAAATTGCACAATTGAAAATAATCTTCACCGATGAAGTCCATTACCAGCTTAATGGCTAAATCAGCAAGCAGAATTGCAGCATTTGGGGTGAAGAAAATCCAATAGTTATCGTAGGGCAACCATTACATCTACAAAAATTTATGGTTTGGTATGGCTTGTAGTCAGGAGGAATCATGGGATCATGATTCGAAGCTCTTTGTGGCGGAAAATTGATTATTTAGACGTAGCAGCATAATGGTACCACTTGTCACACAGCAATAGAAACAATGAATCTTTTGAAAGAAAAGTTGGAAAATCGCATTATTTCTCGTATAAGAAAAGAAAATTAACCACCAAATTTGTCCGATTTGACACCTTTAGATTTTTTTGTTGGGTTTTAGAAATCATAGTGTACGGCAATAATACCACAACAGTTCAAGAGCTTAAAAACAACATTGTAGAGCAGATATCAACCATTTACAACAGTTTATTGAAGAACGTGATAATTTTGGTAAAAAATTGGGGGGTCACTTGACCGACATAATTTTTCATTTTTATCCAGAACCTATTTGTGGTAAGCTGAAATAAAAGTATTTTAAATATCCGAAAAAAGTCTTTTATTAAAATTAAAACGATACCTTGATTTTGGACATGGAATTCGACTAGACTGGCTAGATTGAGGAATAAAAAATCACTGCTGATTAGTAGGTTTGTTAAATTAGCGTTAAGTATCGATTAAGTTACTCGAAAGCGCGTGCTATTTTTGATAGAATGTATCATTATTGTTATACGGAGTACTTAAATAAAGTCAAGTCGAACTTTGCCGTAATTGTGTTAAACGGAAATAATCGATTTTTCTTACTGAAATGTTCTACGGTGAGAAATCTTCTTCTGATTATCTTGACATTTCGAATATGTTTGCTGACTTCTTTCAGTCTACGTATAGGCAATTGGACTCAGTCTGGGGCTTGAGGGACATTTTTCGTATCCCTATTCTGTGTCAATTTCTAATATTCATGAATTTGGTGTTGACTATCTGTCTAGGCTAAAATCTATAATTTGAAATGTCTGATGGGCTTCCTGCCTGCGTCGTGAGGGGCTGTGCTGTCGTCTTGAGAGGCCATTTGACGTTTATTTTTAGTAAGCTATTGGAAATACGTAATTTTCCTCTTATTCGGAAGGATTCGTTTATTATTCGTCTGCATAAGTCCGCTAGTAATTCGAGTTCTAGGGATATTGCTAAACTCAATTCTATTCCCAATGGAGAATCTTATGACTTTTTATCTCTCTTTTCAAATGAAATCTTTAATGCCACCGTTTCAACATGATTTTTTCAAGGATAGGCCGACAGTAACTAACCTTTTTGAATTTACTTAAAGGGTTTTAGGGGCTTAGTTGCTGGTGCTTGAACTGATGTTATTTATACTGGCCTTTGAAAGAGTTGATCATAGGATTTTAATTCATAAACTAGCACTTATTGATACTTATCTTAGTTCTCGTTAAGGACTCAGAAAGTTTTGTTCCGATATGTATTGTCGAAGACCGTGTATGTTACTTCCGGAGTTCCACAGGGTAGTTATTTGTGCTCGCTCTTGTTCTTGTTATTTCTTGATGTATTTTCTGAATGTGGTGTTCTTATATAAATTGTTTTTATTTCTGATGATGTTTCTGGTCGGGCTTTTTTAAAACGAACCATTACAACTTTTCTTGATCTGGGTGCGTTACTGGATAGGAAACTGTCATTTATTGATCATTTTAGCATAATGATTAGTAAGACTAGGACTATTTTAGGTTTTGTTAAGAGATGGTCCAGAGAATTCACTGATCCTTATATTACAAGATTTATTATCGGTGTCTTATGGATATGGAGCCAGTTTTTATTATTCTGTTTACGTGGTTAATTATGTTGACAGATTTCCTTCATATGAGGCTAGGTTGTTAGGCCTGGTAAAACTTACTACATTGGAGCAGAGAAGGACAGTTTTCGGTATTTGTTTTGTTTGCAACTTTTTTGCTGGTCATATTGATTTCGAGTTTTTATTTCATACGCTGAATTTCTTTTTTCCGCCATTATCGTCCTCTTGCACCGGACTTTTACAGGACGAACTATGCGAATTAGTTTCCTTTTCGTAGATTATGCAATGATTTCAACTTACGTTATGAGTTGACTTTAACGGCGACGTCAATAATATTAAACTTAATTTGCTTTCTAACATTACCCTTCAGGAGATTAAGTGTTAAACCTCTAACGGTTAAAAGCTTATATTTGATCGGAGCAACTTGGAATTTTTTTCTTTTCGAGTAATAATCTGAGTAGGAATAATTTAATTCATGTTTTTTTTTGTCTAGAATTGTATTATTTGATAAAATAAATAAGAAAAACAAAAGCCTTATAATTAAAATGAAAGTTGTTGGATTGGATAAGTGGGCATGGTAGCTACCATACATATTAACTAGTAATTTTTGTATATCGTGAGAATGGTTAAAGTTGAAGATTCTAAATTTGGTTTAAATAACTAGACCACTGATATGCAAAAATAAAAATGTACTTGTGTTAGTATGAACATGGAAATTACTCTCTCAGAGAGAGTAAAGTTGATTTTTTAGAAAAATTAAAAAAAAATCAACATACATCCGGTCCACATTTGCACTTGTCGCTGTTTCAGTGACAACTAAAAGCAAAAGCGAAAGAAAGTTTTTAAACTAGTGGTTGTGTCCTAACAAAATTTGCGTCATTTACCAAACATGTGTATTCGTTGCTGTCTCTTTGCCAACTAAAAGCAAGAGCATAAGAATATGTGTGAGCTGATCGGGAACAAAAGTCCCATGACTGAACTAGACTGCCAATGCAAACCATTATTAAAAAAAAATATAGAAATTTGTATGTGTAGAGAACGGTAACAGTGAAAGCTTTCCTTATCCTATCCACATCAGTCAAAAAGCAGTTTTTTTTTTAGATTGGTTTATTTGCAATCTATTTACGCACATAAATAATAAGCAAATTTTGTAAACACTTGAAAATTACAGAAATGTTAAGTTCCATTGAACTTAACCAATATATTAATTTACTTCTCAAACTAAGTCGTTTCATTATGTAGAAATTAGTAAATTTACATTTATAAAACAGTTCTGTATTAAATATATAATTAACTATTTTTTTTTTTTAAGTCAAAAAAGGAAGACCTAATATGTGCCGTCTTTTTAACCGTCTTACTTCATTAGTACCAAAAGAGCTATAGCAAAGATATTTTCATGGTTACTAAGTCTGTTCATATAATTGCAGCTATATTTTCTTATTTCATCATTAACCTTAGAAATATCAAGGTCGCTGTGGATGTTTTTATTTCTAATAAGCCAGGATGCTTTTGTTATAAGTCTTAAAGTTTTAGACTGATAGTTTTGAATAATGTCGATATTAGAATATGACGCAGTTTCACATAACTGAATAAAGTATAAAGTATTAATTTATTATTTAAACTCAGTTCTGAGTTTGGACCAAGAGGCCAGTAAATTTGTTTGTTTTTATATCAAGCTGCTTTCTCTTCGACTGTAAATGATTTTTCCAAGTTAATCGTCTATCAATATTCAGACCTAAATATTTGACACAATTTGATGTGCGAATTACGGTTCCGTTAAGATAAACAGGCGGACAGTCACCCTGTTTAAGTGTATAAGTAACATGAGTTGACTTATCAGCGTTGACTTTTTTACCAACACAAAGGCTCACAACAACGCGGGAAAGATTACTTCAGTTTTTTATAAATAATAAATATTTTGTATTTTTATTAATTTCATATCTTCAATTGGAACAACATTTTATTGTAAATCATAATATAAAACGAGCTTGTCTTTTTAGCCCGAGTGGTACATAATCCCTACAGAATCTCTTTTACAGAAGCTTCTTAGTCGAAAAGTAGAACATTAAAATTATTAATTTTGGATGAACATTTTATTAAGCAACAACACGTTCTTTCTGCCAGAATTCAATTTTATAGAATAAAAATTAAACAAAATCAATCCTATGCAGAATGTGTGGCAGATCTCAAAGAATGTAAGTTTTTCTGCGAAAAAGAAGACTGTTTAAATTCATATGTACGTAGAAAAAGAGATAAGAGATATAACAGTTATTTATACACCACGTGACAAAGTTCGTTCAGCAGTGCTTCAAAAAACAAATCCTTCTTTAGACGAAGTTCTTCAAATAACATCTATATTTGAATTTACAATTAATACTTGCTCAGAAATCAAGGGAGAGCAAGATTCGGAAGTATTTTCTGTTAAACAATCAAAACTTACAATAAGAACCTAAATAATAAATTGGATAGTGGTAAGCTTGAAACTTTTTCTGGTTGTAGAAATGCTCGCGAACGAAAAAACTGCTTTCATTACAAAAATAAAACCCTATGTAAGAAGTAGAGTAATCCATCCACGTTGCTAGGAGCCTTTGTGTTATTTACCTATAAAATGAATTTTTCATAAGAAAAATTTTAAGGAATGCAAACATGTATATGGGAAAAACCACCATCAGAAAAGGAATTTTTTTTTTTTATAAACTATATGCATATAGATAAGAATACATATTACCTGTTGTGCTTTGCGAAATGCAAAGCAATACAATTTAATCTCTCACCGTTATCCACACCTGCAAAATTGCAAACATAGTATGAAGGAAACTGTCACACCTACTTATCCAATATCGCATAGTTATTGACTTATGATGTGTCATGTCCAAGAAGTGATTTAAACCAAATTTAGAAACTTAATATTACCATTCTCAGGATATACATAAATCAATAATTACTCTGCGTGGGCGTACCAAATTTTATTTAAATACCTTTGAAGCAATGAATTGTGGTTTGTTCGGATGCTTAAAACTTAAAGCGACTGGACGAAAGTGGATACTTCCTTCTGCCGTTTTGTCCGTAATTGCTACGTGAATGTGTAGAAAAAAAGAAAAGTCCAAACTTTCCAACAGGTGGCGCCTGTAGGCGGTCATTCGTTTATCTCTGCTCCTGTTGCAAGTGTTTGTCAGTCCAAGAAAACTAATAAAAAGCAAAAAATAAAATTAAAGCAGACTCGCTATCAATTAGTGAGTGATACATCGTCTGAATCCATTGGCTTAAGTAAAATTATCAAGCCAGGTCGCATTAATATATATCAATCAGTTGTATTTAATAAGGAAAAAATGTTTGTTGTTGTGAAAATTAATGGTCTAAATTGCTCTTTTCAAGTTGATACTGGAGCAGCTTGCTCCAGTAAAACTTGAATTAAAAACTTTTAAACAACTAGGTAAAGCAAAATGTTGTCCAACAATGAAAGTACCCAAAACTTATGATGGAGCCATTCTACCTTTGAAAGGATTAATAAAAGCTTTTGCCAAATGGTATAATTCTTCTCAAAGTAGTATGTAGTTAATAATTTTAAAGCAATAAATTTCTTTGGCCTAGATGAGCTTAAAAAGTATATATTGAATTTGAAATATCGTCTGAAATAGATTTTAATTTACACAGCATTTCTTCACCAAAATCAACTGGGGCAGAATGCTTAAGCTCTATAATGCAACTCTGTAAATTACATAAAAATTTATTTTCTAAAACTCTTGCCGAATGCATAACATTTAAGGCTGAAGTTAAACTCAAATCTAACGCTCAACCTGAATTCTGTAAGCCCTGTAACAATACTTTTGGTCAACAAAAGGATGTCAGGATTGAATTAGATCGTTTAACAACATTGGGTGTTTTAAAGACGGTTGAATCAAGTGATTGGACTTCTCCTATTGTAATAGTAAAACCAAATAGTCAACTAAGGATTGAGATTTTTAAGTAACACTTAATTCGCAAATTCGTATCCAATTCCATGAATTGAAGATTCATAAATTCAAAGGAGGAGAACTTTTCACTAAAATTGACTTAAGTGAAGCTTACCTTTAAATTGTTTTATCTGAAGAGTCAAAAAAGTTGATGGTTATCAATACACCGTTTGGTTTGTTTCAATACCAGAGAATGCCATTTGGTATTTCAAGCGCCGCGGGTATTTTTCAAAGATTTATGAAAAAAATTATTCAGGCATTTATTGGTTGTGAAGTTTATTTAGATGACATTTAAGTAACGGGAAGAAATAATACAGAACATTTTCAGAACGTGAAAACTGTATTTAAACGATTAGAAAAGCACGGATTAAGATGCAAAAAATGTTACTTCGCACGATGAAAAATTGAATATGTTGGACACATATTAGATTCTACTAAAGAAGTGGAGTTTTAATTGGCAAGCTAAACTATTATAATAAATTTTTTTCTTTAAAAGCTGCACCTCTAAATGAACTGAGAAAAAATTGCTAAATTTGAGTGGAGCCTTTCAAACATTGAAGACGAAAATTGCCCATAATACTAGCGATTGATACATCAAGAAAAGGAATCGGAGCAGTATTATCACATTGCTTTCAAGATGGCAGGGAAAGCCCAATATCATTTGCATCTAAAACTCTAAATAGTCGTCAGTGCAACTATTCGCAGATAGAAAAAGAAGCTCTTGCAATTATTTTTGGAGTAACACGTTTTCATCAATTTATATACGGACGGCATTTTGAATTAACCACTGATCATCAATCACTCACACGCTGTTTCCATCCACAAAAAGAAAAGTCGCAAAAATTACATTGTACCGACCTCCAAAGGTGGTATGTCATTTTACAATCATGCAAATGCAGATGCCTTATCTTATAAGGATAAAGTATATGATATTCAAGAAAGAAACATGTTTGATATTAAAAATATCTAAGAAACAACAATTGAAGAATTACTTGTTGATGCTAATATTGTGGCAAAACACACAAAAACAGGTAAAATTTTGAATATTGTTTCTCATTATATAACTGACGCTTGGCCAATCCTCATTCCATCAAAATGAAATTTTATCATATTTCGCAAGAAAATTTTCTTTGTCTGTTGAAAATGGAATTATTCTGTATCATACCCATCATAGAATGGTTATACATTCATCATTACATCAAGCAATTTTAAAAATGATTCATGAAGGACGTTGGTGAAAAAGTCGAATTAAGCAATTACCACGCAGATGTAAATTGTTCCCCAATATAGATGGAGCTATAGAAAATATATCTAACGTGTGTTCTAATTGTCAACAATCTAGCAGTAATCCAAAGCGTGAATTTTCACACTGGCTTCAGGCTATTCAAGCATGGGAACGAATTTATATAGATTTTGCAGGCCCTTTCTTTTCAAAAAATGTGGTTTATAGTCATGGATTGTTTTTCTCTTTTCCCTTATGTTACTGAAGTGTCAACCGCAACTTTAACTACAACTCTTAAAGCTCTACAGAAAATATTTTCGATTGAGGGACTGCCAAACACAATCGTAAGCGATAACGGAAGCCAATTTATTTCTAAAGAATTTAGTGAGTTTTGCAAAAGAAATGCTATTAAACACATAACTACTGCACCATTTCATCCATCGTCAAATGGATTAGCAGAACGAACAGTTTGTACCTTTAAAGAAACTTTTAAGAAAAATATGTGTGATAATCAAGACAAAAATGGAGCAGTTTTAAAACTTTTATCAACTTATCGGACCTCCCCAAATTACAGTAACAGGTAAATCACCATTTGTACTTCTTCATAGGCGTCAACCACACATACTTCTTGTGCCTTCTCTCATTCTAAACATACAAAAGAGAATCATGAAACAAAAGTTAAATGTAATGACATAGTTTATGCCAGAAATATCAGCAGGAAGAAACATGATTCGAAGGCATTGCTGTCGAAGTAAAATGCAATTTGGAAATATAAGACATCAAAATCAAATTAAAAAAAAAACATATTCATTAATTATGCCTCAAAGAAACATTCAGACCAATAGTGATGTCAATATTGAAATACTGGATGAAGTTGCAAATCATACCGAAGAAAATGAAACTCCTAAACTAATATACCTGATGTACAAGAAACTTTAGCTCCTCCGCAAGTAACACAAACTGAAAACAATGAATATCAAATGACGAAAGAAGTAATACAAATTTTGGAAGTTGTACTTTACGTCGTTCAACCCGAATTAAAAGAAAACCAAAAAGGTTTGATCCCTATTAAGTCGAGGGGAATGTTATAACCTGTTGTTAAACTACTTTGATATACTTATAATATAATAAACTACTCGTATTTGCCTATGAAAATGTTTCAAATGAAATGTATTTTTCATAAAAATAGTTTCATATAAAATTTTGTCAAATAAAAACGTTCTTTAATTGTTTATATAAAAAAAATATGTTTTGTGTACTAATAATTTACAAGCACACTCATTGCTAATTTGAGCATTAAGATTGTATAGGAAAGTTTACAGTTAAATACTAGTGTTGGTGATTTTTGTCTTATTACATATGTATACCAGGGATGCGCACAAAGAGCGAAACACTTAAATTGATAAATGCACTGAAGTTAAAATGCTGTAAGAAAATAGGTATTCATACAAAGTATAAACATGCAAATATTTATGTAGCTTATTATTTACACTTCTAAGTGTAGCAAGCAAAACTTTAGCTCTCTTTCAAATCTCCTTGAAATTAAAAAAGACGAAAACATGCGCTACACCCCTTCTTCGCTCGCAACTAATAAGCTACTGAATAAAATTTGTATATCACACATATGTTTATTGTTGAAATTATGGTTGGCGTTTAGAATAATGTAAACAAAACTTACGAATTTTTTTCTGTATACAAGATTTTTTAGCATTGTTAAATTATTACAATTTCTTAATGTTTTTATAGAAAAATAAAACAAAAACAATTTTCAAGGAATTATAAAAGCAATATCTGCAAAGACTATATGATATTTAAATTGAAAGACTATGTAATAAAGGTTAGCGATACAGTTGATTTTGGTACATTTCAGAAAAATATTTGTTAATAATTTTTTTCTTTTAACAACCCTGGTTGTAATATTCACGAAGAGATAAATAAACAACCAAAAAATTTCGTAACCTGAACAATATGAACGAGTATCGCTGATGTATACATATATATGATCTTTTTGTAGTATTCAGTAGGTTTACTGTTATTATGTTCAACTTGTGATTGAGTTCTGTAGCTGATTTGTGTTCTCGTTGCTATTGCTTGCTCTCTGTCATCCCCTACAGTTCGGACTGTAGTGTACAGTGTTGCCAATTTAGCGCCTTCTGCACTTTATTTAGTACGTTTCAACTATCGAAAAATCCAATTTGTTCTTTAGCGCTTAAAAAGAAAACGCGCTAGATTTGCGCTTTTTCATTTGCAATTTTTTGTAAGAAAGAAAGAAAGGTACTAAGAAGAAAGGTACTAAGAAGAAAGGTACTAAATTCGATAAAGTCTCTATTTCATATAAAATATGGCCTTAAAATACTTCATGCTGTGATAATTAAATTATTCCAGATAATATTTGTGGAAAAATTAATAAAAATAGTGTACATATCTCAAATCTAAAGGCCCATTTATCAAGATTTATAAGTTAAATTAACTAAAATAGAAAAAATTAAATATTTTATAGAAGAAAGCTAGAAGGGACATAGCAAATTCTTTCCACCATGCCTATCTAAAGCCAATGATCTAATCTGGCTCCAAGTCATTCTATAGGAAGCTGCTTCTCTTTCTATCTGTCTTCTCTAGGAATGGGTTGGCCTTCCGATTCTTCTGAACTCTCTGGCCAGTTAATAAACAGCTTAAATTTGTTTTAATTTTTTTCATTTCAGTCATTAAAGCGTTACCTTGGTTACATTTTTGTCCCCTTTTTTCTGTCGCGTATGTTAAAGAGGTAATATAAGATTCAAAATTGTTGCTTAAAATTTGAACATCCTAGTAAAACATTTTTTCGTACAAATTTTGACATTTATTTTAAAAGCTCTTAAACATTTAAAGTTTAAGAGATTTAAGAGACATTTAGCAGGTCAAAAGAGTATTCCTTATGTTTCACCATTACTTGTGATTTACATTTAAAAATTACTTAAAAACAACGTCTGAAAAATATTTAATAACAATCTGAACGAATTTTATTCCCTATTTAAAATCAAGCCTGCTGGGATATTCAAGGTATATTACTGAATGGTATGCGCCTATTATTTATTTCAAGTTTTAAAGGTAAACAAAATAAAACACAAATTTTATTTTATTCATTCGTATTCTTAGTCTGTTCAATGCTATCGCTGTCTCCTATTCTTTCGTTCGTTTGTTCATTCATTCATTTCAGCACTTATTTTGACGTTCATTGTATTTGTTAAATCGTTTAAAATGACATTGAACCAAAACTGTTGTTTTTTTCACTTTTCTTTTTATGGTTTTTAAAGCTTTTTATTTGATAAAAAAATCACCATGATGACCGGCATTTTTTATGGTCACAATTTAAAAGCACGAGGACGTAACAGAATGAAAGTCATGAAAGCATTTATTTGAAATGTTAATATTTCATGTTTAATATGGTTTAGTTAAAGACTGGATAGGCAGAAAAAATTATTGTATGGCTTTCTCTTAAGCACATTGATTAGTGTTGCCACTTTTTGTATAATTATACAAAATCTGTACTATTGTAAATATATTGTATACTTTTTGTACCCAAATTTTTTTGTAAAACTTTCGTACTACTTTAAATTTTGGTATCATATTTAATATTGGAAGATTTTGAAGATCCTTCTAAAGCAACTGAGTCAATGCTTTGAACGATAAATCAACGAAAGTATGCTTAGAATTGCTTTCGTATCTTCTTGATACTTTAGCATTTTTTAATTAAATTATCCAATCATATTTTTCAATGTTGTACAAGCTAAAAAATGAGGCAATGAAAATGGTTAATATTTTTCGGCTAATTATATAAAAGCAGATATTATAAAGCAAATTGATCATACCATTGAATATTTTTTTATTTAATTTTTTTTTTTTTGTGATTTATAAAAACATGAAATGAGTATTAGCTATGCCGCACAAAATGTTATTTAACAATGTTCAAAATAACAACAAAAGAATATGCATACTGATATCTGAAATTTTTAGATTGTAGTCAAATAAACCAAAATCCAATTTTGCGCAATAGCTTAAATTCAAATTACTATCAAATTTTAAAAGCAGTATTGCTTATATTGAATGAAATTACCCAAAATTGGACAATGAGTGGCGTTAGCATGCAGTTTTGGATCATAAAGAGCTAAATATTTCTTCTGGTCTAGATGTCAAAAGTTTTTAAAATAAAGAATTGTGTTCATCAGGCACTTTTTTCAAATTTTGGAATTGTTATAAATCTCCCGTGAAGGGAGCCGATTAGAACGAGATTCTAGAAATATGTTATCAACTTATACAATCGAGTCTATAATTATAAAAAGGGTATTGAAGAATGCAGTTTTTATTAATATATATTTTCGTTTTGGTACTATTACACTCAGTTTTTTAATATTTTTGTCCTACTTTCGTATAATTTTTTATTTCATTGCTGGCAACACTGACATTGATACTGTTTAAATATCGAGGGCTTATATTCGAAAAGTGTTATATGCAAAATCACAATTTTACAGGAGAGTGAAAAAAGTGTTTTTTTTTTTTCGTTAACTCTGTGAGTTAAAATCAAACTTAATTTAACAATCCTATGTATTTATAAACGACGTCTAAACTTTAAGAAGAATAATTTTTAAATAATATTTTTTCTTCGCGTTTATATGGTAGATAGCACTTTTTCCAAACAAAATTGTTTTTCAGTTCGAACATTCAGTTAAGCAGATAGCACTGTCTGAACAAAAATTTATATGTGATTTTATTATAAAACTAATTGAGGCTTTTTTAAGTATTGAGAATTATTATTAAAACAGTTTTTTTACAAAACAATATATCGTTAGCTAAAATGCAAACGGACGTTACTAACAAAAACAAAAAACTCTGTAAAATAAAAACTACACATTTTTAACGAAGTTTTTTCTAATTTGACTTTGAACACACCGACAATTTAGTTTGTAAACAAAAAATTTTTGTTTTTTAATTATTTGAAGAGTTATGTTAGATAAGCCTTTTTAACTTCTGTTTTTCTGAAACACAGAAAGCCGTATCCACAAGTTTAAACATATTGTTGAAGTGTTTTATAAAATATAAATTGTCTATTTTCGGCTTAAAGAACGCACCCGAATTAATAACTGATTATAAAAATATTCAGTTTATTGATTAAAATAAAGTTTAATATGCAATTAAATGTTGTATATTAATAAGTTAATTCAGTCGCATATAAATTTGTAATACAATTTTTTTAATATGAATTATCTTATATACATATAAATGCGTTTTAAAATTATTTTTGAAATATAATATTGTCATAAAAAAATGATAGCCTGCAAGTTTTAACTTTTTGAGATCCTGTAGATGCTGGCATTTTTTAAATGAAATTTTTATTTTTTGCTCATGTAATTGGGAAAGTGCAAAAGTGCAATTTCATTTATACCAATATAAAAGAGAAATATACTGTCCACTTCTAGCACGTCGGCAGACGTTCGTATTTTCCACAAAGTTTTGAACCAATAACTGAATTGTTTGGCTGGCTGTGTGGCTTGTGGCGCCGTCAACATTAGCCAATTGTGGCACACAAAATTGGTTATCATGGTTTGCTAGCGCAGACAATTCACGGTGACGGCGTTTCCTTGCTCATTTTCGAAAAAAAAAAAACAGATCTAACCACAAATCACACCATACGGTCATATTGTTTGGATGCAATGGTTTTTCGAGGACTGTTTGTGGATGTTGAGAGCCCCACATGCGACAACTTTGTAACCGCCTAATTGAAAATAGACCGCATCACTAAAGATAATTTTGATGAAAAATGCGTTGTTTTCGTTCAGTTTTTAAAACAGTAAATTTTCACAATTAAAATTATTTGTTCAAGAGTGTAGCATTCCATAGTTGAAATTTCCCAATTTTTACTAAATAAGTGTCAAAGGCTGACAGCTCAATTCTTGACACATCATCATTTGACAACCAATTTACTTTGTAAACTCAATTTTGCCAATCCTGTATTTGTTTTAAAGTAAATGATTCCAGCTGGATAGTACACCAAATTACGGATCATATTGATAGTGTGATCTCCAGCTTAATTACCTAAAATCAAAAAAAAGTCTTAAATTTGTAAATTTTTTAGAACAAGTTTATAGATTTAAAATTTTTTAGAGTTATCATTACCTGGTTTAATAGTAGCATATCGCTTATAAATATACTTAAAATTAATAAAGTAAAGTTTTAAGGCTTCTGCGTGCAGCTCTTATTTATTTAACAAATTGGAATGGTAAGCTTAATTATTTTTAATTTTCCATTCAACAAACTAACAAGAATTTGTGCTCTATTGTGATATATTTTTTCTACGAATAAACGAAATAAATATTTCGATAGAACCACATTCCTATTTTAAAAAAACAAGCATCAGAATATACAATAGTGTGGTGTATGTCAGAGAATTTAATAAGAGCATTTCTTAAATAACTTACGATAATTTCAAATATCGAGGATACCAGATTTTCTTCCGTTTCATCCATACGGTTACTTTTATTTTCGCGTCTCTGATTTTTGACAATTTTATTAGAACTTTTAAATTCCTCACTCCCTTAATTTGTTTGAGACATATTTTGACAATTTGGATTCAGTTTAGTAATTATATCGTATTATTAAAACTTCACAGTTAGTGATTGTTTATAAATTATGACTTATTTTCATTTATATTTCATAAATAACTTTGATTATTGTTAATGTTTCACATTGTTTCATTTTAGATACGAGTAAAAGTAGTCCGTATATATATAATCGCATATATGTATGTATTACATAACATATTTTGTATAGATAAAATTTAAGAAAAGAAAGTAATAAAGTTTGAAATGTTTTTATTCAATTTTACAACAACAATTTATTTTATTAAAATAAAAATTGCATCGGCATCGTTTTTCCGCTTGATAAAAAAGTAAAAATTTAAAAAAAAGAAATGGTGGAAGTTTGTGATGCAATTTACATATAAATAATTAAAAAATGCATATTTTAAGGGGTGTTTTTTCTGAAAGAAGTCAAAAAATAAAAATTGGTCAGTATTCAATTGCCGCACAAGAATACAATAAATAGTGGTGTATTTTTGCCATTTACATTGGTGCATTATTACCTTTAAAGCTTTCGCACAATAGTCGTAACAGAGTTGCATTTGATTGTGATAAATAAGTACAATTGTGAGTTGCCAAGATTTATTTCCTGATTTAATCGAAATCTTTTTGGATGGAATAAACATATCCATCCCCAGCCTTATTATTCTAACGACAAACTCTGCCATGACATCCACATTTGAGTTAAGGAAGCAAAGTTTCCAATTAAAATACTTAAAAAAATCATTAAGCTCAACTCAACGAACTTTTTCGTAGACAAATACAGAGCGTCTCTTAGCTGTAGGTGAGACGTTATGAAGGGCGGAGAACGAAAAAGAGGCTAAAATGGTACAATGATCTGAGTTACCGAGAGGTACAAGAACCTCAACTTTATACTTTTCAGGGTGTGAAGTGAGCAAAAGGTCGAGGGTGTTATTTTGATGCCCATCAACACATGATATATATGTGTAGGTTCATTCACTAGTTGCTCAAGTTGGTTATGCGCGGCAAATATCTCAACGTATTGGCCTTCAGGAGTTGTGCGGCCAGAATGGCGTAACCAAGACGAATTGTGAACATTGAAATCACCAACAACAACAATATTTCCCTGTTCTGGCAGTTCGCAAGGATACTCGAAATGGAGTCAGGAACAGAGTCGAAGCCAGATGGTAACCTCTCTCCCGCGTTTGGAATTCTATACAGAAACCCGAAGTGCAGAAGATGTGCCCTGATTCTGAACTTAACCCGGAGACAGACATTGGTACACAACTTCATCCGCGCACATTGCAAAAATCGATGCGAAAGTGATTCACCATCGACAAGAAAATGGTTGTTGGCAATTGACTATTCAACGACCAATGTTATGCCTTCGTCGTTAAACAGTCCAACAACAAACAATACAAGTCGCTCGTACCGAAGGTTGAACTAAAAACAGAGGGAAAAAGAAAAAGAATTAATGACACTAACAAGGATATCATAGAAGCCCTAAGCCTGGTTAAGAGTAGGCACAACATAAGTTAACACTTCTTAATATGTATAACGCCAAAAGGACCACCATGTCTTTTAATTTTTTTTCGTTTAATTTGTTATTGTTTATATATGCCGTTTTCGTTTATTTTTTTAATAATTTGTTTCGTCAAGTGTGGTGTTGTCTTGTTATTTATTGTAGCTTAACATTTGAAAATTGTTGTTGTAAATATTCTACTTTTATGCTCTGTTGTTGATTTGTTCTCAACTTCGTCAAGTACACAGATTTGTTGTTTTTATTTATTTTCATTTAACACTTGGTTTTGTCAATTTTTATTTTGTCTCCTCATAAAAACAGTAAAATGTTGCTGTTGTTGCCTTAAGTATATATAATTAGATATTTTGTTGCTGTTTGTTTTATAAAAGATTTTCATTTGTTCACTAAATGAGCTCAATATAAATAAAGAGGAAGCTATTTTTTTTAAGACGAACAATTTTGAACACCAAAAAAAAATAAATTTAATTTACCACGAACGATCGTGCGAGAACGTTGGGACTATTATTGTCAATACATCATTTCGCGCCATCTTGTGACAATAAATTTTTTATTAAATAAGACAACAGTGTGAATACAGAATTTTTATTATGACAATTTTATGATTGGCAATCGTTTGAACCCAGCTTAAGACTTAATGCTGACAGACTATCAAGCTCTACTTGATTGAAATCTCCAGGAATTGAATTTTAATCGATTACAAAAAAGTTAAAATCAAGTTCAATAGATTTAAAAAAAATTAATGACACATACACATGTACATATTTCATTGTGCTTTTCTTTTAAGATATTCTCTTACTCATGATTCTCTAACTGTTCTTTGAGAAATCTTTAAAAAGATTTTATTTAAATTAAATAAAATGACTAAACGTTTTTCGACAATAACATATGTACATACTATACATATGTGTGTATGTATGTATGTGTATATTTTTTACATACATCGTCATTTTATACTTTAGCAGACCAAGTTGTTCATTGAAATTCTTCTAACCCTAAATGTTCAGTGTTCAGCAAAAAAAATAGAGCTACATTTGGAGATATTTTCCAACAAGGGTCTTTAGTTGGATATTATTTGTGGTGAATAAAATTAATGCCGTATGTATTAACAAAAATAATAAAAATATTTATTAAAGAAAAATTTTAATTAAAATTCATACATACTTACATATATGTATGTATATTTATGTTATATGAACCGATTAACCTGTGGAAAATACGACTTCTCCTCACACGCGTGTAAAGTGTAATACACAAGGGACTAATAATAATCCAAACATCACCCAAATGTATAAACCGACCATGTTCTATTTAACATTGCTCTAAAGCGAAATCCCTAAATAAATCCCTTTAGGTTACTATACTTCCTAGTCATATGTAGTCCACCCCTGTATTAAATAGGACCATGTTGTCACTACCGTAGTCTGAATTACATAAGAGTAATCCCAAAATTACTTTATATCATTATATTTTGAAATGACATCGTTATGCATTACGTAGAATCATGTTATAACCACATCGTCCATGCCTGGATCACCATGATCCTCATTAACTTAAATGAGTTATATACTCCAATAATTTTTGCTGGAAATTTACAGTTTTATCAAGTTTTCAAATTTGAAATAACTTTGATAACACAAATCAATAGTGATTTTTTAAACTGATGTACTATATTCTTTATTGAAAATTAATTTTAAAGTTCGTCAAAAGTAGTAGATGGCTAATAACTTTATCTTTTGCCAATTTTCGAGTAGTTTTTTAGTTCCATCGAAATAGAACTTTTGTGGCTTATTGGCGAAAAACTCGTTTAAGTAATTTTCTGCTTCTATTCTATTGGCTGACTTTTTGTAATCAGGAAAGTTTTGCAGAGCCAACAAAAAGGTAGTGAGATGGCGCAAAGTCCAGGCTGAAGCGTGCATGCATCGAAACTTACTTACAAATACAATAATTGTTTGGCGTAACAGCAATCGTTCAATAAAATTTTTTGATTTCCACCCTACGCTTTACAAATTCCTTATCATATTTTCTTTCTTAGATTATCACATAATGTTTTTCATCAAATTCTTCACTAATTTTAAATCAATATAACTTTTTACACAAGTTTTAAAAAACTGCACAAGAATTAAAAAACTGCATTCACCAAAAATTTTAACTGAAAAATAATCTTTAATGAAAGTGCTCAATCGAATAAGTGCTGCTCACTTTATGAGCATTAACCTTATCCAGTTCCCAAAAACCTAGAATATTTTGTATATGACTTGATAAACACATTAATGTTAATACTGTCAATCAAGTCTACAATAGTAATGAACCAAAACAAGTACAAAGTAAATGTGATAACAAAGGTAATAGTAAAACGTTAAAATAATCAAAACCAAAGATGTGACATTTCTATTGTTTTTTGATGTTAGATTATGATAGAATTGAAAATATTTGTTTCATATTTCTGCTACGATTTTATATGCCTACCAAACATGTGTTATTTTACTTTACAATTTCAGAAAAAGCTAAAACAAAACAGATTATTTGATGCTAAATCGAAAGAAATAAAGCTTAATTTAGTTACAAAAAAGCTAGATATTGAATATATTTTAAGCAACTTTGGGCGATTGTAGCAAAAAAAGCAACACAATTTTTTAATACAATTTATTATTGGGTATTTATTTTATTATATATTATAACGATTTGTTTGCTTGAAAAAGGCATTTATTACAACAACAAAATGACCTGATACATTATTCAAAGTATTGTCCGTCGTTAGCCACTACTCATTCCTATCTTCCTGGTAACATATGGATTCCGCGCCAAAAGATCTGCTCCGGTTTTGAGGTAAAGAATGAATCAAACCAATTTTTGATATCCTGTTCTGAAGTGAAGCGTATTCCAGTAAGGGCGTTCTGCATCGATCGAAACAAAAGGTAGTTAGAAGGGTCAAAGTCTGGGCTATAAGACGGGTGAGTCAAAACTTCCCATCCACTGTCTTCCAAATGCGGCCGAGCGTTGTTGTGATGGGAGACTATAGCTTCGTGGCATCGAATAATCTGGTCGTTTTTCATTGATTTCTCTTTTCAAGCGAATCAATTGTATTCGGTACAGGTTCCTGTGATCTTCTGAGCCGATTTCGACAGCTCATAATACAAAACACCATTCTGATCCCACCAAATACAGAGCATTACCTTGGCGTAATAGATATTCGGCTCCGGCGTCGATTTGGCTGGTTGTTGGCCGGGCTTTACATATGATTTTTTGCGCTTGGAGTTATCGAAGTATATCCATTTTTCATCAACAGTAACAATACGATGCAAAAATGACTGTAGCGTTTTTACGTCTCTCGGCAATTGATATAGGACCTAATTTAAATGTAGAAAAATGATTTGTTGTGTGACTCCCAATGATAATGCAAGTTCCTCTTGCCATTAACAACAATCTTCGCCGAGTAATGCTTCCAATTCCTCACCTACAACTTTTTCGGTTGACCAGGTCTCTCCTTGTTTTCTGTGTCGAAATCACCACTTTTGAATAGCGCAAACCATTGTTCAAAAGTTCTTTAATTTGGTGCTTGTTGACAGTAAACTTCTACCAACCATTGATAACTTTCAGCAGTCGTTTTCTTCAAATGAAAGAAGGTTATTAGGCTTCCACGCAAACTAAGTTTTTTAGGCACAAAATTCGACATTATTATGGCGAATGGAAAAAACGTGTATTTACACTTTGGCGTCTATCGAATACTGAATTATAATGACACATGTTTACCTTACAAAATACCATATTTGTTATTAGTGACACAAATCATATGTGATAGTTATGCCATATGTTGTCCAAATCGACATTATTAACTTCTATATCCAAAACTTACTTATTTCAATATCATCTTTTTAAAATACGATTCTGTATTTTGTTTTTGGAAATACATATGATTCTTTAATTTTTTATTAAGTTATTTTGATCACATTTGATTTCATTTAAGTTCGCTTGAAATCATATTAAACAAAATATTGTTACGTTTCAACCTTTTTTAAATGTTTGAGTTCGTATAAATTGCGCTAAAATAAAATGAAACCACTTTGTTGTTGTTACAGTTTCTTTATTTACTTCACTATAACTTTTATACTGTTTGGCTTAATACGACACTTAATATTCGGTTATAAAACACTTTTATTTCCTCTTTAACACAACTTTGCTTATTGACAGCCAAACGATAACTGAACTGACGAGGAGGTAAAGCAGCCACTAATTACCTACAGTTTCGAAGGTTCCGGAAATATCGACCATCTTCTATTTTCATTACCGTTAACGTAAAGATGGTCGATGTGGTAGTGCTGTCAAAGGGTGACACTAAATATACCAAAATCTCATAATGCAGTGTTGTATTTTTACTTTCGTAACAATATCTTAATTATGTTGTTAGAGATTTTTAAATACGTTTTCCTCCTCGTCCTGTGTTTTTTCCTATTCACACGTTTTCAATTTGGTTTTTAAAATTTTGTTTTTGGTTTTCATTATTGTTTTGATTTTTTTTTTTTTGGTTTTGCGAATTGCCCATATGCTGTAGAACGCAAAATTTTTAAATCACTTTTGAGTTATAAATAAAAAATATCATAGTTTGATGTGCTAAAGATCGAAATATATGCAAAGTCTGGTAACACTTGTTTCTCTGAATGAGAATAAAAATAGCTGTGCATTGAAAAATCAACAATATTATTTCATTAAAACTGATTAAAATAAATTTTTTTAAATAAAATAAATAAAAACGTATTAGATTTTAATTTTACGCTTTCATTTCTACTGATTGACAACCAGTTATTGCAACATACACAAGTTCAGCTAGGGTTACTTCAATTTTTGCAAGTGTGCTGAAATTGAAAAATTTTCTTGTGTTTGCGATTTTTGATTTTTGTGTTTGATTTGTGACTACAAATCATAATCGCAATTTGTTTGCGGTATGGGCGCGTGTTTTTAAGTGTTGCACGTTTTCTAAAGAGTAGCAACTGCATTTCTATATATCTATTCTGTTAGTGTAGCGTAAAAATATGCTAAAAGTGAATAGATAAAGAAGATTCAACTTTTACCGTTCTCCACATGTCAAAATTACATATTTAGAACGAATTTGAGACGCCACGCCTACTTATCCAATCTCGCCCAGTTATTGACTGATGATGTGTATTGTCCAAGAAGTTGCTTAAGCAAAATTCAGAAAGTTCTGCTGCTACTGTTCTCAAGATATACAAAAATCAGTATTTAGTTAGTGTGGAAAATACCAAGCCCACTTATCCAATTAAGCCCAATTTCGCTGATAATTTGTACTAACTACGGAGTCATTAAGACCGAATTAGTAAAATGCCACTTTCTCAAAAATCAATATTTACTGTGTATGGAAGGTAGCATGCCAACTTGTTCAATCCCGCCCTTTTTTTACCTGATGATTTGTTTTGACTAAGAACCTATTTGAACCAAATTTAGAGACTCCCGGGTGTGTGGCTCTCGAGTTATTAAATGACGAACATAGGACAACTTATATATTGGGTGAGCCATCTATCGGTCTAAATTTGAACTAGCAGTTATTTCGAATTTGGCAAGTCTTATCTTATTCTATTCTGTTAAAAAATCCAGTATGTTATCTCCACTGAACAAATTGAATCGATTTAGGCTTGAGCAACGTTGGGATTTATTGGAAATTTATTTCCAAAACAAAAAAAATGAAAAAAATCATCTTTTCGGATGAAGCTCATTTTCATTTTAGTGGGCACATTAATAAGCACATTAATTAGAAAACCCAAACGTGGCCTTACTGAAGCCAATGCACCCATTACGAGTGACTGTTTGGTTTGGTTTGTGAAGCGGAGGCATCATTGGCCCATATTTCATATTTCGCAACCATTACGGTCAATGGAGACACCTATCGCACCATGATAAACGATTTTTTTGTGCCCGATCTTCATGGTATAGATGTGAACGATGTTTGGTTTCAGCACGATGGTGCAACTTGCCGCAAATCTCATGCCACAATCGGTTTATTGCGTCAAACGTTTGATGGCCTTTTAATTAGCCGATATGGTGATGTCAGTTAGTCACCAAGAAGCTGCGATTTGACACCGTTGGACTATTTTCTTTGGGGTGTCGTTAAAGTCAAGTGTTATGCCGACAAGCCAGAGACAATTGAGCCTTTGAAGGCCAACGTTCGTGATGCCATTGCCGAGATATGACTCAATACACTCCAAAAAGTTCTCCAAAATTGGTCTGATCGAATGTAGTACTGTGGGGTCAGCCACGGCAGCCATATGAAAGAAATAATATTTCATTTCTAACCGGAACAGTTGTACTTCACAACAAAAAAATACGTTTGGAAAAATTTCAAACCGTTTTTGTTTTATTGCTTTTTTAAATTTAAGCTTTTTAATGGCCCACCCTATGTACATACGAGTACATATAAATAAGGCGATTTTGGGCTTCATTACCGAGTACATGCGATTTCTGAATTCAACTTAACATAAATATGAAACATATAGATCCCAATATATGCCTTGTATATAAGTTTGTTTAAAACCGGTCGACTGATATGAGCGCGAGGTGGCGACATGCGTAAGCCAAAAATAGCCTCCATTTATATACATATAGATGATAGAGCTACTTTGTTAGTGAATTAACAATTAATACCAAAAACAATTTCTCATTTATTCTGTTTTTGGAGAGATATTTTTTAAGCAGCTTAGAATTAAATTAGGACTTAGAAAATATCTAATTGGGTCTGAACTTAATATACGTTTAAGCGAATCAATTTGTTTGTCCATGAAATAACTGACTATTCTATTTTTGGATACAAATTTATTAAGTAGCAAAGGTCAAGAATAATCAGATTTTTATAAAACTGAGCAGAGTTTTAATAAATGCAGAATGCATATTGGGAAAATAAGTATATTTTCCAAAATTATGTGGAAGTTTATGTTCTTTTTTTTAACATTAACCCTTGGATATAAGTTGTATGAAGGAAACTCAAGATCATTGACTAAATAATAACATTTTTTTGGCCTATAAAAAGCAAATTATCAAGTGTTTTTGGCCATCCTTCTCTTATTACCCTCTCCGTTTTTTAATGTAAATATTTATACATTCTTGAATTTGTACTAAAAGAAGAAGAAAATATAAAAGACTTAGGGTCATTATTACAAGTGGCCTTTAAATAAAGGCAGGATTTTAACGGGTAGATAATTTATTTTTTATTATTATAAGTATGCAATAAGGTGCGTTAGGCTAAAGGGGACTTTTAAAGTTAAGCTTGTGTTTGAACTTTCCCTATCGCACACTAAATTATGAATAGTCACAAGTCAAAATTTATTAAAATCGCTTTAACTAGTAAACTACTGTTACGTTATTTGCGTCGCTTAACATAATCAGCTAAAGGTTTAGTTAGTCGTGAATCTTTTTTAACGCCAAAGTTGTAATGTTCCAGAACAACTTTATTCGCAAAACTGTGATAGATTTGCGATGATTTATCATAAACTCAACAATAATTTCAAAAGTTTTTTTTTTCGTTTCCTCAACATTTGAATATTTTGAGTTGTGACTGTTCTTGATTTAGTGTGCGATATATACATATTATTTTCAATATGGCAACCTCAAATATGTACATGAAAAATAAAAATTTAGCTATTAATAGTTTTTCAAATCAAAATGGAAAATGATCACAAAAAACACAAAAATAATATAAAAAAATTAAAAATTTTTAAACAAAATGGACAAACATATCAAAAAGGAATGCACGTCATTGCCACTGCTTTTTAATGAACTTGTTGAATATGGCAAAAGTCATCGATATTGCTCCGGCACTGCCATATTTTTAAAAAAGTTAATTTTTTTTTACAAGTAAGTTGTAATAACGAAAAAAGTCAAAGGTGACTTTAAGGTTCACCTTAGCTAAAGTTAACTTTGACTCCTACTTTAAACGCAACCTGTAATAATGGCCATTATTGTATTATCAACCCCAAACTCGAAATCTACGTCATACTCTTAATAAATTGTAATATAGAAAAATAATTCAATTTTTTAATTTTTACCCGTTCTCGTTTAAATATTTTATTTAAACATTTCCCACTCACCCATCCACCAACTTTAAGTACGAACTATTTACCAAACAAATGATATTTAGTCTTTTCTAATTTTTGACCGAAACATCTTTATGGCAATAATATCTATGTACTAGGAAGATCGATTATTCAGTTTATTTCAAAAACCGGTTTTCGAATAATTCGAAAAATCACAATTTTAAAAAAGCCGGTTTTCGGTTAAAAATTTATCAAATAACCAGTTAACCGTTTTTTTTTTTATTAAAATTAAATTTTTTCAATTCTTTTAATTCTTTTTTTCTGCTTTATCAAATAAGACTGATAAAATTTGTGTCATGTTGTAGTTTCTATCAAGTAAGTATGTTAATACAACTTTAGGCGTTTTTAAGGCCTTATCGGGTCTTAGCAACACAACGTGATAATATTTCCTCCAGTCATTCATTTTTGACTGGTGTGTTGCTGTGGTATGGTAGGTAAGACACCCGCCTACCAACCAGAAGGTCCTCGGTTCAATACTAGGCCAGACCATCTGAAAAAAGAACAAGTTTTTCACCTCATAATATTAGCTAGTAACTGGTTATGAGTACTACTACTTTTGAAAACTTCTCTAATGAATTTGCTGTTCGGAGCCGGCGTTAAACTGTAGGTCCCTTTCAATAAGTTTAAAAATGAAATGTTTTGGGAATTAACAATTAAATACATTATCAGGAAAAAATTTCAGCGCCACCAAATTATAACTGTAAAATGTATTTCCTAAAATGCAAGTACTGTACTAAACAAAAAATATGAAATTGGCATCACACCGATGTCTGAATTATACAAATAAACCTGCACTGAGTCCTGGAGAGGGCTTTCGACAGTGGCCTTTACCACCTGCGAATCAAAATATTACCAGCTTTTCGGATATGGAGTCTTAAAAACGTACAGTTGTAATGATGAATATATTATTTTAAATAATTGTAAATGAACTCCTTTTTCTTTTGCATTTTGTTAATGAATGCTTAGTATCCACGCCATTTAAGTCAACAAATTCGGTCAATATTGTCGTGATAGCATTCATTATATATAAATATGATCACCTAACTACCATTATAACAAACTTTATCAAATTGTTTTATCTTAAAAAATTTCAAAATTAAGCGACACTCATTCTATAAACCTTTTTGAAAGTTGTAGTGTCCGCGAACGTGTTAACAAGAATGTTTTATATTAGAAAATATGATAAAATGATATTGTTGCTCAAGTGTGCATGTGTATTGTATTCATTCTACCATGGTTTTGACGTTCTTTGTGAGACCTTCAAGGTTGTCATATGTATAAAATTAAGTCTTTATATATTTAACATAGAAAAATATTTAAATTATGAGTATAAAAAAAATAAAATAAAAACGTATAAAAATTATACATATTTAAATAAACCGGTAATTATTCTTAAAATAACCGGTTTATCCGATGTTTGAAAAGTAAACATTTTACAAAAACTGGCTTTGGCGAACCAAAAAAAAAACCGGTTAAAACTGGCCGAATAATAAACTTCAGATCTCCCTGCTACGAGTATGTACATCACAAGTTTGGTATACATTTCTATTTTTGCTCCTGTGTCTTTATAATGACAATTCTAAGACTACGTTTGAAGTCTTCCGCTGATATATTTATTATTATGATATTGATATGAAAATAAATACTACTTTTTTTGGGAGCTGCCATGCCCACTCCCCTGTAGGGTTAATTTTTTAATCAAATGTGTGACTCTGACTTGTATAGTTTCAAATATATACCGTAATAACTATTTACCGTTAATCCTTTACTAGCCGCTTAGAGTACAGAATTTAAAAATAAATCTGTGTACAACCTTTTCTGTTCGAACTGGATTATCCGACTTCGAGTCCTAATTGATCTTTAAATTTTGTAATTGAAAACATTATTTTTAAATTTCTCCCCTTTGAGATCATAAGCAAATTTTTATTCTAAGTGAATAGAAAATAGTTTTTCCAATGATTTTTACAAGAGAACTGACAACTGTGAAGTCATCATCAGAGTTCTTTGTGTTATGCTTATTCATTTTTAGAACGTCAACTAGTTAACTCACATTTCTTAGAAATTGCATATTGAATTTATCAATTTCTATATAGCCACTGAGTTAGTCGAAGTACAACCTATTTTAAAAACTTGACTAAACTGTCATATCAAAAGCAAAGTCAGTTATTTTCCCTGGATTCCCTCCATATTAACCTCTCCTAGGTCCAATTAAAAAAAAAAAAGCAAAGCCTATTGCACTTTCGTCAGCTAGATCTATTTGTGTTCTAATTTTCAATAAAATTGGTTCAGTCGCTTACGCATGATGGACCGATAAACACAGTAGCGAGCATTAAAAATGCGACTCTGTGTTTCCTATTTCATCAAGAACACCGGTATCCAATTTAAATTTGTGTTTAAATTTAGTTTGTTATAATAAGAAGAAGCATAATTGAATGCAGTATGTATACCAAAATCAAAAAGAATTGGGCTAAATTGTCGTATTTTCATGCTTGGTACTGTACTTATATTAGTATTTCTACCGAAATGTAACGTAAGGTCAGATCAATTTTTGGTTATATCTTCAAACTTTTTGGCTACCTTGTTCTCATCTTTTTAAAGAATTTTTAAATTTATTTTTATTATTATATTAATAATCATATTTGATAACATTTTTTTTTCAGGCTGCATTTCTTTTTCCAAACATTTTCATGGTATGAACAATTAAGTAAATTAGCAATAATCTACTAAATTAATTTGTGAATTAGAAAATCTCTTTATATCCGTTTATTCTTTTTTTTTATAAATATTCACCTTCATTAGCGCCAACGGTCTATCTTGGTACTATTACGAAATGGTCTTCTGCAGTTTAATTAGGAATGAAGAAAAAAAAAACAATTTTTTTTTTGTATTAAAAATAGGCATCAAGGGGTATAATACATACATACATACTTATTTCCTTCTTAATGTTTTAATTTAATACAGTTTGGTTTACATTTAAGTTACTTTTTCTTAGGAAACAACGTCATTTATAATGTCTATTAACAAAAATTTTTTATCGTAAATCGACTTATTTTTAGATGATCAAACAGCGAATCATTAAAATATAAAGCAATTGGTTTTCCTAGTCACCAACTGTATTTTGACAACAGTGTTTTAAAATACGAAATTAACAGATAAAATAATAGTTGAATTATTTGAAAACTGGTCAGTGGGTGTAGTTAACTGTTGAGAAATTAGTTTAGTTCTCGGTTAAAAGTATTTGGAAATACACATTTATTTAATTATTCAGACTTCAAGAATTTTTTTTTTTTAAATTATAAATGTTTAATATGATTTATTAACAAATTGGGGCCGAACTGTAGGCTAACTGCGAGTCATCTTCACCCTTAAGATTTTTCTAAGTGTAATTTTTAATGGTTTCGAAAGACATATTTTAAGCTCACAAAAGAAAACTCGACGCATTGTTGGTTTGTTCTTTTTTTGCCAATTTTTAACCCAGATTCGTAAGATAACAAAATTTGCCATCCGCCGACTATCACAAAACTTAGAATCTTTAACTTCAACGTAAAGTCTACATTATTCTATGGTAGCGAGTCTTGAAATGGTGCATCAAAAGACACTAATAATATTCAAGTCTTTGTCAGTTGTCTCCGTAAAATCCTACGCATATTTTGGCCTGAAAGAATTAGTAACGTTGATCTATGGCACATCAGCCAGCAAATGTAAATTCAGACTGAAATTCGTAGGCGCATATGTCGTTGGACTGGGCACACACTTACGAAACCTCCATGCAACAGTGCCAGAATGGCCATCGACTGGAACTCCACGGCATTGGTAGACCAACTCATGCAGGGAGAACGCAGCTCGAACTCGAAATCAGAGTTTCCGGACATAATTGGAGTGATATACGGCGTATGGCAGATGAGAGAAACGCATGAAAAAATAATGCAATTACAAGTAAATTTTAACAATTTTTTCAATCTGAAATTGACAAAAAGTGTGAATTTGCAAAATAATATATAAGGAGCTTTATCAAGTAGTCTTTAGCGTTCATACATACATAACACGTACTAAGGCCGGTTATTATAATTTGCCTTTTGATAATAATAATTTATTTTTAGTTTTTATAAATATACTTAAAGTTAGAAGTTAGCGTTAATCTATAAAGAAATCATCCTACCTCCAACTTGTAAAGCTAGGTTTATGTTTGAAGTTGCCATATTTCTATTTTCGTCGACACTTGTTTAATTTGTACACAAAACAATAACACATAAAACAAAATGCCCCATATTCATAGTCAAATAAATAAAGTATACTTTAAGAGAACAAAAGTCGACTTTTTGAAAAAGTCGACTCTAACTTATTCATAGACAACATAAGGCATACTTTTGGCGTTAGAGTCGACTCTAAATATAAATCAAACTGAACCTGTTTTCAAATAATTGAAAAATATATAATTGAAATGCAAGATATGTGGAAAATTTTTCGCTTAAAAGAGGTTTTACTATTATTGATTATTGTGGAAGGGATATCGATGTTAGAAATCCTAAAATAAATAAAAGAAGAGCTTAAAACTTTTGTCTTATATGATGATGATATATTTTGTTCATACCTAACGTATACCTTCACGTATTGTTTTCCACGAAATCTTTTTTTCCAATATAGAATTGTCATTAGCTCTGCTCTCCACACATGGACAGGGATGCATATTATCCCAGCTTCTATAGAATATAGATTTTGGTTTTATCGTTTGCAATGATTCAACCGTTAGCAGAACCCAGATATGGGAACATAACCAACACTTGGGACTATGGAATTTCGCGATGATATTTACGTTTTAGCCCTCAGCCATCGTTACATGTTTGCTAAACATAAATCTCTAAAGAGTGAAGTTGCACAAACGGGGCTAGGGCTCAACATTGAAATATGTAAGTTAATTCTCTGCAATACTCTTAACAACACCAAATTCAGGATATGTCATGTCAAATTTAAAAAGTTTAGTTAATTTTTCTACCTTGACAGTATTCTAACAAGGACTGGCAGCAACGGATGTCCAAAGTCAGTCAATCTTTCTGTATTTTATGACCTGTGTGGACTGAATGCTATCTAAAATGGACTAAGATAAACATATTTAACTGCTGTATATAATCAGCCTTTCTATATGGATGTAAGTTCTGGAACATAACAATCATAAATATAATATAACACAATGCCAAAGCCATGGATATTTTGGTCAAACATCTAACCTATAAGATATGATATATACACGCTTACAAACACAGCTGCCAGATATGACCATTTATTTTCAATTTGACAATATTGGTCACGAAAAATAATTCAGAAAAGTAACTGATGAAAGAAATATTGCCTTCCTTATCCCCTTTTAGGAATTGTGGTATTTATCTGCGTTTGGAACACTTTTAAGAAATAGTTAAGCTTTTCAATATAATTTGATGAAATTTTAATAAAACTCACGAAACTAATTCCGGAAAATCATTGATCAAAAAAATATTAGCATTCAGGTGTACGAATGTGTCAAAAGACTACGGCTCGTCATGGTAGGTGTAAAAAAATAAAAAATAAAAGCCACCAACTTAAAGTATTTTATATAAACATTAAGCAAATTGTACTTGACACCCATTTAAAGTCAGTTCAACATAAAGTATACTTCATTTTCAACTTTGAATATGAAAAAGATAGTAAAAGTCTTGAAGTTAAAGACTTACTCAAGCAAGAGTCAACTTTAGTTAGTGGCTATGAATTTGGTAAATATTTTTATTGTTAAAAAAAATAAAATAAAATAAAATAAAATAAAAAAACACGCATATGCAACTACGTATTTTAAGACCTTATTTAATATGTTAAAATTATTCGGAATTCGCTCTGGCACATTTTTAAATGGTTTACTTTAACGAAAATAATTAAAGTTCACTTTAGCTAAAGTTATCTTTTACTAACTCGAAGTATATATGTCCTTTACTTGTTTTTCGTGACTCGAACAAACACTTGGATGCTTGTAAGTTATAGGGTTAATGGGTTATTGTGTTGTAAGATATAGTACTTTTTTAAGTTCAACAAATTTAACAATAAAAAAATAGACATAAAATATACTAACTCCCCGTAAGCCGTAATCAGTTTATGTACTCTGATAATCGTTTATCAAATTCCATTTTAAGCGGAATTATTTAAATATAAAATAGGGTACACCCATCCATAATGTTTCTGTTATAAATATGCAAATTGAAGAGTAAATTATTTTACTTAATTATACTGATATTGAATTCCTCTGAATTATGTAATGTTATTTGTACATACAAATGTACATACATATGTATAAAAAATACCACGAAAAAGAAAAAGCAAATAGATTGAAAATAAATGTTTTTTTTATTTTTATGAAAATACTATCATAACGAACTATTTATTTCTGACTGGTTTCTTCACTTTCCCCGTGGTCATTAGATTATATTGAATCATTAATTTCATTTAATTTTATCATTGGATAATTAAATTTGACTAATTTTAAGTTAATACAACAATTTATTAAATTCTAACTGCGTATAGTCATCTATTGAAATATATTGGAAACCACCATCGACATAATAAGAAGCTGATACCAAAAAATTTGGCGTTCTGATAAATATTAAAATTGTGATCACAACTCACTTAACATTTATATTTCCATTTGCAGAAACTTCTTTCCATTTTCATTTCTTCATTTTTAAATTTTTTCCATCTGCCTGGCCCAATAATATATGATTATTGTAAGGTTTCGTACCTCTTCAATAAAAATTTCGTCCATATCCATTTTTATTTATGTATTAAAATTTACCAAGGCAATGAAACAATTGAAAAGTGTAAACAGCTGATTCTGGTAAAAATGCATTTTTATTTCAATAGTGCCATATACACTTTCTATTTTTATTAAACAAAATAAAATCTATGATTTTATATTATATATAGTATAGTGCAAAATGTATGCAACTTTTCTATAAGATTTATTAGAACTGTTATTAGTATTGATTGCCACTCAAGCTCTGCACTTCAAAATTCCGAAAAGGTTCTCAATAGGATTCAAGTCTGTGAATTCCATTAGCTGAAACCCATTCATTGGCTAATTATGGTAAATGTTTTGCGTCATTGCCGTACTGGAACACCCACCCAGTGGCATATCCCTTTCAGCATATGTAAGCTTGTCGTTGACTAAAATGTCCCTATAAGTAAAATGGTTAATTTTTGTTTGTATTTCAACAAAGAGGCCGACTCAACTTGCTGAAAAGCAGGTCCAGACTATTACACTTCCACCTTCGTGCTTTATTGTGTCTTTACAATAAAGCGAATGTAGTCATTATCCCTTTGTTCCTCCAACGTGGCATACTTCATCTGTATTTAATAAGTTAAATTTAGTTCGTCGTTAAATAAATAAATAAATTTGAACTACGTTCTCATGATTTCTTTTCAATACATGGTCAATCTAACTCCACTTTCTTTTGATGATTTCAACTCGGACTGGCTTTTCTCCATCTCATTCCCCGAAGATCTCTGTTTTCGATAACATTCGTCCAGAATATTTTTATGATTCTCCGCAGTGAACAATTTATGAATACCTGTAGCAATTAAAGGTCATTATACGAAGTATTCCAAGATTCTTACCTATACGACAGCACGGAACGCACGTTCGAAGAGAAAATTTAGATTTTGGTACTTAAGTGAATCTGTGGAAATTCCCATGTCTTTTAAAACGCCCCAAATGATTGTATTGCATTTTTTTGAGGCTTACAAAACCCTCTTTTGAACCGCCTGATAAAGTTATGATGCTCCACAAGTACAAAAAAGACGAAACGTTCTATTGATAATATTTAGACGTAGGACCTTGGACTTTCCAATGTTATCTCTTGTTTTATATGCAGAAGTGTGTATCTCCTCCAAGTTGACTTTCATATCTTCGAAACTATGGGCGAGAAATCAATTGTCGTCGGCATAATCAATGATTGTATATTAAGCCTATAAAATGTAATTAATTTTTTTATAATGCATTATTGTAACGCAATAACAAATACATTAATTGTTTAACACTTCTCGATTACACTATGCAACAAGCAAAAATATCTTTGATATTCAATATATTTTTTTGATACGCTATGGTCGCCCAGCTTCAGAAATCATCAGCATTTCAGATTCTATGGATAAGTTTTTTTTCGATTTTTTTTTTCTAAAATGTGAGATTTTTGAAAAGGCTACGTCATACATCTTATGATAACTTTGAAATGACTTATTCGATTTCGTTACGACATATATTAAAAAATTCTAACATTCTTATATCATATTTTAATATAACCAATGTTTTTGAAGTTATTAAAAAACAAATTATAAATATTTTTTTTCGCACTGGAGAATCCGAGTTCGAGTCCTAATTGATCTCTACATTTTACAATTGAAAACATTATTTTATATGCTTCGCTTTGAGATCAGAAGCAAATTTTTATTCTAAGTAAATAGAAAATTGTTTTTCCAATGCTTTATACAAGAGAATTCACAACGGTGAAGAAATATGCAACAGCAACACCAGCAGAACTGAAAATGTTTTCGATCCCAGCTACAGAAATCATCATCAAAATTCTCTGTGTTATGCATATTAATTTTTAGAACATCAACTATTATTACCAATTCTATATAGCCATCGAGTTAGTCGAAGTTCTGTCAACACATTCATTCAATGTCATTCTCTTTTTATTATCGCCTTGTTCTACCATCATACACCGTTTGGTAGGTACAACAACATTATGTTAATTCCACACCATATAGTGCCATTGAATAGTTGAGATAAATACAATAGTTGATGTTCTAAAAATGAATATATATACCAAAAAGAACTATGACGATGACTTCTCTGACGAATCTTTTTAAATTTGTCAAGAGTACCGTTTGGTTCTCTCGGGGACTGCATGAACTACCATTGTACTTCATGTTTGACTCAAAGTTTAAATGGAAATATGTTTTAATATATAACCTAACTGAACTTGTTGTTCATTGCTTTTCAACAAAATTTTGTATGTTTTGGTTGAAATAATAATTTTTTTTTTTAAGAGGATAATTATCTTTCTACTCCTATTTTGTAGAGATTACGTTTTCCTTTGCCTATACAATTTCTAAGACTAAATATTGCAGTTACCCAAGCTTGATATAACTAAAAGCATTTTGTTCTCTTGCTCATTTCCCCATTCTATTATCATTATTATCATTTACACATTTCAAATTTTAATTTAATTTAAAACAACTCTCAGTAATGTTGTTCTTTAAATATATAGCATAATAATTTTTCATATAAAAAATTTGTCAATTAAAACCTCAAAAGATATTATCTTGACCTTTAAGAAGTATCGTAATAAATGAATTTTAATTAAATCATCTTTATATGTAAGTAATTCATATTTAATGTTTCGTCAATATATATTTATGTACTCATACGTATGTATAAAACATAAAGACTCTTATAATAATAACTATTATTTGCGGTTAATTGACATACATACATACACACTTGTTGAAGCAATCATATAAATGCTTGAAAATCATCTGAGCACGTTTATCATATTTGCTCTGCTATATAATCACAATAAAATACTTTCTTGATAATCAATTTTAAATTCTTTAAAAGTATTTTTCTCCTGCCAATCAACTGTTACGCGAAATATATTTTTCGTTTATTTTAAGCTTCATTTTTTTGTATTTAAGTTCTTTTTTATTGGTTTTATATATTTTTTTTTTGCTTCAAAATTTATTATCGATTAAAAAATCATTAATATTTATATCAAAACTGGTCGTTTCATATTGATGAGTATTTGATTATATATGATGATTTTTTTACTTTTATTTTTTTTTCGAATTTTCCTAATTCTATTAAAAATGCATTTTGTCGCATTTATTTTTGTTTTATATTTTTGCCGTCAAACACACGACATTTAAGGAAATGTAAAAGAAATAGAAAATTGTAGACGTGGTGGTATATTATGAGTTGAAGTTGGTTTAAGAAAACACATTGTAATAAAAAATAAAAAATTGAAAAAAAAAACATTGAATCGTTAGAAAAATGTTGAGCTAAGAAGCAACGATGTATGATATTGTTACGTTTTTACCTTTTTAAAAACGTGTATTTATGAGTTCGTAGATTGTAGGTCAAATAAAATAAATCTTATATTTAGTTTTTAATTAAAATCCTTTATTTACGCAGTTTACGCATTATTCCTTACAGCTGTATTAAAAAACACTATCACATCTTTCAAAAATACAAAATGATCATAAAATTTGTATTTTTCTTTTGAATTTAATATTTTATGTCACGAATGCAAATATTTGCAAGATGCAGAATACAGCATTAAGAATACAATGTAAGTAAGACTGCTAGAAATGTATTTAAAACAAACGACTCAGAAATGTTCTTAGCAAAAGGACGTTAAATCGGATTAAATTTTTTTTCTCCAATTTCAGTAATCTAGTGCGACTTTCTATAGTCACTGCCATAACATAATCTCTATTCTTTGCTATAACTCGTTGCGAAACTGTGATAAAAACTTGCACACATCATTCAGTAACAGTGGTTATTATTATTATTGGAAGTTGTTGTTAATTTGATTCGAAATTATATTTTTTAAATTATGTACCGTGTTTTAAAGGGCAAAATTTTCCATGACTAAAAGAATTTGTACAGAAGGAAAAACTAGCAAAAATGTAAAAAAATTGCAACAAACCAACCAAACTACCAAGTCGTTTTTAAAAAACGAAAAACTATCAAGTTTGGCCCGATTGGACCAAAGCGGCAACCCTTGCTCCAACGAAACTGGTTTTTACTTCAGTATTCACGAGTTTACTCCTTATGAACTCTCTTCACACAGAGTTCAAACCAACGAACTCTCTTCACGCTGAGTTTACGACACATAAACTGATTGTTGTTCGCACCGATGTGCTTTTTATATGGCTGAGTAAACAACACTTCGAAATCTCTCGAATCTCTCGAAGTTTCAGGTAGATTCCATTTCATTCTTTTACTATCTTACTACTATCTAACCTTTCAGCTCTTAGTATTTGCTGTTGCTTGTTACAGTCTGTTACTTGTTTTCTTTGCTGTTAGTTTTTTGTTGTCACCGCTCTATTTTTATTTACTTTGCCTCTGCTAATGTTTGTTGTTGTCGATTTGGTTATTTGTAAACAGCACGTATAGTGTTATTTCAGCTTTTGTTTATTATTATTATTTTAGGGATATAATAAACGCAGGGGTGCCCAACCAGATTTTTGTAACAATATTAATATTTTTTCTGACTTAGTTTTTAAGTGACGTTTATGTCATTATATTAACATAATAATAATAATAACACTCCTCTTTACTTTAGCAGCGTCAAAAAATAAGATAAAATACAACAGCTTCATCTACCCGGTGTTACCCTACATCGCCATTAGTAAGAACACTTTAAATGTTTAAACTTTCATAATAAATAAGAGTTCAATACAGTAGAATCTAACAAATTACATCCACTTTGTATACCGGCCAGTTCGAATTTCTGGACATTTTTTTTTTACAGAAAATGATAAAATTATAATAAAACTAGTTCTGTAAGCTTTACTTTAACACAAAACAGTTTTTATTTATTAACGTTAAATTTATTGAACATATTAAATACAAAGAAAAACTTTTAAAAAGTTCTTTAGTTATTAAGTATTTTATTAATTTTTAACATAAAATCAGTAAAACTTGTTTGTTTTTTTGATTTGTTTAAATTGGATACATCTATATCGTTACGGACGTCCAAAAGGTTAGACATGTGTTAACTGGCAAAAATATCACTGGTTTTATAACATTATTGATGTCTTCAAGGACATTTGAATAACGAATAGCTGGTGTTATGTTGACAACATCGACATCGCTGCTATTTGAAGCCTCAAAGCTATGCATCAGATCCGTCAGTAAAGAAATCTTCATTCCATTTCTCCATTTTATTTAGATTTACGGAATTGTTTGGCATAATTTCATGCAAAAGATGAAGATTTAGTTGAAGAGCTCAATTGCAATCCCGATTTCGTTGATTCAGTTGTGCTAGTAGCAAATCACCAACGCTGTCGTAATCGCCTGAATCCCAGTTTAATAATTTGGACCAAGAATTTTTTAACACTGTCGGTTGTACCTCATCCTGTGATTGTTTCAAAAATATTATTGAATCTTAGACTGAATGTCGTTTTAAAAGCTTTTTAATGTCACCACCATCACCAACTAATTGAGATAGCAACTTACTTCTTTAAATGAGTTTTGTCAATTTAATAGGATTTTGATCCATTGGCTGAACAGCTGTTGTTATCTACAAGCAGAAGAGCTTTTGGGGTCAAATTATTGTCTTCAGAAAAACGAATGACCTGTAGAACAAAAAAAAAAAATAAATAAATAAATAAATAAAAAATATGGAACTTAAAATATGCATTGGTCAAACATACTTTTTTGAAAAGCCACGCATTTTTCGAAAAGCCGTATGAAGTGGTTTATCAAATCCTCTGGAGCATCTTGGCTTTTTAGCTTTGCCAATAACCAATGGTTTTAATTTATGTGAGAATTTGCGCCTAGTAAAATCGAAACGCGTTCGTTTTGAATTTTAAGTCCATTTGCCCTTTTTTCACAAGAAGCGACAAATGTTCTATCTGGCAGACAGCGGAAAAATAGACTGCTTTCATCAGCATTATATATTTGTGTTTCCAATAACCTCATTTCTGCGACTTTTGCAAGAAATCTGTGTAGGGATTAAGTAACCTCACCAACATTACTCGAAAGTATGTCACCATCAATTTTTAAAAACTTTTTGGGTTTTAAATTTGGAAAACCACCCACCACTTGCGGTAAAAGCGTTTTCACCTTTCTATTTCTTCATATTCTGCCTTACGCAAAGATTTTTTTTGCTTCCTGATAGGTATCGGTAAATGCATCTGAGGTGGCGTGGTATAGTGGTTAGAGCGCACGCATAACAACACAAACAACCCATGTTCGAGCCACAGCAGAGGATATGACGAAGAAAAAATTTAATTGTGCTTTCGAATGTTTAATACTAAAAAAAGCTTCAACTTCCCTCCAGACAACTCCGCCTAAAATAAAAAAGCCCCTCTGACCCTTCCCGCATACCTCTGGCGATGATGACAAACATCAGACGAATGATGATCACCACCAACGAGCAAGGATCTTCACCACTACACAAAAAATAGAAAATCATATGGAGGAGGCTACAGTGGATTAATCATCTACTCAGCTTAAAATATCAAATTGATTAAAGAAACTGAAACAAAACAATAGATGCTTTGTGGAAAGACAATATGCTCCCTAGAAGAGTGACGGAGGAAAAAAAACTGCATCTATTATTTCTTGTTTTCTTTATGTAGCTGACGGAAGATTTTGTCACATTTAAAATTTGAGCTTAACGATTTCCACTCACGCCTTCATTAAGTCTTTTTAATATTTTAACCTTGGTATCGAAAGATAAGGTATATTAAATTCACACGCATATGATGAAATTGTACACACCACGAATAACTTGGTAATTCCACGTTTTATTTTTATTTTAACAAGCGAAAAAAATAATTTGTAGTTAAAATAAAAAATAATGATAATAAAACTTCCAGAAATTAGAACCCCCTGTTCTAATTAGAACCCCTGTTCTAATTTCAGGGCGTCCAATGCATTGCAATGGCCGGTTCTAATTTGTGTTGGCTAGAATTTGAGAATTCTACTGTACTTGTATTTAAGATATTATTCATAATAAACTTAACTTAAAACGAAATAACTATGAGTATCAATATATAAAGTTTACGATTTAATAAATAACATAAAATAACATTTAATAAATAGCATAAAATTAAAATAAAACCTTCCGAATTAAAAATCTTTTCGCACGAAAAAAAAATTAATCACATAAATAAACATATAACCGATCGCGTTTAAATTATTTTTGATTAAATATTCACAAATAATTTAAAAGAAATTCAAAGAATCATTTACAAAAAAAATGTTATATACCATAAGTAAACATAGGATACCTACAATAGTGTACAAAGAAGCAAAATATAGACAAAAACAAAAGGATCATTTATAAAAGTATTTGAAGCAGCACGTTTATAAAGATTTTAAAAGAATAACTAACTAAATATTATTTTATCATATTGCTTCTTTGTACTCTATTTTCTTTTATTAACATAAAAATTATAATAAATGTTTGAAGTCACTCACCAAATTATACAAAAAAATGTTGACAGCAGCTGTTGATGAGGCCTCTTCAATGCTGATGTTCACTTCCACATACGATTCATTTTAAAACAGTGATGAGAAAATGTATATGGGTATCTCCATAATAATGATATATGATGCTCAATTAGAACTTATAAAATATTTAATAATATTATAGAATAAATAACCAAAAAATAAACTTTATAGTGCACTTTAAGGTAAACTGTGATAATTAAGATTTTTTTTTAAACTTTTTAGAAAATCTTCATATTTTTTTTTTTTAGGTTTAGGTAAATTTTAGTACATCCATGGCACTAACAAATTTATTTTAAGGTTTTAAATTAAAAAAAAAAAAAATAGTTTTAACACGACAAATGCAATTTTGCTTTCAATATTTATGTGAATGTGGTTGTTGTTGATGCTGCAATGTTTGGTTGAAAATATACCTCGCTCTGCACAGAATTTAAAACCACTTTTTTCAAATTTCTTTAGCTTTCCTTTTTATTCCAGGGTCGATTTTTATTCACTTAAACTCCTTATGATTATTAGGCCAACAATTCTTTTAATTAAATTTAAATTTTTCTCCGTATTCACTTTCCTTTCGAAACGTTTAGCCTTTGCCACTATCACCATATTATGAAATGTTAAGTATGATTATTGATCACAGCTCTTCAACTTTTTGCTATTTTTGTGTTTAGCTATTGTTGTTGTAATGTAGCTAGCAATATATGCGTTGTTGTGTTTCTTTCCTTTGCTTGTACCCTATTTCTGCTACCTGAACCTGGGCTTAATATTCGATTTAATAAAAAATAGTTAATTTGTATATTAAATATTTTAAAAAATAATTCACGTACTCTTTCTTTTTTCTCCCGTAGAGTGGTGGCTGAAGGATTAAGGACCCTCGGAAGAAATGCAACGATTTTTTCTTTGTTTAAGCAATTTCTAATAAAATCACTATAATATAAGTGATTCATATATAAATAAAACAAAAACAGCAATATTTACCTTAAAACATACTTTCTTCTTTCTTTCTTTACATATTTAAATTTAGTACCACACAAATTTTCCTGTACCCACAGCCAGAAATTTTAAATATATCATACTTATGAATGTACCATAAAAAAATTAATTTAAAAAAAAACTCGTAGATTTTTGCTAAACGTTAATTGTTCTTCCGTAATTAATATTAACCCAAAGAAGATAATAATGTTCTTTGCGGTGTGTTTAAAATTTGATTTTAATAATTATAGAGAAGAAAAAATTCTTTGTTTTCACACTTTTCAAATTCTATATTCTTTACTTTAATTTTTCACAAACTTACAAGGAATATCAGAAGTAAAATTTAACTTTCGTCGAGATGTTAATTGTTAACGGATCACACAATATAAGTGTAGGATGCAGAAGCAATTGACCTTTTATCAGTTTTCCTCTTGCTTAACGGTGTACCTTATTTGCTTGAACCTTGCAAACATAACAAACTTGTAAGTAGTTTGTATGCAAAAGGCTTTTTTTATATTGCATGTATCGATCACCAATGCATACATAAAACATATAACATATGAAAGCTAAACACGTCTTTAGTATTCGCCTCAAAAGAAAAAAACTGTTACATTTTAAAAAGGTAACAACACAATAATAAAAAAAAAATCTAAATTTAAATTTGCAAAAATCTTTTAAAGATTTTAAATACCATATATAAGAGATATATATTAACGCACTACTACTTTAAAAAGACAATTTCCTATTTGATGTCCTCCATGTTGTTTTATTTATTTTTTTTTTTTTCTATAATCCCGGCTGCAATCAACAAAAACATTAACCAATATTAACAGATCAACAGATCGTAACAGGGTTGAAAAAGTTGGTACAATTGTAATTTTTCGGTACCATTTAAGACTCAAAAGTACAATGGTCCACCAATTACTCATTTGGTACAATTTACGAACTTTCTCAGTTTATTTTTGTTAATAGAATTTCCCTAGTTTATCATTTAACCGATTTATTAAAACGAAATAGGCTTAACGTGCCTACAGTTTATGGTGTTATTCAGCAAAAAGTTTGTTAAGGTCATCAAATTCTTGCTGCTTTAATTTTAAAATACCAAACAATTTGATCTCATTAATATGTATGCATTAGGGAGATCGATTAGTCGACTTTTTCGAAAACCTATTTTCGAGTAATTTGAAGACTAGCAGTTTCAAAAAAACTGGGTTTCTGTCAATAAAAATTCAAATTAACCTGTTCTTTAATTTAAAGCGCAGAGCTGAATCACGTCGTTTTAAATATAAGCAGAAGTTGACGCAGAGCTTAAAATTAAAGTGACAACCAATACTAACAATAATACTAATAAATCTCATAAAAACTATGCTAAAACGGTGTGCGGAGGCCATAAAAACAAAGTTTATTACACAAAGTACTAAAAGTTGCTTAAGTTTCGAACAGCTACTCAAGGAGCTAATCACGTTTTTGTTGTTGTATTACTTGGTAAAGAAGGGAATTAAAGGTTTATTATTACAGTTATATGGTAATTTAAGTGCCTAAGATGACAACAATTACTCGTAAATGTTTTACTTTGAATAAATCCATTAGTAATATTCGAGTCCTTAATTGCCTCGACAAAAAAAGTTGCATAGATTTCGAACAGCACCGTATGTAAATTCATGCACCACGTATTTAACAGTGTGAGTATCACATTGGTATCTTAGGTAAGACACCCACTTCGATCTAAGAAGTCGTAGGTTCCAATCACAGGCAACACTATCCGACAATTTTCAACAGCGATATTATCTCACAACATTACTAGCTATTGGTTATGTGTATTAACGCTGTGTAAAACTTCACTAACTAGTATATCTGTCGTTCGGAAACGGTGTTTGTGGTTCGCTTTCGATGCGTCTAGTTGATCATTCTTAATATATAAAAATCAATATTTATTTACAGAAGATGAGAAAAAGTTATCGTTGCTCAAGTGTACATACTTTTTTCGATCTACCTTTGTTTTTACGTTTTTTGTGAGACGTTTAAGGCTGTCATATATACAAAAATAATTATTAAATTTGTACAAATAGTTAAACGATGAGCATATTTGCAATAAAAAATATACAAACGTATAAAAATGATACTGATTAATATTAGCCAGTTATTCGTGTTAAATCAACCGGTTTATTCGGTATTCGAAAAATGAAGGTTTTAAAAAAATCGTATTCGACTAAACCAAAAAAACCGGTTAAAACCGCTCGAATAATAACCGTCCGATCTCCCTATTATGTATTTATATCGATAGACTTTTTTGTACTTTATTTTACGCTTAAACATGTACTTATAGCTTAGTGTAGTTTTTTTAAAGATACCACCTTGATCAAAAAGTTCCAGGAATAACCCTTGTTTGGTGATCCCTCCGTTCCGATTTGAGTCTTTTTTTGTTAAGTTGATACATCTGTTGATATTCAGGCTAAATTTTAGCGTCATAGCTTGATATTTGCAAAAGCTACGTAGCCAAGAGTACATCTATCTCTATGTATGTTGGCGATTTTTTACAATTTTAGAAATTGGCGATGATGATGATCGTAGTGGCAGACCATCGACGTCGAAAACCGACGAAAACATTGATAAAGTGAAAGAAATGTTAGTCAGTAAACACATATTAACCATCAGAGAGATAACGGAGGACTTGAACGTTGCCTACGGATCTGTCCATGACATTTTGTTTAATGATTCGGGTTTCCGACGTGTAGCACCAAAGTTGGCGACAAAATACCTCTATTTCATGTAAGAAAGAGGCCAGAAAACTCGTGGATTTTACATCTTAATAACGCACCGTCGCACAGTGCCATCATTATTGGAAATTAAGAAAAAAAAATGCAACAATACCATCCAACAGCCACCGAATTCACCTGATTCGGCTCCCTGTAACTTCTTTCTGTTCACTCGAGTTAAAAAATCATTACGGGGAATGCGTTTCAGCAGCCGAGAGAAAATAATGGAAAAATCGCCGAAAGCGCTGATGGACTTTTTGCTCAAGGTGGTATACTTCTAAGCTATAAATAAACTTTCAAGTACAAATGTTAATTTTGTTATTATAAAAATAAATTTTTATGTACGATTTTGTCGCATTTTTGTGCTTTTACTTAAAATAAAAAAATAGAAATAATTAAAAAAATATTTTTAGTACAATTGGAGTAGAAAAATTACAATTTTATGAGCTTCTGAGTACAATTTTGATGTTCTCATTTTGCAATCCTGGTTCGTAATATAAAAAATGTATCGTAAAAATTGTTACTCACATGCTATAAATTTTCTCTCTAGATAACATTGTAGCTAAACAATGTTAATGCAGTAAAAATAACCAAATGTAAATTACAAATTCAAAGTTAAATAAAATAGTAATAGAAATATCAATTTATTATTATTTAAAAAAAAACAAAAATGAAAATATAAAAAATAGTAGAAAACTAAGATTTGTCATTATCTTGCACTACACTCCATCTCTTTCCGCTACTGTTTACTTCGGTATTAATCTGTCTTCTCCACGTGTGAGCAGGACGGCCCCATCTTCTGTTTCCTTGTAATTCAACTAACCAATTTATTATTTAAATCAGCGATCAAATATTTTGATGCAGAGTTGGCAAAAACCGTTTTTTTTACACAACCTACCGGGCTTTATTAGGTTTTTAGATGGGTTTTTTTTTTGGTTTTATTACTGCTTTCTAGTTTCGTTCAATTAGACAATATTTTTTATTTGTTAGTTAAATTACGTTGTTTTATTATTTATCATTTTGCACCCTTGGTCAGATCAAGGCGGTGTTGCGCACTATTGACTGCTAAAGCATGCTGAAATTACTTCGTTTGAACCGTGTATTGTGAAAAAAGTGTCTGGAGTATAAAGACATACATGATTAAGTTATTCTTTCGCATGACAACGCTCAGCCTCACTTCGCAAAAGTTGCCAAACGATTGCCAGAATGCGCACCCCTCGTATTATCCGAAAATTGGTCCCTCCGAATATTGGCTGTTTCGACGGATTAGATGAAAGTTGGATCGCCTCAAAAGACGAAAAGTTTTTCTGAAATGGTATTCGGAAATTGGCTTAGAGGTGGGCAAAAATTGTAAGTAGTGATTTCACACAATTTTATTTTGATAAATTTGTTAATTCATTATCTTTTCTAAGGTAAAAAAGTCTGAATTAATTTATAGTTTCAATACGTAACTGATACTTATTTTTGTTGTAAATAAACTACGAACTACTCTAATCCAAAAACCCACTCGTTTAATTGGGTTACCCAGTTGGTTGTCAACCCTGCTTTTGGCGCACCCTGTATAAGTTTTTTTTTTGAGCGTATATACTTTTGTAATAGTCATCTAACTGACAAAAGGCAAGTGAAAATATGTTAATTTATTTATTTATCCTCAGTTCAGTGGAAATAGAGTTCCTCATGAAAATAATGCTGAAATAATAAAAAATCTTCAGCTGTTTTATAATTTTTTTTTTTTATCAAAATATAAGTTTTTAACACGAGTGACAATTTAAGGAATTATTTTCATCGAAAATATAATCCGAAATCTCACAAGTATATTTAAGACAACCAAAATGGTGTTGCCCAATATACGGGCTTAAACATCCAGTAGCAAAAAACCTAGGATACTTTTTTATAAATCAAAATTTTTTTTATCAATTTAAATATTCCAGGAATGAACCCAATTTCTATTGGTATTAAATATATTATACTGCCTAATACTATTATGGTAGGTAGGTACAAAAGTGGCACCTGAGCACTCCACCCAAAGACCATAAAAGTCCATTGCGGAAACCTTTCTCAAAAGCAAAATAGTGAAATTATAGAAAGGGTAAGAAATAAAACAAAAGAGAAAGGAAAGGAAGGAATGGAAAAAAGAGATAAAGAAAAAGTAAAGAAAAAGAGATAAGGAAAGACACCTAAAAAGAAACCGGGCATCACCTGACAATACAGCCTAACCCTGATATATAACAAGTCGCAGAACCTCACTTAGACCATTGAAAAAGCCCTGGTCCAACAAACTAAGCCCGCGTCCATGACAGAAAATATGTTCTACAGACTATGTCTCCCCTACGTCGCCTTAAACACAGCAGTAATTTGGGGTGCCTGCTCCTAAAGTGCAGTGTCCAGTCACAAAACCAATCAGAGTCCTGAGGGTTTCCTTCCGCAGATTAAGAACCTCCTCCATCCTAGAGTGGTCTAGTTTAGGCCAAAGCAGCTTTTACTTCCTCTCCACAACTCCCCCATTCTACGATGAGCACAGCTACTAGGGCGGATTGACATTGAAGCTAGCTAGCGCTAGATGACAGCACAAACACAAAAACTTTTTCTTTCTTAGAAATTACGATTTGTCAAACATCAGCTGTTAACATTTTAGCTAAATTCATCGATTAGTTTATTTGTTGTAGTCGTTTGAATTAAGCAACTTTGGTGTTTCTTGGAAAATGGAGAAAAGTGAATTTCGTGTAGTGATTAAACACTACTATTTGAAAGGTAAAACGGCGAAAGAGACAAAAGAAAAGCTTAATAAACATTATGGCGAATCTGCTCCATCAGGTTATATGGTAAAATTTTGGATTGTTGAATTTAAAAGGGGCCGAACAAGCACTGTAACAATACCACAACAGGAAGGCCAAAAGAGGTGGTTACTGAAGAAAATGTCAAGAAAATCCTCGATATCGTTATGAATGATCGCCGGGTCAAAATACGTGAGATTGCTGAAATGGTAAACATATCATATGAACGTGTGTTCAACATTTTGCATTAACATTTGCATATGAAAAAGCTATCGGCAAGATGGGTGCCGCGTTTGCTCAGTGTTGAACAAAAACGAGTTCGACAGATCACTTCACAGCGGTGTTTGGACATGATAAAGCATAATCCTGCTGATTTTTGGCGTAGATTAATAACTGTTGATGAAACGTGGGTCCACCACTACACACCTGAAACCAATAGTCAATCGAAGCAATGGGTGGAAGCTGGTGGAAGTGCTCCGAAGAAGGCGAAAACACCGAAATCGGCTGGCAAGGTTATAGCCACTGTATTTTGGGATGCACTCGGAATATTGCTCATCGATTATCTTGAAAAGGGATCCAGAATCACAGGAGAGTATTATCGTGCATTATTGGATCAATTGGTTGATGCAATCAAGGAAAAACGAACACTTTTAAACAAGAAAAAAGTGTTCTTTCTTCAAGACAACGCACCGGTTCACACAGCATTAGATACGGTGCTAAAACTACGAGAAATCCACTTCGAATTGGTTGATCATCCACCTTATAATCCAGATTTAGCCCCTAGTGATTTTTTCCTGTTTCCAAACTTGAAGAAAAGGATTCATCTCAAACGAAGAAGTGATTACCGAAACTAATGCATATTTTGAGGAGTTCCCAAAATCGTATTATTCAGATGGTATAAAAAAGTTGGAAAATCATCTTACTAAGTGTATTGAGCTAAAAGGAGACTATGTTGAGAAATGAATGGTTTTTGAAAAAAAAAATATTTTTTTCCTACTTAGGTATCAAAATCAATCCGCCCTCGTATCTATTGAGCTCACAAAGAAACCAAGAGATGGTCTTACAGACACATCCGCCAGTCCAATTCTTGGCCACGACACCTCTCACCAATCCATCAGCAGTCTCGTTCCCCACACACCAGTTTAACCAGGAACCTAGCATAGCGACTAAGTCCCGAATTAACTCGGCTGCCATAATACATCAAAGACCTAAGCCTGGAAGACACTGCACTAGCCCGGAAGGTTATAGGACAGTTTTATATAACTACCCAAAAGGTAGACCCCCCACACGTGCTCTTCGCAGACTTAGAGCCATCCGTGAAGATAGCATGGCCATCCATTAAACTGTCAACACCTTGTCAAGACTCTCTGTTAGGAAATACTGCCGAAGGGCTCCTGATGAAGACGCATTCGCTGACCCTCTAGTCCGTGAAACCTGGACGGGTCACAACATGTGCACCCCAATCTAGACTTCCCAAGAAGAACTCCTTCAAAATCATCAAAAAGCTCCTGGCAGCTACCCTCTTCACCGCAACTTCCGAAAAGAGTAGATACAGGATAATGTCCAGCGCTGCCTGAGGAGTACTTCTGAAGGCGCCAGATATACCCAGAGTGGCATACTTATGCACCTTATCCAGAAGCCTCCTCCGACTGGCAATCTCCAGAGTCCTCAACCATACGACATAGCCATAAGTAAGGCTATGACTATGACTATGGAGTCATAAATCCACTTCACTATTCTCGGTCGAAGACTACATCTCTTACTAATAGCACTTCTAACCGCATAGAAGGCGTTGAAATATTTACTCATCCTCAAAAGGGTGTCTTCTCTTCAGTCAAGTTTCCTACCGAGAAAACTGCTAAAAACTTGGCCTCATCAGGTAGTCAAAACTCAATCCAGTTTAGTTTAGGTAGTGCAAACCCCTCCAATTTACATTTAGTGGAAAGAGAACTAACTCAGTCTTGGAAGGATTAATAATAAAATCTCTGATGGGCGTTCAGGAAAAAAGTCTACCAAGCATCGATTGCATGATTTTCACTGACAATCGGGAGAAACCTCCCTTTCACAAGAATCACTAGATCATGTGCGTAACAAACCACCTCCCTACTTTTATTTTCAAGCCGCTTGAGGAAGTTATTTATAACAAGATCCTCTAGCAAGGGGGAGAGTACTACTCCTTAATGCGTACCGCGACATACCAATCTCAACCTCACCAAGTTCCAAGTAAACAATCCTTCTCTTAAGCATACTAAGTGTCTACTAACGAGAAAATCATTGACGCTACTCTCGATCAGTTCCTCCCTTATCGCTCCGCTTTTAATGTTATTAAATGCACCTTCAATATCCAAGCAGGCTACTAGGGTAAAAATCCCATAATGCAAACCCATTTCAATGTACCGAACAACCTCGTATAGAGCAGTTTTCAGAAACCTACCCTCAAGTGGGCATTTTAAGCCCCGCTCTTTCCATCATTTCAACAAAAACGATGACAGACTGATCGGCCTAAAGTCACCTGGCATGGAGTGGCAAGCTCTACCGGCTTTCCGTATGAAAATCGCTTTCACTCTTCTCAATGCCCTTGGCTCAATTTTACCAAAAAGACAAACTCTAAGAACTCTTACAAGGAATATCAGAGCAGAAATGGGGGAATTCTGCAACATAACAGGAAAAATCCCATCCGCGCCTGGAGTTCTATAAGATCCAAAGGATTCAACCGCCATTGTTACCATATCAAACACAATAAACCCGTTCTTCATCCGTCGTCGTAAACGAATACAAAACTTCCGGCTCCACAAACCTCACCTCACTACAGCCAAGGAAGTGAGCATATAGGAGAATAAGAAATTGGTTTGTTTTTAAAGTAATTTGCATTAAATTGAAATAATTTTATTATTATTACCGTTCTCCAGATATAGAAAAACGAACAAGTTCTATTTTGCAAAACGGCTGCTTGTTCCTCATCCTTTGCCTTATTTATCAGCAAAATAAGGAGTATATATATATGTAGAAATGTACAAACGGGAAACAATATTATTTTCCTGGGAATGTCGCTACATGCAAAGTGAAACATTACTTCCTATAGAAAAAGGGATGATTTAGTTTCATGACACAAAGCAATCACAATAGCATTATCAGTCAATAGGTATGTGCTTCGCTTACTCGTCAATTTATTTATTTACTTGGTCTGTGGAAAATTAGTTCCGTACAGACTAAGGTAATATAGTTTAAGTTAAATACAAAATGTATGTAAAATGAAAATTGTTATTCAAATACAATGCAATTAATTTAAATATAATATTATTTTTCTATTCAACATTTCATAACTCTTAGAAAAATCAATTAAATGATATATGAAAATTATTAAATTGTAAACGTATCTGACGAAAAGAGTCATTATTAGCATAAACAGATCTGTGATATTTTAAACTTATTAACTGGAAGTAGCGAAACGGTCTAACTGGAAAGTTAAAAACAATTTTGTGTAGAAAAAATTCGGAGTCAACATCACCATGTATTAAATTTAATAAAAATGAAACACTTAGCATTGTTCTTCAGCTTTTTAATGTAGGTAGCCTAATTAGAGCAAGACTGCTCTATATGAGTTCCATTTAAGTCCTCGCAGACAAAAAAGAAGGAACTGTTTCTGCACAGATTCAATAATGTTCTATGTAGTAGACCCGTATTCGAACCAAATATGTGTATAACTGCTTCGTGATATATGGATCATAATATAATATTATTACGTTTTTACATTTTTAAAAAAGTGTATTTATGAGTTTGTAGATTGTAGTTAAAATAAAATAAATTTTGTGTTTCGTTTTTAATTAAAATCCTTTATTCAACACATGTTATGTGCACCACTGCTTGTAATCTTTTTACAGGCAATAACAAATTTTATTCTTAATTACTCTGTCTGTTTACAACTTTGTAAACAACAAAAATTACTCGACAGATCTTTCTTCCTAAACATCTTCCAACCCGATCGGAGTTATAACTTAGGTTCGATCACAACCTCTTCAACCAGAGGTTATCCACACTTAACTCTCTTTACTAAGTTAGCTCCAACTAAACTAGTTTTTTTTACTTCACAATTAGCTTCACAAGTTCACTCCTTATAAACTCTCTTCACACCAATAACACATTAGCTGAGTTAACTTTACTTAAACTGCACTCGCTGAGTTTACGACACATAAACTGATTGCTGTTCGCATCGATGTGCTTTTTATATGGCTGAGTAAACAATGCATCGAAAGCTCTCTAACCTCTCGATGTTTCAGGTAGATTCCATTTCTTTCTTTTAATTTCTTTTTAGTTCTTTTGTAGCGATGCGTCTACCCCTTTCAGCTCTTAGTATTTGTTGTTGCTTGTTAATTGTCTGTTACTTGTTTTCTTTGCTGCTTAATTATTGTTGTCGCCGGTTATTTTTATTTACTTTGTCTCTGCGAATGGTTGTTGCTGTAGATTTAGTTATTTGTAAACAGTACGTATAGTTGTTCTTACAGCTTTTTTATTTATTTTAACGATGTAATAAACGCAGAGGTTCTCAATCTTATTTTCGTAACAATATGTTCACAAAATGTTAGTTTATGATCCAGCAAAATTCCAAGACCATTTATAATAAAAACCTTTTCTAAAGTTGTTCCTTTAAAGTAACAAGAAGTATTAAGCTTTTGTGAACGATAAAATGACATGTGTTTACATATTCTGATATTCAAGTCCAATAAATTGATATCACACCATTGAGAAAAATATCCGATGTCAGTCTGCAGACTAATCTAAAATCTAATCTAAAAATTTACTGTAACAGTGTTTTATGTTATATATCACTTTTATTTACACTTTTTACTAAGTTATATTTCACAAATTTTTTCATAACTTTTGCGACCATATAAAGGGTGGGCAAATTTGAGGTTAGGAAGTAAATTGGCCTCAAAACACATTTTTTGTGACAAATTCAGTTTTATTCATACAAATATAAAATAGAAATATGGGAATTAATAAGGGAATATGATGTCGGGCAAATGTCCACCTCTAGCACGTCGGTAGATGTCCGCTCTTTTCACAAAATTGTGAACCATATTTTGCAACAAAGCTTCGCTTATCTCGTCAATGCAGCGCCGAATTTCATTTTTCAGAGTTCAGTTGCTTGTGGTTTGTTCACGTAATCCCAATCTTTCAAATGGTCCCAGAGAAAATAATCCAGTGGCGCTAAATCACAAGAACGAGGCGGTCAATTGACATCGTCAAATCGAAAAATGATGCGGCCGGAAAATTTCTCATGCAATGCATATGTAATTATGGCGACTACATTTCTCAAATATGTACTTAATTGTACCGCTTTAAACGAGCTTCTATTAGAGATTTTATATCAGTTGGTCCACTTTTACGTGGTATTATTATACAGCGACTTATTTAACTTCCACTTAATACACATTTAACAACACTTTTACGAAAGCCTTAACACGACTTTACTTTATGTCTTACAACTTTACACAACAACTGTTGTACTATATCTGACTGACGTAGGTAAAGCAGTTTAAATGCCTACAGTTTAGAAAGTTCTTCAAGAGCTTTAAACCTTCTATTCGTCCATTAATTTTAAAAATGTAAGATCGTGTTACCCAAAGATGGTCAAATTCGCAATGCTGCCAAATACACAAATGAATATGGCATTACCAGTGTTATACATTGACAGACTGAATACAAACCAATAGACTAAAATCACACAAATCAGTTTTAAAGGCACTGATGTTTTTGTATCTTCTTCTTAGGCATATATCTTCTTAGCATATATATATATTCTTCTTAGGCATTCTTAGGCATATGGTGGTCAATTATTCCTTCTTATGTCGACGTACACGACAAAACCGTCGTTTCGATACGTATGCATTCTATTTTGGAGTCTGAAATGAAACTGGGGATATTTGTGGGTCCTCAAAAAAAGAAAAATTTGAATGATTTAAAGTTTGAGGGTCCTTGTTGCTAGAGAATTTTTAGGAAATTCAAAAACTACAAATTGTGAAAATATTTTTGCTGATTTACTGAAGAAATTTGAAAGTATGGGTGTAAATATGTCCCCCCAATTTAGTAGATTTAAAATCCTTTGAGCTAGTTTTTGGGACTTGCATATTGAGTCATACCGCAAAAAAGACGTAAACGCCATGATTATCGATTTTCGTTGTTTGATTGAAACCGATAGTACTCGATAATCCATACCATTGGACAAAATTTTGTAGCCTTAAAATGTACCTTATGATTTGACAGCAAAATCAAAAAGTCTAATGTACATATATACCATACTAGAATCAAAATTATTTAAGAAAAAGATTCTCCTGTAACAATTGTTTCAAGGCACATTTAAAAAGATGGTACTGCGTGTTCGGTTGACTGTTTTTTTAATGTTTTTTTTATTTAATGCACGTTTCTTAATTGTCAACAGTTCTATTTAATTTGCACTTAATCCTGTTTCTACACCATTTCTTGCACTGTATCGTTTGGAATGTGTCTAACGTGTAAAAACAGGATTAGGTATATTTGTTAAAAAAAAAAAAATTGGTCGTTGTACAGGCAACACTACCGTGTTCAATGTGCCTTGATTTGCTTTTTGTCGCTTACGTCTTTTTAACAGTAGTGGCTCGATAAGCTAGGTAACTGCTGTTTGAGTGGGCAACAAATAAGGGAAACATATAAAACTTTATATAAAATAATTAACCAAAACTCTTCGTTTTCAGTTTTTCGTTCACAATATGGGTTTTTCCCACCCTTTTTCTACTCCTGGGAATCCCGTTAAAATCGGTGTAAAACAGTGCATCACATAGAAGAAGGACAAAAAGCAGTAGCATGGTTTTGGTACGTGAAACATATTTAAATAACGTATATTTCCTTATATCCAAATTTTACCCATTTCGAAGTCAATAAGGTCTTTTTTATTAAATGCTACCGAGTTATAAAGTCTAAGCCGTGACACGTTTACTTTTTCGTTCTAAAAGTAAATCGTTCTCTCTTAAGGGAGTTTTTATTATATATCTTATTTCAGCTGTTCCTCCCTGACACGGTATTATTACACAAAATGTGTTACGAGTACATATGTAAATATTTTCAGCTTAAAAACTTTTATTGGATTTGGATGAGTCTTATTCCCAATACATTGTAAAATTGAATGTTCATTAGAAGTAAAAAAGCTATCGCACTAGCATTCGATTGTTATTGCCGTTTCGATTACAAATTTTGTTTATTTTTTTTTTTCTTTTAAATTCCAAATTAAAATATTAAAAGGAAAAGTGTTTTTGAAAGTGTAAGTGGACTAACCGTATGCGTGGTGTAGAGTATGAAGCTGGATTTTCATTATTGAATTATGTATAAATAAATGAAATGAAAAAACAAATATTTGACAGTTAGATCCCATCCAACCTTTACTTACAATGTCTGTAGCATTGGACCCATTCAACTTTCACTTACAATGTCTGTACCATCGGACCCATCTTACGGCCTAGGCCAACGCTGTATAAATGTAAATAGGAATTCTATACAGGCATTAGTTGGGTCCCACTTACATTGTCAGTGGTCTCGGATCGTAGATTTATGTGGTAAAAATATTGCTGGGTAGTAGTCAGGCTTGATATTTTATTTAATATCTGTCATTTTGTGATATTCCATCATATACTTGTATTCCATCTTATTACTTGTAATATGGTTATATAATTTAGCAATTGTTATAAATATTCTCTAAGCGTAATAAGCTCCGATACAAATTTGATGTGGAAAATTCAATTTTATTGAAAAGTAAATCGATACAAAGTTTTATTCAATATTTTCCAATAATAAGATTTCGCATTAAGTGCGCAACTTAAGCGAATTTTCTTCAAATAAAACCAAAGGGCTATAAGATATTTAAATAGCGTTCGTTAAAAATAAAACAAAAAAAAAAAACAAAAAACAAAAAAAAGAAAATATCGAATGTTTTTAAACTAAGCTCCGCACTGTTGAGACAAAAGGAAATATTGACGTAATAAATAAATGATTACTTTAGAACTTCCTATACAAATATGCCTATAGCGTTGTTGTTTTTCTTTTTTGTTTCTCAAACTCAATTAAAATTAGAACACGCATTAGCCCACATTCATTCCCTCTTAAAATTTCTCTGAAAACATGTTTTAAAAATGGAACATAAGGTTAAATGTTAAAAATACATGTTGACTTAGTAATATGGGTGGAGAAGTTTCAGATACAATTACTGTAGAGATGGAACAAATGAAAAAGTTAAGTATTCTTAGAATGAAAGAATCGAGTATAAGAGTAAATGCTAGGGGGTATTTATTTTAAGTTATAATCAAATATAATATCACATTATGATACTTACACTCCAATGTGCCTCTTAGAGAAACAAATAAATATCGATCTACCTCCGTTACCTATTGTAATTAGAACTTAATAATTACACGTAATTGTGTATTTTCGTTTTCATAACTTTATTCTTCAACTTTCTTATGCACTTAATACTTTGCTCTGTACGTTGCAAAGTATACGAGGAAAGTGCAAATTTCAAGATAATTTATTCTGCATTTTAATTGTATATTGTAAGTTGGGTGAGTTTACTTTTTCGATATATATATAAAGGCTTGCATTTCATTTGATTTAAAAATATTGGTAAGTATCAAACGATTCAAACACACATTAGTTTTTATATCTTACATATACTAATGGCCAGTAATTAGTCATTTTGATAACTTTTATCCAGTGACGTACATAAAATATTTCTGATATTTAAATAAAATATGAAATGGGGACCATAATTGCACATACAGCTGTAAAAGTTCTCAAACCTAGAATCTAAAAATACAATAGTTTTCAATTTACAAAAATATCTTTCTCTAACATCGCCATACGTATAAATATGGTGGCTGTATATCAAGTCTGTGTTGGTGTTTGTAAAACAATAACACGTACATCTATAATATGTGAATCTATAATATGTAATCAAAAAACATTGTTTTTTCTTTAAATTAATTATATTCATATATATAGTATACAGCATATGTATCTTTTGAAATGTATTCCACGCCTACCTCTACAATCCATTATAATTTTATTTGTAGAATAAGAGCTATAATCGCAAGATGCCGCTTATGGTATGGCAGACAAATTATCGGATAAAATTCACTATTGTCTGTTTTAACATGTGGACAATGCTTGCTTTATTGAGTTTGTTATATTCAACCCTGTACGTGATAATGTATTTTTTCAAATGTGTATTCTGTGAAAAGTTACAAGCAGATATGAGCAGTCGGAGTTACTTACATATGTGATTAGAATTTATTTTGTATGAAAGGTAAAATAAATAAAAATTTATGTTGTGGCTAAGGTCAATTATAAACAAAACAATAAAAAAAGCAATTATTGAGATCCTTCACTGTCTGCCTAGGAAATTATTTGTTTTTTCGGGTAAATACTATTCAAAATGTGATCCTTCACAAACATTTTCATATACTCAAAAATATATTTTCATGTACTTGTAAGCCAACAATTTAATTATTATTAACCGATTTTAAGTTTCCGAGCGGAATAGAGAAGCAAAAAACAGACCTTTCAAGGCATATAGAGTATATATACTACTACTATACTATACTATACTATACTATACTATATATATATATATATATATATATATATATATATATATATATACTATATATATATATATACTATATATATATATACTATATATATATATATATATATATATACTATATATATATATATATACTATATATATATATATATATATATATATATATATATATATATATATATATATACTATATATATACTATATATATACTATATATGTAGTGTATAATTTATATATATAGTATATAATTTATATATATAATTTATATAGTATATAATTTAAGTATCATTGAGACTCTGTGTGTATTTCTCAAGCAAACACATTTTTCATAAAAAATTTTCATATTTTTTACGCTTAAATGGGTTTTTACGCACTAATTTATATAGAAACCGTACAATTTATGAAAAAGTTAAGAAACTGTGTTAAGATATGAAAATTGACGGAGCTATTAGGCTTTTTAAAAATCGTATCATTTTTTTATAAGTTAAATAAATGTTACAAATGAGTAGATGAGGTTATAGGTACTAAAATACTACAATCTACCCTAAAACAGTTTTTTTCAAAATAACTCAACATTTTGTGGCAGTTTTAAAATCTTTTAGAACGGTTTTTGTTTTTAAGTTCTGAAGAAGAGTGCTATTTTCTGTCAGTGTATTATTAGGCACATTACATTGATATACTAAATCACATTCTCACAAAGAAATGGAAAATTTCTGTAAAAGAATGTTATATGGCAACCAATGCCAAGTAAGGAACGATTTTCACCAACAAATGTTTACAAGTGGACCTATTTTTTGAGTTCTATCTTACTTCTTTTAGCTAAATTTCAATACGATCGATACATATGTTTTTTGCAGATATGGTAAAAAAAAGTTTTTTGATCTGAAAGAAGCTTTTCCGAAAAGCATAAACGCTTTTGGAGTGACTTTAAACACTGATTGAGAACCTTTTTTTTTGAGAGAGACTAAAATATTCTTATTTGATTGGTAGCCAAAATATTGCAAAATATAAAAACAAAAACAAGTCTTTGTCTATATCAATCTCTAATTAGTTGAAAATTTTATAATTTACTAATTTTTTAACTAAAATAATCATAAACAATGTATGTACGAGTATAGGGCGGGCAATTTAAAAGTTTATATTTAAACCAGCGCCTTTTTCGAATCTGGCAATACTTATATCATTATATTCTGTCACAAAATTAAGTTTATCTCCACTGCAGGAATTGAATCGATTTACGTTTGAGCAACGTTGGGGTTTATTGGAAATTTATCATCATTTAAAATCATCTTTTTCGATGAAGCTCATTTTCATCTTGGTAGGTACGTTAATAAGTAAAATTGCCATATTTGGGGCTCAGAAAACCCAAACGTATTCTTATAGAAGCCAACGCACCCATTACGACTGACTGTTTGGTGCTGCTTGTAGAGCAGAGGCATCGTTGGCTTATATTTAATATTTTATATTTCGCAATGGAGACACCTATCGCACCTTGATAACGGAATTTTTGTGAACGATGTTTGGTTTGAACAGGATGGTGCAACTTGCCACACATCTCATGCCACCTTCGATTTATTGCGTCAAACGCCGTCAAGAAACTGCGATTTGACACCATTAGACTATTTTCTATGGGACGCCATTAAAGACAAATGTTATGCAGGCAAACCAGAGAAAATTGAGCTTTCGTGATGCCATTGCTGAGATATGACCCCATATACTCGCAAAAGTTTACGAAAATTGGTCCAGTCGAATGGTCGAATGGGGTACTGTGAGGCCAGCCGCGGCAGCCATATGAATGAAATGGTATTTCATTTCTAACCGGAACAATTGTACATTACCAAAAAAAAAAAAAATCATTTTGGCAAAATTTCAAACCGTTTTTGTTTTATTGCATTTTTAAATTTAAACTTTTAAATTTCCTACCCTATACTTCGTCTTATATTGATTCTATTTTTATAAACAGTTTGTACATTTGCCCACATATTCAAAAAATTTCAAATAAATTTGATATATTTTTTATTTAAAATTTTTCATGCAAAATGTTCTCAAAAAATAAACATGTAGATTTTTTTGTATGAATAAAAGTATGTAGTATGTATATACACGTATAGTCATGTGAAAAAAGGAGCATATTACGGTTTTCCTTAAAAGCTTAAGAGAAAAATATACTACAACTGAGAAACAGTACAAAATGCGTCGAAATTCAAGCAGGGAATTTATAAGATCTTTTTGATAAATGTTTGAACATAAAAACAGAGTTGGAATATTAACTCTTTTAATATAAGTGTCCCTGTTATTTTTCAGTATGACTATATGTAGTAAGCCTTAGAATTTTACTTTTAAGCAGCTCATTTTAAAGCTATATTTTTCACATTTTGTATTAATAAATTTTCATATTCTCAATATCCATCTTTTTAGAGATTAAATGATAAATGATAAATATTTTAAATGATAAATCTGCATTTTTGCCACTTAAAAAAATTTAAATTATTATTCACAATTTTTATTTCATCTTCACCAAAAAAAGCCTTCATAGTGCATTAATAAAATAAGTAAAAGTTAAACAAACAATTGTAAGTGAAAAAGAAAAAACACGAAAATCAAATATACTGAGAAAAAAGTCAAGGCAAACAAATGAAAGCAAAAAGTTGTAAAAAATATTAAAAATGTTTAAAGACAAGACAGAAATAAGAGCGACAGCAACAATCATTGACACTTAACGGTACATTGCGGAAACACTATTTTGACACTTGTTAACTTCCTACAGACTCAAGGATTTTGATGATATTTTCCTATACAAACAATAGAAATTGTATGTGTAAATGTGTGAGTTGAAGAGTATGCCATCAGTTATGGTTGTGCAGATATTTATGGAAGTTTAAGTGTTTGTCTACGATATGATAAGAATTTTTGTTGGAAGAACAATAGCTAAAATAAAAAAAAAAAACAAACAAATAAATATAATATAATATATATAAATATAAATATATATATATATATATATATATATATATATATATATATGTATATAATGATTGTACTGATTGCCACTACTCTCAAAAGAGGATATTTTGTGTTCTGTTTTTATCGATAATGTTTCAATAACTTAAACTGTTTTCTTATAACTGCACTGCGGTGTTGTATTGTGTGTTTGTGTTCCTGTCACTTTCGTTGCCTTTTAATGTTTTACTATAAACAACACGTTCTTTTTGATATTTATCATCATTGGTGTATACACATATGGTTTTCATCAGTTATGGAACAAAAACCATATATGAGAAAATAGTTTTTTATTTATTATTTAATTCTAAATGACTATGACTAGAATGTTTTTCAAATTCGTTTTTGAAAACTTCATAGGTTTTTTTTGTTAATTTTTTTTATTTATTTATTTATTTTCTTTTTTTTTTTTGAAGTAAGCATAATTGTCTTTGACGTTATTTGTAGTTAAATTAATAATTTTGTCATTGAATACTTCTACTAGTGCTACTTTAAAATAACTCTACAATAATAAAATAATTTTCATTTTTTTTAACTTAAGAATGAGGAGCTGTTTACTTAATTTATTGATTCACCCGTAAGTATCTTTAAAATTAAAAGGAATTTTGAGATATGACAAAGCTATACTACTATTATATTTTTAGCCGTCTCATTAACCGCCCAGCAAAAATTTATAGTAGTAACTCCCTTTAATTTTGAATCAAGTTTAATACTAAACAATAATTAATATAATCGACTTTCCAAATAAAAAAAAATTTACTTATTGTACTACCATGCAGAAAATTTCAATAGCGAAATTATTACTGAACAAGTGTACTCCACTCACTGTAATCGTACATTGTTATTTAACATTAGCTTGTCATTGAAAAAGAGTAGACCTTAGCAGTACGAGTATTCTCGAGGTGGTTCTTTTGCGATCATATGGAGATATATGTATGTACATAAATATATATATATATATATATATATATTGTACATACACGCCAATTTATATATTATTTAAAATAATACAGACTTTTCTTTATAGAATGTCTTGAGTTTGTGGTAAAATAAAAAAAAAATGAAAGAAGTTTATGAAATATTGCTACAAATATCAGGTTGGGCACCTCTGCGTTTATTACATCGCTAAAATAAGTAAACAAAAACTGCAAGAACAACTATACGTGCTGTTTATAAATGACCAGAATCGACAACAAAATATATTATAGATAGAGATAAAGTAAATAAAAATAACACAGCAGCAACAAAAACTAACAGAAAAGAAAACAACAGACAGTAACAAAATACTAAGAGCTGAAAGGAGTAGATGTTTTCATACGCATCGCTACAAAAGAACTAAAAATAAATTAAAAAAAGAAATGGAATCTACCTGAAATATCGAGAGCTTCGAGAGCTTTCGAAGTGTGGCTTACTCAGCCATATAAAAAGCACAACGGTGTGAACAACAATCAGTTTATGTGTCGTAAACTCAGCGAGTAAAGTTTATTTTTAGTAAATTCAGCGAGTACAGTTTATGTGAAGAGAGTTTGTTGGTTCGAACTCTGTGTGAAGAGAGTTTGTAAAGAGTAAACTCGTGAAATGAATCGTGAAGTAGAAAACCAGTTTAGTTGGAGCTAACTCAGTAAGGAGAGTTAAGTGTGGATAACCTCTGGTTGAAAAGATTGTGATCGAACCCAAGTTATATCTACGATCGGGTTGGAAGATCTTTAGGTAGAAAGATCTGTCGAGTAATTGTTGTTGGTTACAAAGTTGTAAACAGACAAAATATTTAAGAATAAAAAATTATTATTGTTTGTAAAAACGTTACAAACAGTGGTGCACAGAACTGTGTCTAATAAAGGATTTTTAATTAAAAACTAAACCAAGATATATTTTATTTTAACTACAATCTATGAACTCATACATACACGTTTTTAAAAAGGTAAAAATGTAACAATATGTACGTATGTATGTATGTATGTACACACAGAACATAAATCATATTTAAAATCAACACAAAATATTGTAAATTTTAATTCGTTATAAATTTCTAAACAAAATTTTATTTTAAGAATAATAATTGTTTAGTCGAAGTGTGCCGTACGTTTACATGTACATATTGTCACGTTTTAACCTTTTTAAAACGTTTGAGTTCTTTTAAATTGTGTTAAAATAAAAGAAATTCCACGTTTGATGTTGTTTTTACGGTTCTTATTAATTCCAAATAACTTTTATACACTTTGTCTTAATATAGCAAATTGGTATTCGCTTATAAAATACTTTTTATTTTCGCTTAACAGACTACTTTATGACAGCCAAATGATAACTAACTCACCAACCGCAATGCGCCATCTTTTATAGCATTTCATTATTAGTTTCGAATGGTCTAGTACAGATTTGAATCTTCGATTTATCTACGTTAATTTAAATGGTGGAAAATTATATTACACAAAAAGGAATCGACCTGGCAACACCGTTAGAAATGCGGATGCTAGCACTCTTAATTAGTATAGTTAATTATGACAACTATTAAGCCTTGATAGGAGCCAATAAATTTTGTAGCTAAAATCTCATAATAAGTCCATGATGTGGTGAATTTTGTCTTCAGTATTTTCATTTTCGTAGCAATATGTATACTATCTCGATCAAAATTTCTCCGAAATAACCCACATGTGGCGATTTGAGTTTTTTTTGTTAGTTGTTACATCTATTGTTGATATTCTCCCTAAATCTCAGCATCATAGCTTGATATTGACACAATCTTTATAGTCATTGTCTGTTAGTTTCAATTTTGCCCAATCTATCAAATCATAATAACTTGTCGCATTTAGTGGAAGATCTGGAAGACAGAATACGCCAACTTTCTCTGTGGTAGTTCTGTTTCTATCTTTTAACATTCATAATTGTGGCTCATCATCATGTAGTATAGCCAACAAAATATGTTTTGGATGTACATAGTAATAGTTTCTTTGTATAGTTTTATAAACGATACTGTTAAGGTCATCTCTTAAATATAAATTTCTTTTAACCATGTTATATTATACAAATAAACTGGACGTGTTGGCACGTACACTTTCATAAAGGAAAGTGCTAGTTGGTTTAGCCTATCTGATGGGTGAGCAGTACCAATACATTGAAAGTGTGGTGTCTACTCGCTAATCCTCGTGAAACTAAGTCAGCCGAAACGGCGAAACATATTTCGTAGAGTCACTTGTCAAGTTTTTTTTCCTATATCATCGGAAAAGCACTTTTATATCCCATATTGATTGCCGTTTAACCACATCCGATTTACCAAGGTTGAATTAAACTTAAACTTCTCTTCTATAAAGCCAACAATGTTCTTTTAAAACTTAAAATTGCGTAACATTTACCAAAGTTATCCAGTTATAAGTGCATGAAAGTACGAAAAACCGGGTTTTTTTACCCGTAGCTCAAAGTTTTGGAGGTCTCGAAAATTTCAAAAACATATTCTGGTACTCGATAGCTTCTATCAGGAAAATGGTATCACTTTCTAAAGTAGTAAACATAGTAGTAATACTTTAGCCTTTTTTAGCTCCACCCTTCGTGTGCCACCTGAAAATAAAGTCGTAAAGCTTTAATATTTTGCGTGAATTAAGCTTTTTGATTGGGCCATCGATTAGCAATACAGAAGATTTAAGAAAATTAAACAAACATTTTTTTGGAAATTTTCACTCCATCCATACATATATATTATATTATATTCTTCATATATGTATGTAAATGTCCATATACCCTAAAATTTTTGATATAAACATATGTATAAACATATATATGTAACAAGTTTAGCAGCGGCAGAATAAATGTAAGAATGTAGAAAGCTTTTCAAATTAACATGAAATTTCATTTTATTTCAACATGTTTCATGTTATTTTAATATGAGCATCATATTGGTTTTAATGGAATTCATAGTTAAGTAAACATTAATTTTGTATTAATTCAACATTAAACTCAATTTTTTTTAATTTTTCACATTGTTGAATTGTTGAAGAATTCGCATTATTTCAATATGATTATCACTTTGATTTAACTAGAACTACTATATTAATTTAACAAAATTTCTAGTCGTTTTAACATGAAACGATAATGAAGCAAAATCATTATTAAAATATGTTTTAATCAATTTTATAATAATTTTTTTCTGTGTGAGCATACACACATAACATACATATGTATAAAAATGAATGATTTTTGTCATAAAATATTGTTTGTTCAACATTATTGTTGCCTAAGCATTACAAAATTCTCTCATACATAAATACATATAACACATGCATTTGTAGCCATATGTACACAAATTTCGTTTTGTGTGTGTGTGTGTGTTAGTTAATAAATTGTAACACATTAATATTGTCTTGTATGTACTTTTGTTCAGTCACACTTTTGTTTTTTTACTTGTGTTTTCGCATTTCTCATGTAATAGTCCCTCTAGTAATAATTAAGTAAATAAGAACAATAACTTGCATGTGGCCACAATAATTTATTTGATTATTTATTTTTTTATATGAGGCTATGGTATGTACGAGTCCATATATGTATGCATGTACATATGCATGAGTATTCATTAATAATAACATTATGCTTTTCATTATATGAAATTGTTAAAATATGTGTATGTATGTATGTTAATATTAGACTGGTTGGCCTTGTAACATGATGTTATCTTCGCAAAAGTTGTTGACTCTCATGCCTTTGGTTTTCTTGACATTTATCTTAAGACCAACATTCTTTTAAATTAGCTTGCTTGTTGAAGATATTGTGCAGGAGTAAACAAATATTATCCGCATGATCCAATTCCTCAAGCTGGAGTGATTGGAGGCAGCCTTTTATTTTCTAAGTCTAATGGAATGTGAGCCCGGGGAAGTCTAGCTGTAGACTCAGTATCAACCTGTAGAATTTCAGATGGTATGCCATCCCCGTCCGCTGCTCCATTGCACTTCAGTGGCATCTTTTCCAAGTTATCTCTTGCGGGGTTGCTACTGTGGCCTCACCTCGTTGTCCTCACTTTTTTCATTCATGACGATATTACTGAGTTTCTGAAATGTTCTTTGTGTCTCGGCATCATTGCTTGTCAGTAGCGCACCATTGCAATTAGCTACTGCTTGGAAATTTATTTAATTACATGCCGCTCCAAGAATCTTCTTTTGTGTCTTTTGTGTCTTTCTGCAGCCAATATTATTTTGAAAAACCAGGTACCTAGTACCGTCTGATATCCAAGATTTCCTTTGGGGCTGCGATAGACCCAGAGTGTCTTCAACGACGTGGGTATAAAATGACAATAATAAAAATCCCATGGAAGAATACGGGGACGGGAGAGCTGACAAGCTAAGAAAAATGTCCTTTACTATCCTTTGCTATTTTTTTTTTTTTTAATATTTACTTCTGAGAAATAAAGATTTAAGAGCGTTCTACTTCCTACTTTGCTTAGTACTTTATAACAAAATACGAAAAACACTAAACTTTTGGCTTTTATTTAATCAACAGCGTCGACAACAAAATGTTTTCAGAAAGGAACAACATAAGAAATTACAAAAATAGTTTGTTTTGCCGTTTTTCTCCTTTGCTTTCATATGGTACGTGTGTGTGTGGTATGTAGATAAGTGTGTTTATGGGCTTGTAAGAATAAAAGCATATTTATGTTTATATTGAAGCGTTAAATTGCTTTCATTGCTCAATAAATGTTATATTTTTTACTGCCATAATATTTAAATAGAAAATGAGAGAATTATATTCGCTTTTCTTTTCAAAAATCAAAAAATTAAAGAAGAGGAAAACTTTACAAATTTAGTCAAATATCTATTGTATACATTCTTGCAAACATATATAAAGGGTCCGCCAAATAAATTTTTTTTTGAAAATGCCATAAAAAAAAACTACTGAATATTTTCTCAAATTTCTTTTTTCATTTGAAAGTAAAATACTTCCGGTTAATAATGAAAAATAATTTCATTCAAATGGCTGCCTCGGCTGGCCATGCAGTAGCCTACACGATCGGTCCAATTTCTAAGCACATTATCGATTGTGTGCAGCTGTATTTCAGCAATGGCTTCACGAATATTGTCCTTTAAAGCGTCAATTGTCTCTGGCTTGTAGGCGTAACACTTATCTTTGACGGCACCCCACAAATAATAGTCCAACGGTGTCAAATCGCAGCTGCGAGGCCAAACGACATCATCTCTGCGACTGATTCAAAAACGGGGCGCCAAACATCGAGTGTAGTTTGGCTGTGTGGCACGTAGCGCCATCCTGTTGAAACCAAATGTTGCTAATATCCTCCTCTTAAATTTTTGTGAACAAAAATCCTCCTTGCTCATTTTCGAAAAAAAATGGCCCAATTATGCCTCTGGACCAAAATCCGCACCAAACAGTGACTCGTCTTGGGTGTATCGGCTTTTTAATGTATGCGTGTGGGTTTTCTGTGCTCCAAATGCAACAATTTTACTTGTTTACATACCCGTCAAGATCAAAATGAGCTTCATCTGAAAAGATGATTTTTTTTGGCAAAATCGGCATCTTCTGTAAGTCGATCGCAGGCCCAGATTCCTAGCGTTGTTCAAGCGTATACACAACTATATTCGTTCAGCGAAAGGATACAACTAATTATCTGTCAAATTAGATATGAGCTAAGTGTTACCATTCACGAAATAAGCACTAGTTGAAAAAAAAAAAGCGTTAGATGGCGGATCCTTTACTATACATACATACTTACATACATATAATCATGTGAATAATAATAGGGATACATTGCTATTTTCCTTAAAAGCTTAAGAGAACAATGAACTACAGCTGAGAAACGGTACAAAATTTGTTTGTCAATTTATAAGATCAGAGTTTGACTCTTAACTATTTTGATATGAGTGTTCCTATTATTTTGCACACTATTGTAAGTACATTATATTGAGCGATTAATGCATATTTAATGCACATAATTGTTTCCTTCTTATATTGTGAGAGGTTAAATGAGCTGTTTATTTCCTGTTAAATGCAGCAAAATAAAGTTTCTTTTTATTATTATTATTATTATTATGACAATCATTAAAACTGTTGAAATATTGAAAGCTTTAGTTAAACTATTAAATTTATATTTATGATTATAACGTTAATAAAAGAGATCGTTCAAAATTAAGTGATGTGTTTAAAAGTAAGAGAAAGAGTTCAGTTTTTGTAACTGTTTTTGCTATTATTTTTGTTGTAGAATAAAGAAAAAATCTTAGGCTTATGAGTTATAAATATAAGATATTAGTCATACGCGTTATATTTACTTAAAATGAAAAAAAATTTAAAGCCAATAACCATTACAGAGGAGATTTTATTTGACTTAAATAATCGATAAGTAGCAAAGTTTTCAATTTGGTGAACACTTGGTCAAATCGAAAATAGTCACTTAATTTTTTATTTTTTTTTGGTGGAAACAAGTAGTAATTAAGACACAAATTAAGTAGTAAAAAATTATGTCCGCTTATAATTAAGCCTATCTTTCAAAGAAAAAAAAATTATCTTGCGATACAACTTAAAAAAATGACAAAATGCATTAATCAAGATCAATGCAATTTAGCAAACTAACATTTATAAACTTAATCAATAAACCTTCATTTACAACATTTATTATTGCAAAAAGTGGACATAATATTTCTAATTTGACTATGTAACGCAGTGCAATTTTCAAAGGTGTCGTTTATAGAGTCATTTTGATCGCATCATTAATTTTGAGAATACGACATTCGATATCGAGTTTACGATCGAATGTAATCTCGTAAATGTAGTTCGATAGTAAAATAGCTATTGTTAGCAAACAAAATATGTTTTTTTAATAGCAAAAAGTTAGAAAGAAGGAGAAATTTGTAGAATAAGTTTAAAAAAAATTAAATAAACAATTCTTCTTTTGCCGATGAACACAACTAAATAAGAATAAATAATTTTTAATTCATACTCTATTCAATACAATGTTTTAATAAATTTATTAAGTATAAACTCCTATTAACAATTACCTCAACATATGTTATGATTTTTTTAATTTGATGAATTCGTTCACAATAAACATGAAATTTCGATACTATAGCATTTAAAATTTGGTGATTAGCTTACTCGATACGTATCGAAATGTTATTCGATACGATAGTACACTCGATATGCGCGTGCGGTGATTAGATCCCTGCTTTGTTTGAATATATATATACTTACGAGTATATATTAATTCCCATAACATTCCATGAAGAAACACGACGACTTCTCTCAATCAGTGAAGTGAAAATAGAATCGAATGCTATTTATTAGACTCATTGAAAGCAACCTACAGTTTAACGCCGGCGCCAAACGGCAAATGCATTAGAGAAGTTTTCAAGTTTTCAATAGTAATAATACTCATAATCAGTTACTAGCTAATATTATGAGCTGGTGCTGCTGTTGAAAAAACTTTTTCTTTTTGAGACGGTCTGGCCAGGTATTAAACCGAAAACCTTCTGCTCGGTAGTCGGGTATCTTACCTACCATACCACAGCGGCTTTGTTTGAATAAAATGCAATTATTTTTATGACCATCAAGGCTTTACTGACGATATATACTTATATACATATATAGTCAATTTCTTTACCCGACTCGCCATTTTTGGATATGGCGCTACCTAGGTAGCAAAACTGGTTGACATCTTCTGTCTGGATATTGCCTATTGCAAACGTATTGATACATAGAATTTTGACTTTGGCAACGTTTATTTTCTGACCAGCTTCTTTTGTTATCTTCGATATAACCCGCATTTTAATGCAAGATAAGAAAAGTTGTGATCTACAAGACTGCATAAGTCTGCATTATCCCAGGATAGAGTACAGCACTATATTAAATACTAGAAGTTATATGACACACCCTTGTCAAAGACCAGTCTTAATTTTTATGGGCTTACTTATAGCTTTCGCATGTTTTACACTGCAGATGGCATTCTCGTAAAAACTCTGTCTTGATGAAGAATATAAGTTTTTGTGGAATGTTTTTACACCTCATTGCGCTCCAGATGACATTGTGGCTCAGTTTATCGATAGCTTTTGCCATGTCAATTAGTATGGATAATGGGGGGACCGCCATGCACACGAAGGCTGCTTATGTGGTCTATAGCGGATTTGAAAGGTCTAAATGCAGTTTCTTTCTGTCTCAAACTTGGCGTCTCCTTTTCAGATATCCTCTTCCCAATTATATCTGAAATTACCTTATTGACCATACAAAGTAAGGTAATCCCACACCAGTTGTTCGGATGCGTAAGATCTTTCTTAGGTATGGTAATTACCAAACTTTCCGTTAGATCTTAGGAAAGGGTTTCATTCACCCAGAACGTGCGGATAAGTGGATGTATGATCCTCACACTGCTATCCGGGTCCGATTTCAGTAATTTAGGCGCAACACTGTCAATTACCGATGATTTATTACGTTTAGGGGTGCTGATATATTCCGAGATCTCAAGTAATATAGATCAATCATGTCAGATATTGGGGTCTTCCGTATTGTCTGTCCAGACTTCCAGCTGTTCTTCAGTGGTTGTGACAATATCGCCACTTCTCCTCTTTAGTAGACTCTGAAATGTCGAGTAGCCATTGTTCAGTTTTCGCAGATACTTGTACATATCACCTACATATTTATGTGATGGGTTTCTTCTGCGCATTGGGCCCCTTCTACCCATCAATGCCTATCCCGCTTTGACAAGCTGATTGATCAAGGTACCACGAATGCTTGTCCTGTTTAGTTCAGCCTTTGCCGTTTTCCGCTCCACAATAATACGACATTTTTCTTCAGAAATCCATTCTCCCATTTCGCGAAGCCCCATAGGGATCAACTGGAGGCTTCACAAATTCTCACTTCTGTCTTCCCGCTTTCCCAGCTATTCAGAGAGTCATGTTCCGCAGCACAGAACTTCTGCATATACATTCGCCGTTATTGGGTTATAAAGTTTACGGATGTTAATAAGCCTCTTGGGTACGGTGTTTGTATTCCACACAGCAGCAAGTTTAATGTGTATTTTCACAACTAAAAGGCGGTCGAACGCCACTTGCTGCAAATTGCGATATGGTATATTTGATTTTCCGTGCGTCTGTATGAATGCGATATGTATGAATATTCTTCTGCGGGAATCTTGATCCACCTATGACCAATTTATTCGTAAGAAGGCTTCTCCATTCTCAGTTTTACGTAACCGTGAGTGCCTTTAATTTTTTTCAAGTTGATGCTGTTCGCTCCAATTTGAGAATTAAAATCAGCCACAATGACAAGAACATCCGCTTGAATACTCTTGCTTATTGCCTAGTCGACCATTTTGTAAACGTCATCCCTAAGGGCTCGTTCTGCAGGGTTTGTTGGTGCATAAAATTGGACGCAAGTAAAAGGGCGTGTGCGTTTACGAAATTTTGCAAATATAACTCTCTCGGAGAGAGATAATGGTCACCTTAGCTCTTTGAAACTAAAAAACCAACGCCACTTGATCGAGGGAGACTTACTGGCCTTCGCAAGTATAAGTTGGTGAAACCGGTATCGTATGTTCACCCAAGTCCAGCTATCAAGTCTTACAAATTTCTAGAAATATGTGTCAATAGTCCGCAGTTACAATGCAGAGCTTGCTAGGATTCAAATTCTTCAACGGTAAACCGAATTGTTCTTAAATATTATCCGAGATTTCGTTAATCATGAGCTTTCGGATGAACAGATAATTACTCTACTGTATCCTAGGCTTGTGATGAGGCTGTCACCTTAGCCTTCAGACTGTGTCTATTAACACATTTGTATAGCGAACAGCTTAATATAAGTCCAGACATCCGCATCAAGCTGAACCAAATAATCAAACAAAACTGCTGATTTTGGAGGTGTATTCTTGGAAGGCACTTATTAAAACGTAGCTCCAACTCATCTTTGAGATATTGACCATTAGTCAAATACCCGTTGATTGACCGGGATTGCTATTTTGTGCAACTCGACTCGATCGCAGCAAACCTTTATTTCTAAAGGCCGTTCATTATCCGCAACCTGTTGCCAGTGCAAGGAATCCCGGAGTAAAGTATTGCCTACTTAAACCCTAAAAATACAGGATCTGGTAATATATAAACTGGAACAGTAATTATCTCTGGAATGGTTATTTAAATTCAGAACCTTGCCCCGGGAATCGCCGAGTCTAATGCGAAAAGAAATCTGGAGTTCCTAAAATTCGGCAAAACTATATTAACTACTATGATGGCAAGAAGAATTCGGAAACTCTTGTCATCGGCTACGGTTAGTACGAATGTAGAAAAAATAAAATAATTACAACGAAGGCAAGAAAAATGCGGAAGCTCTTATCGTCGGATATGGTTACTACGATTAGAAAAAGAAATTGGAATGACTTATAATCGGATCAACTAAAAATACGATGATGAAAAAAGCTCTTACACACGGCAAGCTACGGTATAATTTCCAAGACACTTGCCGACTAAGACACTTACACAAATAATTACATAGACTAGATGAGAATTTAAATTCACTGTGTTACTTGCAGTACATAGTAAATTTGTTAGAAGCATATAGGCTTCTGATCTACATGTTTATATATAAAGGGTCCTCCATCTAAGGTTTTTTTTCAACTAGTGCTTATTTCGTGAATGGTAACACTTAGCTCATGTCTGATTTGACAGATAATTAATTTTATCCTTTCCCTGAACGAATATGGTTGTGTATACGCTTGAACAACACTGGGAAATATTGCGATATTACTTTGAAAATCATGGTAATGTTGCAGAAACAAAAATCATCTTTTCAGATGAAGCTCATTTTGATCTTGGCGGGTATGTAAACAAGCAAAATTGTCGCATTTGGGGCACAGAAAACCCGCACACCCAAGACGAGTCACTGTTTGGTGCGGATTTTGGTCCAGAGGCATAATTGGGCCATTTTTCTTCGAAAATGAGCAAGGAGGATTTTTGTTCACAAAAATTGAAGAGGAGGATATTAGCAACATTTGGTTTCAACAGGACGGCGCTACGTGCCACACAGCCGAAACTACACTCGATGTTTGGCGCCCCGTTTTTGAATCAGTCGCAGAGATGATGTCGTTTGGCCTCGGAGCTGCGATTTGACACCGTTGGACTATTATTTGTGGGGTGCCGTCAGTGTTACGCCAACAAGCCAGAGACAATTGACGCTTTAAAGGACAATATTCGTGAAGCCATTGCTGAAATACAGCTGCACACAATCGATAATGTGGTTAAAAATTAGACCGATCATGTAGGTTACTGCATGACCAGCCGAGGCAGCCATTTGAATGAAATTATTTTCCATTATTAACCGGAAGGATTTTACTTTCAAATAAAAAAAGAAATTTGAGAAAATATTCAGTATTTTTTTATAGCATTTTCAAAAAAAAAAAAAAAAAAAAAATTGATTTGGCGGACCCTTTATAAATATGGCATTAAAATTTATTTACGTTTATTTGTGTCTACTTTCTCTTTTTTATACATTCGTTTGTACATTCATTTATTTTATTGTTTTGTAAGCATAAATGGTTAGTATTGTAAGTTGTTGCTGTAGGTTTATAGCAATATTACTAACCATGTAACATCGCATCACAACTACTTTACGTTTAATATATTTGCATTTTTTAACCTTTATAAGGTCTTCGGGTTAATTTTAACCCATTTTTGGGGAAAAACTGTTGTTTTTCTGAAAATAGGTGGCTTACGTTTTGGATATGCTTTGACTTTTATTTTATTTCAAGTCTGAACGGAAATATTAGATTTTGGAAGAAACACATGGCGGCTGATGAATTTTGCTACATTAAGTAACTCAAATAACTTATTTTATAATTAATAAGTATAAATAATTGATTGTTATATCATATGATAGATGTGTAATTTTATTTTATTAAATATTTTTAATGTTTTAATTTAAATAATTGACTTGACATGGGATCCACGCTGAGATACGCGAGTGTGACAGCATTTTAATAAAGCTATTCATGACTGCCTGCAGATTTGATGTGGAAATCTCTTTAGAAATTGATTGAATTAACTGTTTTTAATAATTTAAATTTGATGGGTTTGATCAATACACATTCTGGTTGCAGTTACCCCACGTGAAAAAAACTGCAGCACTTAGACCAGGAGACCAGGAAGGCCACGGAATTGTTCAGTTTTAATAATTTTATTTGACAACTTTCGCTGTAACGTGTTAAAACCATACAAAACTGGAAGGAATTATCATTTCTCTCTTCTGAAGAATTTGTGGAACAGAGTTAAGAGTTAAGAAATCTCATTATTATCCACTTCCAGCTAAACGACTCCCAGGTGTCCCCGTAAATGCGCCAAAACCTTCATTAAACGAAAATTATTGACTCGTGTTCGTTCGTCCTGCCGCCGTGCAATCCAATTAAATATGCAATCCATCATCCAAATTTTGCATTTCTACTAAATTTAGATAACGATTTAAAATTTAGAAATAAAAGAGAATTATAGCATTTTATTTTGGTAGCGCCTTTCATCAGCCACCTTGTATTTGTGCAAAAAAATTAGTTATACTCTTTGTTGCCGAAAATATATTTGACAACAGAATTGAATTTATTTTAGAATTTAATTATAATTAAAATACTTTTCTTAAAGTTCTAATTAGTTAATTTCAACTGTAGTACTTTAAATATTTTAGTACATTATCTAAAGAATATAGACTAACCAGCTTATTTTTATTTTTCTATTCTTATTCTATTCTTTTATTCGAACATTGAAATATTACAACATCTCTTATTATTATTAGCATAATGAGAGATAATTCCGTTAACTTCTGTTTCAAATAATTTGTATTAACTTTAAAGTATAAAACAATTGATTTAATAGATCACTTACTTACTGGCCTTGAATAAGTAAAGTTATAAATTTGTGAATTAAGCTTAAAATAAAATTTTTCTTATTAATATTACAAAAATAAACTGTGCTTTTCTTTTTTTCTGAACTGAAATTCTTTGCATAAAGTTAATTTTACAACACTTTTTTTACACTTAAGGTTCTTGGGTCAAATTCGACCCAGAGTAAAAATCTTAAAATTCTACTATTCTGATCAGCACAATATGTGACAATTCGAGAGTAATAGGATTTGAAACTAATAGTGATTAATGAGTTTTAGACAAGTTTACATCCATACATGAATCGTGAAATAAATGGGCTGACACTTTGCGCAAACTTTACAATACGTGTAAGAAGTAACTGTAGATGAGCAGCTGGTGGTATTTATAGGAAAATGACCATTCCGGCTATACATAACTTCAAAGGCATTTGAATGTGGCACAAAATTTTTGAAGCTTTGCCTGAAATATACAATCATATAGAGGCAAAGAAATAGGAACTATGTCTAAAAGAAACTTAATTTTGCGTGTAGTTCTCAATCTGAAAGGCCAAAATGTAACTGCAGAACATTTTTTTACATCACATTAATTCGGACAAGAATGATTAGAAAAACAAGATAATTTTTTAGTAGGAAGTGCACGTAAAAATGAGACTGAATTGCCATCACAGATATTGGCAATAAAAGGCAGACCCGTATTTTCGTCATTTTTATGTTTCATCAACGACACAACCTTTTTTTATATAAATTTAAAAAATTAAAAAGTATGTGATTTTTCTTAGTACTGTTTATCATAGTCTAAAAATTAGTAATAGTGATGACAAAATCCTCAGATAATACAAAAGGGGGGTTGACATGATAGATAAAGTTGTGTTATGATATATTTGCAAAAAAAAAGAGAAATAATTTATGTCATCAAGTGATATTATGTAATAAGACAGATACGAGTATATCCGCTTACAAGGCTTTTATATTATCGGCTATCCATGGCTAGAACGAAAATAGATTTTCAGTCGTCGACATTTTTTTAGAAATTTAGGTATGCAACTTACCAAAGCTGGGAAACGTTACAGAGAGCAATTTTTAAAAGAAATTGCTCAGAAACGACGCGATGAAGCCTTAAAGAATATTAGTTATTTACATATATATCAAGTACATACTGGAATAAATTCTGTAAAATTCCGTTCTTGTATTTACAGTAGATATTAATAAAACTACAACTTTATTTTCGTCTAAATATATACAATTTTCAATTTGGATCAAATCTGACCCGAGAACCGTTATAACGCCTAAAAATTTAAAAACCTTATGAAGGTTAATAAGGTGTGCTTCAAAATGATAAGGTCACCTTAATATTTGCTTAATTCATCCAAACTATAAAATGTTACGTATGGTCACCTTATTAATAATAATTAATTAATTAATAATAAGCCGGTTTTGCTCTTAGAGTTGTACCGTTATATTATGTTTATTTAAATTTATGTAAATAAGTGCATATTTTAATGCGTCAAAATGATAGAGTCAGTGATTAGTAAGCAATTAATCTAATCAGAAGGTATCACAATTGTTATTTTTTTATATTTAATTAATATCTGCGCGGTATGGGTCGCGGGAAACCATTGTCGCCTTATAAACAAGGACAAATTTTGGCACTTCATGCTTAGGGATTGAGTATGCGTGGAATGGTGAAAAAACTGGGACGATCTTTGTGTGCTGTGAAAATTTTCTCAAAAACAGAGAAAATTATGGAAAATAAAAAAGCACAAGTCGTCCAAAGATCCCGACTGCTCGTGAAACTCGGCTAATTTCACGAAAGACTTCGAATTCCATGAAAAGTGCGGTAAAAATAAAAGAGAAATTGAAATAAAAAGCTTCAAAAAGCACAATTCTAAGAGCTATCAACTCCCAGCCAAACCTTATTCGAGCGAAACTAAAAAAATCCCTGTCTGACTAAGCCTCAAAAGATTAAGCGTAAGGAGTTTGTGAGAAACAACGTGGCAACTAATTGGCATCAGGTAAACAGTTTTTTAAAACGGTTATAAGATATTTCATACATTTTTGGGTTTGTAGGTAATTTTTTCTGATGAGAAAAATTTAACCTGGATGGACCAGATGGTTTCAATTGCAATTGGCTAGGTTTAAGGAAGGAGTCCATGTTTTTTTCCAAAGGGAATTTCGGCGGTGGCAGTTTTATGGTTTTGGCTGGCTCTAGCTCACATGGTACCCTGGAACTCCACTTTCCTTACACTCGAATGGATAGTTTAGAGTACCAGGGCATTCTGTCTGAACGTCTGCTGCCTTATTTGGCCCAAACTGCTGACAAAACTTTCACCTTTCAACAAGATAAGGCAGCATTTCGTGTCAGCAAGTCAACCAGACAATGGTTAGAGGAGTTCCACCGACTTAACTCCCATGGAAAATTTGTGGAGACTGCTTGTGCGTAATGTTTATGCAGACAACAAACACTACCGGACAAAAGATGAATTAAAGGTAGCAATCTGCAACAGCTGGCGCGAAATCCATTCCAACGTTCTGGACAACGGTTTTTCGCGACCCATACCGCGCAAATATTATTTAAATTACAAATTATTACAAAAAAAAAAAAAAAAATAACAATTGTGATACCTTCTAATTAGAACATTTTATTGTTTGGATGAATTGAGAAAATATTAAGGTGACCTTACAACTAACTGCAAATAAAAAGAATATATAGTAGTTTAGAATGAAAATGTTGTCCAAAAAAGTGTCCTTATCTTAGCTAAGATATAATTAAAAATAACTTACACTGCATGTAGGCTTAATCGATCAGCTACAAGTAATTTTTAAAGAATTTTTTATTTTTGAAATCCTTTATACAGATTTCAATTATGTTCAACAAAGAAAGTAGCAATTATTATCATTATCTTGTAAAATCAATGTGTGTATTTAAAATGAATTTTTTGCAAATTACTTGATGAAAAAGTGTAAAAAATTTGCCATTATTGTGCATGAATTTCCACTGGGAAAAAAAATAAATGACAACTTAATAACAAAAATTATTTAAATAATAAGTCATTTTCTTTCTTTTATCAACATGTGTGTGTGTATGTATGTATGTATGTATGTATGTATGTATTTATGTATGGATGGTGTTTTTGTAAAATAAATTAATTCATGAATAATGATTCATATATCATCAGTAATATACATAAATACATCCATACATTCACACATACATATGTACGTAATTATTATTCATATATATGTGTTAATATAAAAATGAAATTATTATTGTGTTTGTTATTGTTGTTGTTGTTGTGTAATAATTATCATATATTAAGAACATTCAAAGGAAATTAATAAAATCGCATGTGAATATTGTATGTTATGTAGTATGTATGTTGGTTATGTAGTATAACTACAAATAAACGAAACAAGAATTTAAAATTAAAAAAAGCTCGGACTAATAGCGTGAAAAATGGTTTTTACTCCGATAACTCGTATTGTATCACATCACGGAATAAATTTATTAATTAGTTTCTATTTTTAAGTGCATCCATTTCAATATTTCAACTTTATAATTGAAGTTTTATACCACCTAACCCGTTTACCATGGATATGTAATAAAATTTCAATTAATTTTTAATTACAATACATTGTTTTACAATTAGAGTGACATGCTAATGAAAAATTAAATACGAATGACATATGAAATAATACATTAAAAAGAAAACGCTTTAAAAAAATATTATAAAACGTTAATAGTCACAAGTGAGTTGGGGGAAAAAGTATATATACGAGTATACATGGGCGGATTGACATTGAAGCTACCTAGCGCTAAATGGCAGCAGAAACATAAAAACTTTTTCTTTCTTAGAAATTATGATCCGTCAAACGTCAGCTGTTAAAATTTTAGCCAAATTCATCGATTAGTTTATTTGTTGTAGTCGTTTGAAGTAAGCAACTTTGGTGTTTCTTGGAAAATGGAAAAAAGTGAATTTCGTGTAGTGATTAAATACTACTATTTGAAAGCTAAAAGGGCGAAAGAGACAAAAGAAAAGCTTGACAAACATTACGGCGAATCTGCTCCGTCAGGTTATATGGTAAAATATTGGATTGCTGAATTTAAGCGGGGCCGAACAAGCACTGCAACAATACCATCAACAGGATGGCCAAAAGAAGTGGTTATGAAGAAATTATCAAGAAAATCCTCCATATCGTTATGAATGATCGCCGGGTCAAAATACGTGAGATTGCTGAAATGGTAAGCATATCATATGAACGTGTGTTCAACATTTTGCATGAGCATTTGCGTATGAAAAAGCTATCGGCAAGATGGGTGCCGCGTTTGCTCAGTGTTGAACAAAAACGAGTTCGACAGATCACTTCACAGCGGTGTTTGGACATGATAAAGCATAATCCTGCTGATTTTTGGCGTAGATTAATAACTGTTGATGAAACGTGGGTCCACCACTACACACCTGAAACCAAAAATCAATCGAAGCAATGGGTGGAAGCTGGTGGAAGTGCTCCGAAGTAAGCGAAGACAGCGAAATCGGCTGGCAAGGTTATGGCCACTGTATTTTGGGATGTACCCGGAATATTGCTCATCGATTATCTTGAAAAGGGATCCACAATCACAGGAGAGTATTATCATGCATTATTGGATCAATTGGTTGATGCAATCAAAGAAAAACGACCACATTTAAGCAAGAAAAAAGTGCTCTTTCTTCAAGACAACGCACCGGTTCACGCAGCATTCGATGCGATGCTAAAACTACGAGTGACTTTTTCCTGTTTCCAAGCTTGAAAAAATGGCTCGCAGGAAAAAGATTAATCTAAAATTTCATCAACTCAATGCGTATTTTGAGGAGTTCCCAAATCGTATTATTCAGATGGTATAAAAAAGTTGGAAAATCGTCTTACTAAGTGTATTGAGCTAAAAGGAGACTATGTTGAGAAATGAATGGTTTTTGAAAAAAAAAAAATGTTTTTTTCCTACTTAGGTAGCTTCAATATCAATCCGCCTCGTATGCACTTTTGCTTTATTAACTGCGACAGTTTAAAAAATTAGTTTTTATTTGAGTTTTGCAAAATAAGAAAATAAAAAATTAAACTTAGCAAAATGCAATCTGAGTGCTATCATACATAAAAATTGTGTATTTTTGTAAATTTGTCTAAAACTTGTTAAAAACTTTAAAACTTTTTCTTCAGTAAATCACTGTTCATTCAGAGCATCATTTCAGTAAAATACATTCAAAGCAGTTAATATAAGCCAATTATTTTTCTTAAATATTTATTTTGAAAATGGCATAAGTCACTTTACAAAAACGATAGCTGGTGATTTTTCAACGTTTATAGGGAATTATTTTTACTAAGAAAATTATTAGGATCAATCAGTCATTGCCATCAATAGTCTTCAAAACGTTAAACTATACGATAAACCCCAAAATAACGTTGAAAGTGTGACTTTTAAAATAAACAGGTCAAATATTTCAAATCATATATTAATATGATTGTGCCAATAGCTCTTTTGTTGTACTCATATTTATTAGCAATAGATAAACATTGTGACACTCTAATGAGTCACTAATGTATGTAATTTTGTTAAGCAAAATCAATATTTTTTTGTCATTTTTTTTGCCGTGGAAGATCTACAACCACAAATCTTATGGAACTAACATCATAAACTCAGGAGTTTGTAATGGCCTTCTAATTGACGTTATTTATACCGACTTTACCAAGGCTTACTTTTATTAAAGCGAGATGCTATTGGATTCACTAATAATTTTATAAAATGAATTGAATCCTATTTGATGAATCGCAAGCAATGTGCTTGTTGTCTTCAACAATTCAAGATCTAAATATATCGAAGTCACATCAGGTGTTCCTCAGGGAAGCCATCTTGGTCCGCTAATGTTTTTATGTTCATTAATGATCTCTCAAATGTCATCCGACATAGCAATATTCTACTATATGCTGATGATGTAAAACTTTGAAGGAATAAATGTAGATCGATGACATTCACCAGACATTCATTTATGTCACTACCGGAAAAAAAAAACACTTATTTTGAATAACACATCGAAAAGCATAATGTATTATTTGAAAGAACAAAATCTAATTCCTTCAATACAACAATATGTCTAACTGTCAAAACTTTTTTGGATATCTATATATATAAAGGAGGACTACAAAATGCGTTGTAATTGATATTTTATTAAATGCGCAAACCGATTTTATTTTGTAAGCTCTTAGGTGAAGTCAATAATAAGGCTTTTATGTATATACGGTTTTCGTAGGTCCATTGGTTCGTCAGTTATTGACGTTAGTGTGAACGCCTTTGTATTGAATGAGTTCACTTGAAAACTAAATTTGGTACAGCATTTAAAATTTGTGTGAGTTAGAAAATATTTTTAAAACTTCACTTTTGTGTAACTTGGCGGTGCCACGCCCATATAAAATTTGTATATCTCTAAAACCTTAATAGTAAGAGTTTTCAAAATTTAGCCCAAATAACTTCGTAGTTAATACACATCACCAGTAGAAATATGGGCGGAATTGAATAAGTGAGAGTGGCTCCTGCCATACAAAGAAAATATTAATTTATGTATATCTTTGGGACGGTAATAGTGGAAGGTTCTGAATTTGGTCTAAATTTGTATTTAATACACATCATCAGTTGAAATATGGGCGAAATTAAATAAGTGGGAGTGGCACGTCCAATAAAAAGTAAATATTGATTTTTGTATATCTAGAGAACAGTTAGTTATGGCAGTTTCTGAGCTTTGTCTATATAACACAAAGGTTCCCAGCAACGCGGGTAGGACTACGCTAGTTTCTTGTATGTTTCTGATCTTGGCATTGCTTATACAAGAGGAATGATTGTGTATCGCTATTAAAAAAAATCAAAATAGATTTCTTTGCTTTCCACAGTTAGTTGGAGCACATTCTACCTTAATTGTCATTATAAGCAAATACGGTTGCTGCTGTCGTTCGACTCCATTCATTGCTTCGTTTATCGTAAAATGTAACGGCTGTTGTCTTTGCCCTGTAATTTACTTGTATGTTAGTTTTAAAGTGCTTTCTTTTCAATCTAAAGCAAAGTCTGCATCTACACATATATGTACTTATGTATGCATATGTACTGGCACTGTTGTGGTCTACTGGTGGTATGAGCGTTGAAAAATTAATTCACTGCGTATGAGTCATGCGTGTCAGTATATCCTTAAAGTCGTTGACTACATAATGTTTGTAAGTGAATACAGTGCACTCGGGATAACGGAAACACTCGTTTTTTTCAACATTTAAAAACATCAACCCTTTTTTTCTAACATTGTCGACTCTAAAACGTCCACCAACCACAAAGCTCTAAGATATCAACTCCAAATAAAACACAATTTTAGCTTCAGTTTTAGCTAAGACACATACATACTATATGTGCATACATACATTTATTTTACGAAATTAGTTCGGAATTTGCGGATTCCCCTTATAACTATTATATAAATGAAGTTACATATGTAGTGTCTTTCTCTGTTCGGTTGATTTTTTGTTCTCGTTGAAAGTCTTTTTGTTTCTTTGGACTTATTTTTGTCTGCTTTTAGCTTATAAACAATAAAACGCTTTAAACTACACTGTCAATATATTTTTATATAAACTTGTACATTCGTAAGCGCCAACAATTTGACAAACGTTAACACCCGTGGTTCAGTCATTACAAAATTGAATAATGCGTTTTTTTTTTTAATTACAATTCTCAGCTTTATTAAGTCTTCTTGCTCTTCGGCGCTTGTACGTTCTCATTTCTCCTTCCCACAATCTGTTTTCCTAGCACAATGCACTATATGAGTAGTAAAGTGTGGGAATATTTGAGGTTAGAAAGTAAATTGGCTTAAAAATAAATGCTTTTTTACAAATGCAGTTTTATTCATATTGTCACATTTTTTGGATTTAATGGTTCTTCGAAGACTGTTTGTATATTTTGTGAGCCCCATATGCGACAATTTTGTTTGTTTATATAATTGCCTGATTGAAAGTCGGCCTCATTACTAAGATGAGTTTTTTTGCAAAATGCCGTTCAAAATGCCGTTTGTGAAAAGAGCGGACGTCTGCCGACGTACTAGAAGTGGACATTTGCCCGACATCATATTCCATTATTTATTCCCATAATTCTATTTTATATTGGTATGAATAAAACTGAATTTGTCAAAAAAATATGTTTTTAAGCCAATTTACTCCCTAACCTCAAATTTACCAACCCTTAGTACTATTTTTAACTTCAAGTCATATCTTAATGAACATCTTTTATTTGTATTAACCATAGGAAAAGCATACACTATTGTTGAATGAATAATACGATAATAGAAATAGTTTTTGGAGATGTGATGTAATATTACCTCATGTTTGGACTCATTTTTTCTAGATGGTTTATAGGCATTAAAAAAATTTATTTATTTATTATTTTGTCATAAATCAAAAATTGAAGAAAAAATATTTTATTTAATTGTTTGGCTAATTATTTAATATATTGGCTTATTGATTTATTTATTTAATCAATAATTTATTTATTTATGTTTAAACAATTCAAAAAAGATCATCTTTTTATTGCAGGTCTTCTTTAGATAATGGCAAGTTTAAATAAAATATTAATTCTGTTATTTCATGCATTTTTTAATTGAATTTATTCAATTTCAATAAATGTGTTATTTTATTTTTTTCTTTTATTTTCCTTACAGATTCACTAACTGCAACAACAAAAACTCTACAAAATAAAAGTAAAAATAAAAATAAAAGTAAAAATAAAAATAAAAATAAAAATAGAGATATTAAAATAATAAATTTATATATTTTATTTTATAAAAATAGTATTACATTACAATAAATAAAATAAAAAAAAGAAAACAACAACAATTGAAATACAACCTTATATACTAAAAACAGACTTAAATAATAAAAAAAAATAATAATAAAAATGTTTTTAAAGCACAAAAGATATCAAAGTAATTGTGTTTGTACATGTATGCGTTGAGAGACTATAAAACAGAATAGAGAAGAAGCAACAGGCATTAAGAGCGTAGGCATTGCTATATGATTATGTCAAGTGGACGCAGTGCTCGTCTACCACCCACACCCAATGCCCCAAATACCAAACAATGGGTACCAAATTCAACAGCTACGACAACCGGAACCTCAGTCGGAAATATTAACGAACTGAACAGCAATAATTTAATGTATCAATACAACAACACATCAACAGAACCTGCAAATATGAGTCACCATTTTATGACAGGTACCGCTGGTATAGCAGATAATACCGCAGATGTAATACAGACAGCCGATGCTGCCACTGAAGGCATACCAGGCGAAACAATTGATGCCCTGGGACCTGAATTGGCGGTGGCAACATCAAAAGTATTGGAAAGCTTATCGGAAAATGAACGTAAAATGATAATTGAAGTCTTGAATCGTGATGAAAATGTACGACAACGTGATGCGACACGTATAATGTGAGTAGAAAATTTGACATTTTTTAAAAATCCTTTTGAGATAAAGTTCGTCAAATGTATAAAGTAAACATAGACACACATATAACAACTTTTTTTTATCTACGAGAACGTATGCAAAAATATTGCCATGCAAAATGAATTCCTATATATGTACAAAACTTGGGACAAAGAAAGCAAGAATTGAAGAATTTCAATCTTTTCTTTAAAAATTGTAAGGGTTTTCAATGAGTAATGTTATTTAAATTCAATTGATTTTATTTAAATTACAAAAAAGCATATTTTTAAAAATTAATTAAAATTATAATTATTTTTCTTAGATCGTTTTGTTATATATTCCAACATATTTTAACCTGTTTTATAAATTTTTAGGAGCTCATATTCCATTAAAATATTTTTTTTTTTGTTTTTAATTATTTTATTCATTTATTGTATCTTCACATCATATAATAAATTAAAAATAACCATTACAAATCGTAAATCCATTAAAATACTCTTTATTTCATTCATTCAAAACTGGATGACATATTTGTATCCAGTGGTGTAGCTTTACGTCTACTTAATCACTTATATTACTTTAGATGTTACGGGATAAAGAATTTGAATGTGAACCAATTTTAGTCAAATAGGATTCAACATGTTCACCAATTTCAATTTTAATTATAATGCATGATATTTTTTCTATCTGGTCTTTCAGTGTAACAAAAAAAGATTTACTAAATATTGAGTTTTATTATCAAAATTTTAGTTGTGTGAGAAATGTGTTTCGTTAATTGCGTTCATTTTATGGTCATCATAATCTACGTAATCGATCGATCATGCGATTTGACCCCACTAAACTATTTTTTGTGGAGATACGCAAAGTCTCTTATGTAAAGGGTAAAGCAAAAACCAAATTTCAGCTATGGAAGACAAAGTTGACAAGATACAGCTGCCATTGATGATATACCGGTGGAAATGCTAAGAAAAGTATGGCAAAATTGCGGCATTCATTTATGGCCAGTATTTTTCATGGGAATTCCTGGCGGCAAATCCCGAAAATTCCGAAAAATATCCAATCCTGTAATCCCGGAAAATTTTTGCGCTAATTTCGGGGAATTTTTTTTTGAATAATATATATAATAATTTAATTTTTAATGTAAATTAAATTTAAAAAAGTCTAACAAAAATCAATGGGGATACTTGTTTAACCTGCTAAATAGCTCTTAAACTTTAACGGTCTAATTCATAATGACTTACAACAGAATTTGTGTTCATAAACGACAAAAAGTGTTATAAAGCACATAAACCATTTATAGATTTTAATTTTTTTATAGGTTTGTAGCTACTATTAGCCTTCCATAAGCTAAAATTTTATTTTTTGTTTTTACATTTTTCTATTTGTTTTTTTATTTTTTATAAATAAAATATTTTTTGCTTAATTTGCAATCATTTGCAATCATAAATAAAATAGAAATAGAATAGAAAACAAAAATACATTCATCTACCGATTGCCTGCACCCAAATTAGACGCTAAAGCCCAGACAGTAAATATACCACTGTTTCTATCTGTTCTACATTCTCACCCAACCTACAAAATTCTGGCAAGCGGTTGTTTTATCTGCTTATTATCCCCCCTATGAAGAAGTGACCAGTAATTATGCCCACCTTGACCCCTAGACCTTACTGATACATACCCGAAAGAACATTGGCAGGTTAGGCCTAGAAAATCCACAATCCAACATATTCTTCAATGCATGATTCGAACTGTTTAGAGTCCACTTCCTCATGGCCGTAAGTTAAGTTCTAACGGAAGCCTTTTATGTTGTATGTCCAATTTTTTTTTTAACAATTTTGTTCAGCAATACGACTTAAGAAATTGCATAAAGAAATGTCCAACTATCTTGAACAAAAACCTTTGGAAGAATTACTTAAATGCAGTAACAAGGAGTCATTTAGAGAAATTAGAAATTTCTTTTAATCTGCTCATATTCTCCATGTGTATAATTTCTAAAACTGGCGGATCGAGTGAAGATATTAACAATCACGTACAGAGCGCAGCAGACTTTTCGTAGTTTAATATCTCTTCAACACACAAAGCTGGCAATTTGAACAGAAAAGCAAAAAATCTACTCTTCAATATGGTTGTTAGAAGTAGAACGCTGCCTTTCGACGCATGCAGAAGAGCTATTATTTTCTGATTCAATGTCTTTACCAAATGTTACGAATATTCTGGCCTAGGGCGGTGTGTAGTAGTCGGTTTTGGGAATAATCCAATCAACAACCCATAACAATGGAAACAAAAAGAAGTAAATGGCTGTGTATCGGCCTCACTTTAATAATGTCACATAGCGACGTCTTCATAGATGCCATTGGCTGAAATTCATGTGGAGCTGACCGCAATGGGTAGAAGCTGGGAAAAGTTACAGTATTGGCACAGATCAGGGGTATATTCAGATTTATTTATAACATATGTATGTATGTATATGTCTATGTATGTACATATATTTACTACATACATACTCGTATATGAAATGTGTCCGTTGTTATAATATCCACACATTTTATAAAAAAAGCAAATAAATATCAATGAAAACAAATCAATGATAGACAAACAACAACAAAAAAATGGGTACTTAATTACTTTTTGAATTCAGTAAAAAAAATTGTTTTAAAGGTCAATTTTGTTAAATGTTAAAGTTTGTTTTAGTTATTTTTTCATCAATGCGTCATATTATTTTAGTTACATTGATTTAATTAACAATTTCATTATTATTTCACAAATTTTATGAATTTTTTAAAAAGTACTTATAGTTTTTTTTATCATCACAAAGCCGAAAGTAACAAATTAAATAACATGGTGTTGCCAGCAGAACAATAAAAACGTTTAATAGTTGATTTGCTGTTATTAAACGTTTCTGAAAAAGAATTTTTATTTTTTATTTATTTATTTTTTTTTTGTTTTGTTTAAGACCAAAAGTGTTTAGTAACTAATATATACTTACTTAAAACCTTAAATAAGTTTTTATTATGAATTAGACCGTTAATATAAAAATAATGTGTTCAATTATATAAGAGCTCTTAAAATAAATGTCAAAATTTGTATGGAAAATATTCTACTAAACTGTTAGAGTTTTAGACAATGTGGGCTCGTAAATTGTCTGCTAAATATACGATACAGAAAAAGGGGTTACCATGATGATATTTTATGTGTTTTTATAACTTTTCATATAAAAAAATTTAACCAAGGTTACCTTTTATGAACGACATAAAAAAATTTGTTGCATAAAAAGATAAAAGAATTTTATGCGGGTTATTTACGCAGTTCGTTCGTTTAGTATTGTTGCTTAATGTAAACAATTTCAGAGTTGCTAAAGTTAGTACGTTAAACGATTACCCCCATCGTTTTGCAGCAATATGAGATTGCTGAAATTGCTAAAAAATTTCCCTTGAAATGGATATTGTGACCACTTAGAACTACACCATATAAATAGTTAATTACACTGGTCTGCAAATTTGAATAAAAAATTGACTGCAGAAACGAAGCATGTTTTTTAACTAATCTGGGTGCTCTGAATTCGAATCTGGCATAAAAATTGGGCTATCACGTCTTGTTAGTTTCCTATCGCATGCTGGCAATACTGACACTATAATTTTACAATTATTAACCTGACAGAAGCCCATATTCATACTAACTCTTCATAATGGCAGCATTTAAGTATGTCAGGGAGATCGTGTGTTACTGATTCAAGCTATTTTAGTTTTGTATGTGGTGAATATTTGGCTATGCAATATCAGAATCATTAAAATATGCATATTTACATTATTTTGGTTTTGTTGTCAGAAACTTGGACAAACCGTGAACACCGACAATGTTTTGCAATAGTCGCAGAACTAAAGCATAATGAGCCACCATTTATATGATACAATTGACATTACTTCCGAATGTTCTTATACTTAGTAAAATATTGGTTTCATTAATTCCGTTAATTCAAATATAACAGCCAACACCAGGGTGGCATATTGGCAGCATTGACACAAACCAATAGACTAAAATCACACAATACAGCTTTAAATGCACTGATGTTTTTGTATCTTCTTTAAGCATTGGTTAGTTTTGCAACACAGTTAGTTTTGTTACACAGTTGATTTAAGTTGTATTTTTTGTAAATGTTGGAATACATTGACTTGAGAGATTTAATTTCAATAACAAGGGTATGACTAAAGGATATGTATATAAATAATTAATATTTGATTAATACTGTTTTAATTATTGCGTTGCTTGCATAAAATAATTGTATTAATTATTTTGTTGTTATATTGTCTGCTTTGGGGCATAATATGCCGCGACATCTTTTGGCTGGTTCGCATATTTTTTCTTTGTATTTGAAGTTGAAGACTGCTTATCATCTTCAGGTTCATCGCGTTCTTTTTGTGTAGTTTCTTTTGCAAACGGTTCTCTTCGTAACGTGTTTCAGTGTTTCATATAAGCCGTGGTAATTTACAAGCCAAAATTTTCTAAGAAATGTCGTCTTTCGGCGAATTGTTTTCGTTTCAGCTATAGTTAGCAGATGTAATATAAAATAATTGTAAGCGGATAATCTATCATATTACTGAATGCTACTTGAAAAAGTAGTGGATAGGATCACATGCCTACTTATTTCTATTTAAAAGGAGCTGCATATTGACCGTTATTACATCACATTTATTTCACAATTTACCTGCCAAATAAATTTCTGCTTTTTCGGGAACTAAAAAGTGTGGAGGTAAAGAAAAGCTCTTTTTATCGACCCAAAAAAATGTTCTGTTCTTTTTTTTTGCAATTTAAAAAAAAAGTGTTATAAACCGCCCGTTACTTGATTTTTGTATAATTTTTCACAGAATTTCATTATGACGTATTAAGTCATTACTCGTATTTACTTAATTTTTGTATAATTTTTCGTAAAATTTCATTATGACGTATTTAAATCATTTCTATGTTTGAAGCATTAAAATGCGCCCCATAACCATGGGGCATATTGTTAAAATGATAAATTACAAACTAGAAGTTTACTATTTAACTTTAATTTTCTAGGTTATTTATTTAAATATATGTGGTACATACTTACTTTATTATCATTCTTTACTTAGATCAGCTTTGCATCATTCTGGCTTTTCCAAATAAGTCAGTGATCAAGATTTCTTCCGAGATATTTAACTTCTGTATGTAGAGATATTATTTGGTTGCTATCACATTTTACTACTGCACCCAGCGAAAGAAACATAAGGTACAATACTTATAACGCCTTTTTAATGTAAGATTGTTTTATTCCAGAAACTTTTTTTTTACAAATTAAAACCTCTTCAGAGAAGAACTCAATACATATTTTTAACTAATATGTTTACACACTTTTTCATGTTGAACTTAGACGACTGTTTTTTTAGAACCATATAAATATAGCATACAAGCGTACATCGGGTGATTTTTTAGCAACTTTCTTTTTTTTGGCAGCCTAGCTATTTTCGTGTAATATATTACTGTCAAACGCGTTCAGTTTGGTCTATAGTTTAACAATGAATCGACTTACAAACGAACAACGCTTGCAGATTATTGAGTTTTATCATCAATTGTTGTCGGAAAATTGTGTTTAGCGACGAAGCTCATTTCTGGTTAAATGGATACGTGAACAAGCAAAATTACAGCGTTTGATGTGAGGAGCAACCAGAAGCACTGTAAGAATTGCCAAAAACTGCCAGCCCGAAAAATGCACTGTTTGGTATGGATTATGAGCCGGTGATTATTATTGGACTGTAGGCAGGAACGTTACTGTGAATGGCGAGCACTGCCGTTCAATGATTTCAAATCCTTTTTTTTTTTTTGCTTAAAAGTCAATTGACCGCCTAGATAGTGCGATTTAACGCCTTTAGACTATTTTTTGTGGGGCTATGTTAAGGCTCATGTCTATAGGAACAAGCTCGCAACAATTGGCGCCCTGGAAGCCAATATTGAAGAATTATGTCAAAATTGGACCCAGCGTACAAATCATCATAAATATTCAGATGAAATCATCTTTAAACATTGAATTGTATAGATCTTTCTGTCGACTCAAATAAAAATTTCACACATTTCTCTACATTTTAAGTGTTTTTTAAATAAAATTCGAAACCTCTAAAAAAAATCACTCAATGTTATTCATATTTTTAACCCTGGCTTTTAACCTAATAGCTTATGGTGCCTCCATTTAAAGCAATATCAGCAGTAATTCATTTTGACATAGATTCTAGTAAATTTCGAAACGTGCACAGTGGTATATTTTCTTATTCTTTGATGGGGCTTAGATCAGGACTATGTTTTTACCAAAAAAAAAAATAATAATAATAATAATAATACTGGCCTTAGCATTGTGGATATTGTTAGAAAATACAGGAATTATTATAAACATTTTTTCAACATTAAATTAAAATAGTGTATGTTGGGGCAGCTCGAATATTTTTTTGGAAAAAAGTCCATTTTTAAAAATGAAAAGCCACATAGTTGAACTAAATTAATATTTTTTATTATTTCATGTTTAACGAAGGGCCCACTCTTAAAGTACAAACTTCAAACTAAAAAGGAAATAAAAAAATTTATAAAATTTAGTGTTTACATTAGACAGCATCAAAAATTTTCTTTTCAGATGAAGCTCATTTCGATCTTGGCGTGTATGTAAACAAGCAAAATTATCGCATTTGGGGCACAGAAAACCCGTACGCATACATTGAAAAGCCGATACACCCAAGACGATTCACTGTTTGGTGCGGCTATTGGTCCAGAGGCATAATTGGGCCATTTTTTTCGAAAATGAGCAAGGAGTGACGTTACAGTCAATGGCGATCGTTATCGGGCCATGTTGAACCAATTTTTGTTCACAAAAATTGAAGCGGAAGATATTAGCAACATTTGGTTTCAACAGGTCGGCGCTACGTGCCACACAGCCGAAGCTACACTCGATGTTTTGCGCCCTGTTTTTGAAGATCGCATTATCAGCCGCAGAGCTGATGTCGTTTGGCCACCTCGGAGATGCGATTTGACACCGTTGGACTATTATTTGTGGGGTGCCATCAAAGATAATTGTTATGCCAATAAGCCAGAGACAATTGACGCTTTAAAGGACAATATTCGTGAAGCTATTGGTGAAATACAGCTTCACACAATCGATAATGTGCTTAAAAATTGGACCGATCGTGTAGGCTACTGCATGGCTAGCCGAGGCAGCCATTTGAATGAAATTATTATCTATTATTAACCGGAGGAATTGTACTTACAAATAAAAAAAGAAATTTGAGAAAATATTCAGTAGTTTTTTTATGGCATTTTCAGAAAAATAAATAAATAAATAAAAAATTGGCGGACCCTATATATAATTCAATGTTTAAAGATGATTTTATGTAAATGTTGACCGCGGCTACGCCTCAAGTGGTTCCTACACTATGTCCAATTTTGGCGTACTCTCTCCAACATATCGGCCGGTATCTCATGAATAAATTTATTAATATTGGCTCTCAGTGCGTCAACCATTGCGGGCTTGTCCCTATGGACATTAGCCTTCACATAGCTCCACAGAAAAGAAAAAAGGCGTTAAATTGACCGACCACAAACGTGAAGTAAACTGTTCACCGAACTCGACTCAATTGGGCAATTGCTTCTAGTGCTGTGTGGCATTCGGAATCGTGTTGTTGAAACCTTCACCTTTATCATTCGGTGCAAAACAATTTATAATCTTCACACGGTTGCGCTCGCCATTCACAGTAACGTTCTTGCCTTCGTCATCTTTGAAAAAGTACAGTTCAATGAAAGTCACTGGTCCATAAGCCACGGGATGCATTAGCAGTTCTGGCAATGCTTCTGGCTGCTTTTCACACCAAATACGACAATTATGAGCTTCATCGCTGAACACAAAAGAGAACATCAAGTTCGAGTTTCCGATAATCCACTACAGTTTGAGCAATCAATTGATTTTCTCTTCATTCTTAGATAGAACTATATTAAAACCTTTCAATAGCGTAACTGCTTCTTCTGTCTTTCATACTTTGAACGAAATTAAAGTCAACGTTAAAACTAGGTTCATTTTCCTAAGCTTGGGATCTTTGTTTAAAAAGTCCATTGGAATACCAAACCTTTAAAAAAAGTGATGTGATTTTTGCATAAAATATATTCAACATTCATGCTAGCATAGGTGGCGTGGTGTAGTGGTTGGAGTGCCGGCGTACAACTCTGACAGCCCAAGTTCGGGGCCCAGCAGAGAGCATTAGGGGAGAACACTAAGTGGCGGTTTACGAGTATTTAATTAAGGGACTTCAACCCCCCAGGCGAAAAACATCCAAAATAAGCCTCCCTGACAATTCCAGCTTACCTCTAGCGAGGATGACAATCATCAGAAAAAAGAAACGGCAATGCTAAAGTATGGATCATACCACACATACACTCAGTAAAGATTCTCACCACTACACAATACAATTCAATAGGCGGCGATTAGATGGCAGTCCCATCATCCGGGCTTACAGTAGACTAATCATCTACTCAGCTCGAAGAAATAAAGATTAGAGAAATTGAAACAAGGCAGAGCAATGGACAGAGTAACATGGTAATGACCTTTGGCACACGGATAGGACGCGCTTTGCTCAATGGTATGTACGGCTTGCGCAACTCGAACATTAGTTAGATCTTCGGTATAAGTGGAATGAAATGGAATGGTAATGGCGAACTTACTACGAAGAATGGTAGTCTTGTGATAATGGCTCGATTCAAAAGCAAAATAAGACACATCACAATAGTACAGTGCTATGCGCCGACAGAAGATGCTGAGGACGCTAAGAAGGATGAATTCTATGTACAAGTAACATCAGCACTCAGCAGTGTTCGAACGGGAGATATCATCATTCTTATGGTTGACTTCAACGCGAAAATAGGAAGCGACAACACCAACACCCGCTCAACCATGGAAATATACGGTTGTGGAGTTAAAAATAGCAATAGAGAACGACTAATAGAGCTACGCCAGACATACCAACTAGTCATAGGTGGCTCCATCTTCCCGCATAAGAAAATTTATAAGTATACATGGACATCGCCCTACGGCAACTCACGAAATCAGATCGATCACATATGCGTGAGTAAAAGATGGAGAAGTTCTTTGGCGGATGTAAGAACTAAAAGAGGCGCTGACATCGGCAGTAATCACGAGCCTATCACAGGCGAAATCAAGCTCAAATCTAACTGTCGAAGAAGAAAAATTGGAGTCACAAGACAAAAGCGTCTCCGCCTACAGCAACTCCAGAATAACACGACCAGGAACGCATTATCAATACGCGAACAGTTATCAATAAGCCAACATCACACATGGGAGGATATCACAGCAACATACAATCAAGTCGCAGAGGAAACACTTGGTGTAGTGCAGGTATATAGAAGAACATGGATATCGGACGATACTTGGAATCTAATCTCTCAAAGGAGGGAACTTAAATTGCAGCTATACAACAACAATGTAACGAGGCAGCAGTACCAACAGCTGGCGAAACAGGTTAAAAAAGCCGCACGAAGAGACAAAAGGAAGTTCCTAGAAGGTCTAGCTAGGACAGCAGAGGAAGCAGCTGGACAGAATAACATGAGAAAACTACACCAGACGATAGACTGTCTCACAAATGGAAAGTGTAGCCGGATCCGAGCAGTTACTGATCGCAGTGTCACAATTGTATCAAATAGTGAAGCATAGATACAAAGATGGAAGGAACATTTCGAGGAAATTAGCAACATAACAGCCCTATGCAGAATACATTGAACATAGTATGTAGCCCTCCCAGTTTAAATGAGTTAAAAGAGGCAATAACGATGTTGAAGAATAATAAAGCTGCAGGCGAAGATGGCTTACAAGCGGAAATCTTACGGGCGGACATTATAACTGCAGCTGAATTACTATGGCCTCATATCACATCAGCATGGGAATAAGAGAGGCTATCATCAACTTGAAAAAAGGCATCATTGTGAAGCTACCTAAAAGTGGCAACTTGAAAGATTGCAATAACTGGGGAGGAATTACTCTGCTTAACACCATATAGAAAATACTAGCAGTCATAGTACAGGGAAGAGTTCAGAGCAAGCAAGAGAACATGTTGCGAGACAAACAGGCAGAAATAGAAGCTGCGTAGACCAGGCAAACACCCTACGCATCATAATAGAACAGTCTCTAGAATGGCGTACACCTCTATACCTACTGTTTGTCGACTTCAAGAAAGCCTTCGATACCATCAAAAGGACTACTATAAGGAAAGCATTGATAAGAAAAGGAGTACCCCAGAGAATAATCCAAATAATCTAAATTCCTCACAACGGAGTATCAGCCAACCGCTGCCACACTAACGCAAAACACACTAACGAATAAAGCAAGGATGTCCACTCTCACCTCTACTATTCACCATCGTATTCGATGAGATCATGAGCTTAGTCTGTTCACAAAGGAGAGGTGTAACATGGAGTCTCTCACGACAATTCGAGAACCCTACTACAGGGCCAGCCAATAGAGTATGTAGATAGCTTCTGCTGTTTTGGAAGCACAATGGCAACAAACGGCGATGCAGAAATAGACGTTAACAACAGGTTCAACAAAGCAAGGTCGGCATTCGGACGATTACAGTCAGTATGGAGAAGCTTATATTTATCCAGGCAAACCAAGCTCAGAATATTCAGTGCATGTGTAAAGTCAATTCTTTGGTACGGCAGTGAAAGCTGGCTTATGTCTAACACTATCACGCAAAGGCTACCGGTATTCACCAACAGGTGCCTTTGAATCATATGCAAGATATTGTGGCCTAGCACCATAAGCAACATAGATCTATGAAATTTTACAAACGAAGAGCCCATACTGAAGCAGATAAGGCAAAGAAAGTGGAGATGGACCGGCCATATCTTAAGGAAAAATCATAGTAGTATTTTGAGAATGGCACTTGAGTGGAACTCTCAAGGATTAAGGAACCCCGATCGACCAAGAAACACCTGGTGACGCACAATTATCCAAGAACTAAGGCAAAACAATCTTACATGGAAAGGGGTAAGGACAACAGCAGCAAATCGTGTAAGATGGAAATGCTTTGTGAAAGCCCTATGCTGCCAAGAGGAGTAAAGGAAAAAAGTCATTTTATGATATTGGCTTCTAGCGTGAAGAGTTACTACCAATTTTTTTAACTCGAACTTAGTAGGATAATCCAAAGCTTGCATATGATACATATGGATTACAACGCTGCCAATTCTGGATTTAAATACCATATAAAGCGTGTTTTTTATAGAGGTATAGAACTTTGGCATTACTTTTCAAGATGACGACCGATTTAATAGCTGTTAAGTGATTTATTCTCAGTTTGGTTTGGCAATTCATCATGAATAGACTCACGCCCGGAGTAAATTCGTCGAATGGGGCCAAAACGAGATTACCGTTGTTCCCGATTTTCATAAGCGAATTTTGTTTAGCGATGAAGCGCACTTCTGGTTGAATGGCTACGTCAACAAACAAAACTGCCGCATTTGGAGTGAAGGTAATCCTCAAGTGTATGTGGAAACACCGTTACATCTAGAAAAACTGACTGTTTGGTGCGCTTTATGGGCTGGTGGAATCATTGGTCCATACTTTTTCAAAAACGATGGTGGCCAAAACGTTACAGTCAATGGTGATCGGTATAGAGCCATGATTACTAACTTTTTCATTCCTGAATTGAATAACCATGATGTCCAGGAGATGTGTTTTCAACAAGACGGCGCAACATGTCACACAGCTCGTGTCACAATAGATTTATTGAGAGACACGTTTGGTGACCGCCTAATTTCACGTTTTGGACTTGTGAATTAGCCTCCAAGATCTTGTAATTTAACATCGCTAGACTACTTTCTGTGGGACTATTTAAAGTCAGTGGTTAGCGGCAAAGCTACAAACGCTTGACCATTTGGAAGACAACATTCGCCCTGTTATTGCCGATACACGGCCACAAATGTTGGAAAAAGTCATCGAAAATTGGACGTCCAGATTGGACTACATCCGCGCCAACCGTGGCGGTCATATGCCAAAAATCATATTTAAAATGTAATGCCACAAAACTATCTTTCGGATAAATAAAATTCATTTCAATCGAATAATCCATCGTTGTTTTATTGCAACTTAAAGTTCTATACCTCTATAAAAAACACCCTTTATGATCACTTAATTTGCTAGTGACGCACGACTTATCTGGTCATCAATACTCTTATAACACTATGCAATAAATTGAAAAAAAATTTCTGACCTTAGATAGCCACCATATTTTTTTGATTAGATATGGCCTGACTTCAAAAAGCATCAGCATTTCAGATTCTATGGATAAGTTTTTTTTAGAATTTTTTTGAAAAGTCTGCATCATACATTCTATGATAACTTTGAAATTACTATTCGATTTCCTTAAGTCGTGTGTTAGTTAGTTAGTAAGTTACGACGGGTAGCCAGACAAAAAGCTCAGCCCACTCGGGTCCAATATTGAACTCATTGTGATATCCATATCAGTAATCCAGAAAAGAAAAACCTACATGTTTACATCCCGGTTCGAACCGAACAAACCAGACGCTTGCACAAAAGTAGCGATCCTGCTGATATTCACATCAGCCAGATTTGACAAGGCATCCACAAACGGACTGCTGAGAAAAGCAGTCCAAATGTCCGAAAGACCTGAACGCTGACACAAGAAATGCTAGACATTCTCCTCCTCTTCGTCATCCTGATAACGCCTACACTAGTCATTAAACGGCAGACCCAATCTCACAGCCACAAGAATTCGTAGCCTATATCACGGCATCCCCACAATAGACTCCGAGCGAGCCCGATCAAACAGGGGCCAGATTTAACTTGATACAGAGCACGTGGGATTATTGTTCCCCAGTAGCTGTGCCCTGCCCAACATGTATCGCATGACCATAAGTCTGCAAGAGGAGAGCGGCATTCCAACTAAGGGGTCAATCTCCTAATTTCTGAGAAGGGAGCCCACTGCCGCACAATCATATACCACATAGTACACTAACCAGTCCGCTGCCCTCTTCATCGACGAGACTTCCGCCTGTAAGATACTGCAGTGGTCTGGCAGTTTAAAGGTTTCTCTCAGCCCGTATACAGGAATAAAGATATCGCACCCAACTCCTTCTGAGGATTTTGATCCCTCTGTGTATACCTCAACAAAACCGGGTCTATTTAGTGGCTCTGGTGAGATGCGCACGGAGAACATTCTATCCACGAAAGGTTTGGGTGTACAGTAATCTATCTCATCAGGAATCGTATGCAAATACCTAAAGATGGCTGCATGACCCTAGAACCTGTCCGACCATGCACCTGCCATCTTCAACCTTATCGTAGACATACCTGCCATCTTGTCCATCAGAGGTCCACTGCAAGCCAGTTTAGTAGCACAAGCAAGGAGTGATCCTGAGCGCACTTGTAATCATCAGTGCTGCACTCCGCAGTACCCTATCAAATATCCTGCAATATGTTGATTTCTCAAGAGACCCCAACCATACAACCGCACCATATATAAGTATAGGCCTGACCACCGTGTTAAATATCCAGTTGGAATTCCCAGAATTTAGACCCCAGGACTTTTCAACGGTCTTACGACAAGTGTACAGCGTAACATTCGCCCTCGTCGCTCTGGCACGCGTATTTTAGAGCCAAGATAGCTTGAAGTTCAGGATTATCCCCGATACTTCCTATCCGACAGCCACAGTTCAACCCCGTGCAAACGCGATAGGGAAAACGACAGAACTTTGTAGCTGCATGTGAATAATACTAATTCCGTCTTTCCCGGGTTAACGCTCAGCCCGCTGTCAGTGCTCCACCGATTGAGAAGGTCCAGAGATGTTTGAAGGCGCTGTAACATTGTGTCAAGGAATTTTCCCGACACAGCCACAGCAACATCATCCACATACGCCACAACCTCGAATCGATTAAAATCAAGTCTCACGAGCAAAGTGTTAACGGTCAAATTCCACAGGAGAGGGTAAAGAACTCCCTCCTGTTGAGTGTCACTTTTAGCCACCCTGTAGACGGAGACAACGACCCTGTTGGTCAGGAGTCTCCCTATGAATCTGATCACAGTCCAATGAACATTCAGTGCCACCAGAGCCGTCATAATCGCATCCGGTGTCACATTGTTAAAGGCCTCTCTATATCCAGGAATGCCACGAGAGCGTACTCCTTGTACTCTAGGGCGTTTTCAATATACCCCACAAGGTCATATAATAGGTCAGGTTCTATCGTACTACGAAGATGCAAGTCGATCAACCTTTCCAAAGTCTTCAGAAGAAAAGAAGTTTGGCTGATGGGTCTGAAGTCTTTTGAACGCGTATGGGCGGTTTTACTCCCCTTCGGAATAATACCACTCGTATATTAAACAATTCCAAATTATACCAGCTTTAAGTCATTCTAATATCATATTTTAATATAACCCGAATGTTTGGAATTATTGAGAAACAAATCATAAGGAAAAATTATAATATTTATGATTTGTAAAAATTCACAAAAAATAGAAAGCAGCAAATCTTTACCAGTTTCACTATTTATTCATAAAGTTGCATATAATAGAAGTAAAACAAACCATAATTCATGAAAATCGATTGGTCAATACATATTGTAGGAGTGTCGTATAAGCGATATTTTTTCAAAATTCATAAAAATCACTCATACGCTCAGTAGAAATTTCGGCAATAGCAACAGCTAAACAAACTTTTTTTTTTCAAAACATAAGCCATCATATCACTATCGTATTCTAAAGCAAATAAAAAAAACTATTTTTTTGGTTATTTCGCCAACAGGGGTCACCTTGAGCTGCGACATCCCACGCCTTTTTTTATCCGACGCCCATAACTTTTTGCAAAACGTATTTTTACACAAAACCACACATTTTAGAGGGAGTTCCGGTCTCTAACTTGATACATCTAAAGAGCACCCTAATGTATATAATGTAGAAACGTTCGTAAAAAATTGTCAGTGGTATTAGATGTTGTCAACGCTACACAAATTGTTGATTCACAGTCGGGAAGTAGTTCAAAATTCAAAATTACCTCTTGGATCTTTGTCCGAAGAAGTGCAAGAATCTATTAATAAAATATTGTTACGTTTTAAACGTTTTAAAACTTTTGAGTTCGTTTAAATTGCGTTCAAGATAAAATAAATACCGTTTTTATTTTCTTGTTTTACTGTTATCTTTTATTTGCTACACAATAACTTTTATACAGTTTGCAACAACTTAATATTCACTATACAGCACTTTTATTTCCGCTTTAACACGTCTTTATCATACGACAGCTAAAATGATAACTAACTCACATGTAGGTAAAACAGCCCTTTATATACCTAATTGTCTGCATTTTAGAATGTTCAGGAAATATCAACCATCTTCTATTTCCATATCCGCTAATTCAAATGTAACGTTAAGATATTCGATGTGGCAGTGCTGCCAACTTGACATATACCAAACTCCCACAATTCAATGTTGTATTTTCACTTTCGTAACAATATTTAAAAAAGAGGTGGCAATATTTAAAAAATGTGGCATACTGCTAACCGCCTTATCTGGCGCTTAGACCATTTACATATAGCCTTCCGTCCCGATCTTACAGAACTCTCGTAGTTTTTAGTATTTTTAAAATAAGATATTTTATTTTTTTTTTTTTTTAATTTTTCTTGTATTTTCTTTTACTGTGTCCCCACACACTCTCAATGTTTAAATACTTATGTGTTCTTCAATGGTTAGGTGTGTTCAACGAGGCATTTTAATTAAAACTTAGCTTTGTTTAACTTTTTTTTTCAAATCACACATTTGTAACTCTAGAAAGAGTAAATTTTGACTACCTGCTTTAAAAATTGTATATGTACGCTCTACTTATTTCATTCTACACAAGTAAATTTTTACAGATGACGGCACTTGTTGTAGCAAAAATTAAAAGTACCAACCGAAACAATAGAAGTACATTTTTGTACGCTATATTTATTTCGTTGGGCTTATTCCCAATTATTATTATTAAAAAATAATAATCAAATGAAGTAAAGAGTCTTAAAAACAGTTGCTGCAGCTTACCCCGTGCGGTTTTTTATTAAAAGACAAGTCGTTAACAGCTTTTTTTGTAACAACTCGCCTGTACATCCCAAAACTATATCGCACAGTAAATCTAACATAGTCACAACTCAAAATGTATTAAAATCGCTTTTTTTGCATTAATAAATTCACTTATCGAATCTCTATCGACCATAAAAATTTCGTACGCATATCTGTCTTGTTTAACCTGTAAACCTGTAACGTTACTTGTGTCGCTTGACATGACGTGACTCTTTTTAACGCCATAATTGCAATGTAGCAAACCAACCTTATGGGCAACATTGTAATAAATTAGTGGTGACATATCATAAATTCATAACCGATCAACTTGATTTAACGAAAAAACAGTTTTTTTGCATCTTCTGCACATTTGAAATTTCTGCGTTTTGCGTTTTGCGTTTTGCCTGTTTATGATTTAGTGTGCGACATGTATTCTTTATCAATATTGAGTTCATGCTTTAAAATCCTTTCGTTGAATTTTTTTTTCATTTTTTATGGTTGAATAAGAGCCCACAAGAATTCAATATTCAATTGACATTCGAAGAAATTGTTGGTATATATACCACAATAACTGCGCGTCACAGAGAACTGGTATCTTTAGCATATTATTTCAATTGATATATGTATGTACCATATGTATACATACTTATTCTTTCTTTTGGTTTTTATTAGCAAGCCTATAATTTAAGATTAAATCTATCGCTCTAAATTTAATGGTACGTGTCTAAACCGGCTCTATTTTATGTGTAGAGGATATTTTTTTGAATTTCATCACTTAAATTTAATACGTTTTTCTCTTCGACTTTTTCTGATGAATATTTTTTTCTTTCTCCCACTTTCTTGTTTGCAAAGACCACCTGTCTACGTTTTTGACAGACAGATTTCGAAGTATGAGTTCTTGAGCCAGTTGTTGGGTTTATGTGCCCTTGTGTACTTTGCTACATTAAGAATTGAATGAAGAAACGAATGATGAAACGAATAAATATGTAGGTAATTGGATGGATGTGTGTTGTTTGTAAAAATAAAGGCATTGAAGAGTTTTTCTTATCTTTAATTTTTCTCTTCAGTTCTTTTTTTATAAACTTGATTGTACACATGTATGTATTTATGTGTATGTTGTCTTTTAGTGTAACATAAGTTGACTTTTAAATGACAGTTTTCGTAATATCGATACATTTGCAGTTCTTGTGCTTCATTCCAGTAGAATTACAGTGCTCGTTAAATAAAGCTCAAATGTTAGACTTTATGAGATTTGAGAGATAAGAACAGATAAATAATGCATACATTTAGTAGCTTTAATTGATAGGAATTAAAAATATTGGAATATTTATAAGAAAATTTATTAAAATTCGTTATTAGTTGTAAAATTGGCCAATAGAATATTTGTTGAAAAGATTTAGGATCCATGTTAATTTTTGAAGAATATGTAATATTCCAAACACAAATATCGTTTTTAAGAACCAAGTTATAAAGGTATTGTTTATTTAGGGAACATAAAGTTCTTTTGCTTAAAAGGATAGGACGTTTGAATAATTTTAAATTTTTATAACACTTCTTAATATTGATTATAAATATTCAATTGTCCTTTCTATTATTAACTTTTATGTATAGACCAGTTTTCCTAAGTCTATTTAAGAGTTTTTCGAGCTCACATAAGGAAGCAGAGTTGCTTTTAATACTCAGCTTAAAAGCGGTCATGATTAGAGCAAATATGTTTCCATAGTTTAGTAGTATGAAATACCCAATATTAACCAAAAACTCTTTATTTTTATAATGATATTGTCCCAGCTTAACTAACAATATTTCGGTCTCATTTATTTACTTACAGCTTGAGTACGTAACGCTAAGCAAAAGACTTAAAAATATTATCCCTTACTCACTATTGTCGTACTGCCTAAGGTGGTGCAGGTTGTAAAATATTCATTTAACTGTTATTGTTGTTATAAATTGGTCCAATCGAAAGAATCGTCTATAAACTGCTCATCTTTTTTTTTCCTATATTTTGTTGAAGTTATTACAATATTCCGGAAAACGCGAAAAACTAGCATGCTTTTTTATGAAAGTGAACATATTTTAGAACACGTTGTTTTAAAACATATACGCATTTCAAAATTAATTTCATTAACTACCAATTAGTGTAGTTATTATTAAAATGTACTTAAAAAGTCATCTTTAATGCTTACACCTACTGTTGGGCTATATCGAAAAATTGTATTTTTAACTTTTTTTTCGTCACCTCAATTTGAGATGCGATAACTTCGCTACTTGAACTCAGAATTGCAAAAGCTTTATATTTTTGAGAAGCCACAAATGTTTCGCATCAAATAACGTTATTCTTTTCAAATTTTGTTATGTTGCTTGGATTTAATCGCGTAAATATAAGCGCATATTTTGCATTACCATCTGGTAGTCGTGGGTTATTGCGGATTATATACATATATCGCGTAAAAAAAAACGGAAACCGAAAACGGAAAGAGTTTTGAATCAAATTAAGATTTGGTCTATAATTCTTATCAAATTTTTGTATTTCCTCCCAAAATCTCGCAACGGAAAACGTATGTATGAATATTCCTACCTTCATAGTTATAAAAAGTAAAATATTACTTAAAAAAATATTTTAATATATATTTTCATTATTAATTTCTCCAGGAAAAGTTTTTTTTATTGGAATATTGACAATAATTATTAAGCAAAATTTAACGCCAGATATCCTGATGGGTCTGATTTCTTTTGAAAATTAAAAATCGTCTTTTAAATGGAAAAGTACAACACATACATGGGGTGTTCACAAAGTGTCATAAAATCGTATGTTCTGTAATAATAGCACACAAAAATAAGACTGCTGTGAACAACCCTTTATTATATTGTTGCAAAAATATAAACACACCACATCAATGCTTTAAAACTGTATTGTACGATTTTGGTATATTTTGCGTCACCCTGTCAATTCGGCAACACTGCCAAATCGACTATCTTTGCGTTATATTTGAATTAACGGATATGAAAATAGAAGTACATAAGGGGCTGCTTTACCTACAAGTTAGTTAGTTATCATTTTGCTGTCGTAAGATAAAGACGTGCTTAAGCGGAAATAAAAGTGTTGTATAAGCAAATATTAAGTTGTTGAAAACTGTATGAAAGTTATTGTGTAGTAAATAAAAATATAACTTTAACAACAATAATAGTGATGTTAATTTTATTTTATTGCATTTTAAACGAACTCAAACGTTTTAAAAAGGTTAAAACGTAACAATATGCTGGTGCTATTTTGAATTTATAAGTAAAACAAGCAGTAAGTGAATACAAATTGCGGATAATACAAATAGCAATACGTTTTCAATACATAACGTAAAAAAATAGTTTTATTTTGCAAAAATTATTTATTTATTTTATTTATTTTTCAAATACGTCAACACAAAAACATATCATTAAACATTTTATTATTTTAAAACACTCTTTAATTGGAAAACAAAATCAATTATTTTAAAGTACTTTAAAATTTTAAAATATTATGACAATATAACACGATAGCACACTTTGTGAATACCCCAACAGTTTCATAAAATTCTAACTAAAATTGTGAAAATCGTAACTCAAATTGAATTGAAAGAGAAGTAGGTATGAAATGAAAAATTGTTTTTCTTTTACTATCGACTGCCTTTACTTTCGGAATAACTATTGTGCGCTTGAGGTGCAGTAGTATGCAAAAGGCAAACAAAGACTTCACCACAAACTGTGGTCATATATATAAAATATGCAGACAAATATAACCTGTTGAGTTCATTTTTCTTTTTAAACATGCAATAAACTCAACAACAAGTAGATAAAAAAAGGACAAAATATAAAAAGGATGCAACATGTCAGTTTCGTGTTGGAAATGAAAAGCATTATATTACAAAAGTGAACTTGAGATCCTTTTTTAACTAACAAGCATTTCCATCCATCTAAGAGAAACTGCAAAACGAAAAAAAAAATTAATCGATATTTTTGCAAAGTGTCAAGTGAATTTTTATATTAAAGCGTTTCCTTAGTTATCTATTTAAAGCAAAAAGTTTTCCGAAAAAAAAAACTTTTTTAACAAAAGTTTTGTATAGATGTGTACAAAAGAAAGTGATTGTTACAAAAATATATATTTTCGTAAGAAAATGGTTTGTTTTCCTTTCCGTTTCCTGTTTATACTCTTTTAATAAAAATCATATTAATTTCGCAGAATTTGAAATTAATATGAGCATAAAATGTAAAATAATTTGCTAAATGTGAAAATTTATTCATATTATATACGATGTGTAGCGTATATACACCACCATTGCTGGTTACAATACACTCTGCGAATTAAAATTAGAGAACAACACTTATTACGTTTTATTAAAAACCAAATAATTTTATTTCCACAACTTTTTCTTTCAAATCAAAACCTCTTTAGTGAAGAATTTAACTCAAAAAACTTATGTATTGCATAGTTTTATCTTATTATAATCAAGAAACTATATTTTTTCGAACATAATAAGTGTAGCATACAAACTCGTATTAACAATATTTTTTAAGCAGGCAAAAGCATTAAACACATAACCGATAGCCAGCAGCAAACAGTAAATTTCAAAATTAGAATATACATTTATATGAAAACAATTATTTTAAAGGCAGCACAGCAAAAGCCTAGACAACAACCTTTGATTTCTATTTTTTAAGGCAGAAAAACAAAAATTCAATAAAAAAATTTTAAATAAAAAAAATCAAAATAATTCTGCTCTATTTATCAGAAAACAACAGTATAAATTTAAAATATTGTAGCAAATAACATTTATGTTAATAATAAAAAAGTTTTAAACACATAATTTAATTAATTCTTATATTTTATTTTATTTTTTTATAGTAATATTAAGAAAAAAATAGATTTTATTTTGGTCGATTTGAAAAACTTGAGTGTTACCACTAAAAAATATATTTTTATGACCCATAAAACAGATGAATATGAAAACTAATTTTATTGCTGCTGCTGCTTTCAAAATATTTATGAACTCGATAGCATAGCAGCAAATGCTGCCAACAACAACTTGTGGCTTGCTTTCATGCTGCTTGCTGTAAATTATGTGTTTAATGTAATGACATCATTCAATCGCCTTGACATAGGTTTGACCATATTAATATTAATTTCAAATTCTGCGAAATGAATATGATTTTTATTAAAAGAGTATAAACAGGAAACGAAAAGGAAAACAAAGCATCTTTTTACGAAAATATGTATATATTTTTTTGTAAGGATCACAATCGATTGGTGCACATATGCAGTGGTGGTCAGCTATTTTAGAACAACATTTGTTTGTATACTGATATGACTATTTACAAATCCTATGCAAAGGCCTTTAAAAGTATAGTAAGAGTTAAGTTTTTGTTTATTGGACATCTGACATACTTTTTACCACCCGAGCAATACAAATTCAACTTGTATTCATATCAGAATAAAAACAATTTTTGTTCCTAAGTAGCTGACGACTTTTAATTATATTGATCAAATCAGAATATCTGTTTTAGTAGAGTTTTATAAATGTTTGTGTTATATATGGTTCGTACTAGGAGTAATGTGTAAAGTGTTTTTTGCGGTTTAAACCCTATTGGCTAAAATATTAATCGAAAGTTTTGATCTATTTGTTAAATTTGGTAACAATTACTTTTTTACGCCGCTGGTAAAAGAATGTTGTTTCTTTTATTCTGAATAAAAATTAGTAAAACATTAAACTTTATTTTGAGATTGATCTAAGGCAGGCTCAAAAGCTTTTATAAATTTATAAAATATTTTTAAAATTTTTTAGAATACAAAATTTGACGGCACTTGAAAGTAAAAATCTAGAATTCATCGCTGAAGAAATTTGGTGCTTTTAAAGGTAAATGTAGGGATGGGACTTTTGAGTGGACTGTATGATAAGCCTGTAAAAACACCTAATTTCTTTATTAAATTTAATTCCTCATATAAAAATGAGAAATTATGGAAAATGAGTAGATGATTAAAAAGAAGCAAAATTTATTAGCAATGCGTGTAAGTATTTGGGTTTGAGTATGTATGTAAGTATGTGTGTGAGCTCACCTTGGGTATGTATGTATATGAGTGTGGGTATTGTGATAAGTAGATGTAAATGAATAATTGTACGTATTACAGTTTTATTTCAGCTTTTAAATGATTTAAAACAACTAATTTTCTAATTATAATGATCGGTTAGCAGAAAATGTTATATTTTAAATTTTAGATTTAAGTCATTTTATATTCAAGATTTAGTTTATAATTCCAATTTTTAGGTTTAAAGTTTATTTAATTTTTAAGTAGTTTTTAAGGAATTTCATATTTAGATTTCAAATAATGAGTAGATTTTTAAATATAAGTTTTAGGATAATTGATCAGCTTTAAATTTAACTTTAAGTTTTAAATAACAATAGATAGATGAAATTTCAAATGTAACTTTAATTTATGATATATAAGATAATTAAACGTCCGTTCAATTTAGCAATTTAGCTTTTTATCTGACTATTTCCTTTTATTTTCTACTTATGAAAACTTTTATTCCAATAAATGAATGGAAAGTTTGTAAATACGGTTATTTAATAATTACATTCGCTCAATAATTTATAATAAACAAAGCGTTTATAATTAAACAAAAGAAACAAAGCATTTAATTTAAATTTACAAAATTGTGCTTCTGTTTTGATAATTTTGTACAATCGCTATGAAGTTTATCTTGTCTGCTATCGTAGCAAACATGACTAAGATGATATCTTATATACGTAGACCAAAACCCTAAAATAAGTTTGCTGCTAAAAGTTTAATTTTATATTTGTTTGTAAGTTGGATCCTTATTTGTGTAAATGGCATTATTTACAACTCGGCAAAAAATTATAACTTGCAAGTAAAAAATTTGGCCCAAAAAAGATAATTTATCTCGTGTCTTACTACTTAGTTCTTCTATGGTTGTAGTCAGCTCTATTAAATATAGTAAATGAGTTTGAAAGCAAATTCTTTGTTTTAGTTATATTAAAACTTAGCTTTATCCGAACCTAGGGAGCAGATAAGAAATCCTTTTAAGTAAAAATTTTAAATTTTTTGTAAATGTTGTCCACATAAGAAGCAAACATTTTTAATACAATTTCTGTTTTATTCAAAACTTTCTCGAAATTATTAGGTCTTTCATCACCTCATACACTTATATTTTAATCAATATTATTTACTTAAACAGAGTTTTATGTTTTACTTCTTTAATTTTTATGTTTTGTTTTTTCGTCTTCTTTGGTTGTTTTTTTACACAAGACAGCCGCTAAAAACTGGGAAACATTTTACCGGTACCATAATGGTTTTAAGTTAGAAAAAACTCGCAAAAAGATAGTTTTATTTTTCCGTCATAAACTAAAATTCGTTTTAAATAAAGATTTTATTTTACGCCTAATTCTGATTCTAAACGGTTTTCTCTAGAAATTATCAACTGCGTAAAAGCAGGGTTAGCTGCATTTTATTACAAATATCATATTTGTCATATTTTTTTTTACATTATTGGATATCTCGTTTTTGAAGGACGCAAAAAGCTTCAGAAGTTTGCGCTTGATTCAAATTTTTGTAGAAATAATGAAACAAATTGTAATTGTAAAGAAGCTATGGCGTGTTGTTGCCCGCTTGACCACGACATTTTATAATAACATCACCTTCTCAGTTTATAGCAGCTAATCTTTCGATCTCGAAGGCTTGCTAGTGATACCAACAGGGAAACTTTAGCAATATCTAAAGCAAATAACTAAATATTCGCTAATAATATATTTAATTATTTCATTTTGATATCGTTAAATATTCTTTTTTAATAGTTTGGCAATTGTTCGAAACGAAGCCTTTGTCGTCTTTTCTTTTTGCCGTTACTTTTGCTTTTGCAATTTTTTTTTTTTTGCTCTCCATGCTAAAAGCGAATGAAATTATTTGCTTGTTTCTATGCTCTGTTAAGGATTTTGTTCTATAAAAACAAAAGTTTTATATTGTTACGTTTTTATATTTTAGAAACGTTTATTTATGAGTTCGTAGATTGCAGTTATATAAAATAAATTTTGTGTTTGGTTTTTAACTAATGATTAAAACACAGTTTTGTGTTCCACTGCTCGTAACCTTTTCACGAGCAATAACAACTTCTATTCCTATTTAATCTTTCTGTTTACAATTTTGTAAATAATAACAATTACTCGATAGATCTTTCTACCTAAAGATCTTCCAACCCGATAGTTGTTACAACGCAGTTTGATCACAGCCTTTGCATGCAGACGTTATCCACACTTAACTCTCTTTACTGAGTTAGCTCCAATTAAACTGGTTCTTACTTCACGACTCAGTTCACGAGTTTACTCCTTATAAGCCCTCTTCACACCGAGTACAATAAATAAACTCTACTCGCTGAGTTTACTTCACTTAAACTTGTCACTCTGAGTTTACACCTATAAACTCTCTTCATGCTTAGTTTACACATAAACTGACTGCTGTCCGCACCGATGTGCTTTTTATATGGCTGAGTAAACAATATTACGAAAGCTCTCGAACCACTCGAGCCCCTAGATATTTCACGTAGATTCAATTTCTTTCCTTTACTTTCTTCTTAGTTCTTTTGAAGCCATAAGTATGTAAACATCTACTTCTTTCATTTCTTGTTGTTTGCTCTTGTTTGGTATTGCCTGTTACTTGTTTCCTTTTCTGTTGTTGCCGTTTATTTTTATTTACATTGCTCCTTAAGTTGTTGTTGTTAATTTGATTATTTCTAAACAGCACGTAGGTATAATTGTTTTTGCGGCTTTTTATTATTCTTTTTAACAATATAATAAACGCAGTGGTGCAAAACCTGGTTTTTGTAACAATATAATTTGTAAATATTTCTTGAGAAGCAGAGTAGGAAGAGTGCTCGAATTGAGTTCTTTAGGAGAGTTGAAAATACGACTTGTCAGAAGCATCAAAAACAAAATAATTTAAAAATATAATTTAGAAAACAAACCAAATTGAGCAATTTTTTTTAGTAAATGTTGGTCGCACAAAATATATGTACATACGAATGCACACATATAAATGCACTGATATTACGCTTTTAATCTTATACAAACAACATGCGCTGAATTTAATTGCTCGTTTTCGATTTTTTTTGCTCATTTTTAATTCTTTCGTAGTATAAAATTCGTGCTCACGAGTTAAAAAAGGAAACCTTAAACATCTTAAATTTGTGCAAACGAGTCGACCAAATAAATATTTTAAGCATAAAATATGATCACGAATTAAAAAATTAAACTTACGATCACGAGTCATAAAACGAGCGAACCAAAGAAAATTGTGCGCCCGAATCGAGTTTTTACGTACTATGGGGGAAAGTTAACGAAGAAAATTTGTTTTATTGGGCCATTCAAAATTAGTTTCGAAAATTCTTCTTCGCTTATTGTGAATTTCAGGCTAGCGCGTTGTTACCTGTTTGTTAGAATCTCATAATACACAACAGCAAATCTCAAAAATATATGCTAAATATAATAATGACTGAACAACTCAATTTTTTTGCCTTATATTACCTTTCAATTGCATTTTAATTATAAATCGGCGAGCAGACCAATATATTGATCATTTTCATGTAAAAACAGGATAAGGTGTAAAAGATCTTTATTTAAAAAAGGTTTTATTTACTTTATTGACAGAAAATGTACAAGTCCTAAAATAACTTATATTTTCTGACGGAAAAATAAAATCTCCATCACTGGTTTCATTTTATGACGGAAAAATAAAATCCTATTTTCAAAGGTTTTACTTGACCTTTTATTTTTCCGTCAAAAAAAATTAAATCCCATTTCTAATCATTTTTTCAAGGTCATCGCACATTCAATAAGAGGCCCTTAATACGATAATTTAGTATAAAACAACTTATGTGTCAGTCAACTCTAACACGATGTTTTTTTTTTTAATTTAATTTTTAATCGATAACTATTATATATTATCTATGCTCTTCAACTATTAATTCGACAAAATTCGTGTGCTTAAACTCAGCTGTATAAGAGTGCCTTATAATTACTCGTATATTGGAATATTTTAATAGATGGTGGCATTCATTAATTGATTTAGATATGGTTATTACATATGTATACGCATATCTCCAATTTAATAGAAAATCTGCTTTTGGTTATGCTACTGTTGTATAGAATAAATTTTATTAATTTTGTTGTCTATTGGCACATTGGATTTCACTTCCGAGAAGATGTAAGACACGCTGAATCACTTACGGCGGAAGCTTAATTTATAATTTATAATGAGCTGACTTTGATTATATCTAACTAAGTCAGTGAAAACTTAAAATTAAATAAATTGCTTTCAAATATAGAAAACTTCCAGATTCAATTCTCTATTCAGACATGTACGTCGTAAGTATTGGACATGGAGATACTGAAAATATTGCGACTAATATTGCGTTTAATAAAATCGACGAGATTAAGTTTGAACATATCATGAGAACTATGGCGATTATAATATCTTGGCAACTGAGGACTACCACATCTAGGTGCTTGTTCACTATTTTGAACTCGCTACTTGCTGTATCATCACTAACAGCTTTGAAATTAAAAGCCAATTATTCATTTAGGTGGAACTGTTACGGACATGATAGAATTTTGGACCTGGACTACAAAATTCGATAACAGAATGATTAGGTCCTCACTGAGAGAGCCCTTGTACTGATAGGGAGTGATGACAGTGGATTTTTGAACAGTTGGCATTGAAGCCAACTGTTTGTTGGATAAACTTGCACGAGCAAGTGCTACTTTCAATCTTTTCAGATCAATTACGGATATCTGCATTTTTCTTGAAGTGGGTGGATAGCTGATATCACAAGAAATGCGCCGTATGGTTAATAGTATCGGGTAAATGAGTCCACCCGCCTCGAAAGCTAAAAAAGATGTATCTGTATTTAGATGATCGTAGAATGGGACGAGCTTTGAAACTGCCCAGATTATGTATAACCGGTTTTTGCTCTTTTGGTAGAAATGCCCAAGGCTGAAAGTCGCATATAATGATTTCTGTAAAAGCTGCAATGAATCGTCTTGCCTATTCGGAAAAGGTTTTACGTAAAGTATAGTTTTGCAACGGGTGATTTTGACAAAGTCTAAAGCCTTAAACATGGAATTCGATGATACTAATTACACTAAGGTTTTGGTTTACCTTTTCATTTACAGTGAAAAAATCTATATAAAGATATTTGTCTATAAACACAAACAGTATTGAGTATTTTTTAAGACTAAAGTGTGTACTTCACAGTATAATTTATTATTTTATTTCCTTTTATTTTCAAGTATTTTTCTTAAAAAGAAATTTTTGGCGTTAAAAATAAATTGTTGGCAAGTTCGAAAAGAAATACATAAGAAATACTTTCTTTCCGTTAAAAATAAGTTTTCATTTTTTTTCGCTTATGCCCTATAGAAATACAAAGTAATTTAACATTGTCCGAAACTTTTAACAAAGTAAAGTACATATAAAAAAAAAAAATCTGAAAATTGAATACTTTTTTTCCGATTCACTCCCACAACACAGAATCCAATTAAGAGAAAATAAAATAAAAACGCAAATACAAATCCCCTGAAAAATTGCTGCGTTGCAGGCGTGAGTGAATGGTGGATATCAAAAAAGACTGCGAACTTTACGTGCTCTAAAAGTGGGCGTGAGAGAAAATAAAACAAAACATAATTTTCAATCTAAAACCCATGATTATTGTTAGCACTCGTTCGCTCATTTATCAAAAATCAAAACTTTGAAATATTTGCTCAGTTTCCCTTTAAACGTTTCATCAAAAAATTGCTGAAGCGCAAAAAAAATATTTAGAAAAACTATTGAGTTCTCCTTGGAGAATTGTATCTATATCTGATGTTAAAATAGCCACCCTCAATTAAACTTTAAATGTATTAATGCACGATTAAGTATTATGGCTATATAAGTACAAAGTAAAGAAACACTTTGTTCAGTTGTTATAATGGTCCTAGACTTCCGTTTTAAATATAATTGTTTTTCCAATGGTGACTTCAAATATTGTTACGTTTTTACCTTTTAAAAAACGTGTATGTGTGATAACTCTCCTTATAAACTCTCTTCACACCAGAAACACATTCGCTGAGTTAACTTTACTTAAACTGGTTGTTGTTCGCATCGATGTGTTTTTTATATGGTTGAGTAAACAATACATCGAAAGCTCTTGAACCTCTCGATATTTCAGGAAGATTCCATTTCTTTCTCTTAATTTCTTTTTAGTTCTTTTGTAGCCATGCGAATGTAAACACCTACCCCTTTCAGCTCTTAGTATTTGTTGTTGCTTGTTTATTGTCTGTTACTTGTTTTCTTTGCTGCCTTATTATTGTTGTTACCGTGTTATTTTTATTTACTTTATCTCTACTAATGATTGTTGTTGTAGATTTGGCTATTTGTAAACAGCACGTATAGTTGTTCCTACAGCTTTTGTTTATTTATTTTAGCGAAGTAATAAACGTTGTGGTGCCCAACCTTATTTTCGTAACACTGCCACCTACTTAAGCCTGTTCGTCCCGAATAGGCTCAATGGTTCCTCTCCCGTAACTTGCCAATCATTCTATGTGCACTACACTCATTTTAGTTCTTAGGCTGTTGTGTTTCTTTATTCGGTATACCACATCGTTTAGCCTTTTAATTACTTTATAAGATCCATCCCAGTTATTTGGCAGCTTTGGAGACACTCCTTTCTTCCGCTATGGGTTGTAGTAGTAGTACCAGTTGTCCCTCATGGAAGCCATTAGCACTTGCTGGTCGATCATACCTGGCTTTCAATCTATCACGGTCCATTTCTAGTCGAGTATGCATCGTTTCATAAAGTTCTTTGGGATTTTCACTTTTCTTGGCTTTACCGACTGGTGCTCTCGATTTGTATTGCTGCAAATGATTCTGACTTGTTCTAACTGCATTTTTAGCCGCAATACATTCAGTGCACTTCTCTATCCACCCTGCAGTAACTCGCTTGAATCCAACCCAGTAGTAACACTGTTTTAATTTTTCAACTGTCTTCGCCACGCCAAGATGCCCTCCGCTGCGTTCCTTATGAGACTGATTCAAAATTTCATTCATTTTTGAGGAAGCGATCACTACTAGATTGGAAGCTGTATTGCTGTCTGCACTTTCGCAGCTTCGGTATAAGCACCCGTCTATCAGCTTTAAACTATTCCATTGAGCCCAATAAGCCTTTATTAGAGGGCTATTTGCTGATATCTCTTTACTAGTAGGCCGTTTGTCTTTTTCTTTAGAAGCTATTATCCTTGCCAGTACTAGGTCTTTCCTCTGAGCCGTTGGCCAGTCCTCGTTAACCTCAACACGTAATTGCCTGATGTTGATAATGGTCTCTTCGGTCTTATCATTGTTTTATCAGCGGCTATGGCACATTCGTTTTTACTCTTTTCACTTTTGTAACAAGTTTCACTGTTACGTGGCAATCTCTTCATGTTACAGCCTATTTTATGCCCAACACCTAAGCCTATCTAATTCGACTCTCCTCTATTGGTAGGATGATGGTTACGAAATGTTCCTGGTTTTCTATAGCCAGTGGTTTTCTACTTTTCATGTCTCCATGGTGACGCAAATCTTACACTTCTGAGCGATGCCCTATAATGCTTTGAAAATGACCGCTCTTGCACAGTTTTGGCACTTCCTTTTTGGCCTTTACTCTTCTTCGGTCAAAAAACGCTCTAACACCTCTTTGATAGCTGCAATGGAATCTTCTTTGGTATTTACGCTTTTCATGCCATACACTTTATGTACTTGTGGTCTAGATATCTCTCGAACGGTCTCCTGTGCCAGTGCAAATACCACGGTCTCCGCAATAGTTGCCTTTTGAGCAGCACACACCGCATACTTAATATCCGGGTCCCTTATACCATGAATGAATGCTTCGATCTTAATTTGCTCTACTAGTGGATGATTTTCCCTTGGATAGGTTAGCTGCACCAACCAAGGCTTGCAATGATTCATTAGCCTTCTATGTTCGGTAAATAGAAAATTCTAGTTTTCGGCTCTGGAAGTTTAGCGTACGTTAACCAAGAGTTTTTGACTATCGGCTCTAGAAGTTTCCTGTACCTGCGACAACAGTTTTTCATTATCAGCTTTAGAAATTTCTTGTGCATTCGCCACAGCATTAATTTTCTCCATGAGCTTTTGGTTATCAGCTCTAGAAGATTCTTTTACCTGAGCCAACAGAATAAAATGCTTTTGGCTGAGGTATTAGAAACTTCTAGAGCTGATAACCAAAAGCGCGTGGAGAAAATTAATGCTGTGGTGAATGCACAAGGAACTTCTAGAACTGATAATGAAAAGCTATTGGCCCAAGTAAAAGAAACTTCTAGAGCTGATAATCAAAAACTTTTGACTGAGGTACGTGAAGCTTCTAAAGCGACGACTGAAAAGTTATGGAAATATATGAGACGGTAAGCAAGATGGTAGATGTAGTAGAGAGAAGCATTTTAAATTTCGAGAAGTTTGTTGATGAAAAATTAAATGTAATGGAGGAGAAAATCAGCAGTCTCCAGTGCCAAAAGCCGGAACCAGTGCGTATCATGCCAGAAGCTTCTAACAGAATAAAAACATCCTGCTTCGATGGTTACTCACCCCTATCCGTATTCAAATTTCAATTCGACATAGTATCTAGCAGAAACGAATGGAACGATGAAGAGAAAGCTTTTTTACTAATTTTGGCGTTAAAAGATGCTGCAGCAGAGATCACAGAAACCATGCGAGCCAGCTGTAAAAAAAACACCACAACGACTTAATGGTGGCACTACAGCGTAAATTTGGTGACGAGCACAAACAGAATTTGTACCGTATGGAATTAAGGTGCCGAACGCAAAAGGCTAATGAATCATTACAAGCCTTTGAAATGGAAGTCGAGAGGTTGGTACAGTTTACATATCAAGAGGAAAATCACCCCGTATTTGCTGCATGATTATATCTGGCTTTCATTCTATCGCTAACCATTTTAATTCGTGTGCGCACAAATTCATGAAGTTCATTTAGGCTTTTCTATTTTTCATCGTATGTGGCATCCTTCTCTGTGGTAGTCTTAAAACCAAACTCTAAGTCAGCAGCAATTTTAGCTCAGTCCAAAAATCTAAATGTTGAGTCATGAACAACTGATCGGTTCGCCAGTAGAAATCTCGGTGAGTGTTCGTCCCAATCCCTCTGTTGCTCGCTCACTATTCTTCGCAAGTATTTCTCCAGGGTTCAATTAAGTCGTTCTACCATTCCATCAGACAGTGGTGAAGCGGCGTCGTTCGAGTCTTCTTAATATCGTATATCTTACACATTTCTTTTGATATAGCAGACTCGATATTTCTACCCTAATCGGAATGTAGCTCTATTGGAACCCAATAGCGGCATACTCAGTTGTTCAGAAAAACATTTACAATTATGTTCGCCTCTTGCTTGGGTACGGCATACACTTCCAGCCATTTGCTGAAATAGTCCATCACGTCGAAAACATAACGATTTGCGGCGTTACTGGCATCACCGCTCTCCGCTCGAAGGATGCAACTAACCTCGGCTTCTTCTTACTGGATAATTATATAATTATTTATCTTAATACTTCAACTTATTTATCTTGCGCTTAATATTCGTTTATACAACTCTTTTATTTACGCCTAAACACGACTTTACTTTATGACACCAAAAGAATCAAACTGGCAACACATGCATGTGGTTGCATTCTTAATAGTGCAGACAGTTATGACAGTGACACAAACCAATAAGTTTATAGTTAAAATCTTATCTCTGGGGTTGTGTATTTTCTTTTTAGGCATTTTTATTTTCGTAACAAAATTTTAATTAAACTTTTTCAGCAAAGCAACATATATTGAAATGCTCCTTGTCTGCGCTTGGGCAAAATAAAGTGCAACTGCAAAATATTGGATAATGACCGCAGAAATATGAAGGGATATTAATATAATCAAATCTAAATAGCTCCCCCTTATTAAATATAACCTTACAAAGTTTTTTAGGTATACTTAAAGTCAAGTTGTTCAAAATTTTTTAGAATCTCCTTCCATTTTTTCCAAAATGTTTAATATTAGTCTGATATTCTATTGTAATTTTGTCATCTAGTATGATCCACAGGTCTTCAAATGAGTTTAGATCGATGCTCAGAGCCATTCCCGTATTTTGGTATAGTTCTCTTGGAAATAATTCTTCGCGACCTTGCTCGTATGCTTGTTGGAAGATAAAGTAACCTAAAGCCATTACCATAGCACTATCGTTAACACAATGCTTTCCAGTCATTTTTGTGCAAATTCTCATTACTCGACTCACTCCAGAGAAAGAAAAGCAGATTCACACCATGAGACTTCCGCTATCACGTTTTACAGTATATCCAATTTGTTTAGAACAAGGTATTTGTGAAGGCTCACACCATACTTTTTTTACTCTTTTAGTTTGTATTTTGACTCATCTGACCAAATCACTCTATTCCAATATTATCCTGGCGCAGTTACATATACTTGGCAACGGCAAAGGCTTTCTTAAATTTGCGCCTCGTAGTAAGGGTTTTTCTTTGTGTAAAAACTTTTTAGACTGCTCCGACTAAGCGTTCTCCGTATAGAACGTAACAAAACACTTAACTTTAATATTTCCTTGATCTCCCTAGAAGAAGAAAATAGTTCTTTTTTTGAGTAGGACTTTAATATTTCCTTGATCTCCCTAGAAGAAGAAAATAGTTCTTTTTTTGGGTAGGATTATTATACGATCGTCTTTACGCTTTGTCGTCTAGAGCTTTCGCCCAGACATTTTTTAAACTTTATTTGATTTTTGAGTCATGAAGAGCTCTAAAACTTTTCGTATTCTTATCATGGATAAGTTCTATTTTCTGGATAGTTTATTGATTTTTATTTCATTTTTCAAGTGTTTTACTAAAAGGTTCCTAATAGTTTTCGACAACGGCTTCATTTTGATGAGTGTGGAGATATCTGATGATATGTTAATTTTCTGACAATTTCATCAAGAACTAAAAGGCTTTCGGCGGTCATTGTTAATAAGAGAGAGCTACTAAGTACTGATCATTATATAATTCTTTATATTTCTCCGGTTATTATCCAATATTTTGCATTTGTACTTTATTTTGTTCAAGCGCAGGCAAGGAGCATTTTAATTCATGTTGTTTTCCTGAGAAACTTTAATTCAAATATGTAAGTATTTAAGTTCTTTTCTATTGGTATGTGATTGAAAATAATGAATTCGATTAATTTTTTAGCAATAATATTTGGGTTTGAAGTGAAAGGACTTTGTTTCATTTATAATAATATTTTCTTTATTAACACCGAGCTCATTATAGCTAGAGCTCCTAGGCGTTTATAGCTTGGAATACAAAAGTCTTCTTAAAAACTATTGGCAAAATGTCCCGCTTTTATACTATTTTTAGGTTGACCAAACAATTAGAAATCAACTCCAAAATTCTATAAGAATTGTATATTACTTAATGCTAGACTTTATTAAAACAAAAGTTTGTGAGTTTGCATATCGTGGGATAAGTGCTTGCAATATGACGCGAGCTATTTGCCCACTTATGAAAAGTCATAAATTCCCACGATAAAGAGTAGATTAAGCCACACAGGATCAAAATCAGTGCAGCACAACAACAACACACATTGCGGTGGTGTTTAACAACATAAACGGTCAGCGGCATAATAACACAGTATCAAGTGATCGTCGCTTGTGTGTATGCCAGTTTGGCATGCGCCGCATCGATGATCAGCAACATTGTGTTATTATGTAATTCTAAGTGCATATAACTGTAAATATATCACAAAAGAACTTGTTTTCCCAAATTAAATACTTTCAAAAATAAGAGGCATTATTAGTTTTTATAGGATTTGTTCCTTTTGTTTTACACAACTCTGTACACAGTTTTAAAAATATTTTCTAACTCACACAAAGCTTAAATGCTGTACGAAATTCATTTTCTAGTAAAACTTTTGCAAGACAAAGGGGTTCACTATAACGTCAATAACTCGCGAATCAACGAACCTAAAAAATCTGCATATACCTAAAAAGGTAGAATTAGCCGAACGTTCACGGAACGTAACGCAACGTACGTTCGTTTCTAGCATATGAAAACAATGCAAATGAAAGGAACAACCTGTATAAAATAGAATTGCTTGACGTTTTTATGTGACATTTGTAAAGCAGTAATGGTCTGTTTATATATTAAATGAAATGGAGGAATTTTTACCCTTTTTTGGCACTTTGTACACGCAATTAAAAAGGGCAATTTAAAACGATTGATTAAAGAATTTTGTTATAATTTAAATATTAAATATATTTTAGAAGTTTTTTATCCGATTTAAAAAAAAAATACTATTTTTTATTATATAAAAGCTCCTACGTATATTGTAATTTGGAAAAGGAATAAACTAAAAAGTTAGCTATAATATACTTTCTTAGGTGATAGATAAGAAATTATATAATTCTTAGATCAAATTAAAAACAAAAAATTTTGTTAAATTGGCCTATAGTGTACCAGGGAGAAAAAATTATAAAATTACATTTATTTGGTAAATAACTTTATATTCCATATAAGCTTTTTTTGGCAATAAGCTTGTATATGATTTGTAATAATTTATATTTGTAAATAAATACAAATATAATTATATAATTTTTGTATATTTAAATAAAAAATACTATTTAAACCTATTTAGTACTTTTTTAATTTTGTATCAACTTAAGAACTGTCATCATTATTCTGAACAACTCACATTTTAAATTTATATAAAATAATAATTTTGAAGTTTACTTGTGTTGTAATTTGTTTCGTGAAAAGTAAGTAAAAATTTATTTAAATTGCTTTAATTAATTCTTTTTATAACAATAACACGAAAAATTATTTTTTATTTTGGTATGCAAAAAAATGTTTGTTTTGTTTTTATTTACATTATCTTTTGACATACGGCGCGTTTTCAACGTTTGTTTAACTACACAAACGTACGTGTACGTACGTTAACGTACGTTCCGTTTTTAAGACATCAACTTTTGGCTAATCAGGCCTTTAGTATTGACTTCACCTTTCGTTTGTCGGGTGGCGCATTTCAGAGAACATCAATTACAATGCATTTTATAAATAAAAAATATACAGAATGTAAATGTTTGTCGCTGTTTCAATAAATTTTGCATTTTTTAAAAATCACCTTACAGGCGGAATTAACAATTAAAGAGCTAAAAGTATGTGTTTACCCTTCGTTTTTAATGCCTGCCTTTATATATACATACATATATGACTAATATTATTTATGTATTTCGATTATAAATATCAACTAAATTTTGTCAACTTAACCCCACGCATTGTTAAATGCCATTTTCATTTTAAACATTTTTTCCATGTCATTAAAATTTTATTAAATCGTAATCAAAATCATTATAATAAATATGATGGTGAAAATGATTACTGACGGAAAAACTTTTATTTTGATGTCTTTTCAATAATATTTTAAATCATAAAATGCCATCATAATATATATTACGGGTGATTGACTGTCTGACTTTCTTTCTAGCAGACCAGCTGGATAATTGTTATTCAAATGCTTGGTTGGGTATCTGGCCGGCCTAATTGCGTAATTTCAATTACGACATGCATATGACATGTATTTACGCAAATAATCTGACCAATATTGGCGTAAATAAATTATTTATAGAGTGTGGTTTGCCCGAATCACTTTTTCCTTGTTAAACAAACAATGGGGATGTTCAGGATATTAAATAATAATTTTTGTGGTTTACAAGTAGGCGTGCTTGATATTTTAAATTATGGTCAGTGTAATACATACATACATATGTAATGTTTTGTCATAAACTTCATAGTATGTAGGAAAGGAACAGAATTTGATTATGTAATATTTTGTAGGATAAAAATAATATTTCAGAATTACTTTTTTCAATAAACTTTTTTCATACATATTTGTCATATTTCATATCGTTTAGTCCTTAACTTTCCTATAAATTCTTTTCGAGGAATCTAGAGTAATTTTATATACTCATTGCTATTGTTGAGAAAAGTGAGTAATTAATTGTCTTTTTAATTAAGTTGGTACACATCTTCATCAATATAAAAATAATGCTAAGGAACTTCAGATTGGGATTATGCAAATTTATTTTTATTTAATATGTAATACTCTAACAACTTGAATATTGTACGACGGTTATATGAGACTTTTTTTTCTTTTTTAAGGTGAAAATTCGGAAGTAGTTGATAAATTTTTTTTTATTTTATATACTAGTATAGCTGTGTAATGGTACCTTAATATGCAATAGTGAAAATTTTACGACTAAAATTTTTATTCGAAAAATGTAATGATTTTTTTAAATGCTTTTAAGAGAAGTATTTTTAAGCATGACCATTGAAGTTTGGTACTCTTAAAAGGGTCCGCTATTTCTATGTATGTTATTTTTTTTTTAAGTCTGACTACAGTCAAGTCTTATACATTCATAAGACTAAAAAATTTTAAATAAAATGCCACATGGATACTGTTAACTTCAAAGTTAACCGTAGTATATTGTGGTGGCTTGCAAAGAATGACAACACCGGTTAAGTTTAGTGAAATACAATTATTTCTTTATTGTCAACCTGTGACGCAACCAGGTATTCAAATTCCTTAAATTATAATTCAAATTAAATTTTAATAAAATTAAGTTTAACAAAATACATACTTTTTGGTTTTATACCACCAACAATATTTTCTAAGCTTAAGCACGTTGTGTTACTAACCGTGTTAAATTTGGTTACAGTTTATAAAAACTTAGCACGTTGTGCATAGCTACCAATGTTATATTTAACTGAACTTTTACAGAATTAAGCACGTTGTGCGTAACTTGCCTAACCTTAAAATTATCCAATTAAAATACGGTTAAATGTAATAGATTAGGTAATAAATAAAGATAATAGATAAAGATGAAATGACGACCAGAGCTGCATTTATTGGTAGGTAGATAGTGGCGGTTACACCCCCCCACAGTATGGCGAGAAGTCTTCGAAGACATACTCCTAATTGGAAGTCACATCAAGTACCGCCAACCTAGCTGCTGGTCGTACAATTACTCCGCTCATAGTAAGGATCTTTGCTTTTCTCACTTGACCATCGTCCGCTATCATAGTTTCGATGACTTTACCTCTTGGCCACACATTCCTTGGACTCGACGGATCAACCACTATAACCAAGTCGCCGACCTGCAACGGTTTGGCTTTTTCGTGCCACTTTGATCTAAATGTTATCGAGGGCATATATTCTCTTAACCATCTACGCCAAAAACTTTCCGCGAACTGTTGAGAACTCAGCCAAATATGTTTAAGTGCAACGCCACTGTCGTCGTAAGGTACTAATGGTTTCATTCCATTAGACGACTGTATTAAAAAATGATTTGGCGTTAAAGCCTCGGCGGTTTCATTCTCAAGCGGAACATAAACCAATGGTCGCGAATTAACTATATTTTCCACCTCTGCTAACATACCGCGAAGCAGTTCTTCGCTTGGTACTCGTGTGGATGACATACTATACAAAACAGTCTTTATGGATCTAACCAGCCTTTCCCACGCACCTCCCATGTGAGGTGAAGATGGTGGAATAAAGTTCCACTTGGTATACGTAGTTGTAAATGTTCGTATAAGTTCGTTCTTATCCACTTCTTCCACTGCATTGCGAATTTCTTTTTCAGCGCTTACAAAATTCGTTGCGTTGTCGCTGAAAAACTCCCTTGGGGTTCCACGACGACACATAAAATTTCTTATAGCTATGATGCATGATGATGTATTTAATGTATTAACAAGTTCTATATGAACCGCTCTTATTGTGAGGCAAGTAAAGAGTGCACCATATCTTTTTTCACAGTGTCGGCCAACGGTCACCATTAGCGGACCAAAGTAATCCACTCCTGTATAAGTAAATGGGGCACAGTAGGCTGCTAGTCTAGCCTCTGGCAGTTTCGCCATTTGTGGATAATTCGGCACTGCTTTCTTTATTTTACATGTGGGACATTGCTTCAATATAGTCTTGAGAATAGCTCTTAATCGTGGGATGTAGTAACGCTGCCGTATTTCGTTAACTACTGTTTCGTGATTGAGATGTTTAAATTTTATATGGAAATTCATAATTAAAAGGTAAGTTATACGGCTATTTTTGGGTAGAATTATTGGGAATTTTGCTTCGTCAGGTATACAAGCTTTGTCTAATCTGCCTTCTACACGGAGAACTTCATTTTCATCCAGTTTTGGTGTTACTCTATACAGTGGGCTTGATTTTTTTAGGTTTTTATTCGACTTTAAATACTTTATTTCTTCTGAGTAGAACTCTAGTTGTGCGAGTCGGAAGAGTAGGTTTTCCGCTTTCCCAAGCTCTGACGATGTAAATTCAGTATTGCGATGAATTTTATTCCTTACCATATCACAAAAGCGACACACATATGCGGTAGTTCTCAGAAGTCTATTCCAATTAGAAAAGCGATTTAGGTTGATGAGTGTTTCAGTATTGTCGTGTACTTGTACCAGATTAACTAATTCTATTTCAGGCTCATTCAGAGTTGTGTTATAACGCGGCCATTCAGTTTCGGGTGTTAGAAGAAAATTTGGCCCTTTAAACCAGCGACTGTTCAATGAAATATCTGGCTTTTTCGCCCATTTCGTGGCTTCGTCTGCAACATTTTCTTTCCCAGGTAGCCAATGCCATTCATGCAACTCCGTTGTATCTAAAATTTCACTAACACGCAACGAAACAAACTGATGATATTTTTTATTACTATGTGTTAGCCAGCTGATGACGGTTTTCGAATCCGACCAAAAATATTTCTTTTTTATCGTGATAGAATGATTTTTTATAATGTTATTGGCAAATCGCGATCCGATAAGGGCGGCCATAAGTTCTAGACGTGGTATTGAGGTAATCTTTAGAGGTGCTACACGTGTTTTAGCTCCTATTAAGGAGCAAACAATTTCATTGTTATGGACTATTCGGAGGTAAGCTACAGCCGCATATCCGTTTTCGCTTGCATCTACGAATGTATGCAGCTCGCACGATGCGTCATTATAGTCAGTCATTGATTTTAGGTAGCAGCGCGGAATTCTCACCTTTTCCAGATCAGGGAGGCATTTGACCCATTTGATCCATTTTTCTAACTGATCATCGTTAATAGATTCATCCCAGCCTACACCGCTCCGCCAAATCTCCTGCAGTATAATTTTTAAGTACATAACAAAATTACCGATTAATCCCAAGGGGTCATAAACCGTCATCACAATTTTTAGGATTTGCCGTTTTGTTGGACGCTTATTTAAACAAATAACGTCATTATTTAGTATATATGGTGAAATTTTAAACGTGATTACATCGTCAGTGGGAATCCAAAAGACGCCTAAGACTTTCTCTAAATCTTTATCAGAACCCATATTTATTTGTTTTTCGTTTGCTGCTTGTTGGTGCTCTAAACTATTAACCACTTCTATTTTATTTGACACCCAGTTCCTAAGGTTAAACCCGGCCCGACTTTGAATGTACTTAACTTCTTTTGCGATGGTTATGGCCTGTTCGATGGTGTCTATTGAAAATAAAAAGTCATCCACATAGTGGTTATTTTTTACTGCCGCAGCTGCTTCTGGAAATTCCGTTTCGTACTTCTGTGCATTTGTGTTCTTTATATACTGCGATATTGAGGGAGCACACGAGGCTCCAAATATCATCACATTCATTATAAAAACATCTGGCTCCCTGGTCCCTTCGCAATTACGCCACAGGAAACGTTGAACGTGTCTGTCCTCTTCTCGCATGTAAACCTGGTGAAACATTTGTTCAATGTCGCCACATATAGCTACAGATTTTTCTCTAAATCGAAAAAGAATAGCTTGTAATGAAGCCAGAAGGTCTGGTCCCTTATGAAGCATAGAGTTTAATGATATTCCATTAAATTGTGCTGCAGCGTCCCATACAATACGACATTTGCCCGGCTTATTTTTATTGTACACTGGAAATGTGGGTAGATACCAAACCCTATTCGCTTTTGTCGTTATGTCTGTTTTACTTATATAACCCTTATTGATATAATCCTGGATAGTTTTAGTATAAATTGAAAGAAGGTCTTTATTTTTTTGAATTTGTTTTTCGAGGCACACAAGTCTACTTTTTGCCATTTGGTAGTTGTTGGGTAATGTAATTTCATCGGCTTTCCATAACAAGCATGTTTCGTAGTGGCCATCATCTCGTTGAACTGTAAACTTATTTAAGAGTTGTAGCGATCTTTCGTCGTCTTTGTCTACCTTCAAATTTTGATAATTAATGCCTAAACTTTCTATTTTAAAATATTGTTTTACCATTTCTTGAATTTTGTTGTCCGCTTCTACGCAGTCACAAATGTTCACACTATATTGCGTTTGTTGATCTTTACCACAGGGACCGAAAACTGTCCAGCCAAGCGCTGTTTTTATTGCTACAGGTTCGTTTTTCCTTCCTTCTTTTATTTTATTTGAAAGTACTATATTTATATTATTAAGGCCAATCAGAACTTTTGGTGTAGCGGCAGCATAGCTTTCCACTGGCAAATCTTTTAGATAATTAAATTGTTTGCAAAGATTCTCATAATCGAGTGTTTGTTTGGGTAATTGTAGTTGTTTTACAGTGCGAACATCCATTGCAAACTTTTTGTTATTTTTTTCCTGACACCATCACCTTTAAACGTTGTGAATTGTCTTCAGTTCTTTCTACATTAGCCGTCCACTTTATACAAAGTTGTTCGTATTCACCTCTAAGCTCTAACTGATTTATAATTTCTTCGTCTATTAAACTAACTGAAGAACCATCGTCTAAAAACGCGAACGTTGACACCACTTTTTTATTTTTTCCATAAATTTTAATTGGGACAACTTTGAAAAGAATTTTCTGTTTGCTTGTATCGTGTGTGTTTACATTTTGTTTATTATTATGCATCTCTCTGTTAACTGATTTTTTATACTCTTCTGCTGTATTCGATGGTCTGTTAATGTTATCTCCGTATTTATGAAGAAGATTATGATGTTTAAACTGACAGCCTTCTACATTACACATTCTGTCTTTACTGTAACATACACCATTATGTTTTCTTAAGCAGTGCTTGCAAAGCTGATATTTTTTCACCAGATTCCATTTCTCTTTGCGGTCAACAGCCAAAAATTTTTTACAGTTTGTAACGTTCTTACAGTCACTGCTGCAGACCAAACATTGTTTTTTATTTGTTTCTGTGTGAGTATTGCAAAAAACATTCCTTTGTTTTCTATTGTTAACAGAATCAGCTGTTAAATAACTCTCAACGTTTACAGTGCTAGCAGACAGTCCGATGTCAAACAACCAGTTAGAGAATTCAACTAAATTTGCTTTTTTATTATTTTGTTGAAGATTTAATTTATTTGATCCCCAAATAATTTGATAAAATGGTGGTAATTTTGCTATAAGATCCTGAAGTAACGTGGAATTATTTAATTCGTCAGTGAGGCCGCACGATTCTATTGTTGACTGTAATCCTTTTACTTGGATGGCAAAGTGCGTAATTGTTTCCATTTTGTTAAGAGTTATTGGTGGTAATGTTTTTATTTTATTTTTAAGTGAAATCAAGATTTTTTCCGGTTGACCGAATAACACTTTTAATGTTGAAATCACATGTGGCACGCACGATGGGTGAACCAACATTCTTTTAACAGCTTCTAAAGCTTCACCACGTAGAGCTCGTTGGAGTCTTATTAAATTTTCTGCATCAGTCAGCCCGCAGATGGTAGTAGACCAATCGTAGGTCGAACTGAACAGTGGCCATTCCTCGGGGCAACCTGAAAATGTAGGTAAGTCTTTGGGTACGGTTTGGCGTGCTTGCAATTGATCGGCAGTAAGTCTACGTTCCGAGGATAATGGCTGTTCTGCTGCTAATTGATTTGATTGTAATTGTTCGGAACGTGTTTGGTTATTAAATGGATAAATTGTAGAGTTAAGTGCAAAATTTGGATAAATATATTTAAAGGGTTGATAATCGGTTTTGCAATTTGTTGTATTATTATGATTTATTTGCGGGTGGAAAGATGCTGTTGTCATAATGGGGGTGTTATTTATTGGTACTGATTGATTTATTAATCTGTTATTTGAAGCAATATTTGACAATGAAGTTGTGGTCTGGGGAATATTTAATGTTTGATTGGGAGCCGAGATATACTGAATATCTATTTCTTCTTGTAGAATTTTATATTTTTTATTTAAATACTCTAGATCTCGTCTCATAGAAAGTTCACGCTCTTCTTCAAGTTTTTTAAGTTTTAAAGTTTTATTTCTACTTACTGTATCTTTTGACAAACACGAATGGGTACTAGACGAAGTGTCGATAGAGTATCTTGTGTCGGGGTTACACGGTGGACAGATCCAAGTTTTTTCTTGGCTATAACCTCTGGCACAATTTACATGATATGGTTTTTGGCATGAATGGCAAGTTACTGCATCGCCGTCTATTTGCTCGTGACATAGTTCACATATTTGTCGTACATTTAGTGGTGATGTGGCACTTGTATTATGTGGCTGATCTTTCTGGATTTCAGAGTCCATAGTAACTAATGTGTACTTACGTGTGAGTGAGGTTATGTCGAAATTTATGACTAAGCTAAACCTACAGTACGAGCGGCAGACTTCAACAGCGGTTGCAAAGTAGTGTCCTGGCCAATAGTAAACGCATCCGGATAGGCGTATACATATGCCACAAAAAGAATTTGGAATTTGTTAACTTCAAAGTTAACCGTAGTATATTGTGGTGGCTTGCAAAGAATGACAACACCGGTTAAGTTTAGTGAAATACAATTATTTCTTTATTGTCAACCTGTGACGCAACCAGGTATTCATATTCCTTAAATTATAATTCAAATTAAATTTTAATAAAATTAAGTTTAACAAAATACATACTTTTTGGTTTTATACCACCAACAATATTTTCTAAGCTTAAGCACGTTGTGTTACTAACCGTGTTAAATTTGGTTACAGTTTATAAAAACTTAGCACGTTGTGCGTAGCTACCAATGTTATATTTAACTGAACTTTTACAGAATTAAGCACGTTGTGCGTAACTTGCCTAACCTTAAAATTATCCAATTAAAATACGGTTAAATGTAATAGATTAGGTAATAAATAAAGATAATAGATAAAGATGAAATGACGACCAGAGCTGCATTTATTGGTAGGTAGATAGTGGCGGTTACAGATACGCTATCTGAAGAGAGATACGTGAACTGGCTGTACAAAAGGATATTGGATAGAATCAAATTTGCCTAAATCTACTGATCAGTACATTTTCAAATCCTATAAGGAAAACAATTTATTAGGCATGAACTATAAAAATTGTGGAAAAATTTCCCATATCATGCAGGGCGATATACGGTCATTGGAATGTGTAATAAAGAAAAATAGGAGAAATACCGTTCGAAGTTTGACTGCTGAGTGGTCATCAGTAGTTGGAAGAACCATAGGTTGAAATGTCCGTAGGAGACACTCGCAGTAAAGTAATACAGACCAAAAGCTAGGCATATGAAAGGGATTGCCTCAAACGTATAGTTAAATTTTCTAGAAGCAAATTTTGTTTTTTCGAATCGACAGTAAGTGCTTCGCGGTATGTAACTTTTTTAGAAAATTATTTGTTGCCATATGTGTCAAGCTTAGTTATTTTCGACGAATACATGTTTCATCAAGATGAAACTCCAGCTCACACCTCCAAAACGACAAAAAAATAGTTTCAGGACAACAACATTAATTTTTTGGAGTGTTCATCGTATAGTCCAAACTTCAATTTTCAAAACAGTAAGAAACTATAATGGTCAAAATTTGTACTAAGGTAAGGAATATTTTATTTTATTAAAATAAGTTAAGGGATGAACTAAATTTTATGTTTGTGGCTTGAACAAAGAATTATTTTCAAAAAATTATCATTTTATTTCAATCAGGCCCATAATATGGATGATAAGTAAATAATAAACTAAAATCACATAGGGTACGAAACTCAAATTGTTAGGGTAGTATATTTTTCCCTTTTTATATGCAACCATGGAATTCATTTGATAATGCAATTCTTTTTTTTCTTTAAATACATTTTTTTTTTTTAACAATCGATATAAATATCTATGCGATATAAATGACACCCTGTCATCCATAACTTACTATAATATTGGCATTAAGTGATAGCGGTACGTCAGGAATTCAATGAAGATTATAATGACAAAACAGAAAAAGTTGTTTTTCGAATTCAGCTACAATATCTAACGCTGTACCATTAATGAATTAAATATTGGTGGATAGTCTAGACTCCTGAGCCTCTACGAAAGAACATAGATGATTTTTTTTTATTTAATTCCATTGGGCTTAAATTGTCCAGGAAAGTTCGAAGTCGAAAGTTCAGAATCTCGTGAGTAGCCTTAAGCAGACTTCTAATCAAGACAAGAAATAGTATTAGGCCAACATAGCTACCCTGGGGGATATCAGAAGTTAATTTACAATGATTTGTTTCTCAATTGTTGAAAATAACACATAACAATTGTTAAAGTATGATCTAATCCATTTAGAAAAGTTTCAAGAGAAATCAATATCATCAACTTTAGATAAGGTCAGATGATGACTACATTTAAAATACAATTATTGAAGCTCTCTCTCTCTCTCTATACTATTTACACATCAAATATACATTTTTCTTCAATCGGTACTGAGGCAGTTTTATCAAACTAACGATCATAGCGAAATTCTTGTTATCCTGGTCCTGACGAAATACCTAATTGTATTCCGTTCTGAACTTCTTTGTGATCCTATGACTGTCATTTTCAATAAGTCCCTTGAAATGGGTTATTTACTTACCCTCAATTTGGAAACAAAATATTCATAATACCTTTACTAAAACTGTTCGAAAAGATTTTAACCGACCATTTTATATTCATGTCGACATGGTTTTCGAAAATTACGATCTACAGCTACAAATATATTGGAACTTGCAACTAATATAAATGATGGTTTCATTCATTCTAAGCAGTCAGATGTTATTTACACCGATTTTAGTAAGGCCTTTGATAAAGTTTACCATGACATTTTACTTTGTAAACTTTTATGCGTAAGATTAAGCAACAATTCAATTTGCTGGCTTAATTCGTATCTTTATGGCACAACTCAACAAGTAATATTTAAAAGTGTCGTTTCTAAGGTTATTGTTGTCCCTTCTAGAATACCTATCATCTGTAATTTGCGGTTCAAATATTCTTATGTATGCGGATGACGTCAAGTTTTGAACTCCTTTAATAATATTTCTGGTCAATTATCTCTGTAGACTGACATCGAATATTTTTCTCAATGGTGTGATATCAATTTATTGGACTTGAATATCAAAAAATATAAACACATGCTATTTTATCGTTCACAAAAGCTTTACTTCTTATCATTTTAAAGAAATAACTCTGGAAAGGGTTTCTATTATAAATGATCTTCGAATTTTGTTGGATCATAAGCTAACATTATATGATCATATTTTTATGATGGTTAATAAAGCTAATGGAGTATTTATGAGTCGTTGGTCAAAAAAGTTTCCGATCTATATATCATGAAGCAGTTATATACATTTTTGGTTCGTGCGATACCTGAATGCGGATCTATTATGTGGAATCCTTACTTACATTATTGTATCTGTGCATTTATGCATTTCCTTAATGTGCAAGCTACCTGTGATTAAGCTACCTACTTTAAAAAGCCAGAGAATAATGCTAAAAGTAGAATTAGCCGAACGTAAATGTAGAAGCCGTAAATGTAGTTGTATCAGCTGATCGCTTTTGTTATATGAAAAGCTATGAAAGTGCTTACTTAACCGTAAAGTAATGTAACGTGTAACGTCCTAATCTGTTGAAAATAGAATTTGACGGCAACTTTACGTGACATTTGCCAAGCAGTGATAGACTGTTTGTATGTGGAATGTTATGGGGGTATTTTTACTCTCTTTTTTTTTGGTACTTACATTTTTTGGTAAATGCATAAAATGTTATATATTGATAAAAAATCAGGTTGGACACCCCTGTCGTTTATTACATTGCTAAAAAGAAATAAACAAAAGGCACAAAAGCAACGACGTGCCTGTGTACAGATAATTAAATTGACAACAACAACACAAATAGAAATGTTTACAAATTAAAATAAGCGGCAATAACAAAAACATGCAGAAGAGATTACAAATAATAGACAATAACAAACAACAATAAACAACAAGATCCGAAAGAAGTTGATGTTTACATTCGCATGGTTTCATAAGAACTAAAACGAAAGTAAAGGAAAGAAATGGAATCTACCTGAAATATCGAGACGTTCGAGAGCTTTCGAAGTATTGTTTACTCAGCCATATAAAAATCACATCGGTTCTAACAACAATCAGTTTATTTGGTGTAAACTCAGCGAACGTATTATTAGTTTGAACTCAGTTGAAAGAGAGTTTAGTGTGGTTAAACTCTAGGTTGTGGTTCGATCAGGTTAGAAGTTCTTTAGGTAGAAAGATCTATCGAGTAAGTTGTAAACGAAGAGAGTAAAAAAGAATAGAAATTGTTATTGAATGTAAAAAGTTTACAGACAGTGGAACACAAAACTGTGTTAACAAAGGAGTATTAATTATAAACCAAACAAAAGATTTATTTTATTTTAACTGCAATTTACGAACTCATAAATACACGTTTTTAAAAAGTAGAAACGAAGCAATATGTTTATTGTTTCAAATAAGTTTTTTTTTTTCTAATAAGAGCATTTGTCAATCGTATGTGTTTCTTTGTAGCAAAAGTTATAGGTTAGTATGAATTATGTATTATGCATGTACATATATAGTACGTTGTGCTAAAGATTGCAAAGCAATTGTATGTACAAGCGTAGATAATATAAGTAACAATATACATAATAGATAATATAAATAACAATATACGTAATAGCCGGATTTTTAGCCGGATTTTTTGGTTTTGTCGAATACGGTTTTTTCAAGATCTTAATTTTTGGAATACCGAATGAACTGGTTTATTTAACACGAGTAACCGGTTATATGTTCATCGTTTAACTATTTGTACAAATTTAGTTATTATTTTTGTATATATGACAACCACGTCGTTTTAAAAATAACCAGAAGTTGTCGCAGAGCTTAAAATTAAAGTGGTAATCAATACTAACAATAATTCTAACAAATCTCATTAAAGCTTTGCCAAAATGGTATGCGGAGGCCACAAAAAACAAAGCTTATTACACAATGTACTGAAAGTTGTTTAAGTTTCGAACAGCTACTCATGGAGCTAATTTCGTTTTTGTTGTTGTATTACTTGGTAGAGAAGGGAATTAAAGGTTTGTTATTATACTTATAATTTAGGTGCCTAAGATAAGAAGAATTAATTGTTTTACTTTGAATAAATCTATTAGTAATATACGAGTCCTTAATTGACTCGACAAGAAAAGTCGCTTAGATTTCGGACAGCACTGTATGTCAATTCATGCACCACGTATTTAATAGTGTAAGTGTCACTGCAGTATGTTAGGTAAGAAGTCCACCTTCCAGCCAAGAAGTCATCGATTCAGTCCCAGGCTACACCATCTGACAATTTTCAACAGCAATATCACCTCATTAATTCTTAATTACTCCGTCTGTTTACAACTTTGTAAACAACAGCAATTACTCAACAACTCTTTCTACTTAAAGATCTTCCAACCAGATCGTAATTGCGACAAAGGTTCGATCGCAATCTATTCAACCAGAGGTTACTCACACTTAACTTTCTTTACCAAGATAGCCCCAATTAAACCCGTTTTTACTTCACTTCAACTTGCCACACTGAGTTTACTCCTTATAAACTCTCTTCAATCCGAGTTCAAACCAATAAACTCTCTTCACATAATCTTGTTCGCTGAGTTTACACCAAATAAACTGATTATTGTTCGCACCGATGTGCTTTTTATATGGCTGAGTATATACAACTAAAAGCCTTAAATATCATGAAATTTTTACAGATTTTTCCTTAACGGAACTATACGCAATATTAAATGTTTTGTTGCTTATACATAACTATACATTTATACAAACTGAAGTGATAATTTGCTATGAGAAAATGTGGTATAATAATCAAATAAAACAGATAAAAAAAATCCTTTAAAAATACATACATACATAAATACAGTCAATAAAATTTAAGTACGGGGATTGTACTACACCTAGAAAGTGGGATGAAGCTGTTTCGGAACGATGTATGATAACATTTTGTTTTTTGCAATGTTTGTTTTATTGATTTTTTGAAAGCGCCAGCTTCCAAAAAGACCTATTACATCGAATTAGCGTTTTCTTTTGTGATGAAAATGTTGCATTCTTTTGCCCTTTTACCTTTTTTGTGCTCTTTTCTGTACATAAGGCTACACTTAGAAAAGTTGCATGTTGTTTTCTAAAAATGTAACCTTTAAAAACCTGAAATATTTTGCACTTCTCACCTTCAATAAAATCACAGGGCGAGAATGTTGCACCTTTAGACATATGACTCCACCTCTATTATTTGGTTTTTGCAGTCAGCTGTTTTTGCTTTTTTGTTGTTGAAAAAAAAATGTATGTATGTATATATATATATATATATATATATATATATATATATATATATATATATATTTTTATATTAAATATATATAATATATATATATATATATATATATATATATATATATATATATATATATAGAAGTATATATATATATATATATATATATGTGTGTGTGTGTGTGTGTGTATATATATGTAAATATATATACAAATATCATAATGGAAACAACTTCTGCGTTTACATGTTGTAACCAAATCAATTAAGACTTGTTGGAGTCATCTAATGATGATGAAATCTTACAGGACGAGTGGCAAGAGTAATATAAAACCGATATAAGTTTACGTTTTAAGGAGGATGATTATATTTTCACCATATTTTACTTCAGTTTAAGAAAAATGTATGCCTTAGTCGGGAAAGTGCCATGTATCTAATGGAAAAATACACGCTTTCTTATTAAGGGGAAAAAAAAGCAATCATGGAAAGGAAACACAGTTTTTCTCCTTTTGTGGTAAGCGTGTTCTATTGTGATGATAAAAAAGGTAATATTTTTGAAATGTGAAGTCGATATTTTAGAAATATTACTATTTAGAAATCCGCAATTTTTTTAGAAAAGAAAACGCCTTTAAATGTCAACCCTAGCAAACCTTGTTCAACGCCAAACCATATATAAACTTGCTATATATTTTACCGTGGGTATCATATTTTCATGTTGATAAATTTTGAAATATTACTCGGTATAGATGTTGTCCCTTTGATGGTTGAAAGGTGAGTGAAAAGAATACATGGTTTATGTAAAAACTTTACACCAGTAATGTAATATTCTAAATTGTATACAACAGGAAGGATAAATTATGTATGTGTGTAAGTACACAGAGAGAAAAATCAAATTTTAAAATCGAGGAGGATCGTTGTTGAATTCAAAGTTTTGCAGTTTGGATTTATTTTACGGTAATTCAACGGTGAACAGGTTTGAAAGTATGTAAGACCATATTTAATCAACGTGTTTTTTTTAAACATAAAAGTTTTTGTTAATTTGAAAATGTTTAACATTGAATTCAACATACAGCTGTTGGATTTCTGAATTAGTTTATTATCAAAGACTATAACCGCAAGTTGAAAAGGTTTCAATGTCGATTTTAATATGTCAAAACATAAATTTAAAGGCGTACGTTTTTAGATTAAAAAATTAAGTTTTCGACTCAATGTGCATACAGATTTGAAGTTATAATGCACGTTGTTAAATACATCTTAATGGTGAAACAACATTAAATTAACATTAGTCTATGCTTAAATTAAAAACTTATTGTTAATTTGAGTTTACTCTTCTTTGTTTTAATTTTGTGGTACTTCAGTTTAAAGTTGTGCGACCTTAAAGTAGTGTTTAACACTTTAGAATAAATTTACACAAAACAGAAGTCAAAATAAAAAAATTTAAAGGTGTAAAATAAAAGTTCTGTATTTTTTGTGAAACAGAATTAGTTTTGGTAGTACTGAAATCTCAACAAGTCCACTAAAAAATTAACATCTTTAATAAAGTTTATTAATTTATGAATACTGTTGCCGATATTATATTTCATAAAATACAATGCCCCGTTATTATAATTTTGACATTCCTAAGGGTTCTTCTGTTATTGCAAGAGAAACTGAGTTCTCAATGCATTCAGCTTGAGCCGTAACCTTAGATATCCCACAATTACTCCTAACACTCCATGTGCTTTCGGATTTTACCGAGACGCATTCTCTTTCCCTGTTCTCCGAATGCGGTCTTGTCAGCTCGCTGGCAACTTTGTTGCCGCTAATACTACAAAGACCCGGTACCCACCACAATCGGATCACATAATGGTCCATAGGCCTCCTAACGGCAATCAGTCTAAATCTTTCTCTCCCACCAGAGCCCTAACTGCCCACTGGCTGCCAACATAGACCGTTGTTCTCTGCCATATTGCAATATTCTAAGCTCTAACTGGAGTAACGCTAAGAACAACCAGTATTTTAGCCTGGAAATGTATTGATGATTTCAATGCACGGTGTCATCTATCAAATACATATAGAAATGCTGTTTGATGAAATTTATATATTTTATCTATTTATGTATTTTATATCCTTCCAAAAATGTTATTGCACATAATTTATTTCGAATAAAATTTGTTAAACAAATTTATTGTGTTTTAAATTAAAAAAAAAAAATGTCTAAGTTGTTTTTACGGTGAATGTTGTTGAATTTACGATTTTTCACCTTGGCTAGTTTTCATAGTTGTTCCTTGTTGATTTAAGGTTGTTTTTGTTGAATTTCTTTTGTTGTTTCACTGGTTGTAGTATAAATTACAGAATTAATAATACAGAATTAATTTGAATTCAATTAAATAAATTTTATAGAAATTAAACATTTAACATAATTTAATAGTATTTTAGTGTTGGCAGTTAAATAATAGAAATTCGCTGCTCAAAATACGAAATGAAATTCCGATAATATGATATTTTTAATAGATCCATAAATTTTCATTACATCCACTTAAAATACTTATTATTGCGAAAATAAACTAAGGAAGTAAATTCATTATCACTCTGCATCGTAGTAAAGGTTATTTGCATTGTTTTACGAATACAAAGTGTTTCTTTTTTGAACGCAACGCCTTTTCCCTGTTCCAATTTTCCCCTTCCTTTCCTATAAATCCATAAAGAGATAATTTTTTTACATAGAAACAACATAACGCATCTTTCTTCTTCAAAAGTTTTTCACCAAAACTCTTATCATTTTACAAATATTATTTTTATTACTTTTTTATGGGGATGTAAAAGGAAAGTAAATTCTTTCATCTTTAAAAATATCAATAAAACTTGTGTTAAAGAAGTACAGAAACGGAGCACAATAACAACGCGAATAAATAAAATAATAGCTTTAATTGTGCCAATTTTTATAAGTTTTGTTGCATCTCAAATGCAGCACAGAAATTTCGTTCCACAACGTCAGTTTTTCATTTCGTGCAAATAAGGAATAAAGGCATGAAAAGGAAAATAAAAATAAATTAATTTCCGAACCACCTTACGTACAGAAAATAGTTGCGCCTCTCGGCTTAACTGTGCTTGGTTCGCATTGTAATAATTGGTTATTAAACAACTTTTTGTAATCAGTGACAATACCAACCGAATAATTACAAACACAGCTTTTTTTCGTCTGATGGTTGGTGCCATTAATCACGAAAAGTATGACGAATTCTTAAATTTTGTTTTTGTGCAAAATGAAATGTACATTTATACTTTACACTAGTGATCGACATTAAAAAAACATCGATATTTTTGTCGATGCAATGCATCACATAGCTACATCAATGTTCTATCGATTTCTCACAAAATACATCAATCTTTTCCTTGCATCGATTACATTTTTTGTCTAAATAAAAGTTTGTGTAATCTTTCTGACGAAAGATCTTTCTTTCTTCTCAACATTGTTAGGTATTCAAAGGCGATCTCACACAAGATCATTTCCACCAAAATTTAATGCAACACCAGATCAGTTTTTGCATATACACTGGTGCATATTCCTATAAACGCACACTACTTTTTTTTTAAAAAAAAGGTAAAAATTAAACAAGAAAATATTTAGGGGGCTATAAATTTGTGTATAAAATTAGTTAAGACTTCACTTAAAATATTGTTTACAAAAAAAAATTCATTTGTACTTTAATTATTTTTTTTACTTAATTTTCGATATTAACAGCCATTTTTAAGGGTATTTTCCTATAAACGCACTTTAATGTTTGGGACATTGTAGCATTACTAATAATGTGTGGATGATCCTTTGTTATGAATTGTTTCAAAAATACGGTCTGGCATTGATTCCACTAATTTTTTAAGCAGATCGGGCATTATTTGCATAAACTTTACGGGCCATGTATCCCCACAAGTTTTCCATTGGGTTTAAGTCCGGACTACAAGCCGGCCAGTTCAACAAAGGAATGCCATGTTCATTGAACCAAGATTTCGATTGCTTAGAAACATTGATTGCAGCATTATCTTGTTGGAAAATGCAATCTTCATCCATTTTTTCGTCCATAAAAGAGAGAAGAGCATCTTCCAACAGTTCGTTATAAATCGAACTATTCATTTTTGTCGGAACAAAACAAATTTTCGACTTGCCAACTGCAGAAAACGCTGCCCAAACCATAACACTGCCACCACCGAAATTACGTTTTGACATCCGAACATCTTTAGATCTCAAATCGTGCCAATAGCATGAGTATGAGTCTGGATCGTCTAAATTAAATTTTTTTTCGTCAGAGAAAATTACTTTTTTCCACTCATCTGTCCATTTCATATATTTTCTTGCGAATTTTAGACGATTTTTTTTATGGTGTTTTTTAGCATTGGTTTACATTTCGGCTTTTTCCATTTTATGTTTTCATCGTTTCGTAAAATGTGTGCAACGTGTTTGGAAGTCACAGGAAGATTTAATTTATTCCTTATTTGTGTGGAATTCAATTTGTTGCGTGTTGCTTCTTGTTTTATTAGATTAAGTTGTCTTCTTGTTAGTTTTGTATTACCCTTTGTTGATTTGCGAACTCCATAATTTTGACCTTTCTTAAAGAAATTTCGCACCACACTTTCCGAACGACCGATTTTACGTCCAATTTCTCTATTAGAGCATCCTTGGTCGTGAAAAAATTTAATTTGAATCTTTTCTTGATCGGACAGAAAAGTTCCCTTAGGCATCTTCAAAAGTGATGAAATTTATTGATTAAAATAGGAAAAGTTACAGTAAATTGAGATATTACTATTAGAAACGTACCTTTGGTTGAAAAAAAAAACTAAAATTTATAATATTTTATTTTTGGTCACTTTTTTAAAAACAAATTTCGAGTGTGCGTTTATACGAACTTTCCACTTAAAATAGCACCAAGAACATTTGATCGCATAATTAAGGCAAACAACAAAAATAAGAAAAAAAAATTGCTTACTTTTAAAAAGTACCGTAAAGTTGTCTCTCATTAAAATAGTTAAATTTTGCTTTTGGATGAGAACAACAAAGATATAACAAAAATACAGAAAAAAATTAAGTGCGCTTATAGGAATATGCACCAGTGTATATTCAAAACCTTTGTCTCCATTTTCATTTTTTACAGGCCATAGTAATTAAAAATATTTTCAGTACAAAAATCAGAACAATATAGTTTTGGAAACAGCGTTTTATATTCATTTTCATTCAGTTTTCCAAGAGGAGTCCTCAAATAAACTAAAAGTTCATCGGACAATATATCTACAGATTTATTACTTTTTCAAGCCTGATGTAACGCATTGTAATAATTAGTCCAAACCGAAAAGATATCTTCACTTTTTTTATACTTTTCAGAATCAGATTCAATGTTATCAGTTATCAGTGTAATAACAATTTAGTATTAAATACAGCCTTCAGCAGTTAGATATAGTTCGATAAGTGGATATGGCACCTCCTGTACTTAGTAAATATTGCTTTATTATTACATTAAGGGTATTGGTTAAGAAATTTTAATATAATAAAATAAAAATATTAACAAATAGAACTATGTATTTTTAATATTAAACTTTTTGTTCAGCTTATATAAGGGTAGCGATGCACTCCGCGTATTAACATATTCGCGGACAGTGAATTTTCGTATTGTTCCTTTATGGGGCATATACTGTATCTTTGGATTTACTGAAAATTGTTATAATTACAAATAAAATTATATTACGTGGGGTTTGTTAATAATTTAATATTACGGTTATTGCCTTAATCTGCCAGACATAATTCGAAATGGACAAGTTAGGATACCACGTGAAATCCCGTTTTAACCTCTTTTACCATCATGTTCCGCTTGGTTATCAAAATTTACCTGATGTGGCAGAGCGGGAAATGCCGTCAGGTTTCAAATGCATGACAGTTGAAAATAAAACATCATACATATTATAATTGAAATTAAAGGTAATTTAATTATAACAATAAAATCAAAACTTTATAAAATACAACTTAACTAATAAGATAAAATTCATTTACATATTAAGAGGACAAAATAAGATTTTATATAAAAGTAAGCAAAGTCCTTTCAAGGGTAGACTTAAAAATTAGAAGTTTCATTAGTCTTCACGTGAATGGTGTTCTCCAAAACATTTTCCAGGACAAAGAGCAGCTTTGTTGTGGCAATTTTTGCACCTATATGTCTCTCTTTGACTATATATGTATTATCAGCCGCCAGAGGTATTTTTGCGATGTAACGTTGGTTTTCTATGCAATCAGCATGTGTTATTGAAGACCACCTATTTCCTCCACGAACTGGAACCATTTAAGCTAAATATTTTCCAGATTATATGGACTCCGGCAACTGTATCAAAAATCTAATCAATATGTTTTGAAAATCAATGAATGATATTTTTGAGTTTGTTTTTTAATTTTTTATGAAAAATATAGTACGAATTCCATACTGCGACGTCCAATAAATGAAATATAACTTTTTTGTACCAGCGGATAGTTTTTTGCGTTGACGAATAGTAGGAATTCATTTAATCAATTTTGTCAATGCCAGACATGTAGTTGTTATAACTTATGATCTCTTTTGGTTTCAACAAATTAAGTCACCGCTTTGTAGTAGATTCAATAAGTTCAGGGTGGTGTGCCGTTGTTATACAAAGGTTATACATCAGGCTTATCATACCATTTAGTGACCTTTGTTGAAATATGGAGACATTACCCATTGCTTGATGTAAGCTTGTACAGTTTTATTCCATATTTAGTTTTTTTGTCCTTTATATATTGTCGGACATGAAGGCGTTGACGATGTAGTAAAAGCGGTTCATAAAAAGCTAAATACTCTGCATTGTAGTACGCCTTTTGAAAACTTTTTATAAAAAGATCCAGTAGTGGCTTGATCATATCTTTCAGGGGAGCAACTCAAAATTCTTTTCAAGTCAAGGATGATAATAAAGTGGATCACTTGAAAACTTATCACGAATCTTAGGTGCCTTAGTTTGTCCCTGAAGACCTAGAAACTGAAACATTTCCTTGTTACGTGTGGGCTTAAAAAACCAAACCGTGCGTTTCTGGTTTGTGGACGATTAATTGAGCATAGGTTGGACCTATATATATTAGTGAAGCTTACCAATTTTGTAATTATGTCCGAAGTAAAGATCTTATCAAAAAAGTTTCTAGGATTACAATTCCTACTAACATCGCTTTTTAAGCCACAGCTTGTTGAACCGAATCTAAATTGTGGTATTTCAATCGTATTTTCTAACCGCTCATATTCAGATTCTAACTCCGCATGAATCTCCTCCTGTTCTTCTGACTCTGAACTGTTATCAGAGTTTCTATCTTTACAATGCCGGGGTCTAATCCTGGCATTCGTGATCAAAATGAAATTCAAGTCGAAAAATATTTCGATATCGTACAATTTTTAAATGATGTTACTCGATACGAAACGAATAGAATGAAAGCTTAAGTCTTGTTAAAGGTTTAAAAAAATTGGTTTTTGAACACTGGATAATATATTCAAAAAATTATGGAATTGATTGTAAGCAAAAAATAAATAAATAAAATAAAGAAAAAAATAGGTGACGTGGTGCAGTAGTTATAGTGCTTGAATAGAAGACTAGCAACGCAGGTTCAAATCTCATCTATTTTATTGAGATAGATCTTCTATTGTTTTTGATGGCAAAAGCGATCGAAAACCTTTAAAAGTTTCAAAATTTTTGTTCTTCATTCGGTCCACTACCTATTTTTATTCTTGACCAGCGATAACTAAAAAAAGTTATTACTAAAAATAAGAAAAAATACATATTTTTTTTTTTGTTTTTTTGTATGTCACCTTGTACTACAACTTGAAATCTTTTATTAGTGGACCTTAGGCTTTAAATTTAAGCGTAAGGTTGTACCAAAGTAGATTGTTCCTTGCTTTTCCTTGAGCACTATTTGCTTCGCCATAAAGTTCCTAAGTATTTCCTTTTGCATTGAATTACTTTTGTACTTTGGACCAAAAATGTCTAAATATATTAAATTTTCCTAAATTAATATCCAACGACCTTTATTTAATTAATTTTCTTGTGAAAAAAGTTTATTTTGCAAGCTTCTTTGCTTACGCGTAAAAACTCGCAAGTTTACGTTCGAATTATTGTTCGATATCGAAAGCCATCATAAGAAATTTCGATTCGTTTTATTCGTGATCGAATAAGAAAATTTTAAATAGTCAAATAATCGTTTGTTCCAATAAGAATTCGTTCGTATACGAATGCCAGAATTAGCCCCCAGAATATTTTCTACTTCATCCCCTGATAGTACTTTGTGGCCATAAAGTTTGAAATTCACAGGTACATCTGAAGCTTGAAATTTACTGCAAGTAGGTTGTTCTTCTTTATCCGAGATTTCGTAAGAGTTTTGCCTCATCTGCTTCTTAATTTGCACGCTGCTGTACTTTTCATCATCGCTGAAAGGATCACATGCAGATACATCGCAGAAATCAACTTCTTCGACCAGTTTCAACATTCTTTCTCTCTTTTTGCTGCATCGGTCCATTTTTTCTAAAGAAATTTACTGCTTAATCAGAATAGTTCTATATTTCTTAATTAAAATCTTTATTTTAATTTGAAAGTTGCACGATTTCGTTTTTTTTTTTCAGTAAAATTTATTCGCCTTTATCAACAAATATATTTGATTTTATTTTTCGAAAAACAACACATACGTCTAATTGTATGTGTGCAAATAAAAGAATATACTGAAAATATAGGGGAAATTTCGTCTTACTTTTACTGATATGTACTTAATCTCGACATGTGTTCACAAACTTTACCGACCGACAATGTTTGTTTTATGTCACAAAGAAGAAACTGTATTTGGACATACTATATATCAAAACAAACCATAATTTAACATAAACTTTGCTGCGGTATATGCGGCTTGTCCAAATAATACAAAAAACTGGTGACGGTATATGCCATCCTGTCCCAATATTCTTGTCTAAATTTGAGGGTATTTACCGTTTGTCCGCGAATGGGTTTACTAGTTTCAATAAAATTGACAAGTTTTTAATTCTTATTTCGATTATAAAGAATCGTCTAAAAAAATTGTTTTGATTGGAAATTTTTTCTATACAAATAAACTATTCTACACACAAATACACCAAAAGATGTCCAATATTACGAATTTTTCAAATTCTAAATTCTAAATGCATTCGAATAAGAAAATGTATAGAATTAATAGCATATTGAAATAGTTATGAATGAACGAATGAATAAACAAAAAAATAAATAAATAAATAAAATGATAATGACTTGTACACAGAAAATAAATAATACTGTACAAAGTCATTATGATGTTATCTCACGCTTAAAATTTAATTCCAAGAATAATCAATAACAATTACTGTGCATTTATGACTTCTTTCCCTTCTCCTCTATAAATTGTTTGTTGATTTTCTTGCATTTCTATTGTTTTACTATTTGCTGATGACGATATTTTTCTTTTTTTTAAGTTTAATGTAAAGAGATTAGAAATGAGTTCAAGAATCAAACATAAATTATTTGAGCGGGAGTCACATATGTATAGGCAAGACAAGAAAGACAGGCGGCAGTGATGCATGCTGGCATTCAGTCAGTCAGGTCGGCAACAGGCAATTTTATTGTCTCTAACTGTTGTATTGGCGGTGTGATTTTAATGATAAATAGTAACAATAACAACAATTTATTCACACGAAGGGTGAAACAAAGAAAAATATTCCGAAAACTGTTGCAAGAAATAACGAACATACATGAGCAACAACTATGCTGCAGCACCAGGAGAACAAAGAGAATATTAAAGATCAGAGATTCTTAACTAGTCGTCTAAGCAGAAATTCGATGTTTTAGTGGCATATGTTAAGTTTCAAGGCTTTAATGCGCTAATTAAAAAGTAGCAAATCTATCAAATCCAATATCCTTCTTACCTTAACGGATCGTATGGCTACCACACCCTACCTTATGCTTGTGGCACTTAAATAAGAAACGTTTGGGACACAGACAGATCTAGCAAATTAAAGTGTTATAGGGTAGGGTATTTTTCCAAAATTGGACCTGTGGAACATTAAAATCGGGAGAAAACTGATCAAATTAGGTCCGTTTGGGAGTTTGGCATACAAATTTTGTTGTAATTTGAAGTACAAATAGATCTAGGTAATGAAAGCGTAAATTTAAAGAAAATTCGATCCAGGAAGGATTAGAGTAGGGAACAAACGAACGAAATAAAATAAAAGTTTTTTGTGTGGTAATGTTTGAGCATAATGAAGGTCATTTTAATCTATTTAAAATACAAATTTTTTAATATTACATATACATACATATGTACGTAAATTTTTTCTACATGAAATAATTGTATTAAATTTTGTAATTCTTTTAATTAACACTAGATTAGCCTCTCAGTGTACCTGTTAATATGCTATAATTTTTTTTTACGTAAAAATTGCGTTAATAAAACCACCAACCAGTGCAGTCGCTATGGTTTCTTAAGAGCGGTATATTTGCTATTTTTCAATAATGAATATGCTGAAATCTTGTAAAGTTCCAAATTGGCGGCCACTAGCATAAACGCGTTGTGACATAACGGTCTAAGTATTCTTTATATATTTGAATTGCAATTAGGACTAATAGCCGACCAATCCATAACATTAATGTTTTTATCCAAAAAATAATTTTTAATTGCCTTTGTATTGTGGACTGTAAACTAATAGAATTCTCAAGAAAATTTTTCCTATAGGATATAGGGTAAAGTCAGAGTAAGTGGAATTTTATATAGTACTGGAGTCTAATCGCCGCTTTCGATATCGAATAGTCTATCGAACGAAAGTAATTTTCGATACGTACCAAGTTGCCTAATTATAGCATTCGATTGCTATCGAAACGTATATTCATTGTTATTGTGAATGAATTCATCAACTTCTTAAAAAATCATAACATATCTTGAGGCTAAATATGAGTAAAACAAAGGGAAAAAGAATGCTTGATAGCATAATTCATGAGTAGGAATTTATACTTTAATAACTTAATGAAAAATTTTGTACTTAATAAAATATAAATCAACAATTATTTATTATTTTTTTATTCGTCTAAATTCACAATAAAATTAACACCACTTTGTTGTTATTATAGTTTTATTTCCTCACTCCATCTTTTATATAGTTTATCTTACTACAACAAGTTATTAACTTGCACTTGATATTCGTTTATATAACACTTTTATATGCGCTTAAATACGACTTTATTTAATGACAGCAAGACGATAACTGTTTTAGGTATGTAAGGCAGCCTCCTTATATCCCTAATTGCCTACAGTTTGGAAAGTTCCGGAAATGTCTCGCATCCTCTATTTTATATCCTTTAATTTAAATGTAAAACATACTGGTGGTTGAATTGCCAGTGCTGCCAAATATGCAAATAAGTACGGCATTAGCAGGGTGACACATAACTACCATATATACCAAAATTTAGGTATTTTTATTTTCGTAACAATACATTTTACATAATTTTTCGTTCACTTGGCATTTAAAAAAAATATTTTGTGCTGTTTACGACAGCTATTTTGCTATCAAATGAAGTTCAGATAGATAACACTCGATTGAAGACTCGCTATCGAGAGACACCATCTCAAATTATGTGTTTTTTTTTTGCTCGATATCGAATGCCGTAATCCCAAAATGAAATCATTCGATCAAAATGACTCGTTATGTAACTTAAAACTATTGTGAACAAATTTGGAAAAAGTCGATTCATTAATACAAATTTCTTAGTCAAATTTTTTAAAAACATATTGGAACCAAAACCGATTTGGTGAATTTTTGACTATGACATTGAGGGCAATTCTATTGTCATTAGAAGGAGTACGTTTAAGATATATGGTATTCAACAAACAAAATAAATTTTTCAACTAATTTATTATATATGCATATCAATCATATGTATTTAAAAAATACGTTTTATTTTTTAATTGTAAATTATTAGATAGTTATTTAATAATATTTAAATTCGAAATTTAAAACTCGAAATTTTTCAACAATTTGCGGAGACAGATTATAAATAATATAGGGTGAATGCACCTAAGGTCATCATGTACCACTAGTCGGCAATTTTTTTGTTTATACTTATGTAAATAACTAAGAATGAAAGTAATTATGTAGTAAAGTAAAGCTATATGAAATTTATAAATATCCTCAGCTTTCTATATGTTAAAAACAATTTGAGCTTAGATTAGTATTTTTGACAGTATTTTCATCTAATTAGTGATTGTCTTTCGGTTTTTACGAAAATGCTTGCTTTCTTAACAAAAAATTAGTGGGAATGCTGAATTACTAATGTTAATAATTACTTTAAAATGATAAATATTTAATCGGAAGTGTTTTCCAAAGGAAGAAAACTGTTGAAATATGGCTATAAAAGTGAAAGAGCTGCAAAAAATTATTTTTCTCTAATTTTAAGGAATGAAAAATTTATAATGTTTATAATGTTTCAGTAGTCGGCACTCTAATGCCGTTTATTTGTAGTAAAACATGACCACTAAAAAACTTAGTTTGTAATACAGACGGTCCAGAACAGGGCTACCACAGTTGGCAAATTTTTGGGAGCCGCGTTTGCGTCATTTTAGCCTTATGGGCAGTTATAAAATCCTGTTGTAAAATCTACAGTTGGTTTTGGAAAAGGTAATGATGAAGTGACTTCATAACCGCTTTCAAAACGGACTTCTGGTGAACTTTGGCTGATGTTTTGATCCCTTGTACACAGAAATGTAAATTGGCGACCTCATAGTAAACTGGATTACCTTTTCGACGCTCAAATACTTCTCTAGACTACTGTGCTCCTTGTCATTTCGTCTATTATACTTCTTTGGTTCGGCCAACATTTTTCATTCGTAAACGAAGTTTTTCTGACCAAACTATCATCGTACTTCTCCAAAAGGCGTTTGGATTTTTCTACAAGTGTCCGGTATTACGTTATAAAGCCCCAAATTCAAGTCTATTTCAATGATTCCATTCATGAACTATTGCATGATATTAATTTTACGTGCTATGACTTTTTGTTTCCGAAGAGGACATCGCAGAGTTTTTGATTTGAAAGCTTTAATGACATGATATGTTCGAACTTTAACTGAGTGGCGTGAGAGGATGCTCATTATGTGAGCGGTCCATGGTAAAAGCTGACACATTTTGAAATACCGGTTATAGACCTAAGCTTTAGAGGTTAGCTTTCAGAAGCTATATAGTATAATTCTATACAATATATTCCTTTGTGACCTATTTTTTTCGTTTTTAGCTTTAACATGTAACCTGTGTACAAAATCTGAATTATACACAAATAATATTCGGGATTTTCTAATATGAACTTATTCGTGCCTGACTGATCTTAATGAACATATAAAATGTGGAAAACATTTGTTTTAAATAAGTAAGAGTTTGAAATCAATCTCGATTTATTATTTTCTGTACTAAAATATGATATGCTGACAATAGGAACATAGTATGCCGAAAACCGGAAAATTAGTGCCTACCACAGGCAAATTTTGTGTTTTTCACAAAAACAGTAAATTTCTCGATTTCAATAAAAAAAAAAAAATTTAATTTAACTTAGTAATCTGAAACAAATCAAACTAATGAATTGTAATTACTAGTCATCAATTCTATATCACATTCACATACGTAAGGGCAGTAGCTTTAAATAAACAAAAGTCTTAAATTGCCGACTATTGGTACATTCACCCTACGTAAGTAACTTTTTTTATACCACCTCAATGTCTGTTTGTGAAACTCTGGTTATTGAGAATTTTGTTTAGAGTTGTGTGTTTGCTTTTATTTCAGTTAGATATCAACAGGTATCTTTAAGATACATATACTCATAAATAGTTGTTGCTTACAAATACTTACTATTGCGACAAAGAGCAAAGAGCACAGTATCGTTACGTTTTTACCTGTGCATTTACGTTGACAAAAGACGGAGAAACCTCTCCATTAAACAAAACGTAAACGGCTAAAAAGTCTACAAATATTTCAGTTTGTATTGGAGCGAAGTAAAATGTAAAAAAAGATGTATGAGACCAGTTAACGATCGGTATTTAAAGTGTTTACAACGTAGGCACGGTAAACGTGTTTTAGTTTAAGCCGGGACTTCGATAAAATAGAAAAAGAGGGGTTATGAGGTATTATAAAAAGAAAAATAAATTAAATTTAATGCAAATGAAAAAAAAAATATTGATAATATAACAAAGAACGAGAATTTATTAAAAAAAATTGCTAAAAATATTAAAGAAATGAAAGTTATTAAATAAAATTTATAGAAATTTGTTTAATGTGAAAAAAATCAAATAAAAATAAAAGAAAAAACTTCGAATCATAAAAGAAAATAATTTTCCAATAAATAATGAAAAACGTCGTCTTTTCCTATACGAATGAGTATTTCATATATAATAAATCAAAATATAGTAAATCAAAACCAATAAAAAAAAGAACCACAACAACGACAACAAATTCATTTATTCTTACCGCATCAATATAAGAATCAAAAAGAGAAAATAAATAAATAAAACAGAGAGGAAAGAAAACAAAGTATCAATTATTGTTTGTATTGACACTTCATTGTGCTAAACGAATTCTTTATGTATGTACATGTATATGTGTGCATGTATGTAGAGAAAGAATCATACAAAAAATAGTCAAGAAAACATCTTAAATACAAAAGAAATATATTGTGGTTAAGAAAAACGAATAAAAAAAGGAAATTTAAAAATATATGTATTAAATGTCCACACACATATGAACACACCTACATATGTAGATGATTTTATTCTAATTGTTTGTTGTATATATTATTTAAAAAGGAATACAAATTTTGTCAACACGAAAATTTAAGGTAAATTACACATCAGCAACCACTTATTTATAGCGGAATTAAATAAGTTTTACAGAATAAAGTCTATGGTAAATGATAATTATAATTAGATAATAGAACTACACTATCCCTCGATTTACACGATAGATACGTTGTAGAAAAAATTGTGCAAATCAAGAATAGAATTTTTTTATATGTAAAATTGTGTAAGTCGAAAAAAAAACATTTAGGATACTTAAAAACTTACTTTCTTTGAACATGTTTTTATTTGGCATAAATTTCTTAAGCAACGAGTTAGGTGGCGGACCCTCCTAGAAGAATGAGGTCCCACGTATGACAGAATTTGGGGCCATTGTGGAACCACAAACAATGCAACTAACCCCGGAATCCAACAGTCGTCATAGGAAACCATTTTAACACCAAAATAAACTTAAGTAAGAAGAATTGCCTAAATAAGAGAAGCAAAAGATTAACGCTCAATTCAGTATAATTTTAAATAAAGTTTTTAGCGAGGGAATACTCATTTTAATTAGTGCAGATGTATGTGCATAAATGCATACACGAATCTCAATTACTGAGAGTCATATTTTAATCCAAGGGTGACCAAGAAGAGAATTTAGTAGCTTAGTAGTGTTAGTGTGTTTTTGCTGTGTGCGTTGAAGAGAAAAACTAAAAAGGTAAACAACAACAGAAACAAAAGCAAAGCGACATACGTCCGCTCTCATTCAGATCTCTTCCTTAACTAAATAATATCTGTTGTTTTATTTATTATCTTGTTATTATCTGCTCATTTTCGTTCAGTTGTATACATATACGCTGTAGGTAATTCACAGTCAGCTAAGGCTCAAACGAGCTCATCTGATCAGCTAAGTATGTTTGAATCTGACTGCACTTTAGTAGACTTATAGAGCATACATTTATGTTTCGGTAATAGAAAATAATTACAAGTATTTTTAAATGAAAATAGTTTTATTGTTTATCAAAATATTCCCCTTATTGATCAATATAGTTTTGTATTCGTTCAAACTATTTCTCAAAGCAGTTTTTTCATTCCTCTTGTGACACCTTTCAAACGCTTCAACAGCTCGTAAGTCGTTGACCATGCTGTTGACCATTGATGTTCGGTAACGGTATTGGGTAAATTACCACGAACAACTTTAGTTCGTCTTGGAATACCCACACGGTCAAACTTTTCAATCATTTCCTTACAGCAATCAACGCGAGCCTTTTTTTACGCTCTTGATAAATAATGGAGTATCTAACGAAAACAAATTTCTTTTTACAATTGAGTGTTCATGCAAAATCGTATGTATTGTAGTGAAGCTAATGTGCAAGGAAGGCTCTATCTCCCAATATGTCACAGTTGACGCACTGCATCGATGTTTTGTGTCACAACAACTGGCTTTGGCGATATTCACGAAATTCGTCGGCGACCGAACTACGACCACGATTGAATTCACTATACCAGCAATATACTGTGGTTTCTGATGGTGCTTTATCACCATATAAAGAACTGTGTTCATAGACACATTCTTGTTGAGATAGTACACGCCGAAATTTGTTAAAAATAATCCGATGAAAACCTACTCTTGAAATTTCCAGTTTTTGGCCAAATTGATTTTCTTAACTCACTGTAAAAAAAAAAAACAAATAGCACTTGTACATTTCAAACGTTGTGAGTACGTACGTACATTCTAGAAAATATCAAACTTTATTATGGTGTTGCCAGATTTTATCTATTGACATTAGTGTTGCCACTTCCCGATATATAAATAGTATACCTATAATACAGAAATAAAAAAAATCAACAGGTCAATGCCGAGAAAATGTACAGATTTCCTGTTTTCCATTCGGCGTAGATCGAATGGTTAGAACACAAAAAAGAAAATTACGACGCAAATCGCAACATCGTAAATCGGGGCAACGAAAATCTGGAAATAACTGTATTCAATGTTTATACATCTCGATTTAGACGAAAACAAAAACAAACAAAATCATGTAAAAGTAAAATCGTGTAAAAAAGTGTCGTGCAAATTATAATGCTTTACTGCCTTAGCTAATGTATGGCAAATCACATAAATATTAGTTTGTGTAATTTAATTTGTATTTATTATTTGCTAATCTTTTTTGTTCAAAGATATTTGAAATATTAATTTTAGTTAGATCCAATCCAAAGGCAGTAAATATTTTTATAAATAATTATTATAACGTCTATTTATTACAAAAAGAATAAAAATATTTACAATTTCCATTTCCTCAACTCATACGCTGATCATATTCTGTAGTTTTGTATACCTACATCCTAAATATATTATTGTAAATATAGTAGAATTGTATTAAATATCAAAATTGTAATTAAAGTACTGTGAGAGCAAGAAGTATTAGCTGCAAATTAGAAATTTGAAAAAACTCGCCGTAGACGAGGCAGTGCTAAGTCATCAAGCAAAATTTTCGTTATTGAATCATGCTAAATTATGTCATTTCTTTTGTAATGTAATAAAGAAGACAACGTTACTTTGACGTAACTGAGACTTAGTCCACGCCTAAGTGATCAGACATTCGTTCGACAACAAATTAAAAGAAGAGGTTCAGATTTTAAGGGCTATATACATATAACCGATCTCTTAAAGCAGTGCTAACGAATTCATTTTTAGGAGCTCATTATATGCCTGAAAATCTAGAATTTATTTATAAAATAATTAATTGGGTCAGGAAGGTTTTTTGACATATTTTCTACATTATTATATTTTGTGTAAGAAGAAATATATACATACATACTATAATTAAAAAGCAAAAACGCAACAAAGTACTTCCCATTACGGAACGATTGAACTTTGCAACAACCGCTCAGGCGGTATTTTCACATTTTATTACTTCTACGAAATTGTTAGTGTTCTATGATATAAAGAAATATAAGAAAATAAGAAGTTACAAATCTTAGGTGAATGACAATTTTGATCCTTTAATGTCTTTCGAATTATTTTTATGAATTAAATTTACAGAACAAGTGGAAAAATTATTACTTGTTTTCTAACAGATTACATTTTTGATATACCGCTTGCAGATGCTGCACAATAAAACTGTACCGATGTAAGCCTGCTTTCATTCAACAAGCATTTTTTATATAAAAAAAGAGATGACAAATGTTATCAGAAGTGAATTTTAACCTTTAAAGCCTTCAGGGAGATTCAAAACGACCCGTTTCACTTGATTTTTTCAGGCTGTTAATTTTTGATTTTCTAAGGTATGGTTAGACTTTTCCACACATATTTGAAATCGACAGGCAGCCAAAATTGTAGGCCTTACTTGCCATGTTTTAAGGGCATATATTGCTTTAAAAAACAAGGACCTCGAAAAGCCACCAACTATTCAACAAGAGTTACATTTTCGTAAACATTGGAAGGTTAACTTCCCACAGATCCCACATATGTGGAAAAAGAGTAAACTTATAATGGTTTTGTCTGCTTTCGCGACTTTGTATATTCGAACTGAGAAATACTTGAAATCATGTTAAAATTATCTTTGCTCATTATTTCTCGGAAAATACTGTAACCAAACCGAGAAATGTATGAGCGCAAAGCGGAAATTTCTACATCGTTTCACTTTTTGTCGAGTTTTTCTCTCTCATACTTGCTTATATTTTCAATTATTATTTTTGTAGTATTAGGGAAAAAAAAAAACAAAGCAGAATACAATATATCTAGAAACGGTAAATTGTGTTGGTCCAGGATGTGTGGCTTCTCACCTGAAGTTCTTACGATATGGTGTAAAGAAGATAAACTCCATTGTATTTTCTGTTTTTACTCCATACATAACCGATCTTCATTTTCTAAAGAAACTTGTGATATCATATTCACTATTTTCATTCAAAGCCATACAAATTAAAATATCGGAGTTACTGAGTACAAGTGATATGTTTAAATAGATTACGCAAATTACGGAAACAGAACTAAATATATTGTAAGCATAGAAACTGAATATATTACAAAAATATTTTATTATACAAATTTTAAAAACATACTTTAGTTCATTTATTATTTAAAATAATAATATGAACCAAAATAGTCCTTTACCTAAAATTCTTTTTTAACTAACAGCAGTGCCGACTGATTTAAATCTATACCATATTATAATCTACTCATTGAATAAAGTGACAAGGGGTCAGCCACCACCTTTAGTTTTTTTTTATACCAAACAGAGAGATAATGCGTAATAAAATTTTTATTTACATAATGTCATGTTACCACATAAGCCTTAATTGGCAATTAAGGGATTTTAGACAATTAAGGCTTTAATTAAGCTAAACTTACCATACAATATAACAATTAATAAATTGATTAATTAGTAATTCATTGCATTAGTAATTAAGTCGAATTCACAATACAAGCCTGTGTAAAATTTATATAGTGAGCAGTGTCAACTCTGTATGAAGTGTGTTCAGTAAGAAATGACAATTATATAGAGCATGCAAAATCTGTATTAATACAAATTTTCAAAAAGCATTTTTTAATTTAATTAATCTTTAATAAAAAAGTATAAAATAATATTTTTTACACAGTTTTAAACAAAGAGGTTTTACTATTTAAAATAAAATAAAACTGCACTTAAATTATATCGTTTTTTTAAATAATAAAATTCAAGCAAATAATTTTTTGGGGTTGTATGAATGCGGATGCCTGTACTATGTGATATGAAATGTATATTATCAAAATGTAAAAAGTAAACAAAAATTTTAGTCCTTTCTTTAGATTTTATATTATTTTTAAAAGTCAAAGTCTTATAATTTATTTTATTATTTTATATTGTTTCAAATTCATAAATTTAAGTTTTCACGAATAAAATTTGTCTTAGCATTTTCAGCTGTCAAATGCTAATTAGTCAACTTAATTGCACAATAGTTTAATTTTAAAATTGACTCAAATAAAATGTATGTCTGAACATGATATAAAAAGTTATTTAAAAATAAATTTCTTTTGCTAAATACATATATTTGTAGACTTTTTAAATAAACTTGTTGATATACGAGTACATACATACATATAATGTAATTTATAAAATATATATTGTAATCTGAAACATGTATAAATATTTGTATACACAAACACTCTAATATTTTATTTAAGACAATGTAAAATTTTCTTATACAATAGAAAAAACAAAAATTTGACTTTCAAATGAAAAGAATAACAATTACACTCACAGAAATTTTTTTATTATTAGAAGATTAACAAACAGTGTTTTTTTTATCAAAGTTATAACCACTTGGTATTTAGTATCTTAATTCATGTCTAATGTGAATTTATTTTTTACTACGAATTTTTGAAGTTCGTAATTGGAACACACACACAAATACTAATCTTAATTGCATGTTACCTAAAATAGAAAATTTACACGTGACTTCGAATTACTTTTTTGACTGTTTGAAGTACTTATATAAATTACACCATTCACAATAGACCTATGTAATCCATTTTAATCGTTCTTCTTCTTCTTCTTTTTTGTTGTGTTTTTATTTATTGTTTTGTTACTTGTCAATAAATTTTATTTTAGAAATGAAAAAGATTTTATAAAATTTAATAAACACATTTATAGCCATTATTACAACTTGCCTTTAACTAAAGGCAGGATTTCAACGGGCAGATAGTTTGCTTTTCATTATTACAACTATTTAATAAGGTAAAAGTGAGCGTTAAGCTTAAGGGAAGATCATCCTACCTAAAGCTTTTAAAGCAAAGTTCGTGTTTGAACTTGCCGTATATATATACATTTATGTCATATTTAAAGTTGCCATATTGAAAATATGCCATATGTATATATATATATATATATATATATATATATATATATATATATATATATATATATATATATATATATGTATAATATGGCAATATATATATATATATATATATATATATATATTAATGTGTGTATATATATGGCATATTTTCAATATGGCGACTTTAAATATAAACATGACAAATAAACATTTATATATTAATGGTTTTGCAAAACAAAATGGAAAACAGATCAAAAAAATAAAAAAAAAAAAATAAAACGACAAAAAACAAATCTTATAAACGAAATGAACAAAGATAACAAAAAAGGAAAGTACGTCGTTGCCGCTGCACTGAACTTGTTTAATTTGGCAAAAGTTATCGATATTGCTCCGGCACTGCCATATTTTTAAGAAAGTTAACTTAATTTTACAAGTAAGTTATAATAGCGAAAACAAGTTAAAGCTGACTTTAAAGTTCACTTTAGGTAAAGTTTCCTTTTACTAAATCCAACTTTAAAGCCAAGAAGTAATAATGGCTCTAAGCGTGAGAAATAACCACTGAAAATTAGAGATCAGATGATTGATTTTGGCATAAGATAAAGCCTTTTTTGGAAGCTTTTTAATGACATCATCAACGAAATGTCTTCATCTTTTTATAATGGTTTAAGTTGACACCTACAAAACTACCTATTTTATTCCTTTTTTGTTTGTTTTATAATGTTTAGTAAAACAAAATCCTTTAGTATGTGTTATATTCAACTAATGAAAACAAACATCCAATCTTTAGAATCGTTTATAATGCCTTAGAAGATTTATCAACATGATGCAATTTTGGACATATAGTTTATTACTCTCTTCCAATATTACCGTTGTGGACATCGAGTTAAAAGTTTGCAAAAAAGAAAAAAAAATATAATAAATAAGTTGTCCTAATAAGTTTCTGGCTCCAATAGCTCTAAATAATAATCCATAAAAACTATAATATTCAAGAACAAGCACATGTTAAGTGCCAGTAACACAGAATTTTGTCTGTGAAATAGTAGTGGTGACAATGTTAAACTTGAATAAGTACAGTTTTGCTATAGATTTATTTTAATAATCAAATAATTAAAATTAAAAGCAGTTACACACTGTTCTATTAAATCTTAATTAAGGCATTTAAGTTTTCAAAGAAAAGTATTTCTTTACCTTTTTGCATTATTAAAGATTTTCTTTGTTTTTCTCTGAGTGTACAACCTTTTATATATTGGTACATACATATGTACATATGCATGTATTTCTGTATGTCAGTCCGGTTGTTCATATGTCTAGCAATGTATCATATTTTTAAAACATAAATATTTATTTAATATTTATATTATTTCTCCCTGTTACGCTTTTATTTTTTATCAGTTTAATTAAACATTGCACTTAAACAACTGCAATAATAAATAAAAATTAAAAGATTGTGAAACACAGTGAAACGATGGCGATTTGTTTTTCAGACGCAATCTGTGTTTCATGATTTTATTTGTAACGATTGTTGTAAAAAGGTTATGTTTTTTTTAAGATTTTATTGAATTTTTATGTACTTACATACATATGTATAAAGAAAATACAATTTCAATTAATTTTTGGAATTTTTAAAAAAATTGATGTTTCGCGCTTTTATATGTGAACATATCTCACGTACATACATATATAATAAAATCCTAATTCACTTATATGTATACATATGTATATAAAGAGACATGAGAGACATATATTGTATAACTTAAGTACTTCTGGGGTTACACTGCGCACTTTAAGCAAAGGTGACCAAGAAAAGAAATTTGTGGTGTAGTAGTGTTACTGAATTTTTGCTATGTGCGTTAAAGAAAAAAACTAAATAGGTAAACAACAACACTGCTTTATCTATTATCTTGTTATTATCTGCTCATTTTCGTGCGGTTGTATATATATATATATGCGATACATAATTCTCAGCCAGATAAGGCTTAAAAGTGCTTATCTGTTCAACTATGATTTAAAGTAAATTTTAACATTTATTGGGAAGGCTGCTGGATATAAAATCTTCGAACAAGATAACACAAAACGGAATCTGGCAACAGAAAGTAACGAATTAAAAATTGGATACGTAATGCACTTATTAAATAATAAACATATTTGTTAAAGTTCGAATTTTTTGATGGTACTAAACAATATTGGACATATGTGTGTATATTAAATAACTTAAATCATAATTACATATTTTTATTAAATTTGTATTTGTTTTTTATTGTACTTAAAATTCTAACAATAGAGTATGTTCTGTAATCCGAAAACGGGTGAAATTGATATCGAATGAAACTTCAAATTGCTATAATTATTCAAATCTGACAAAATTTTGATATTTTTCTTTATTAATTAGGTTGATTACATATAGACGGTCTTGAACCATAGCAACTAAATCCTATTTCTAAGACTGTTCCTGGCGCTGAATTCAAATATGTTCTCCCTTTTTCAAGATTGGTTATAGTTTTCAAGATATTGTATAAAATATTTTTTTTTAGAATTTTTGACAATTAATGTTCTTTGAAGTGGCGTGGTGTAGTGGTTAAAGCGCACGCATAATAATACAAACACCCAGAGGACATGATGAAGAAAAATTCAATTGTGGTTTCGAATTTTTAATAAAGAGGCTTCAACTTACCTCCAGTCAACTCCATCTAAAAAATATAGAAGAAGTCTCCCTGAATGAAAAAAAATGTTTTTTTATTCAATAAAAAGTGAAAATAAAGAAATGAGGAGCAGTATAACAAAGTCGTTGGTATTGTTTGGGATCTGTTTTACGCATTCGAGTCGATCATAATATCTTCGTCCCAAAATCCTTGATATCGTTCTTCAATTTTCTTCAAATCTCCTTGCTTGCCGAGAAATCGAGATGCGAATGAAGAAAAAGTGTTTTGAGAAACGTTCGAGCTCCAATCTTACAATAATTTTCCAACAAACAACTACTTCTCTAAACAATGATTTTTGCTTAAGTGTCAAGACATTCTGACTGCTGCAACTGCGATGCAAGCACTTCTGTTTTTTGTTTTGATGGATCCAATCAAGTGATTCAGTTGATTTTGCGAAATTAAATGTTTTTCGTCCCTGTTAAACTCTTCGGTGAACTGAAAATTGGCCAACGGTCATCGCACGTATGGGGAACAGGCAAAAAAACCGATAACATTCATCAAGCAAAAATCGCAATCATCTAAATAATTTTGCTACACTCTACTTACAAGTGATCACTTCTACATTTTTGTACTACACTTATTACAAAATTAATTCGGTACCCACGAGCTTTAAGTGTTTGCTGCAGGTAGTGTTTCCAGATTCAAAATTGAAAAATTATTGACATTTATAGAAAAAAACTTGATTTTGAAGAAAAATCTTGAGAGTCGAAAATATTAGTGTTCGGAAAACTTCGGTTACAAATTATTGATAGATGGCGCTAAAATGTAATATTTTTGGTAATAAATATTAATTGCATCAGGCAAGCCTATAGTTTATTTTATAGGTCCGAATGATTACGGGCGATAAAAAGTGTATCACATACGCCAATACTGTGCGAAAAGTAGCATGGAAAAAGCATGGTAAAGCCAGGATTGCCACCAAAAAAATAACGCTGTGTAACTGGTGAGATTGCAAGGGATTTGTTCATTATGAACTTCTGCAGCGCACGGTGGTCCCAATGACTAGTTTAGCCCCAAAAAGGCCTTTTTGTCGGATCGTACATATGTGAATTTTTGTTTGGTTTTGTGATGACAAGCCTACATAACGGTATAAACGGTTTTTTATTATATCCACAATATTAATACTGCAGTACTGTTTTAAAGACAAACAATAGATGAAGTTTTTTCTTTTTATAACAGACTAGACAATATTTTAGTTCGGTTTGGAAATCTTGTCAAATAAAACGAAAATATATTCCTTATTATTTGGGGGCTTAATTTATACAATTGGGGTATGTATTTTTATAATTACTAATATGCCGACGATTTTGCATTTCGTTCAGAAAAAAATACGTGAAAACTAAGATATGTAGCCAGTTAAATGGTAAAAAAATTTTTTGCCGATTTCTGCCTGAAAGCTTTCATATCAAATCATTTAGTTGCGATGTCTATCACCAAAATAGATTTGTTTAATGTTTGGTTCTTTGAAAAGGTGCAAGAAAAAAATTTAATGCTGTTATATATTACATTTTTATGAAAATTGGTATAAAAAATTATGAAAATGATAGCTATACAAATAAATTAAAGCAAGTAGGTAGAAATTTCATCACACAATTGTCGAAGAAATGGTCCATGGTACATCGAACAAAGATTGTGTTCGAGTCTTCATTTAAAAGTTGGTTGGATGAATATTTCGTTCTTCCTAGTAAGGAAAACTCGGACGAAAATACACTTGTTCCCCTGAAGAACTAACATTTGCTGCTGCAACTAGCCTTTATAAATCAGGCAAAAGAACTGCTTCAGACGTTATTAGAACTATAGATAATTCTCCAAAAAGGCCATTCAAAATAAAAACATTGTTAAGCACGCCTTCTAAAGAACCAATACCTTATAGCAGTGAAGAAACGCTAGCGATGAATATTGACGGAAAATACTCAAAAAGTTCGTATCTTTCTATGCGTACGGGTGCCAAAAAACGTAATGTGGATACATACCCCTCTTATAAAAACCTTTGGCTGCCAAAAAAGAATGCTATCCAAGCAATGGTATAAAAGTTTCAGAAATATCTGCTGAAGTGAATTTTCAAAGCTTAGTTGATCATACGTCAATTAGGCTAGTAAAGCTACAAAGAGAAAGGCTGTAAGAATTTACTTGTTCATCACTAATGTTGACATATAAATGGGGATGTGATGGAAGCAGTGGTCACTCAACATACAAGCAGACGTTCAGTGATCATGATACACAAACGGATCAGCATTTGTTTGCAGTGTGTTTAGTTCGTTTGGAGTTAAAAAATGATGATAAAGTTTTAACCCAAGGCCTTCATCTACGTGGAATTTTATCCTTGGTATTGTATGCCATCAAGCGTTCATAAAATACTTATTCATGGTGCAGACATCATTTAAAATGCCGCTCTGCCTATTGGAATGTTATCCGAGGAGGCGCTTGAATCCTGCAACAAGGATCTTAGATATGTTAGAGAACATCATGCTCGAAAAATGTCACGGGAGAATAACATCGAAGATCTTTTTAACAATCTTCTATTTTCATCGGATCCTTTCATATCTTCTCTTTCTACAAAGCTGTCGAATAGAAATCCAGAACCATTGTGTCACGAGTCAATTGCTTTACCTTTAGATACTTCTATTTTAAATGAAGAAAACCTTCCAAGAGATGATTCGGATGAAGCGGAAACCCATTCAGATGAATAAACATTTATGTAAATTTATGTACATATATATTTAATATATTTTAAAATACAATATTCCTATATTTTTTTCTATTTTTACAACTTTTATTAATCATTATGCTCTCAGTGAAAATATTTAAATATACAAATCGAATCCGCCCATTTTTGGCGTGAGCTCGCACCGTACTTAGTCACTTATTCGTAGAAATTCTTATCCCTCTAAGTGCTTTTAAACAAGAGATATGACTTTTTTCGCGCTAAATTCGTCATAGGGACCACTGTGCAGCGTGGACAAACGGTTCAACAGTACAATTAACAAGACTGAAGCAAACTATTCAATTAAAACGGCCAGAAGTGATCAGCAGAAAAGGTGTTGTTAGGCATTATGACGACGCCACATCACACACATCTTTGATGCCTCGTCAGAAACTGAGAGAGCTTGGATCGGAACTTTTGATGAATATATATATAGGCCAGACCTTTCACCTTCAGATTATTATCTGTTTGGATCTCTGTAGAACTCTCTTAATGGTGTAAGTTTAAATCCGCAGAGGCTTGTAAATTCAATTGAATCAATTTACCCTCAGAAGTTCTACACTGATGAAATAATGGGCTTACCTTAAAAATGGCGAAAAGTTATCGATTAAAACGGCATGTATTTGATTTAGTAAGCTTATTTGAACATGTATTATAAAAATTTAACAATAAATTTTTCAGATAAACTAAGCTAGGAAACAGAACGCTCTACGTTATGAATTCATTTAAAACTTTATAAAAATGTGTTTTAAAAACTCTTTGCAATGCATATGTTTTCTTGATTCCTGACAAGCTGTAAAAATTCTTGTAAATCAAGCGAAATAATTAATCACATTTGTGATATGTTTTCCACTTTTTCTTATCATAAACATCCGCAAACATAATAAAAACACTTGGACACAGATTTTTTTTTTAAATTAAAAAAAAAAAAAAAAAAAACTTTACTTTACTTTACTTTACGAACAAAATTTAGTTGATGCTTCTAGCGATGCCAATAGCAAAGAATCATTATGGCAGTGTATTGCTGACTATGTCAATTTCACTCGTTTTCAGTCTACAGAACATACCCGAATATTTTAATAAACTTAAATGGTATTCTTATTTAATTTTTTAACAACTACCTAAAAATAAATTTTAAATAGCACAACTTTCTATCCAAATTATTCCGACTAAGATCAAACAAATCGTGTAATTTTTATAAAAATACATCCAAGCTAAATAAGATTGATCACGAACTAACATGTTTTATTGTAGTGTTAGCATTAATTTTAAAAACATTTTTAAAGGTTTTTATCAGATTTTTGCCTATTAAAAAAAAAAAAAAATCATTGGCATAAAGGTTGTAACTTAATTTATTTTAATTAAAAATGAATTAATCTACTTTCGCTATAAAAATCTGACGATGAGGAAATTCCTTATTTTATTTTGATTGATGTTTCCTTAACATTTGGTATCTGCCACTTGTCATTGGTTTTAAGTTATAATTAAAGTAAATCGCGGTTGATGTTACGAAAGTTTTCTTAATTAAATTTTCTTTAATTTGTTCTTTAACTTTTTGCCAACTATCGTGAGTAGTAGAGCTTTTGTAACGATTAGAAAGATTTCTTTTGATATTCCATCTCGCCGCGCACGACATTTTTATTTTCTTCGGTTAATGCACTTAAAGCAAATTATGCTAAACATGTTGAGCTGTTGAAGAGTGGATTAATTGCATATCTGAATAGTTTAAACTTATCATAATAGTCTGCAATGATCTTGTATTTAAAGACGAATAAAATAAATAAATAAATTTCTTACCTTAAACACACACTTTCTGAGAGAAAACTTCCATATTATGAATCGAGACTATGTAAAATTTCCTTTCTTTTTATTTGAGACCACCCTATCATAACAACCTATAATACAATGTTGTCAGCAAAGTTAATACTTTTATTTAAGTTTTAGTGTTTGTTACTTGTGCGATTTTTTGTTTTTATTTATATCATCATAACCGCCATCATTTTTATTTATCATCATTATAACGATCATAGTCAGCATCTGCATCATTAGCTTGTTTATTCAAATAAGAAAACACATGTGCCCACAAACACCAGTTGAACATTTGAAAACAAAACAATTTGAACTTTATTTTCTTTTTATTGGGTTTTTTCACTTCCTCTCTGTTTTTAATTCCTAACCTATGATTTTGGTTTTTCTGTTTTCTTCCACTGAATTTTCTTCGCTCAAGAAAAATGATATGAAAGTGTTTGCTTTTTATTTAGCAAAAGTTTCAAACAACCATAGAGCGTACCAGTCGACTATCCAACTAAAAACTAAATTAGTTTCATACTCTTCCTCGTCGTCATCATCTTTAACGTAGTCTTTGCCGCCTATATGCCATCTGATATTTCTGATTTCAAACAATATTTGTTTTTGATTTTGTTATTGAAGTATTTATTGAATTTACCGATTTCATTTCATACTCCCTTGATGTGTCTTTTAGACACTCATTCGTTTATATCATATTTTTTACAAACGAATAAAGTTTTTGTATTTTCTGAAAAGATTTCTTAATCGAACAAACATTTAATAAATCGAATTAAAGAAACAAAATAAATACATACTTTACAAGAAGAGTTTGTTAATCACTGGTGTCGTTATTTTTAGGTTTTATTGCTTTGTGCAGAATTAGGCGCTAGAGTCTAGATTGATGACAAAAAATAGGGAAGAACCTATTTAGACTTAATTAAGTTTCAAAAGGGCATACTCTGACTAATAATATTTTAGTTGCAACATTTAAATTAATTTTTTTATACAGTTTTTATTGCAACAAGTGTTAGTTAGGAAACAATCTTCATCAATTCCGAACTTTGGTTTTATCAAAATTGGTGTTGCAAATGCTGTTTTATCAAAATTGATGTTCTGTTCGCGCGTTTCTCCTGCTTTATGGTCGCATAATTGTTTTGCTGAGGGGGGCAAATACATTTTAGTTTACTGAACCATTACTCTTACGACGATGAAACGAAAGATATGCTGAAATCTTCGCAGTTGTCCATGAGAGAGTGCAGAGAGCGATTTCACGTAGCTTACAATTATTGAGCTGGTTTTGGAGACTGAACCCTTATGATATTCAATTCACCCAGAAGCTGTACGCCAATAAACAAAATTGTCGAATTTGAGAAGATATCAATCCACATTTTATTTTAACCTAAATTAGATGATATAGATACAAATATTATGTTGTTTTAACAGGACGGCGCAACGTGTTACACAGTTTATGTCACACCAAGGTAATCCGTCCTGCGTTGCTGGGAGCCTTTGTATTGTACCTGCTATTGGACTGATGTGGATAGATAAAGAAAGCTTTAACTGTTACCGTTCCCTACACATGCAAAATTCAATTTTTTTTTAAATGATGGTTTATATTAACTGCCAAGTTATTTAAACCAAATTTAGAAACTTCAACTCTAACCATTCTCAATATATACAAATTTCATTATTTAATTTGTATAGGAGGTACCACGCCTACTACTACTAAGAAGTCATTTAGACAAAATTCAGAACCTTCCATTCTAATCGTTCTCTAGATATACAAAAATCAGTATTTAGTTTGTATGAGGGATGCCACACCAACTTATTCAATTTCGTCCATATTTCGACTGATGATATGTAGTAAATAATAAGTTATTTAGACCAAATTCATAATCTTCCACTATTACCTTTCCAATGATATACAAAAATCAATATTTACTTTGTATGGGAGGTGCTACTCTCACTCAACCAATTTGGCCCAATTTTCGAATCATGATTTGTATTCACCACAAAGTTATTTGTGTTTTAAAGATATAGACATATAAATAGAAAGTTTTTATGGGCGTGGCACCACCCAGTTGAACAATGGCAAAGCCACACCAAATGGAAGCTTTCTACATATCATTTTTATATTAACAGTTATAAAAATATGTTCTAACTCAAACAAAGTTTAAATGCTGTAACAAATGGATCTGTAAAAACCTTAATATTGAATTCACCTTTCGTTTAAGGGCTTACAAAATTAAATGCGTTTATAGTCCTCTTATATATGTATATATAGAATTACACATTATGCACGAATGATATGATGGCATTGTCATCTAACGTAAGAGTAAAGTGAACTGACCATCGAGATCGAGCAACTTTACCCCTTTTGACTTTTTCGTGAGTGGATTTCTTAAGTCGAGGGTCTATGCGAATATGCCACAAATCATACCAGCCATCATTCAAAATTAGCTTGATTTGTGTACCAGACTCATGGGATATCATAATTGATATTTTGGATACGCAACACCCAACGAAGGTGAAGATAGAAAATAATTAATCAAAGAACCTTTAGAAGCTTTTTTATATTTGTTATGGTTGGTATGGACCACAAAGAGATTAAACTTAAACCTGTGACCGGCAAATTGATTTAAAAATTAATACGTTTGAATAGACGAGTTAAATTTCTGTACCACAGGCTTAAATAAATGGAAAGTTTACAAATGTTAAGCTTTAAATAAGTCGATGGGCAATGAAATATAAAAGAAAACACATTTTAAAGTAAATTTCATTCACCATTTTTAAAAATCTGATTTATATTGTTGTTTATAAAACTAATTATGCTTAAACAAACAATAAATTGTTTTAAAACTTTATAGTAACCACTAAATTAGTGTTTTATTTTTAATTTTTTATTTTTTTTTATATATAAGCATATCTTTAACGAAAAGTAATAAATGTTTTTAAATTTCGATTAATTAAAATTTCAATGAATAGCTATTTAATTAAATAATTATTTCAAGTGGACCATTAAATAGTAAAAATTTCTTTCTTTTTATTGAAGAAAACTCTATTAAAAATTTAAATTTATTTTTGCTATTAAAATTACAATTCGTATAATTTTCTTTTTCATTCATCAGATTCCATTCAGTTTTATGTACAATTTTTTTTAAACTTCAGATGACGACAGTCGCTGTTTGTCTTCTGTAAGTTTCTTTAATGTGAAAATTTTATTTTCCATTTTGTGTGTGTCTATTTTGTATTTCTTTGCCAGCTGCTGCTAATAATTCTTGACTTTAACTTTTGGTCTTATTTCTTTTTGAATCATTCTTGTTATTGCAATAAATACGATGAGAATACTTATGACAAATAAATAAAAACAAAATAAATTTGTGTTCTGCGGAACTTTTTTGCCTTAAAAATCTCTTTCAATTTTGATTTTATGCTTTATTACAATTTCTGTTTATTTGTATTGCTTTAATATCTGGAGGCAATTCGTATAATTTTTTTAATTTTTATTGATAATTTAACTTTTATTAGAATTTGGGCTTCAACGATTTTAAAATAAGCAAAGATATGTATGTATGTATGTATGTATGTTTGTATGTATGTATGTATGTATAAAATATCTCTGAACAAAACAGGTTATTTCCACTTTTTTATATGAAATTGAATTAATCTAGTCAGTGAAAGTATGAAAAAAACTGTTTTTCAATAATAACGTTACAAAAAGGTCATACCTTATATTTTATGTATATGTATTAGGGAGATCGGACGGTTATTATTCGGCTGGCTTTAAACGGTTTTTTGCTTTGTCGAATACGGTTTTTTAAATTCTTCATTTTTCGAATACCGAATAAACCACTTAATTTAACACGAATAACCGGTTAATCTAAATAATCCGTCACTTCTTTAGGGAGCATATTGGCTTTCCACAAAGCATCTATTGTGTTTGTTTCAGTTTCTTTAATCAATTTGATATTTTAAGCTTAGAAGATTAATCTGCTCTAGCTTCCTCCATGTGATTTTTTTTATATTATTATTATTTTTTTTGTGTAGTGGTGAAGATCCTTGCTAATTGGTGGTGGCTCTTTACGTTAGCATTGTAATTTTTCCCAGTAGGTGGCGTGATTTTCGTGATCATTCGTCTGATGTTTGTCATCATCGCCAGAGGTATGTGGGAGGGTCAAGGGGATTTTTCTTTTTTTTAATTTTAGATGGAGTTGTCTAGAGGGAAGTTGAAGCCTTTTTTTATTATTAAGCATTCAAAACCACAATTAAATTTTTTCTTCGTCACGCCCTCTGCTGGGGCTCGAACCTAGGTCGTTTGTGTTGTTATGCGTGCGCTCCAACCACTACACCACGCCCCCCCATCGTTTAACTATTTGTATAAATTTAGTTATTAACGTGGTTAGAACGTTAACACAAGGGTAAATCGAAATTTAGATACAAGATATTCTCTAAATAAATATTGATTTTTTTATTTTATTTTTTGTTACATAATACAATTACTCTAACTTATATGAAGAGTTAGAGTACTAGCTGCTAGGAATTTTGACTCAGCTATTTATAAAATACTTAAATAATGTCAATAAGCTTGGTTTTTACGATAAATTTGGATATTAATTTTATATTGTCTGCAGAAACATTTTCGAGGATGTCAGTTGGCGTTTCCGATCCAAAGATGTTTACTCTGTGGTTACTGTACGCAAGAAATTCATCTAGCACATGGGAAACATTAAGTGATTTATTGCAAACCCGGCATTTTGTGGCAGTATTTTTTCCTAATAGGTATTTGTGGCCGAATTTACAGTGACTAATTCTCAGACGGATTATTACAGATGTTATTTTTCTAGAACATTTCTTTGGAAAAATAAGTTTGTTACCTATGGGGTTAATTTTTTTGTAGATGTGGATCTGTGCGTTTTTTGATGATCATATGCGGAATTTAAAAAGTCATGCAGTTCCCATGTTGAGAATTTTAGTAAGGGGCAAGTCTTGGCTTCGGACGCAGCAGAATCGACATGTTCATTTCCAGGTATTCCAACGTGAGAAGGAACCACATTATTTTAATTTTGTCGAAGTGCTTTATACACACAGATCTAACTTGGTTTAATAAAGGTAAGTGTTGGATAATCCTTTGATTGAAGAAAGTCTGTCGGTACAAATGACAAATTTTAGTCCGGATTTTGAAGCAAGCTTAACTGCCTTGAAAATGGTTAATACTTCGGCGGTGAAGTTAGAGAAATAGTTTTCAATCAGTTAGTTTAGTTAGAGAAGTTTTTCACAACGTAAATATACATAGCCAGTCGCCAGCAATGTTGCGAAGTGATATCGCTGTTGAAAATTGTCAGATGGTGTGGCCTTGGATTGAACCGACGACTTCTTGGTTGGAAGGTGGGTTCTTACCCAACATACACTATTAAATACGTGGTGCATAAATTTACATACAGTGCTGCTCGAAATCTAACAAATTTTCTTGTCGAGGCAATTAAGAACTTAATTTTTGTTATATTAGACACCTAAATTATAACTATAATAACAAGCCTTTAATTCCATTCTCTACCAAGTAATACAACAAAAACGAAATTAGTTCCTTGAGTAGTAACTTAAGCATTTTTCAGTACTTAGTATAATAAACTTTGTTTTTTATGACCTCCGCACACCATTTTGGCATAGTTTTTATGAGTTTTTTTAGAATTATTGTTAGCATTGATTGCTACTTTAATTTTAAGCTCTCCATCACCTTTTGCTTATTTTTATAACGAAGTGGTCCAGCCCTGCGCTTGAAGTATTAGGAATAGTTTTATTTAAATAAAAAAGCCAGTTAACCGGTTATTTGAATTATTATTCACCAAAAACCGGTTCTTTTAAGTGCTACTTTTCGAATTATTCGAAAACTAGTTTTTGAATAATCGGTCTCTATGTATAGGGTAGGTTTGGTTAACATCAATACCGTGAAGAGCGGGAACAAAAAATCGGTTATCATGGTGCGATAGGTGTCTCCATTGACCGTAATGGTTGCGCCGTCCTCATTTTCAAAAAAATATGGGCCAATTATGCCTCCGCTTCACAAGCCGCACCAAACAGTCACTCGTAATGGCTGCATTGGCTTCTGTAAGACCACGTTTGGGTTTTCCGAGCCCCAATTAACGTACCCACCAAGATTAAAATGAGCTTCACCCGAAGAGATGATTTTTTTTTTTTTGTAATTTCCGACCAATTGTTTTTGTTTTGGAAATAAATTTCCAATAAATCTCAACGTTGCTCAAGCGTAAATCGATGCAGTTCGTTCAGTGGAGATAATATACTGAATTTTGTGACAGAACAAAAATAACCTCTGAATCAAATTTAAACCGATGACCCACAAGATATAATAATAACGCATTGAAATATTAAGAAAAAAGAAAATTATAAACGATATGGCCTAAATATTTGATGCCCTATACTACATTTCAATTGTAAGCATAAATTGTTTGTTCTTAAGTATATTTGGCAAAATATATGTACACATGTACAGTGGCAAGCATAAATGGATACATATAGCAATAAAATTCAAATTAAAATCGCAATAAAACCCAAAAAATATAAGAAAAATAGTACAACTTCAACTTCAAAGAAAGGATAACAAAAAGATTTTCACTTACATATAAAGGTGGCGTAAAGTTGTAGGCAATGTTATGAGTAAAGCCAATGTATCCAGTTTTGCACTTTTACGTTCATCCCATTTGCCAGCACAAATAATATAATAAAAGGCAATGAATTACGTTTTCGTTAATTGATATATGCCTTTAAAAAAACATCAAAACAAGCAGCAACTATTTTTGTTACTAATTGCCAACTATTTTCGATGATTTTTGTCTGCAAATTAAAATGAGTAAATTATTACATTTATTAGAAAACCAACTTGTCCAAACCAAATGATAAGTAATAATTATTTAGTTCACCAAATAGCCACGAAAGAGAAGGCGCATAAGCATACAAGAAGTAAAAGAGGTCGATCGTGCTTGTTTCCAGAGAGAGACGCCAGGGCTTGAAGCGTTTATTGCCTTTCAAACAAATAAAACGAAAAAATAATCAAACAGACTGCAGAAGCCAATAACAAGCCACTTAGAGCTTTTTGGAAAGTTGGCTCTTTAGCAATTGTATAGAAGAAAAGGACAACATTGCTAGAAAAAATTTAAAGAGTCGTTTTAAATTTTGCAAGAAACATAAAAATTTGAGTGCTAATGACTAGAAAAGGGATATAAGAGACCAAATTAATAGCTAAATCGCCAAATTAATCTAGTCAGATAATATAACTGCCATCGCTCTTATGGGTGCTAAAAAATGTACCAAGTGAAATAAACAATAAAACGTGAGGGTAGAAGTCTGATGGTGTGGGCATGTTTTACCTTGTGACATCTCGGTTCCTTAGTAATAATAGACAGTATTATGAAAAAGAGGATTATATACGCATATTCAAAACAGAAAGTTATATTACAACGCATGCATCAACAATCGTAATGAATGGGCTCTTGGTTCAAGATTTTCAAACAATGCAATTGTCAGCGCAAAGTCAGAACCTGTACCCGATCAAAATTTGTTGGCTTTGTTAAAAAAAAGAACGTCTTACTCAATACGATAATGCTTCAACAAATCTAAATGAACTATGGCCGAGAATTCGAACAGAATGTTCTAATATTCCGCACCAGACCATCGAGGCATTATTCGAAATTAGGCCAAGATGTATTAAAAGTGCTATATAAATGCAAGACGTCCTTGGACCAAATATTGAAAATCGAATTCTTTTAAAACGTTCAAAAATGAATACATTGACATTTTTCATAAAATTGCATATGGCAATAAAACTTATTTTTGCCAAATTTACATCATTTTCCAGCAATTGAACATCTATGAGACTTCTGCAAAACGTAGTGGAGTCCATGCTAAGATGTATTCAGACTATAATTGAATCAAAAGAAGGTCATATTAAATAGAAATAGTGAAGGTGTTTTAAAGTCAACCAATTGATCACATACATACCTATTTATGGCCTTTTTAGTAGTATTTAAAAGGTAGCGCTAGATGCAAATATTTTCTCTGGGGCAACAACAAATTACAATAACAAAAAATAGCAACAAAATATGTTTCGTTTTGAAAACCTGTCATCAAAAAGTTGACATACTGTGTAGACAAACAAATATTCATTTTTAATAATTATAGTGATTATTTAATTACTTAATATGTAATAAGTTAATTTAGATTTAAGCACTAAACCATAAAAATGTGTATTAGCGATACATAAACATGCAAAACTTATAACGAAAAAATCATCCGACTTTGACTGCAGTTTTGGAGAGCACGCTATACTCCTAGCAGCATGCTGTAAACATCATATTAAAGCCAAAAGTGTCCTCTATCATATCTTATTTCTTTTCATTCTTTTTTTAATCACAATAAATTAAGACAAAAAGACTGAATTAAGACAAAAATTTAATTGAATTTTAAAAACTTTGTCAAATCTAATAAAGTCTTGGTAAAACAAAGCTATTTTCCATTAAAAATTATTACTTTAAACTCTTGTCAACTTATATAGATATATACTGTATGTATGTATGCACTGCTGACAAAAAAATTCGATAAAAATTTGTTTTTGCAGCAGCTTAAGAAGCTAAAGTTATATTTCTTTTTTTTCACAACCAACTGCCAATAATGAAAATGAAAGATATACGAGAAATAACTTTCGCTGCTTATTTTCGAGTTAAAAGAAAAGTTTCACAAAAAACGAACGGAAAAATCTTCCAAAAGAAAAAAAAACTTAAATTTTAATGCCAAATACCTGTTACTACTGGTCCCTGGTTGTACCAGTTTTTTAATCCTTAAGAAATTTAATTTCAACGTAAGAAAGAGATTGAGAAAACAAAGAGAAGAACAGAAATAAAATGTTAAAAGAACGTACATCAGAAAAAAGTGAAGGGGAAGTAAGAAATCATAAGGCAAGAAGTAATGAGTACAAGTTTCTTAAACCCATTTTAGTTTCGTGTATCGTTTGTTGTTGCGAATAAAGTGTCTTTTGGGGGAACTAAACGTTGACTAGTAATATAACCACATAGGAAGGTGGTGTGATAAATCAAACGAGTTTTTATTTATTGAGGTAAAATTTGGGTTTTAAACAAACAATGATATTGGGAAATAAAATTAAGATACTAAAAGATAACTAAGTATTAGAAAAATAATATATAGATGTGTCATTTAGATGGGGGCTATGAAATAATATTACTCCTATTAACTTATATACATATGTATAATGTTAATATTTGAAAATAGCTAAAGATTTATCATACATACCATGTATGTAATGCTTTAAATACTCTCGTATATTATGCGTTAAAAGTCAAGTTCAAAAAAAATCACGCACGATACAAGTTTATATTATAATTTAATAGCAACAGCAAAAGCTATAACAACCACCACATTAACAAAAGACAAAACAATAGTATTACAAAAACAAAACCTAAAACGAGAAAACGACAACAAGTAATAGAGAGTTCATATTGAAATGATTTTAGCTTAGACAAAGACAGTCTACAAAAGGTAAAAAAGAGGATATGTAATGCAGGGGATCCTAAACGACTTGATTATATGAAGATTTTATCGAAATATGGACTATTTTAAGCAAAATGCATTGCGTATATACGTATATGTATGTACGTATTTTTTTGTACTGAATTCTAAATCGTAATGAACTTCCTTTTGTTGGCAACGTCAAAATATAATTTTTATTAATGAGTTAAGTGAAAATATGAAACGATTTCTGCAAAACTTTATATGTATGTTGGTGCCGCATCAATATATTTTTTATTTTATATCAGTCTAACCAACCCAAACTCTCATTAGCCAAAAGCCAAAAGTGACATTACATCTTTTAAAATCCTACAAATGGATTCTATAATCACTAGCATATCCTGCTAGTCCAATTTTCGGTCACTTTTTAAGAACTTCCGATACTATTATATTAATGGCATGAGTTATCTTAACCTTCAATTATACAAAAATTGTTGGATTGTTAGCATGACACGTGAACTTAACGTATTTCCAAAGAAAATAACCAAGAGGCATCGAATGACACGAACTTGTAAGTCAAGAAGGAACATTACCACTAGAGTTTTTTCTCGGGATCTTACGGAAAATTTTCCTGAATTTCCCGGAATCCTGGTCTATGAATATAATAAAAAATATATTTGTTTTTAGATATTGATCTTTTTGTATAAAAGCATAAATAAATTTATTTAGAAACGAAATAAACACTTAATACTAGGCTAAGTTCCAAAAAGTCATTTGCAAAGCAAATGAACAATGTCATTCGTCCCTAAATGCAACCATGCAAGCTCTTACAAAGTCATTAATTCATAAATCTATTGTAAAAGTTTTGACTGCGCAAATAAAAGCAAACTGTGTAGTATAAAATTTGTCGATGTTTTTTGTTTACAAATTAAAATAATAATAGATTTTCGAATGGAAACAGCAATTGTTTACAAAATTACGATAATTTGCCTCTAAGAAAAGGAAAAAGGATTGAAGTATTACATGAAGTATTCGATTCAACAACAGACCATCTGACAATTTCCTGGAAAAAAAACGGGAAGAGCGTGAAATTTCAAAAATAAAAATTTTCGGAAAATCCCGTCCCCTAATTACCACCAAAGTTATATTACAATGATCCAGTGGCTTCGTGAAATGAACAATTTTGAACAGTTTTGAAAGATATATGGACCGATGTGGCCGGTGATGGCATTGGCTGACAATTTTGCTTGTTATCTTATTTATTAAACCAAAAGTACGCCTCATCACTAAACATGTTTTTTTTTTCTTTTAGTACGTCTACCAACGATTTCATTTCTAAAACAAATTTTCAGTATTTGAAAGAGTTTCTGGAATTAAATATTGTTCATGTTGATTTACCAAAATTTATTGAAAAGAAACGTAAAAAGAAATTTAATTTCACAGATTACCATATCCGCAAAATAATAATAACTTCTATTAAAACTATCAAATTAAAAGACAACTGACTGTAGTTTTGAAATGTTTACAAACTCTCAGTAATAAGACATCACTGTAACTAACGGTAGATATTACGAGTACGTTTTATAATTCGAGCATTTAAGTAGAAAATAAATCCAAAAAAAAACCTAAAAACATTTTCAGGCTTTATGAAGAAGTATTTCACCAACAAATTCATATTCAGTAAAAAAAAACTAGTTGCGATGTTTGTGTGGTAAAAGGACGATATTTTTGTTAACCCTAACGTTAGATCAGCACAAGCGAAAAAAAGACTCTTTATGTATAGTCATGCGATAAATAATAGGAACACTTATACCTGTTTTTATATTCAAACATTTATCGAAAAGATTTTATAAATTGTCTGCTGGAATTTCGACGACGTAAACAAATTATGTACCGTATCTTAGTTGTAGCACATTTTTCTCTTAAGCTTTTTTAAAAAACCGCAATGTGACCATATTATTTTTTACGTGACCGTACGTACATATTATAGATTTATTTTAAAATAATTATGATTAGTTATTAAGACATAAATTAAAAATAATTATTATATGATTTCATAAAATTTACAAAATATATGTAGTTTGGGAATCACTTTCAAGAATACATATGTACATACTTACATTTGGTTAACTTTTGCAATTCGCAAATTTTTTAAAAGACCCTGAGTTTAGCAATACCATAGAAAGGGAACATGTTTTGCCAATAAGTGCGTAAAAATAATTTCCTTTCAACAGGTTTTAGTAAGAATCTTTAACGACTGTATGTAGAGAAGTAGAGCTATGCTGCAAAACTTTTATGAAAACTATGAATAAAATATTGACAGTAATAATATATGGTAATATTTTCCAAAGTAATAAATGTTAGAGATTTTATTCTTTTGAAGAGAAATAAACAAAACTTTTAATTACAAAAACTTTAATGCAAGATCTTTAATAAAAAAAACACACACACACAAAAAACAGCATAGAATATCAGAAATATTGCTAGAATGTTTATTAATGTTTGTTTTTTATATAGGGCGTTTTTTAAGAGCTTAAGAACATAAGAACATCTCATAGTTCCTTAGTGAAAAATATGGCCTCAAAAAACAATTTAAAATTTGGCTTATCTGATGCTAAAGCTTTGATTTACGCCATGTAAGCTATGGTGCTTATATTTCAGTTAAAACCAGTATCCCTATTTGTGTTAATCTTATATTAGCAGATCTTGCCTTTCTTCGGTTACCCTGAGGATTTCAGTCAAGCGCGCCGTTTGAGTGATGTTGTTTGGGGGCTTCTTCAACGTGTGCCTAATCCAAATCCATTTATATAGTAAAATTTCGTTTTTTATTGGTACTTGATCATTGTTGCCCATAACGTGGCGTTTCGAGTCCGGTGCGCTCAGGAATGAATGCACACCGTCAAACTTGATTTAGAATTCCAAACGACGCTCCACTATTGCTGGAAATTATGCTTCCCAAATAAAAATAGGTCGGATAATGCCTGTGTTTATGCCCATTAGCTTGGTTTTTGGTTTTTTTCATCCTAAGTCTTGATTTACATACATATTTTATACGCATATTCTAGGTTTTCAAGTGTACCTTGTAAGCCCCATGTAATACCGGTTTTGTTGATATTCACATGATCCATTATTGTGTCGAGTATTGGGTTAAACAGCAAAGGCGAGAGAACTCATTCCCGACAGACACCAGTCAGGATATTTATGTTGACGCCTAATTTGTTCCGACAACTAGCTCCATTCTATAGTTTTTTGACAATATTGACCATTTTCGCTGGCACTCCTTTACATTCCAGTGCACTCTGGATCGTGTTATGGTCCAATGAAGCACATATAAGTACAAAAGAGTCCTCCAATCCACAGATTGTTTAATGATAATGCGCAGGGTGGTCACTTCATCAATACATAAACTTCCGGCCATAAAACCCAGTTCAATCTTGCCCTAGATTAGGTGTTAGAGAATCTATAAGCCTTTTGGCGATTATGTGAGTCAATACTTTGTTACCTATGTTGAGCAAGGTTATTCCTTCACTGCGATAAGTTAACCCTCTTGAAAAGATGAGTAACGGTACCCTCTTTCAGTTCATGCGACAGTAGCTCCGTGGCAATGTTGTTAAATGACTAATGGCAGACCCAATTTCCGATATGTCTTGCCCCTTTGGCGCCTTCGACAATAATTCTGTATAATATTTCGCCCATATACTGATCTCTTCAAATGATAATAAATAAAAGACAGAAATATTGTTAGAAAGAATTTTTTTTTATTATAATCTGGCAGATAGTTTTATGGTATTGTTTTTAAGCTATGATTTCTAGCATATGTCCGTCGCGACTACGAGTTACATGGTCCATTCGGTCAGTCCCATTTTTGACTACTTTTTCCAATATATATAGCTGTAGGGCGTCAATGGTGACTTGAATATTGGCTTCCAGTGCTTCAAGAGTTGCTGGTTTGACGGCATAAACTACAGCTATGAAAAAATAGCCCAGATTGATTTTGCAATAAGTCGCCGTCTTGTTGGAATGAAATGTCTTTGATATTAAGCAGATTAATTTTTGTTGCCAAAATCAGCATGGCTCGATAGCGCTCGCAGCTCCTTACTCATTTCAAAAGAAATAAAGACCGATTATGCTGTCAGCGTATAAACCGCACCAAACAGCCACTTTTAATGGATATAAATGGCAATTTTTCTTGATGATGTAGCCATTTAACCAGAAATGATCTTAATCGAAGTGGACGAAGAGCTCTATGAATTTCGCGAACATATTTATGTTTTTCAAAGTAATTTTTCACAGTTTTGAATCGCTCTTCTGGCGTTAAAGGATTCATGATGGCTTGCCAGACCTTACTTAACAGAAATGTTAACATAGCTTGACTTTCTCAGCTGTGAAATTATAGTTATCGATATCGATAGTTCTCATGCAGCTAAAAAAACTTCATATACTGTAGCAGTACTGTATTTCTTTAAAACGAAATAAATTGTTAATGGATTCGACAATTTAGATGTTAAAAAAGAAATATTTAAGCATCTGGCTCATAACATGAAACGTGATTCAGTTTAGTTTTAAAGAAAAAAATAAAAACGAAAACAAATTGCCGCCAATGCATTTTTTAAAAATTGTAATTGTTTTTGGAACATCAAATTAAGTAAATGTCCGTACAAGGTGAGTGAGTAAAATAAAGAAATAAAAATTGTTGCCACTACAAAATTATACATGGAAATTAAATAAAATGGTTAAGTTGCATTTTAAATTAATTTTAACTCAAATCAAACAGAAAAAGTAAAGCAGAAAAATGCAGTTCAGCTTTATTAATAGCGATTCTCTAGAGTTTTTATGTAAACTTTTAAATTTTGTACATTTGAAATCAGAACAGTTTTCTGGCTGTTAAGATATAGAATTTTCTAAAGTATTTAAGAGAAATTAATTCAATGCTTATATTAGTACTCAAAAGGCCATGTAAAGAAAAACGTTCACTTTCTGGTAGTTAGGTACCATAGTCGAATAGTAGGCTTACCTAAAAAAGTTCGAAAATCAATTTATGGAAAAAAGCTTTGAAACAAATAATAGATACATACATATGTGCAGTGACGTGTAAAAATGTAACACGATTTCAAACTTTCTTCTTAAATACCCTGCATTTTCTAAGCTTAAACGAACTAAGTGTTTTTGTTGTATTGTATAATAGGTACACACATATTATTTTTTTGTTCAATACTCGCTTATCCAATTTCTCCCACTTTTTGGCTGATGTGGACAGCTAGCGAAGCTTTTTGTAGTGTTGCTGCTTCACATATAAAAAATTCCTTATTAAGTATGAATGGAAGGTACCACCCTAATTTACTCAATCTGGTCCATTACTTTGTCTAATGATTTGTATTGATTAGAACAATTTCAGAAATTGAGACTTTAACCGTTCCCAAGATGAAGAAAAATCAATATTTTTTTTGTATGGTAAGTACCACGCCCACTTGTTGTATTCCGCCCACTTTTCGACTGACGATTTGTATTGATTACGAAATCATTCTGACCAAATTCAGATAATTTAGTTTTAAACGTTCTCGAGACAGACAAAAAACAATATTTACTTTGTATGGGAAGTGCCATACCTACTTATCCGATTCAGTCCACTTTTTGACTGATGATTTGAAGCTTTTTGGACTAAATTTAGACACTTTTACTTTACCATATTGGAGATATACACCAATAAGTGTTTACTTTGCATGGGCGAGGTACCGCCCAGACATACGGAGATATACTGATACAAAAATTACAATAAAATCCGTTCAGCCGCTTTGTAGTCTATAAGGAAAAAACAAACATACATACATACATTTAACGACACACTAATTTTTATATGTAAGACTATTAATTGTTTATATTTAGACTAAAGTAGAAAGTTTTTGAATAAAGTAGAATCATTTTATTTATATTCATTCCCATAATATTGTAACCATTCCAATGATCATATCAGTTTGATTAGGAATATACTTACAATTTGCAATCATAAAACTAACTCACTTTTTGGTATAGAAACCACTAGAGTTCAATTATTCAAAATAATTTTTAAACTTTCTAGACTGAAGACCACAATAACAGCGAACTAGTAATAAAATGGTTGAGTACAAAATTTGACCCATTGTAAATGTCAAAATTGGAATGATTCTGAAAATTCTATGTCACAATAATTCTAAATATTTTACAGTAAGTAATTCTAGGAAACACATCCATTAATTTTCAGACTTTTTTCCAGTGATGGAGCAACAAGAAGGTTGGTTGAGAAACTCCACAAAAATTTAATGCGTTTTGTTATAGAATAAATTATATCTTGTATAAAATATATATAAATTTGTTACTTTCCTTATAAAGAACTATAGTGGAGAAATGCTAAGGTAAATTTAATACAATTTTTAATAATTTTCTTTAAAAAATTTTTAATTTTCGAATGTGTAGTTTTGCGCATAATCCACAGAAAATTTTATTTTATTAAAGTTTTCTTTTAACCACAGTACGATAATAATCTCATTACCAGGGAAACCAGAAATGTGCTCTTAAAAAGTGTTTTATGCGCATAAAATATGCAGTAAAAATTCGTAAATTTAAAAAAATATGCTCTAAAAAAAATTCTCTTGTGTAAATAGAAAGAGAGTTTTATTCAACTATTCAATATCTTTGAAATATGTTTAAAGTAGGATATACTCGCAAAAAACTACAACAGAATAAAAAACAAAATTGAACTTGAATTTTTAAGGAAATCTGAATACATATGTAGCTTAAAATATATGGTAAAATAAAGCCGAATTTGTTAGTTGCCATTTTTTGTTGTAGTAACAACAAGAAAATATGAAATAAAATTTTCAAATGTAAATCGTTCTCTATAAGATCTGAGCATATTTCTCACCTAATGTTAGGCAATTGCCAGTTGGTTTGCAGTATTTTTTAACTATCTTTTCAATCTAAATAGATATGTCTTATAAAGGTTAAGAAATGCTATTGTGAGTAAAATATGCAAAAATATGCATTAAGAAATCGATGTCAAAATTCATAAAAACTCATGAAACGTATAAATTGTCCTACTTCCGGCTTGATTAGTAGCAAAAGAAAAAACATGCAATTGCATATTGCTGGTTTCCCTGTTTATTAAAATTCGGATAACGCACTGCAAATATTTTTATATACAAAACTATACTACAAGTTTTCTTGTTTCTTAAAATCTTTATCATTTAAAAAATGCTATTGAGATATAATAGAAATCTTCCTTCAGATAACATTTCGCTGAGCTTAACTTTCTAAGAAATTGATATCGTTTACGACTAAGAAGCTGAGTTTTGGTAGCTACTGTCAATCAAAAATCAATGTTCCAAAAATGTTCTTTAGTTATGCAAAAACTTATAGAAACCAAATGTAATAGAGTAGTTACCGCTTAATTGAGTTCTGTTTAATTGATCTAAAAAAGAGCAATAAAGTTTTTCCCTATAAAATATACAATAAAATTGTCATTTAATTTAGTTTCGTCTAATTGCATTTCGCCTTTAATTGAGTCATAAAAAAAACACCCTTTTTGAAAATCGCATAATAAAATTACTCAGTTAATTGCCAGGTGAGTTGATGTGAATATCGTTTAGTCATACGGTAATCCTTTATTCCATATGTCTTTATTTATTAAAAAAATTTTTGATTTTAGTGGAAAAAAGTATACAGGCTTAAATGTATTTATGTATTTCATTCTGGTCTAAGTATTACATTGTCTTACAGGCTAAAGTAAAGATACAAGTATTGGAAATTCATAGTTATTGATTTAAATATAAAATAACTTTTCTCTTTGCAACATCAATAGAATCACAGAAATCAATAAAAGGATAAAAATTATTAAATTTCAAGCATATCTGACGAAAGGAGTCGCTATTTGCATGAACTGATCGATAATACTTCAAGATTAACAATTAAAAGTTGTGATTGTGTTGGTCTAGTAGTAGCATTAAAAATAATACGGCTTAGTAGAAACTCCGAATCGATATCACCTCGACTCAACAGAAAGGAAATAATTCGTCAGCTATTCAAAGTAGGTGATTTAGTGAGCACGAGCCTGCTTTCTTATTAAGGAAGTACATACGAGCTCCAATAAATAAGAGAAATTGTTTTCACACTGACTCAATACTATTACTGTACGTATTGAAGTAAGGATTCCATATAACAGATCCGTATTCTAGGATAGGGCGAACCAAAGATATAAATAAATGTTTCGTGACATCATTGAAATATGATCACAAAATATTAATTTATAATCCAACAACATCCCCAGATCCATAATATTAATTACTTTATCCAGAACAGACAGTCTCATTAAAATAATAGATGGTATCAAGTTTAGAAGAACGGAAAAAAGACATATGTTTGCATTTTTTAATATTTAAATCCAATTAATATCAGTTTGTAAAGGTGATTGACCATTAAAGTTATTAAACGAATTAAAAATTTTACCATTGTCGGCATACATCAGGATCAGATGACGGATGGAAGATCGTATATAAATAGTGTAAATAATACCGAACCAAGATTGAGGCACTCCGTTGATAAAAAGTATGGCAAACAGAAACCGTGGCTGAAATATAACGATTCTAAAGCTACAATAAATATAATTAAATAAAAAATGACTCCATTAAGGAAATGTCAAAAAAACCAAAGATCAGCAAGCTATATTCGTGATTAAAGTGGAGCGCATTCTGTTAATGCCATTTAATTAAATGCGGGTATCTGGTGCTGTTATTTCACGTAATATGATGTTCGAAAAATCAAAAAAGTTTGCTGTTGTGCTTAATCCTGGCTGGATTCATTGTTGGCAGAATAGGGAAGGTATAACACTAAGAAATATTCAAGGAAAAGACGAATTAGGTTAATAGAGGTGAATGTTCAATTAAACGTAGTTATTTCAATTGCTTTAGTACCCAGTTAATTCCGCCAAAAATTTGGGAATTTAAGCCAGCTATTTTTACTATTTTACTACATACAGTACATTTTCAATTAAATTTAGAAAATAATTTATTATGTAGCTAATTTTATCATTGAAAATTTGTGTGCGATTCGTGAATGTTTTAAACATTGATTAAGAAATATCGTATAACGTGCCTAGGCCTGATCAAAATAATTTTTAGTTCTAAGGCATATTATTCGCATTTATTTCAATATTGTCATCATATGTATTTGTTTTATTTAATTTTAGCTAAAAAAGTTTTTGAAATTCTTTTGTAAGCAAAAATTGCTCTTCCATTATAAAACAAAGAATAATAAAAATTTGCTTAAAATTACAATGGGAATATTGTGAAACTGCAAACGATTACATTTTGTGTCATTGGCTTTAATGGGGTTGTATTACAGTTCATATTATTTATACTTTTAATGTAATTTTACCTTACTTTGCTGACCTAGGCAGAATGTAAAAGTATGTATTGGTTTGTGGTAAATAAATTTATACAATTAAAGTGCATTGTTAAATAGAGTTTAAATAATTACAAATATGATTTGTAAATTTATTTTGCCTGACATAATTTTTTATAAGTATTAAATCAAAATACAATTAAAGGCGTGGTAGTCTTAAAATAAAATATTGCAGGCGGTGCCGCGCCCATACAAAATAAATCTTTATTTGTCTATGTCTTCAAAATGATAAAAGTAAGTGTCTTTAAATTTGGTCAAATAGCTCCATAGTCAATACAAATCATCAGTCAAAAAGTGGGACATCATGGCACATCCCATAATGGAATGGGCGAATTGCATTATGTACTTTCGTCAAAATGGTGAATGGAGTGAGTGGCTTGTGTTTTCGATAAATTTGGTAGAATTTGGCGAATTCGAGTGTGGTGGTGATGGTGGTAATGTTGGAATTTGCTAGATAATTGGAATTTTAGTGTGGTGATAATGGTTGCCATTTGGTAGGTATTGATTTGGGGATTTGAGTGTGTTAATGATGGAATTTGGCAGAAAATGGTAATATGAGTATGTAAATGTAGGAATTTCATAGGAAATTGATATTTTATTGTGAAAATTTAGTGAATTTAATAGAATATTGTATTTTATTTTAGAAAATTGATATTTTATTGTGGAATTTGGTAAATTTCGTCGAAAATTGATATTTACGAACTAAAATGATGTTTATTTTTTCGACTTTTTGAATGGAATAGTAATATGTTTTACATACATTTTCAACTTTTTTCGTTCGTCTATCTAAGTAAATTGTTGTTTTTTGCTATTTCTTTTTTTACATTGTTTTCGACTAAAATATCACATTGTTAGGGGTTTTCAGCTAATTTTGTCACAGTACCTGGTCACATATATACGGGTCAAGAATATATATTTTTTAATATCTTCCGGTGCTGTTGTTGTTGTAAGTAGTAACTTTTGTATGCCTTGAGAACTGTAATAGTAGAAATTTATAAATTAGGTTCAAACAACGTCGCGAACAATACACATCAGTAGTCAGTAACAGAGTGATATTGGATAAGTGGGCGTGGCACCTTCCTTCAACTAAAAAGCGGGTATAGCACAATGCAGATAATGAATATTTGTTTGAAGACTGTATAAAGTTAAAAAGCAGAACGTGAAGTATTTTTCTGGAAGGAACTATATAATTGGGGAAAAGGATAAAAAATGTGATTAAGATATCAGTTAAGATAATTACGATGTGTGTAACGAAGCACGTCGGGTTTTAACTGGTTATTAATAAAAACAATTTCTGAAAGATAGTTGAGTGTTGCTACTGTATGAGTGATAAATAAATAAAAAATTCACTCAAAAATGCATTCTCTTACAACTGTGCTTAAGATACAAACTTAGTAATAATAAAATTAAAAAAATACGAATAATTCCACAACAATGTGAATATGATAAAATGAGAATAAAAATGCAAAAGTAAAAACCTAGAAAATATTTATTTTACAGCTTTAAGAGAACTCAAGAAATCGGAGCCATTGGGCTTAACGTTATATGCCAAATACAAGTATATCAGCTGCAATAGACACAAACTTAATAACATCTATGGGCTCAGTATCAAAGTCATCGGTAGTGTAATTGTTTTATAATATACCCGCTAAATCCCGGAGTACTTCGGTACTATTGTCTTAATTAAATAAAAACTTTAATGTCGAAAATATATTCATATATTTAATGTAAGAAAAAAATATAAACAAACTGTCAAATTTTTGACTGATAGGTGTACTAACAACGAATCACTTGGTCCAAATTTTAAAACTTCAACTGTTACCGCTCTGAAGAAGTGATATCAATTCCGCCTACTTTTTTACTGATGATTTGATTGACTTTAAAGTTATTTGGAAAAATTTAAAAACTCCCGTTATTACTGTTCTCAAGATATGTAAAAATCATTATTGACTATCTGTGAAAGGTGCCACGTCCACTTATTCAATCAAGCCTATGTTTTCACTGGCAATGTGAATTGGCATTGAAGTTGTTTGGACCAAATTTAGAAACAATATATACAAAAGTTGTCCAATTACGTCTACATTTTTGTTGAAGTTTAGACACTTCCAATAACCAATAGCTTCTTCCAGAACTTTCAGTATATGACTATATACATACTGTTACAATTTTGAGGAAAATCGGTTTGGTCGTTTTGCTGTTCATAGACTTCAAACATACAAACATACATATGTATATTGATTCTATAACCTCTACTCTAGTGTTGTTGTCGATGTTTAACTTGAAATATTCAGCCCGTGTTCTCATTGGTATCTTTTATATTTACTTTTAAGAAGTTTTCACATGGAGCAGTTCGTATGTTTGTGCAGGCCTTAGCATTCCCTCACTCATTTACTCAGTTACTCACGTCAGTGTCGATATGAATATTAACGATTTGTTTATGTGACTTTTTTATTATTGTTATTGTTGTGGGTTACTTGTTACTTTTTAGTTGTTGTTCTTGTTGTATTCCTACTTAAAAATGAATTTTTCTGAAACTGGTTTTCTAAAAAAAAAACAAAATTATAAAAAGAAAGACACGCATGCAGTTGGCTTAAGAAATCGAAAAGAAAAAAGTGGAGACATAATTCTCCATCCAGTCGTTACTGAAAAGCTATGATAGACGATCAAATTGCTTGACAAACATTTATGTTTGTGTGTGTTAAATTATAAACAATTATCACACACAACCTATGTATGCGTGTAACCATATTTTTATCTTTTAACGCGCTCAAACATCATTCATACAAATGTATGTACCGAACATTACGGTACTTTTGGCCAAAAAATGTCTCAATAACTCTTGCATTTTTGAACATATTATAGCACATTTGCATTACAACGAAATACAGTAGATTACACTTGAAATCTTGATTAAAATCTAGAGTTTTTTTTTACATTTAGCAAGATTTCAGGTTAATGTGCCTGAAAAAAAAGCATAAAATTTTATTTCCGAATTGTCTTCGACAACAAACTGTTATACATAATAATAATAATCCATATACATAAGTATTTATGAAGCGTTTTTTTTTATAGAGGTATAGAACTTTAAGTTGGCATTACTTTTCAAGATGGCGACCGATTTAACAGCTGTCAAGTGATTTATACTCAGTTTGGTTTGGCAATTCATCAATTCACTCACGATCATCAAATAAAGCGTAGATTCGTCGAATGGGCCCAAAACGAGATTACCATTGTTCCCGATTTTCATAAGCGAATTTTGATTAGCGATGAAGCGCACTTCCGGTTGAATGGCTACGTCAACAAACAAAACTACCGCATTTGGAGTGAAGGTAACCCTCAAATGTATGTAGAAACACCGTTACATCCAGAAAAACTGACTGTTTGGTGCGCTTTATGGGCTGGTGGAATCATTGGTCCGTACTTTTTCAAAAACGATGGTGGCCAGAACGTTACAGTCAATGGTGATCGGTATAGAGCCATTATTACTAACTTTTTCATTTTTGAATTGAATAACCATGATGTCCAGGAGATGTGGTTTCAACAAGACGGCGCAACATGTCAGACAGCTCGTGATACAATAGATTTATTGAAAGACACGTTTTGGATCTGTGAATTGGCCTCCAAGATCTTGTGATATAACACCGCTAGACTACTTTCTGTGGGGATATGTAAAGTCATTGGTCTATGCGGTAAAGCCACAAATGCTTGACCATTTGGAAGACAACATTCGCCGTGTTATTGCCGATATACGGCCACAAATGTTGAAAAAAGTCATCGATAATTGGACGTCCAGATTGAACTACATCCGCGCCAGCCGTGGAGGTCATATGCCAGAAATCATATTTAAAATGTAATGCCACAAGATTATCTTTCGGATAAATAAAACTCATGTCAATCGAATAATCCATCGTTGTATTATTTCAATAAAGTTATATACCTCTATAAAAAACACCCTATATATACTTAATAAGTAATTTATATATACTTAGTATATATTTTAATAATTTTGTTTTTATTTTATTTCAAATGTTAATTTTCTTGCACCGTATTGTATTTTGTAGTATAATTTATAAGAAAAACAGAGAAACAAACACTCGATAATCGCACAATGTCGGGAATACCTCACACCCTTTCCGTCAGATTGAAATATATGAGGAGATCACTTAGTCTAATGCAAGATATGGCGGATATTTTGTGTAGGAATCACTCGTCGAAGGCCAAATTGCGATGGTTATTAAGGGCCGCCTATTCACTTAGAAAGTTAAAATGGTCGTTGAAAAACCGTGACCTCATCATGTGGACATAGTTTTCAGTCGGCCATTGTCAGTCAATCACAGTCACCAGTCTGGATACATCCCTTCCACTGTGACCAATGACCGATTCATGATCCTGCATGACCATTCCGTCTTTCACCTGCAGTCCAAAATCCAAATAGAAATCAAATCTCAGAATAGAGGCTGTTTGTTCACACGTCCTCGCATACCTCCACGAGATATTAGTGAGCATACTTCCCTAATGGCTAATATCTCAGGTGAAAAACACTTGAACCATCAGGAAGACTGTAGTGGCGTTTCAGGTTAGTCTCCACCGAGAATATTCTGGATCTATCACCACATCTCCTTTTCAAACATTCAGTGTAGTCGCTGATGTCGAAGCCACTGACTGGATCGCTCCTTTTGTAAAAATCTACTAGAAATCTCGTTGATACTCGATTTCGTTATAGTGTAAATGTACTACTACAACTATTGTCTATTACACTCTTCAACAAAACAAACAAAATTGTCTGCTTCCTGGGATTTTTTGTTTGTTTCTGTATCAAATTGACGCCTATTTCTCAAATATGGCAGCAGTTTTTCTCTAACAACAATTGTTTTTGAGTTATAGCTAACTACCCTCATTTACTATGTTTACATAGATTTTATTATAAGTTAAAGGAAACAAAACTTATGTTGAGCAGTGTTATCTATTGTATATTAAGTTTTAACTATATGCAGCTCAAAGAGTAACCAAACGCTTTTTTTTTGTCTATTAACACCTACTTGCTACAGTTATGACCTTAAAACGTAGTGTTTAATTTTAATTTTTTCAATATGTGTTTGGCCTTTTAAAACTTCTTTCTTATTTTCATTTCACTTTTGCAATAGATTTTGTAAAGCTCTAATATGGTTCTTTCTTCCATCTTTCTGTTTGTGCCTTTAGTAGTCGGAAAATTTTCCATGAAAGCTGGTTGGTAATCTTTAATGGAAATATTTATTTTTTATTTCGTTTGTGTGTGTGTTTTTGACCAGAGGTCCACGGTTACAAGTGAGCGAGTGTATTTATAATGCCTTAGTGGCTCCTTAATTGCTAAAAATTTTTTTTCATTTTTTTTCAATTTTTTTTCTGTGTGGGTTGTTGACATTGTTAAACTTTAAATGCAGTTTGTGTTTATTTTTTCATGTGACTCAACAAACTGCGCGTAAAAATGCCCATAATCCAAACATATCCGCAGTGAAAATATAAAATTTGTTTTTTATTATTCTTACTCTGTTTTATATACGAGGTGAACCAGAACAGTACGTATATAGATGTGATTTTATGCGGTTTGACGGCATTAAATACTTATTAAGAACAAAAAAGCGTTTACAAAGACTTTCGTTCGTCAAAATGATAATAAATACAATACAGAAACATTGTTAAAATGAATTTTGTTTATTATAAACTAGTAAAACAACGAGGATGCTCGTTGGGCTGAGCTCAACGATTTTTTTGGGAATTTTAATTGGAAACTTTGTTTCCTTGACTCAAACGTCGATACCATGGCAGAAATGGTAGTGAATATAATAAGGCTAGGGATGGATATTTTCATCCCATCCAAAAAGCTTTCGATTAAACCTAGAAACCAAACTTGGTTTAATCTGACGTGTAAATTGGCAGTCAGATACAGAGATGAAGCGTTCAGGAATTGGCGCAAGAACAAATGTGCCCATACTGATTTGCTTCGCAAACAGGCGAGAACTTCATGTGCCGCAGTACTTAGACGCGTAAAGGCTTTATACGAGCAGTGCCTTCGTGCTAAAGTTCTTACTTTTCCGCGGGGAAGTAAAAACCTTTGGTCATTCGTTAAAAGGCTGACGAACAACGCTAGTTCAGTTCCTGCTCTTATAAAGAATGACCACACATTCGCGAACCCGGTTGAAAAGACAAACCTTTTGGCCGAAATGTTTGCAAGTAATTCTCACTTGCCGGAGAGCGTTCAGCCACTGCCCGAACTTGAAAGAGTATCAGTAACTATGTCTAGAATATTCTTTCGATTTCGTGCTGTAAAAATGGTCCTTGCAAATCTCAACGTTAACAAGTCTTCTGGGCCAGATGGCATACCAGCACGGGTCTGAAGCAGTGCTCTTCGACGCTTGCGCGTCCATTAGCTCACCTTTTCAGTGCGTCATATCGCGCCGGTATTTTTCCATCTAGCTGGAAGGATGCTAATGTAACGCCAATTCCCAAAAAGGGCGAGGATAGTAACCCTGAGAACTACCGTCTAATAGCAATTTGTTCCGCACTCTCCAAGGTTATGGAGAGTATGATTAATCCCCACCTTGTGGGATATCTGGAGTCCAACGATTTACTTAGCGATCGTCAGTACGGTTTCCGAAAGGGCCGTTCTACTAATGACCTGCTGGCGTTGCTCTCGGAGAAGTGGAACAAGTCCATTCTTGGTTTTGGCGAGAGTAAGGTTGTAGCTCTGGATATCTCAAAGGCGTTTGATAGACTTTGGCACGAGGCTCTCATTTCGAAACTTAATGCTTTCTCAGAGATCGCTCTATAAGAGTGGTTATAGTTGGGGTCTCCTCCGACGAGTTCAGGGTAAACTCAGAGGTACCGCAAGGCTCTCTTCTTTCTCCTACTCTTTTTCTAATATTTCTTAACAACTTTCTTCTTCTCACTTCTAATCCTATCTACTCTTTTGCGGATGACAGCAACACTTGTCACTCATATTCTTTTGATCGTAAACTGAGCTTTTTGGAGGTCGTGGTAAGAAGAATGAATATGAACGTCACACTCACAAGTGGCCTGGTGAAGGTCTCCGAGTGTGGTCGTACGAACAGGGTCGATTTTAATGCACATAAGACTCAATGTTGTTTTTTAACACACAGATGTGGTGGTGTGCTGTCATTTGTGTCAATGGGTAATGTGGATATTGAGGACTAGATGCTCCTGATGTTCTGGGCATGAGAATTCACTGTGACGTTCGTTGGAATGATCACATATTTCAAGTGTCGAAAGAAGCATTCAAGTGCCTTGGTTTTTTGAGACGGTGCAAGAAATACTTCACTCCATCTGATCTCCTTAATATTTACAAGACCAGTAACCTATTTTCCTAGTACCAGCTCAATGCACTGCATCAGTAAGGGCCATCCCCTAGGTGCTGGTCTTATATGAAAACAAAAAAATTCAAGGCATTTATTTTTTAAATAAATGCGGCTACGAGTTACATGGTTCATTTGATCAGTCCATTTTTTGACTACTTTTACCAGTAAATCTGTCCGTATGGCGTCAATGGTGGTTTCCAATGCTTCAAGTTTCCAATGCAGCAAGAGTTGCTGGTTTGTCGGCATTACCCAATGCGAAGTTGTGCGGTCTTGTTGAAATCTAATGTTGTTGATGTTTAGCTCATAAACTTTTGGAAACAAACATAACGGCAGCTCCTTGCTCACTTCGAAAAACAGTAAGGACCGATTATATCGCCAGCGGCTAGTCGAAGAGTGCTTTGGCTATCTTCAACAATTTGGTATGGTTAACAAGGTCGTGATTGGTCCCGGATCATTCCGGAGTCACTGGTAACGAAGTTGCTGACGCACTCGTTAGGGCAGGATCCGCAGCAGACTCTGTCAACCCAGAGTCATTTTGTGGGATTAATTTGGCCCACATGTTGAGGGCACCCAATGGCTGCGACAGGCCAAATGGGTAGTAGGGCCATTTTTCAATGAAAAATAGCTGTATAGATTACGTAGTGCTGATATTAGTAGGAGAGTGGGTTTTCTATAGGGACACTACTGCCTGAGACATCATCTCAACAGGTTACGGCCTGGTCTAGAGGTAGATGAAACCAAGGGGCACATTTTGTACGAATTTGTTGAGCTAGCTAAATCAATTGGACCCAAAGGAGTCCTATTATAGATTTACTCGATTTCATTCGGAGGACGTAGAAATTGATGTTCAAACATGGTCGGCCCATGTTGATATGGTGAGCAGCTAAGTGATATACTGTTAGTGGGCCCTAGTGCTTAACTAGTTAGCATTTGCGGGCAAGATCGTACTGTAGGGTGTGCGGGGGTAATCATATGGGCCATCTTTCGTGACTACAGCAGAACACAAAAGATCTTTTAGGTCGCGGTGTCTGTCGGGAAACCTACTGTCTGAATATTAAATATTGCTTATTGACGTAGCAATTTAAGCGAAAATTATTTACCATAAAATGAAGTGCTCTATGAACTTTGCGAACAGATTTATTTTTACAAAGTAAATTTTCACAATTTTTAAGCTTTGTTCTGGTGTTAAACGATTCATGATGTAGCATGTCATCAACTTTACTGAACAGAAATGACAATACCATAGTTATAGATATCTATAGTTCTCATGCAGCTAAAAAAAAACCTATACTAGAGTTTATTTTTTTATGTTCTAGAATAGACTGAACTATTTTATAGTTCATAATATTATGGGAATATTTTTTATTAATTTAAATTAAAAAGTTTGCAAGTGCACTTTATTCTTGATTTACCATAATGTACTCTGTGGGAATGTATGGTTAAATATTCTTCTTTCAACTTCAAGATTACTTTTAAGCACATTGCGTGTTCTATGTTGATTAAAAGTTTTCAGCATAAAAATAAAGAATATGAAGTTTTTTTTTGTGATATATCAAAAAGGCTATGGTTTTTTTTTCTAATTTAACTTATTTTTTTAATATTTCGCTACTTGCCAGAAAAATACAAATTGTTTACACTGTTTGCCTGATAAATTTGGCCCTCACACTTTATCTACAAAGATTTACAGTTTAGCGCGGATTTTGCAGGCCGACGTAATCGTATGTGTTTATTTTTAAAATAGAGAGATCTCACTGTCGATGTTAGAAGTCTTTAGTGTAGAGCCAATTTAAGCTATTTATTGCGGCCATAGCTCGACAACATTGATTTAGTTAGGCAGTGGTTTTGACATAGCGAAGCTATGTGGCATACACATCTTGAAGAATAATTTTTCACGCAGGTCTAGTCTTATTTTCCTTGTTAAAGTTAAGAGTCTATCTTTTAGAACATAGCGAAATTAAGTAGCACATATTTTGTAGATGTTCTATGAAATTTAACAAAATCAATTAACTAATTAACAAGCCCATTTAAAGTTGTTCGTTAAACGGTTCTGAATTACACATGTAAGCCGTCCTATTTTAAGTAAATATAGACAACAGCTTTTTTATAATGCACTCTTTCAACACAAAAACTCATAATATACATAGTACCTCGTTAAAACAGAGGAAAAAGCTATTTTTTTTGTGTAAATAAAAAAAAAAAAAGAAATATGTTGACTAATCAAAAGAAGTTTCAAGGTAGGCCATTATAAAAAATATGCCAAAAGCAAAATTGTTTTTGAAATATTTTTATTGCAATACCAATGATTGTTGAATTGAAGTGTCTAGACAGAAATAAATCAACTGAACCTCAAATATTCTACAAAAAAATAAAATAAAATAAAATAAATAAATAAATAAAAAAAAAAATAAAAATTCTTCCATGTCAACTTATTACATTGTCATTTGGATTCAAGACACCATTACACAAATTAATGGCAATAATCCATAGCCTGGAGATTGAGTTCCAAACAAAAAGCAACTGCAAACAAACTTCAAACAATCAGACCTAAAATGCCATTTTCCAATAAGTTTTTCAATCTTTTTTTTCACAAAATGGCCTTTGGGTTCCAATAACCAACCACACATTCTCGGCTATTTAAGAAAAGCAACATTGTCACGGCAATTGATTGTTAATTTAACACGATTCATTATTTATTGTCTTCTTGGTAGTGCAGTTGACAATGACGCAATACTGAGTGTTTAATTTGAAAACTTTGTTGTAGTTGTTGTTGTTGTTGTTAGTTTTTTCCTTTTAAAACCACAATCTCAATTACAAATGTATTAAAAACTTAAAATATTTCTCACTTTTTCATTTTGCCAATAAGCCTTATTATTTCCGTTAATTTTTTTTCAAGCTGTCATAAATTGGCTGTTGCTGTTTTCTTCCTAAACAAAATTATCGTCATTTTTTCTGGGCCCCAATTGAAATTGTTATGTGGTATATGTATGTATGTACATATTTCTTAAATTTTTATGGCTTTTTTGCTTGTTCCAGCGTTAATTGAAAAGTTTGTTTAACACAGAGTTTCTTTGTTACTACTGCGAATGAGAAAATGCATGACTTTTTTTGCATAATTTTATGCTTAAGAAAATAGGTGGAACTAAAAATCAACTGTTTTTTTATAAAATTATATAGGTTTTGCAACAAAGTAAAGAATAATGATGTATGAAATATAATTTTAAAAAGTGGCTCTATAATCAGTCAAGCTGTACAATAAGTTACACCCTGCTTAGTGTACTTTGTTGCACTGAAGAATTTTTCTTATAAACTTCTCGTAACTATGTATTAACCACTATAGTGTTATCGCTACAAACTGTTTATGTAAAAGAAATATGATTTGATTAAGACACAAGATAATTATTGTAACTCTTTGATGTAAATATAATAAGTTAAAATACTCTGGCCAACACATCGCTTCCTAAAATCTGTAATTGCGCTATATATTTATTAACTTAATATATATTTATTAACTAGAAAATATTTATTTTACAGCTTTAAGAGAACTCAAGAAATCGGAGCCATTGGGCTTAACGTTATATGCCAAATACAAGTATATCAGCTGCAATAGACACAAACTTAATAACATCTATGGGCTCAGTATCAAAGTCATCGGTAGTGTAATTGTTTTATAATATACCCGCTAAATCCCGGAGTACTTCGGTACTATTGTCTTAATTAAATAAAAACTTTAATGTCGAAAATATATTCATATATTTAATGTAAGAAAAAAATATAAACAAACTGTCAAATTTTTGACTGATAGGTGTACTAACAACGAATCACTTGGTCCAAATTTTAAAACTTCAACTGTTACCGCTCTGAAGAAGTGATATCAATTCCGCCTACTTTTTTACTGATGATTTGATTGACTTTAAAGTTATTTGGAAAAATTTAAAAACTCCCGTTATTACTGTTCTCAAGATATGTAAAAATCATTATTGACTATCTGTGAAAGGTGCCACGTCCACTTATTCAATCAAGCCTATGTTTTCACTGGCAATGTGAATTGGCATTGAAGTTGTTTGGACCAAATTTAGAAACAATATATACAAAAGTTGTCCAATTACGTCTACATTTTTGTTGAAGTTTAGACACTTCCAATAACCAATAGCTTCTTCCAGAACTTTCAGTATATGACTATATACATACTGTTACAATTTTGAGGAAAATCGGTTTGGTCGTTTTGCTGTTCATAGACTTCAAACATACAAACATACATATGTATATTGATTCTATAACCTCTACTCTAGTGTTGTTGTCGATGTTTAACTTGAAATATTCAGCCCGTGTTCTCATTGGTATCTTTTATATTTACTTTTAAGAAGTTTTCACATGGAGCAGTTCGTATGTTTGTGCAGGCCTTAGCATTCCCTCACTCATTTACTCAGTTACTCACGTCAGTGTCGATATGAATATTAACGATTTGTTTATGTGACTTTTTTATTATTGTTATTGTTGTGGGTTACTTGTTACTTTTTAGTTGTTGTTCTTGTTGTATTCCTACTTAAAAATGAATTTTTCTGAAACTGGTTTTCTAAAAAAAAAACAAAATTATAAAAAGAAAGACACGCATGCAGTTGGCTTAAGAAATCGAAAAGAAAAAAGTGGAGACATAATTCTCCATCCAGTCGTTACTGAAAAGCTATGATAGACGATCAAATTGCTTGACAAACATTTATGTTTGTGTGTGTTAAATTATAAACAATTATCACACACAACCTATGTATGCGTGTAACCATATTTTTATCTTTTAACGCGCTCAAACATCATTCATACAAATGTATGTACCGAACATTACGGTACTTTTGGCCAAAAAATGTCTCAATAACTCTTGCATTTTTGAACATATTATAGCACATTTGCATTACAACGAAATACAGTAGATTACACTTGAAATCTTGATTAAAATCTAGAGTTTTTTTTTACATTTAGCAAGATTTCAGGTTAATGTGCCTGAAAAAAAAGCATAAAATTTTATTTCCGAATTGTCTTCGACAACAAACTGTTATACATAATAATAATAATCCATATACATAAGTATTTATGAAGCGTTTTTTTTTATAGAGGTATAGAACTTTAAGTTGGCATTACTTTTCAAGATGGCGACCGATTTAACAGCTGTCAAGTGATTTATACTCAGTTTGGTTTGGCAATTCATCAATTCACTCACGATCATCAAATAAAGCGTAGATTCGTCGAATGGGCCCAAAACGAGATTACCATTGTTCCCGATTTTCATAAGCGAATTTTGATTAGCGATGAAGCGCACTTCCGGTTGAATGGCTACGTCAACAAACAAAACTACCGCATTTGGAGTGAAGGTAACCCTCAAATGTATGTAGAAACACCGTTACATCCAGAAAAACTGACTGTTTGGTGCGCTTTATGGGCTGGTGGAATCATTGGTCCGTACTTTTTCAAAAACGATGGTGGCCAGAACGTTACAGTCAATGGTGATCGGTATAGAGCCATTATTACTAACTTTTTCATTTTTGAATTGAATAACCATGATGTCCAGGAGATGTGGTTTCAACAAGACGGCGCAACATGTCAGACAGCTCGTGATACAATAGATTTATTGAAAGACACGTTTTGGATCTGTGAATTGGCCTCCAAGATCTTGTGATATAACACCGCTAGACTACTTTCTGTGGGGATATGTAAAGTCATTGGTCTATGCGGTAAAGCCACAAATGCTTGACCATTTGGAAGACAACATTCGCCGTGTTATTGCCGATATACGGCCACAAATGTTGAAAAAAGTCATCGATAATTGGACGTCCAGATTGAACTACATCCGCGCCAGCCGTGGAGGTCATATGCCAGAAATCATATTTAAAATGTAATGCCACAAGATTATCTTTCGGATAAATAAAACTCATGTCAATCGAATAATCCATCGTTGTATTATTTCAATAAAGTTATATACCTCTATAAAAAACACCCTATATATACTTAATAAGTAATTTATATATACTTAGTATATATTTTAATAATTTTGTTTTTATTTTATTTCAAATGTTAATTTTCTTGCACCGTATTGTATTTTGTAGTATAATTTATAAGAAAAACAGAGAAACAAACACTCGATAATCGCACAATGTCGGGAATACCTCACACCCTTTCCGTCAGATTGAAATATATGAGGAGATCACTTAGTCTAATGCAAGATATGGCGGATATTTTGTGTAGGAATCACTCGTCGAAGGCCAAATTGCGATGGTTATTAAGGGCCGCCTATTCACTTAGAAAGTTAAAATGGTCGTTGAAAAACCGTGACCTCATCATGTGGACATAGTTTTCAGTCGGCCATTGTCAGTCAATCACAGTCACCAGTCTGGATACATCCCTTCCACTGTGACCAATGACCGATTCATGATCCTGCATGACCATTCCGTCTTTCACCTGCAGTCCAAAATCCAAATAGAAATCAAATCTCAGAATAGAGGCTGTTTGTTCACACGTCCTCGCATACCTCCACGAGATATTAGTGAGCATACTTCCCTAATGGCTAATATCTCAGGTGAAAAACACTTGAACCATCAGGAAGACTGTAGTGGCGTTTCAGGTTAGTCTCCACCGAGAATATTCTGGATCTATCACCACATCTCCTTTTCAAACATTCAGTGTAGTCGCTGATGTCGAAGCCACTGACTGGATCGCTCCTTTTGTAAAAATCTACTAGAAATCTCGTTGATACTCGATTTCGTTATAGTGTAAATGTACTACTACAACTATTGTCTATTACACTCTTCAACAAAACAAACAAAATTGTCTGCTTCCTGGGATTTTTTGTTTGTTTCTGTATCAAATTGACGCCTATTTCTCAAATATGGCAGCAGTTTTTCTCTAACAACAATTGTTTTTGAGTTATAGCTAACTACCCTCATTTACTATGTTTACATAGATTTTATTATAAGTTAAAGGAAACAAAACTTATGTTGAGCAGTGTTATCTATTGTATATTAAGTTTTAACTATATGCAGCTCAAAGAGTAACCAAACGCTTTTTTTTTGTCTATTAACACCTACTTGCTACAGTTATGACCTTAAAACGTAGTGTTTAATTTTAATTTTTTCAATATGTGTTTGGCCTTTTAAAACTTCTTTCTTATTTTCATTTCACTTTTGCAATAGATTTTGTAAAGCTCTAATATGGTTCTTTCTTCCATCTTTCTGTTTGTGCCTTTAGTAGTCGGAAAATTTTCCATGAAAGCTGGTTGGTAATCTTTAATGGAAATATTTATTTTTTATTTCGTTTGTGTGTGTGTTTTTGACCAGAGGTCCACGGTTACAAGTGAGCGAGTGTATTTATAATGCCTTAGTGGCTCCTTAATTGCTAAAAATTTTTTTTCATTTTTTTTCAATTTTTTTTCTGTGTGGGTTGTTGACATTGTTAAACTTTAAATGCAGTTTGTGTTTATTTTTTCATGTGACTCAACAAACTGCGCGTAAAAATGCCCATAATCCAAACATATCCGCAGTGAAAATATAAAATTTGTTTTTTATTATTCTTACTCTGTTTTATATACGAGGTGAACCAGAACAGTACGTATATAGATGTGATTTTATGCGGTTTGACGGCATTAAATACTTATTAAGAACAAAAAAGCGTTTACAAAGACTTTCGTTCGTCAAAATGATAATAAATACAATACAGAAACATTGTTAAAATGAATTTTGTTTATTATAAACTAGTAAAACAACGAGGATGCTCGTTGGGCTGAGCTCAACGATTTTTTTGGGAATTTTAATTGGAAACTTTGTTTCCTTGACTCAAACGTCGATACCATGGCAGAAATGGTAGTGAATATAATAAGGCTAGGGATGGATATTTTCATCCCATCCAAAAAGCTTTCGATTAAACCTAGAAACCAAACTTGGTTTAATCTGACGTGTAAATTGGCAGTCAGATACAGAGATGAAGCGTTCAGGAATTGGCGCAAGAACAAATGTGCCCATACTGATTTGCTTCGCAAACAGGCGAGAACTTCATGTGCCGCAGTACTTAGACGCGTAAAGGCTTTATACGAGCAGTGCCTTCGTGCTAAAGTTCTTACTTTTCCGCGGGGAAGTAAAAACCTTTGGTCATTCGTTAAAAGGCTGACGAACAACGCTAGTTCAGTTCCTGCTCTTATAAAGAATGACCACACATTCGCGAACCCGGTTGAAAAGACAAACCTTTTGGCCGAAATGTTTGCAAGTAATTCTCACTTGCCGGAGAGCGTTCAGCCACTGCCCGAACTTGAAAGAGTATCAGTAACTATGTCTAGAATATTCTTTCGATTTCGTGCTGTAAAAATGGTCCTTGCAAATCTCAACGTTAACAAGTCTTCTGGGCCAGATGGCATACCAGCACGGGTCTGAAGCAGTGCTCTTCGACGCTTGCGCGTCCATTAGCTCACCTTTTCAGTGCGTCATATCGCGCCGGTATTTTTCCATCTAGCTGGAAGGATGCTAATGTAACGCCAATTCCCAAAAAGGGCGAGGATAGTAACCCTGAGAACTACCGTCTAATAGCAATTTGTTCCGCACTCTCCAAGGTTATGGAGAGTATGATTAATCCCCACCTTGTGGGATATCTGGAGTCCAACGATTTACTTAGCGATCGTCAGTACGGTTTCCGAAAGGGCCGTTCTACTAATGACCTGCTGGCGTTGCTCTCGGAGAAGTGGAACAAGTCCATTCTTGGTTTTGGCGAGAGTAAGGTTGTAGCTCTGGATATCTCAAAGGCGTTTGATAGACTTTGGCACGAGGCTCTCATTTCGAAACTTAATGCTTTCTCAGAGATCGCTCTATAAGAGTGGTTATAGTTGGGGTCTCCTCCGACGAGTTCAGGGTAAACTCAGAGGTACCGCAAGGCTCTCTTCTTTCTCCTACTCTTTTTCTAATATTTCTTAACAACTTTCTTCTTCTCACTTCTAATCCTATCTACTCTTTTGCGGATGACAGCAACACTTGTCACTCATATTCTTTTGATCGTAAACTGAGCTTTTTGGAGGTCGTGGTAAGAAGAATGAATATGAACGTCACACTCACAAGTGGCCTGGTGAAGGTCTCCGAGTGTGGTCGTACGAACAGGGTCGATTTTAATGCACATAAGACTCAATGTTGTTTTTTAACACACAGATGTGGTGGTGTGCTGTCATTTGTGTCAATGGGTAATGTGGATATTGAGGACTAGATGCTCCTGATGTTCTGGGCATGAGAATTCACTGTGACGTTCGTTGGAATGATCACATATTTCAAGTGTCGAAAGAAGCATTCAAGTGCCTTGGTTTTTTGAGACGGTGCAAGAAATACTTCACTCCATCTGATCTCCTTAATATTTACAAGACCTATATCCGACTCAAAATGGAATACAACTCTCATGTATGGGCCGGTGTTTCAAAGTCTATTTTGGAGCTTCTCGACGAAGGAGAGGGCGAAGATGATCATCAGTGACGGTAGGGTAGCCAACTCTATCGATTCATTGGAGCACCGTCGCAATGTGGCGTGTGTTTCATTGTTCTATCGGTACTATAACGGAATGTGTTCTAACGATATTAAGGAATTAATTCCTATAAATTATATATTTTTACGGAGTACTCGTATTTCTCGTAGAGCGCATCCCTTTGTAGTTGATTGTCCAGTAAATCACACAACGCATTATAGGGAGAATTCGTTCTTTGGTCGCACTGTTCGGTTGTGGAATAATCTTCCAACGAATGTATTTCCTGCCACTTACGACATGAGTAAATTTAAATTTAACGTCCATAAACACTAGTCTCTCTGTCCTCCTTCCAGTAACCTATTTTCCTAGTACCAGCTCAATGCACTGCATCAGTAAGGGCCATCCCCTAGGTGCTGGTCTTATATGAAAACAAAAAAATTCAAGGCATTTATTTTTTAAATAAATGCGGCTACGAGTTACATGGTTCATTTGATCAGTCCATTTTTTGACTACTTTTACCAGTAAATCTGTCCGTATGGCGTCAATGGTGGTTTCCAATGCTTCAAGTTTCCAATGCAGCAAGAGTTGCTGGTTTGTCGGCATTACCCAATGCGAAGTTGTGCGGTCTTGTTGAAATCTAATGTTGTTGATGTTTAGCTCATAAACTTTTGGAAACAAACATAACGGCAGCTCCTTGCTCACTTCGAAAAACAGTAAGGACCGATTATATCGCCAGCGGCTAGTCGAAGAGTGCTTTGGCTATCTTCAACAATTTGGTATGGTTAACAAGGTCGTGATTGGTCCCGGATCATTCCGGAGTCACTGGTAACGAAGTTGCTGACGCACTCGTTAGGGCAGGATCCGCAGCAGACTCTGTCAACCCAGAGTCATTTTGTGGGATTAATTTGGCCCACATGTTGAGGGCACCCAATGGCTGCGACAGGCCAAATGGGTAGTAGGGCCATTTTTCAATGAAAAATAGCTGTATAGATTACGTAGTGCTGATATTAGTAGGAGAGTGGGTTTTCTATAGGGACACTACTGCCTGAGACATCATCTCAACAGGTTACGGCCTGGTCTAGAGGTAGATGAAACCAAGGGGCACATTTTGTACGAATTTGTTGAGCTAGCTAAATCAATTGGACCCAAAGGAGTCCTATTATAGATTTACTCGATTTCATTCGGAGGACGTAGAAATTGATGTTCAAACATGGTCGGCCCATGTTGATATGGTGAGCAGCTAAGTGATATACTGTTAGTGGGCCCTAGTGCTTAACTAGTTAGCATTTGCGGGCAAGATCGTACTGTAGGGTGTGCGGGGGTAATCATATGGGCCATCTTTCGTGACTACAGCAGAACACAAAAGATCTTTTAGGTCGCGGTGTCTGTCGGGAAACCTACTGTCTGAATATTAAATATTGCTTATTGACGTAGCAATTTAAGCGAAAATTATTTACCATAAAATGAAGTGCTCTATGAACTTTGCGAACAGATTTATTTTTACAAAGTAAATTTTCACAATTTTTAAGCTTTGTTCTGGTGTTAAACGATTCATGATGTAGCATGTCATCAACTTTACTGAACAGAAATGACAATACCATAGTTATAGATATCTATAGTTCTCATGCAGCTAAAAAAAAACCTATACTAGAGTTTATTTTTTTATGTTCTAGAATAGACTGAACTATTTTATAGTTCATAATATTATGGGAATATTTTTTATTAATTTAAATTAAAAAGTTTGCAAGTGCACTTTATTCTTGATTTACCATAATGTACTCTGTGGGAATGTATGGTTAAATATTCTTCTTTCAACTTCAAGATTACTTTTAAGCACATTGCGTGTTCTATGTTGATTAAAAGTTTTCAGCATAAAAATAAAGAATATGAAGTTTTTTTTTGTGATATATCAAAAAGGCTATGGTTTTTTTTTCTAATTTAACTTATTTTTTTAATATTTCGCTACTTGCCAGAAAAATACAAATTGTTTACACTGTTTGCCTGATAAATTTGGCCCTCACACTTTATCTACAAAGATTTACAGTTTAGCGCGGATTTTGCAGGCCGACGTAATCGTATGTGTTTATTTTTAAAATAGAGAGATCTCACTGTCGATGTTAGAAGTCTTTAGTGTAGAGCCAATTTAAGCTATTTATTGCGGCCATAGCTCGACAACATTGATTTAGTTAGGCAGTGGTTTTGACATAGCGAAGCTATGTGGCATACACATCTTGAAGAATAATTTTTCACGCAGGTCTAGTCTTATTTTCCTTGTTAAAGTTAAGAGTCTATCTTTTAGAACATAGCGAAATTAAGTAGCACATATTTTGTAGATGTTCTATGAAATTTAACAAAATCAATTAACTAATTAACAAGCCCATTTAAAGTTGTTCGTTAAACGGTTCTGAATTACACATGTAAGCCGTCCTATTTTAAGTAAATATAGACAACAGCTTTTTTATAATGCACTCTTTCAACACAAAAACTCATAATATACATAGTACCTCGTTAAAACAGAGGAAAAAGCTATTTTTTTTGTGTAAATAAAAAAAAAAAAAAGAAATATGTTGACTAATCAAAAGAAGTTTCAAGGTAGGCCATTATAAAAAATATGCCAAAAGCAAAATTGTTTTTGAAATATTTTTATTGCAATACCAATGATTGTTGAATTGAAGTGTCTAGACAGAAATAAATCAACTGAACCTCAAATATTCTACAAAAAAATAAAATAAAATAAAATAAATAAATAAATAAAAAAAAAAATAAAAATTCTTCCATGTCAACTTATTACATTGTCATTTGGATTCAAGACACCATTACACAAATTAATGGCAATAATCCATAGCCTGGAGATTGAGTTCCAAACAAAAAGCAACTGCAAACAAACTTCAAACAATCAGACCTAAAATGCCATTTTCCAATAAGTTTTTCAATCTTTTTTTTCACAAAATGGCCTTTGGGTTCCAATAACCAACCACACATTCTCGGCTATTTAAGAAAAGCAACATTGTCACGGCAATTGATTGTTAATTTAACACGATTCATTATTTATTGTCTTCTTGGTAGTGCAGTTGACAATGACGCAATACTGAGTGTTTAATTTGAAAACTTTGTTGTAGTTGTTGTTGTTGTTGTTAGTTTTTTCCTTTTAAAACCACAATCTCAATTACAAATGTATTAAAAACTTAAAATATTTCTCACTTTTTCATTTTGCCAATAAGCCTTATTATTTCCGTTAATTTTTTTTCAAGCTGTCATAAATTGGCTGTTGCTGTTTTCTTCCTAAACAAAATTATCGTCATTTTTTCTGGGCCCCAATTGAAATTGTTATGTGGTATATGTATGTATGTACATATTTCTTAAATTTTTATGGCTTTTTTGCTTGTTCCAGCGTTAATTGAAAAGTTTGTTTAACACAGAGTTTCTTTGTTACTACTGCGAATGAGAAAATGCATGACTTTTTTTGCATAATTTTATGCTTAAGAAAATAGGTGGAACTAAAAATCAACTGTTTTTTTATAAAATTATATAGGTTTTGCAACAAAGTAAAGAATAATGATGTATGAAATATAATTTTAAAAAGTGGCTCTATAATCAGTCAAGCTGTACAATAAGTTACACCCTGCTTAGTGTACTTTGTTGCACTGAAGAATTTTTCTTATAAACTTCTCGTAACTATGTATTAACCACTATAGTGTTATCGCTACAAACTGTTTATGTAAAAGAAATATGATTTGATTAAGACACAAGATAATTATTGTAACTCTTTGATGTAAATATAATAAGTTAAAATACTCTGGCCAACACATCGCTTCCTAAAATCTGTAATTGCGCTATATATTTATTAACTTAATGGTGGAATGTAGTAATTAGTCGTTCTCAATGGCTTACACCTGTGAACTCACAATCTTTACAACTAAACTGGCAATCAAAGTTACAACATTTTTGGGAACAAACTAACACAAGCTAATTTTTGTTAATTAGTCTGTTACCGAATCTACTAAACCTAAGCTTTATTGCATTTTTTTGAAGCGCCACATCCTACCATCATCATATTTTCAATATCAATGAAATGTTTAAATATGATATGGGTCATGAGGCTGCCACGGCTGCCGGGTACAATGCGTAATCTGGAACACCAATTTTCACAAACTCTTCGCAACATATACGACCGTATTTCGCCAATAACTCCTCGAATATTGATTTCCTGGTGTCCGAATTTATCGATGTAGACAAGTGACTTTACATAACCCCAAAAAGAATAATCCCATGGGCTTAAATCGCAAGCGAAATTATTCTTTCATCAAAAGTTTCTTTGAGCAAATCAATTTTAGCGCGTATTGTGTTGCCAACTAATTGAGATACGAAAAAATTTCTAATCATGTCTCTATACTGTTCACCATTGACAGTAACATTATGACCAACATCGATTTTGAAAATATATGTATGGACCAATGACTCCATTAGCCCATAAAGTGCACCAAGCAATAATTTTCTTTGGATATAATGGTGTTTCTAGAAAAGCTTGTGGGTTATCCTCACTTCAAATGCGACAATGTGCTTTATCAGAAATGATATAAGTACACGATAAGTTTGACGAACACAACCATTATTTTAATAACAAATTTTTACAATTTGCAAGCGTCGCTCTGGTGTAAGTCTATCCATAACGAAATGTCAAACCAAACTAAACAAAAGGCAACTATCAGCTGTTAAATCGGTTGTCAAATAAAGCAATGTTGCAAACACGAAGTTATGAACCGCTAAAAATACCCGATATCGGATTTTTTTGTTTTTTTATTAAACAAGCTTTGTCTCTAGTGGCGTATATTATACATTTTGAAACTAAATAAGGTGAAGTTGTCTGTACAACTTCTAATTTTTGTACAAAACTAACAGGCAGTATTTTTTGTAAATTGTATGGTAGATGTCAAAAAATGTCCATATAAAAAACGTAAACAAAAATTTTATACAGTTGATACTTGTAAATTAGAAATATTTTATTTTGTTGAAAATGCTAGTTTTCAAATATTTCGTTTTTTGGTCGTTTTTCAATTACGAATATTAAATATTTAGGCATATTTATAAATATATTACTTTTAATGCGTTTTGAAGCATGTTTTTCACAATAAGATATAGTTTAACGATATCCTTGGATCGTTCTTTTTAGTAAGTCACTGCTGTGAGTTGTTGTTTTGACAGCATGTGAACCATGGTGAACAAAAAAAAAAACTGTCTGCCGGACAAACAACTTCACTTTATGTAATTTCACCATGCTATTATCCTTGCGAAGACCGCTCTTGACAAATTTTTCGTTATTTATTTTTGAATTGCAATAACATAGAGTTTTACGGCTGTATTCATAAAAAATCCTTATTTTAAGTTTTAAGAATACTTTTGTTATTAAACACATTTTGCCTTATAAAACCAAAATAAAAAATTATTCATTAACGTTTAATACGACCAAATTATCTATTGGTTTTATAAATGCATAAAATTTTTGTTCAAGTCGACAATACTCTTGATGGGCTTAATTCGGCATTGTGTACTATGAGCTGTTAAAACTCGGTGATCGGAGCTGACTGCAATTACTTCGTTTGAATCATGCATTATGAGAAAAACGGTCGGAATATAAAGGCAGACATGATAAAGTAATTGTTTTGCATAACACGTTGCAAAAGTTTCAAAGCAATTATTAGAAACGATCAAATGACGCATCTGCCGTATTCTCCGATCATTGCTCCGTATAAATATTGGCAGATGCGATGAATATAATAAACGTATACCCCTTTATAAGGCCTTTCGCTATTACGGTCTGTTTAACTTATGGAACACATTCGTTTTACGGCATAATTACCTCGCTCTACGACTAAAGAATCGTGGATTCAGCGTATTTTAACAAGAAGTGTAAGGGAAACAAACGCAACACATATTCATGACGTTTTACGGCATTTTCAAAACCTATCTAGGCTGTATAAAGAGGTATCAGTTTATCTTTTAGCATGTCACCGATTCACTTCTACTCTTGAAGAAATATAAAATCGGCTTCAAACTTGCAGCACCTTAAAAGACGATAAGTTTTTCTGAGACGGGATTTGGAAATTGACTCAGAGGTGGAGTTTAATTAGGTTACCCAGTGGGTTGTCAAACATGCTTTTAACACAGTTTTTTACTGAATTAAAAAAGTAATTAAGTACCCACTTTCCCCTTTTTTTTGTCCATCACTATTTTGGTTTTTATTTATATTTATTCACTATTTTTATAAAACAAATTTATATCCTAAAAAGGAATAGCGTGGGATATATTTCATACATATGTATATGTGTATGTATGTATGTATGTACATATGTATATCAATAAATCTTATTAAAGCTCTTACTTTGCCCAGCTTCCACCCATTCCGACTAGTTACACATCAATTTTCTTCCTCCAGGTACGGGCCGAGTGTATCCCTCTTCAGTTTGAGTCAATGACATTTATTAAGATGTTATACCATGACCTTTTTAAGGTGAGGCCAATCTACCACAATTTATTTCTTTTTTTTTTGTTTCCGTGGTTATGGATGGTTGATTAGATTGTTCTACGTCTAGCAACCACATCGGAAAATAGACTTGGCTTTTGTATTCAATTTGTCAGCTTTGTACACTGTAGAGGATTTCCTGATTGGTAGTAAACAACCAAAAGTATGCTGCCCTCTCTGTACATGGTTGTTAACATCCCGAAGTTTTGTGGATTCTGCGAAGGCGTAGAGCAGATAGAAACAGTGGTACACATACTGTGCCAATGTCCAGTGCTTTAGCGCCTGTTTCACATTATATTTATGTTTGTGTAAGTAAAATTTAAACAAAAAATAATTTATTTATAAAAAATAAAAAACATTGTAAAAATGAAAAACTAAAATACAAATTTCAATTTTATAAAAGCTTTATAAGACTAGTTGTCGTTTAAAAATAAAACTTTTTGAATTTTTTGAAATCAACCTCTTATAAACCTGTTAAAACTTTTTAAGTTAAGTTAAGTTATATTCTAATTTATGAGCGGAATGATTAATAACAAACGCTTAGTGTTATGAAATAGACCTCACTCTCTCATGGGAATCGAAACTACGTTCCTTACACTAGCAGATTAACACGCTATTTACTAGACTACAGGCGCAAAATTTAACTTTAATCAAATCAATTATCTTAAGCTGCCTTTATAGATGAAACTAGTTTCTTGAAGTGTTTGTATACGTATTATAAATACAAGTTCGTATAGTCTTGAAAGTATTTCATGCAAATTTTCAAGAGACTGAAAGTTTATTATGAAAATGTCTTCCATTTCCATTCCTTTTTTTTAATTAGTGTTACCACGAATAACTACATATGTATACTCATTCGTAGGGCAAAATTTGTATACAGTTATTAAGTTTTGTTTGTTTATGGAATGCCTGGTGTAAAAGGACATCAATAATCTTTTTTTTATATATATGTTTGAAGAAAAATTACTATAATTCTTTATAAACATATACAGTATATATATATATATATATATATATATATATATATATATATATATATATATATATATATATAAATCTTAATCTCCAATTATTCTTTATCACTTGCCTGTAAGTTTGAATAAATATATTATGTCGGTAACCCTGCTTTATGTATTTGTCAATTTACTTTCAGCAAGTGTCAACAAATCAATCGTCCATCGATGTGAACCTTTGTATCAAATCGTAATACTGTTGATGATTGTATTAAACGTAGCCAATGACGGTTCAAATTAGAATCAGTCCGTGATTTTTTTGGACTTCCAAATCATGCTTTTAGCGACATAAAACTAGCTTTTCTCGAATGAGGGTCTGAAATACACCAAAAGTCGTAATAAATTTAATAGAAAATAGTCCACAATTGACTTACAGTTAATCATAGCTGTCATATAACTTTTTACCCAATATCCAGATTATACCGATAAACTTACAGGTAGTAACTCTAGTTAAAAACAAATAAAAATTGTAATTTGGAAACAAATAAAAAGCAATAAATATCTCGTATAAGCAATGTAATCATTTTTATGACTGTAGCAAAAATTTAAGTGAATAAGTGGAACGTGACATATTGTAAACAAAACTAATTTAAATAATTATTTGACTAAAATTCTTTACAAAACTGATATTTATGTAAAATTATGATTTATTGCTTGTCGATATTACACTGTTTTTGTTTACATATGACTATATATAAAATAATGTGTAAGAATAACATAAGGGAGCCAAAACACCACAGGGCATTAATTATTATAAGATTATCAATAAACTGAAACAGAATAATAAATGAATTTATACAAAATTGTCATATGGTAACGACAAATTAATAAGGCTGATTTAACAAATTTTAATTAATTAATTACATTAACTTGTGCAGAATTTTAAATTTATAAGGTCTTAAAGAATATAACCTATTTGTTCCAGACAAATATAAAGAAATTTTAAATCACATTGATCAGTATTGTGCCCAATTCATCTAAAAATAAAATATATTTAAATGTCAATTATAAATTCGTTATATATATAAAAAATTTTCCCATATATAGTTGTTTAAGTACGATGGCGGATTGATATTGAAGCTACCTAAGTAGGAAAGAAAAAATTGTTTTTCAAAAACCATTCATTTCTCAACATAGTCTCCTTTTAGCTCAATACACTTAGTAAGACGAAATTCCAACTTTTTTATACCATCTGAATAATACGATTTTCGGAACTCCTCAAAATACGCATAAGTTTCGGTAATCACTTCTTCGTTTGAGAAGAATTTTTTTCCTGCGAGCACCTTCTTCTTGTTTAAATATGGTCGTTTTTCCTTGATTGCATCAACAAATTTATCCAATAATGCACGATAATACTCTCCTGTGATTGTGGATCCCTTTTAAAGATAATCGATGAGCAATATTCCGTGTGCATCCCAAAATACAGTGGCCAGCCGATTTCGCTGTTTCGCCTTCTTCGGAGCACTTCCACCAGTTTCCACCCATTGCTTCGATTGGTTTTTGGTTTCAGGTGTGTAGTGGTGGACCCACGTTTCATCAACAGTTATTAATCTACGCAAAAAATCAGCAGGATTATGCTTTATCATGTCCAAACGCCGCGGTGAAGTTATCTGTCGAGCTCGTTTTTGTTCAACACTGAGAAAACGCGGTACCCTTCTTGCCGGTAGCTTTTTCATATGCAAATATTCATGCAAAATGTTGAACACACGTTCATATGATATGTTTACCATTTCATCAATTTCACGTATTTTGACCCGGCGATCATTCATAACGATAGAGGATTTTCTTGATATTTTTTCAGTAACCACCTCTTTTGGCCTTCCTGTTGATGGTATTGTTGTAGTGCTTGTTCGGCCCCGTTTAAATTCAGCAATCCAATATGTTACCATATAATCTGACGGAGCAGATTCGCCGTAATGTTTATCAAGCTTTTCTTTTGTCTCTTTCGTCGCTTTGCCTTTCAAATAATAGTGTTTAATCACTACACGAAATTCATTTTTTTCCACAAGACAAAAGTTGCTTACTTCAAACGATTACAACAAATAAACTAATCGATGAATTTGGCTAAAATTTTAACAGCTGACGTTTGACAGATCGTAATTTCTAAGAAAGAAAAATTTTTTGTGTTTGTGCTGCCATCTAGCGCTAGGTAGCTTCAATGGATTGTCGTATGTCTGTAAATATAATTACACATACTAACATTGAAAAACTTTTATTATTAGTAATTATTTACTATTATTCTAATGAATTTATTTAGGAAAATATTTAAATATATATTATTATATAAAAAACGTAACGTAACGTAACGTAACACTAAACGTTTTATTGATAAAACGTATGAACGTACATACGAATATGTATTCCAATACAGAGTTTAATACTCTTTGATTAAAAAAAATTATTATTTGTTTTCAAATATAAACCATGAATTTATGTTTAATATTTTAATATTTTTGTTTCACGTTAGAATTACCAAATATCAAAAATTATCTCTGGACTCAACTAAGTCATTATGTAACGGTTAATATTGATTCCAAATAACAAACGCATAAAGATCAGTAATAGGTAAATACTTTTTTGTTTGCACTGGTTTTTTCTGGGTTTTATAACTGCTCCCGAATTTCGTTCAGGTCGACAATATTTTTGCTTATTTATACAATCACGTTGTTTTAGTATTTGTAATGCAATTTTACACTTTTGGTGGGATCAAGGCGTCATTGTGTACAATGAGCTGCTAAAATTTGGTGATCGAAGCAGACTGCAATTAATTCGTTTGAATCGTGCATTATGAGAAAAACGGTCGATATAAAGACAAACATGATTAAGTTATTCTTTTGCACGATCAAATAACATTGCTCCGTCGGCTGTTGCGAAGGATAAAATACACTCACCTCTTTATACAGGCTTTCGTTACATGGTATTTCGCTATAACGACCTGTTTGTATTATGTATTATGGAACATATTGGCAATTTAAGTCGAGCTACTGTTAATAAAACGTGGATGCTCCGTTTTTTTTTTAAGTGTAAGGAAAGCAAACGCAACCAACGTTACATTTGAGTTTTTTCAATAGTGGCACAAAAAGTAGCATTTTAGAAATAAAGGTCGCACAGTTTGCTGTATCGTTTTTATTTAAATAAAAATTTAAACAGAGAAAAAGAAAACTAATTCAATATTTTAATAAATAAAAAATAATTCATTACTAATGTTAAAATTAAATACATAAGATGTATTTGTAAATAAGAACGTATACATGTATAGAATATACATATATGTATATACGTATGTACATGTATGTATTTAAAATTTTATACATACAACTTTTATTGACCTTTTTAGTACAAAAATATAATAGGTTTCTTTCGTTTAAATAATTAATTCTTTTTTCATTAAGTAATATCAAAATTTCAGAAGTAAACATTGCTAATAAATACCCTTAAATGCTACAAATCTTTTGTAATTATTTGCATTTTATTTTAATTTTAATTTTATTTTTTTTTTTTGAGCCTTGCTTTCCGTATTTTTCTATCAGTTCACTACTTGGAATCCAATTTTCTATTTCTTTATCTCATATTTTTAATGAAGATAACATGGATACACAAGTTTATACTTTTAATCTATTTGTTAACTTATTTTGCACAAGGCCAAATTCAGAGAAAATGCGTTCGGCGCACGCGCTGATTTCAACCTTTTATCCTTAATGTTGATTCAAAATAATATTGGAGAAAATATGTAAACAGTTATTTGATAAATTTGTTATTTCATTATCTGTTTGAGGTCAAATACGGAACAAATAAAGTTGTAGTCCCACAACGTAAATTATACTTTTATGTTGCAAATAAGCTACGAAAACGTTTCAATAAAAAAAACTCACCCAGGTTTTTTTAAATATAATACCCAATAAAGCCCTGGTGGGTTTAATTGTGTTACTCAGTGGGTTGCCAACTCTGTTTTTAATATTATTCTGTTTTTGCGTAAAGACTTAAACACTTTAAGTCTGTAACTAAGCATTGGGATAATGTCAGTGCTTTTGGAGATTAAGAGTGGCGGCAGAGCACCTTAATCATGTGCTTTAAGAAGAGACTTTACACCATTTTATAAGTTCAGAGACTGTTAACATATTGGACATATGTCATCTTTGGACATAGTACGATAGGAAAGCAGATACATTACTATTCTTATTCTAATCATTTAGGGAACAACAAGTAAACAAATTGTTCACCGCTATGTAAGTCTCAACTTTCAACACTTCCGCAGAGTCTAAATGGTACTGTAGAAGTGTCCACGCAAGAAACGGGTAAGAAAATCCACAAAATGGTATTGAACACTTCTGGCAACTCGACAGTTCAAAAAAGGCCAGATTTCAAACAAAAAATTGCTAGAAATTTTAAATTATGTAAAAATGCGTTATTTATATCATGAAATAAATGTTTGATGTATTTTTTTACGTTAATGTTATATAGACTTGAGCTTGATTCACCCATTTCGTTTGGACAAAAATTGTTTTCGCAAATACATATTTTCATAAGCATTTTGATAAAACGCTCTTTAAGAGATAGACAGAAATAATTTTGTCAAACTACATTTAATATAGAATTTTCTAAACAAAATGGATGAATCCAGATTTAAAATTTGGTTTTTATTTAAACATTTGTCGTTAATATAAATTTGAAAATAAAGCTTATCATCTGAAAAAGTTGATTATTAATACGGGGATAATAATAATAATAATAATAATAATAATAATAATAATAATAATAATAATAATAATAATAATAATAATAATAATAATAATAATAATAATAATAATAATAATAATAATAATAATAATAATAATAATAATAATAATAATAATAATAATAATAATAATAATAATAATAATAATAATAATAATAATAATAATAATAATAATAATAATAATAATAATAATAATAATAATAATAATAATAATAATAATAATAATAATAATAATAATAATAATAATAATAATAATAATAATAATAATAATAATAATAATAATAATAATAATAATAATAATAATAATAATAATAATAATAATAATAATAATAATAATAATAATAATAATAATAATAATAATAATAATAATAATAATAATAATAATAATAATAATAATAATAATAATAATAATAATAATAATAATAATAATAATAATAATAATAATAATAATAATAATAATAATAATAATAATAATAATAATAATAATAATAATAATAATAATAATAATAATAATAATAATAATAATAATAATAATAATAATAATAATAATAATAATAATAATAATAATAATAATAATAATAATAATAATAATAATAATAATAATAATAATAATAATAATAATAATAATAATAATAATAATAATAATAATAATAATAATAATAATAATAATAATAATAATAATAATAATAATAATAATAATAATAATAATAATAATAATAATAATAATAATAATAATAATAATAATAATAATAATAATAATAATAATAATAATAATAATAATAATAATAATAATAATAATAATAATAATAATAATAATAATAATAATAATAATAATAATAATAATAATAATAATAATAATAATAATAATAATAATAATAATAATAATAATAATAATAATAATAATAATAATAATAATAATAATAATAATAATAATAATAATAATAATAATAATAATAATAATAATAATAATAATAATAATAATAATAATAATAATAATAATAATAATAATAATAATAATAATAATAATAATAATAATAATAATAATAATAATAATAATAATAATAATAATAATAATAATAATAATAATAATAATAATAATAATAATAATAATAATAATAATAATAATAATAATAATAATAATAATAATAATAATAATAATAATAATAATAATAATAATAATAATAATAATAATAATAATAATAATAATAATAATAATAATAATAATAATAATAATAATAATAATAATAATAATAATAATAATAATAATAATAATAATAATAATAATAATAATAATAATAATAATAATAATAATAATAATAATAATAATAATAATAATAATAATAATAATAATAATAATAATAATAATAATAATAATAATAATAATAATAATAATAATAATAATAATAATAATAATAATAATAATAATAATAATAATAATAATAATAATAATAATAATAATAATAATAATAATAATAATAATAATAATAATAATAATAATAATAATAATAATAATAATAATAATAATAATAATAATAATAATAATAATAATAATAATAATAATAATAATAATAATAATAATAATAATAATAATAATAATAATAATAATAATAATAATAATAATAATAATAATAATAATAATAATAATAATAATAATAATAATAATAATAATAATAATAATAATAATAATAATAATAATAATAATAATAATAATAATAATAATAATAATAATAATAATAATAATAATAATAATAATAATAATAATAATAATAATAATAATAATAATAATAATAATAATAATAATAATAATAATAATAATAATAATAATAATAATAATAATAATAATAATAATAATAATAATAATAATAATAATAATAATAATAATAATAATAATAATAATAATAATAATAATAATAATAATAATAATAATAATAATAATAATAATAATAATAATAATAATAATAATAATAATAATAATAATAATAATAATAATAATAATAATAATAATAATAATAATAATAATAATAATAATAATAATAATAATAATAATAATAATAATAATAATAATAATAATAATAATAATAATAATAATAATAATAATAATAATAATAATAATAATAATAATAATAATAATAATAATAATAATAATAATAATAATAATAATAATAATAATAATAATAATAATAATAATAATAATAATAATAATAATAATAATAATAATAATAATAATAATAATAATAATAATAATAATAATAATAATAATAATAATAATAATAATAATAATAATAATAATAATAATAATAATAATAATAATAATAATAATAATAATAATAATAATAATAATAATAATAATAATAATAATAATAATAATAATAATAATAATAATAATAATAATAATAATAATAATAATAATAATAATAATAATAATAATAATAATAATAATAATAATAATAATAATAATAATAATAATAATAATAATAATAATAATAATAATAATAATAATAATAATAATAATAATAATAATAATAATAATAATAATAATAATAATAATAATAATAATAATAATAATAATATAATAATAATAATAATAATAATAATAATAATAATAATAATAATAATAATAATAATAATAATAATAATAATAATAATAATAATAATAATAATAATAATAATAATAATAATAATAATAATAATAATAATAATAATAATAATAATAATAATAATAATAATAATAATAATAATAATAATAATAATAATAATAATAATAATAATAATAATAATAATAATAATAATAATAATAATAATAATAATAATAATAATAATAATAATAATAATAATAATAATAATAATAATAATAATAATAATAATAATAATAATAATAATAATAATAATAATAATAATAATAATAATAATAATAATAATAATAATAATAATAATAATAATAATAATAATAATAATAATAATAATAATAATAATAATAATAATAATAATAATAATAATAATAATAATAATAATAATAATAATAATAATAATAATAATAATAATAATAATAATAATAATAATAATAATAATAATAATAATAATAATAATAATAATAATAATAATAATAATAATAATAATAATAATAATAATAATAATAATAATAATAATAATAATAATAATAATAATAATAATAATAATAATAATAATAATAATAATAATAATAATAATAATAATAATAATAATAATAATAATAATAATAATAATAATAATAATAATAATAATAATAATAATAATAATAATAATAATAATAATAATAATAATAATAATAATAATAATAATAATAATAATAATAATAATTTCCTTAACATTCTATGAAGTAAAATGGGGACTTCTCTCAGTCAATGAACTGCACCCGCTTCTATTTTTAGACTCATTGGAAGTGACCTACAGCTTAACGCCGGCTCCTAACGGCATATGCATTAGAAAAGTTTTCAATAGTAAGTAATACTCATAACCAGTTACTAGCTAATGTTATGAGGTAAACCGCTGTTGAAAAACTTTTTCTTTTTCAGATGGTTTGGGGTCTGGTATTGAACCGAGGATCAGCTGGTTAGTAGGCGGATATCTTACCTATCATAGCACAGCGAATATTGCATTCAAAATATTTCAAATGAGCTTGAAATGTATTTTATTTTAAATATGTCATAAAAAATTTTTCAAACTGAATTCAAATTTAGTTCAAATTTAGTTTTTTATGTCAGTTGATTTGTCTATCTAAAGACTATATTTTGATGCTCTAATGTCACTATTGAACTCTGGGCAAAAATGTTGCCATTAGCGCACTTGCTTCTACGATGCGTTAGATTAAAGTTGTCTTTAAAGAAGGCCTGCTGTATAAGTCGAAGTAGTGGGAAGTTCTCTCCATTGTTTTGGTCCTTAATCGTGGATAATCTACTGGACAGACTATGACGCTATTAGATATGCGGATGACCTAGCTGTCATCAAGTACGATGTTGCGTTGTCAGACTTAGTGCAACGATCCCTTAACCTGATATCTGCATGGTGTGATGCAGAGGGGTTGTCGGTCAATCCAAAGAAGACGCAACTGTTTCTTTTACTAGGAGATTGAAATTGAGTCTAGGAGATTGAAATTGGACAGTCAAAGGAGGTGAAATATCTGGGGATTACCCTCGACAGGAGACTTAATTGAAACGGGCATTTGGACGCCGTTCTAGGTAAGGCTACACCGACAATGAGGGCTTTTCGTAGTCTTATCGGCAAGTCTTAATTCTATTGGTTGTAAACCATGATAGTTAGACCAATTGTTTCTTATGTATCGAATGTATGGTGGCTCACGGCTGAGCAGAGGCTTTGAAGAAATAGATGCATGTGTTTTCAGAGACAGGCCTGTTTGGCCTTAGCAGTGGAAACTTGTCCACTGTAGCCATGGAGGCTTTTATTGGTCTGAGCCCACTGTATTTCTTAACGGTGAAATCTGCTGCTTTGGAAGCCCTCAGGTTGTTGACATGTGGCGGTCTTAACTCAGTAGAATATAAGGGTATCACGTGAGCATACTGGATCGTATCTGCGGCAGGAGTGATGTGTGCACTGGTGGCTTGAACTTCGATCGCAATTTAGAAGTTGGTATTCATGATCGTGAGGAGTGAGATCATGGGGTTCCTGAGGTAAACCACGGCTGTTTGCAGATGGATCTAAAATGGATAGTGGTGTGGGTGTCAGAATATTTGGGCCCGATACCAAAGACTGGGAACTCATGGGAAAACGGCCAACCGTTTTGCAAGCTGAGATTCAGACTATTTCCATCTATGCACGTATTAATATACATGGAATCAGGGTCGCTTCTATTAATATATACTCCGATAGTCAAGCGGCACTAAGGGCCCTTTCTTCGGATTATATAGGCTAGAGACTGGTACTCGAGTGCTTACGAATGTCAACAAACTGGCATTGAGAAACAGGGTAACGCTTTGTTGGGTCACTAGCATACTGGTGTTCTGGGAAACGAATTCGCTGGAAAACTAGCAAGGCGGCACTCGTTCACTGGTTTCGTGGGACCAAAGCCATACTGTGGTATTAGGTGGTCCACGGCCCGACAGAAAATCGACGAATGGGAGCATGGGCTACGATCGTCATACTGATTACAAAGTCCGATTCTGAAGCAGGCGAAGCGGGAGTTGCGCTACGTGGACAAGACGACTATTAGGAGACTTTATTGGCTTCCTCTCGAGCCATTTCTGTCTTAGATATTACCTCTTCGGCATGGCTCTGGTGGCCTATTCGGAGTCTCGCCTATGTAGGGAGGAGGAGGACGAAGACGAACTTTTATAAAGCTCTTTAATGGGCTTGAACAAGTCATCGACTTCCCATTGAAGACATTGCCCGTTTTCATACACAAGGCGTTCCCAGACTGATCGGACAGTCATCCACCCAGGGGTATTGACCCTATGGGTTTTCTATCTCCGTCGGCCATTACGCTGGCGGGTATGACCCCGGAGTCTTTGGCACAATAAATCTTTTTAGTTCGTGATGACATGGCCCTTTGGCCTCTACGAGTCAATTTAATAATAAAAATAATAAGTCGCAGTATGTTGACATATCAAAATGCTGCATCTTCTCACGTACCCGTATATATTGCGGTCCATAAGGTATCTTAGGTTATGTTAAAAGGGCGAGCAACCATCAGCGTAACACCACTGACGCACCATACGGAGATCATGTGATTTATTGGTACCTTTTAAGGTATTAACTTAGGAGTTGATTTTATGACTGAAAATTTTCCGTATAATATTTTTGTTCATGAATAGGCAACAAGATCGGTGGATAGAGTACATCATTAGACAGGCATAATTTGTTATGACTCTATTACGTGTACTATGCTAACTTCTAGAAGCATTTCACCAAAAAAACAAAGTTAAACTTTGAAAATATATATCACACACCCATTCGCCACATTTAGCTTCTTGGGATTATTGCCTATTTCCAAATTTGAAAAAAATGATTCGGTAATAAAAGAGTATAATCTGCAGTTGATGGCTATTTCAAAAAGAACCAGACAGTTCTTAATATAAACAGTATATCGAAGCTATTGAACTGAATCGCTGTGAAAAATGCATCGAGCTCAAAACAGATTATGTTGGCAAATAAAGAGAATTTTTCCCAAATAATAATAATAATAATAATAATAATAATAATAATAATAATAATAATAATAATAATAATAATAATAATAATAATAATAATAATAATAATAATAATAATAATAATAATAATAATAATAATAATAATAATAATAATAATAATAATAATAATAATAATAATAATAATAATAATAATAATAATAATAATAATAATAATAATAATAATAATAATAATAATAATAATAATAATAATAATAATAATAATAATAATAATAATAATAATAATAATAATAATAATAATAATAATAATAATAATAATAATAATAATAATAATAATAATAATAATAATAATAATAATAATAATAATAATAATAATAATAATAATAATAATAATAATAATAATAATAATAATAATAATAATAATAATAATAATAATAATAATAATAATAATAATAATAATAATAATAATAATAATAATAATAATAATAATAATAATAATAATAATAATAATAATAATAATAATAATAATAATAATAATAATAATAATAATAATAATAATAATAATAATAATAATAATAATAATAATAATAATAATAATAATAATAATAATAATAATAATAATAATAATAATAATAATAATAATAATAATAATAATAATAATAATAATAATAATAATAATAATAATAATAATAATAATAATAATAATAATAATAATAATAATAATAATAATAATAATAATAATAATAATAATAATAATAATAATAATAATAATAATAATAATAATAATAATAATAATAATAATAATAATAATAATAATAATAATAATAATAATAATAATAATAATAATAAATAATAATAATAATAATAATAATAATAATAATAATAATAATAATAATAATAATAATAATAATAATAATAATAATAATAATAATAATAATAATAATAATAATAATAATAATAATAATAATAATAATAATAATAATAATAATAATAATAATAATAATAATAATAATAATAATAATAATAATAATAATAATAATAATAATAATAATAATAATAATAATAATAATAATAATAATAATAATAATAATAATAATAATAATAATAATAATAATAATAATAATAATAACTAATAATAATAATAATAATAATAATAATAATAATAATAATAATAATAATAATAATAATAATAATAATAATAATAATAATAATAATAATAATAATAATAATAATAATAATAATAATAATAATAATAATAATAATAATAATAATAATAATAATAATAATAATAATAATAATAATAATAATAATAATAATAATAATAATAATAATAATAATAATAATAATAATAATAATAATAATAATAATAATAATAATAATAATAATAATAATAATAATAATAATAATAATAATAATAATAATAATAATAATAATAATAATAATAATAATAATAATAATAATAATAATAATAATAATAATAATAATAATAATAATAATAATAATAATAATAATAATAATAATAATAATAATAATAATAATAATAATAATAATAATAATAATAATAATAATAATAATAATAATAATAATAATAAATAATAATAATAATAATAATAATAATAATAATAATAATAATAATAATAATAATAATAATAATAATAATAATAATAATAATAATAATAATAATAATAATAATAATAATAATAATAATAATAATAATAATAATAATAATAATAATAATAATAATAATAATAATAATAATAATAATAATAATAATAATAATAATAATAATAATAATAATAATAATAATAATAATAATAATAATAATAATAATAATAATAATAATAATAATAATAATAATAATAATAATAATAATAATAATAATAATAATAATAATAATAATAATAATAATAATAATAATAATAATAATAATAATAATAATAATAATAATAATAATAATAATAATAATAATAATAATAATAATAATAATAATAATAATAATAATAATAATAATATAATAATAATAATAATAATAATAATAATAATAATAATAATAATAATAATAATAATAATAATAATAATAATAATAATAATAATAATAATAATAATAATAATAATAAAATAATAATAATAATAATAATAATAATAATAATAATAATAATAATAATAATAATAATAATAATAATAATAATAATAATAATAATAATAATAATAATAATAATAATAATAATAATAATAATAATAATAATAATAATAATAATAATAATAATAATAATAATAATAATAATAATATAATAATAATAATAATAATAATAATAATAATAATAATAATAATAATAATAATAATAATAATAATAATAATAATAATAATAATAATAATAATAATAATAATAATAATAATAATAATAATAATAATAATAATAATAATAATAATAATAATAATAATAATAATAATAATAATAATAATAATAATAATAATAATAATAATAATAATAATAATAATAATAATAATAATAATAATAATAATAATAATAATAATAATAATAATAATAATAATAATAATAATAATAATAATAATAATAATAATACTAATAATAATAATAATAATAATAATAATAATAATAATAATAATAATAATAATAATAATAATAATAATAATAATAATAATAATAATAATAATAATAATAATAATAATAATAATAATAATAATAATAATAATAATAATAATAATAATAATAATAATAATAATAATAATAATAATAATAATAATAATAATAATAATAATAATAATAATAATAATAATAATAATAATAATAATAATAATAATAATAATAATAATAATAATAATAATAATAATAATAATAATAATAATAATAATAATAATAATAATAATTAATAATAATAATAATAATAATAATAATAATAATAATAATAATAATAATAATAATAATAATAATAATAATAATAATAATAATAATAATAATAATAATAATAATAATAATAATAATAATAATAATAATAATAATAATAATAATAATAATAATAATAATAATAATAATAATAATAATAATAATAATAATAATAATAATAATAATAATAATAATAATAATAATAATAATAATAATAATAATAATAATAATAATAATAATAATAATAATAATAATAATAATAATAATAATAATAATAATATAATAATAATAATAATAATAATAATAATAATAATAATAATAATAATAATAATAATAATAATAATAATAATAATAATAATAATAATAATAATAATAATAATAATAATAATAATAATAATAATAATAATAATAATAATAATAATAATAATAATAATAATAATAATAATAATAATAATAATAATAATAATAATAATAATAATAATAATAATAATAATAATAATAATAATAATAATAATAATAATAATAATAATAATAATAATAATAATACTAATAATAATAATAATAATAATAATAATAATAATAATAATAATAATAATAATAATAATAATAATAATAATAATAATAATAATAATAATAATAATAATAATAATAATAATATAATAATAATAATAATAATAATAATAATAATAATAATAATAATAATAATAATAATAATAATAATAATAAATAATAATAATAATAATAATAATAATAATAATATAATAATAATAATAATAATAATAATAATAATAATAATAATAATAATAATAATAATAATAATAATAATAATAATAATAATAATAATAATAATAATAATAATAATAATAATAATAATAATAATAATAATAATAATAATAATAATAATAATAATAATAATAAATAATAATAATAATAATAATAATAATAATAATAATAATAATAATATAATAATAATAATAATAATAATAATAATAATAATAATAATAATAATAATAATAATAATAATAATAATAATAATAATAATAATAATAATAATATAATAATAATAATAATAATAATAATAATAATAATAATAATAATAATAATAATAATAATAATAATAATAATAATAATAATAATAATAATAATAATAATAATAATAATAATAATAATAATAATAATAATAATAATAATAATAATAATAATAATAATAATAATAATAATAATAATAATAATAATAATATAATAATAATAATAATAATAATAATAATAATAATAATAATAATAATAATAATAATAATAATAATAATAATAATAATAATAATAATAATAATAATAATAATAATAATAATAATAATAATAATAATAATAATAATAATAATAATAATAATAATAATAATAATAATAATAATAATAATAATAATAATAATAATAATAATAATAATAATAATAATAATAAATAATAATAATAATAATAATAATAATAATAATAATAATAATAATAATAATAATAATAATAATAATAATAATAATAATAATAATAATAATAATAATAATAATAATAATAATAATAATAATAATAATAATAATAATAATAATAATAATAATAATAATAATAATAATAATAATAATAATAATAATAATAATAATAATAATAATAATAATAATAATAATAATAATAATAATAATAATAATAATAATAATAATAATAATAATAATAATAATAATAATAATAATAATAATAATAATAATAATAATAATAATAATAATAATAATAATAATAATATAATAATAATAATAATAATAATAATAATAATAATAATAATAATAATAATAATAATAATAATAATAATAATAATAATAATAATAATAATAATAATAATAATAATAATAATAAAATAATAATAATAATAATAATAATAATAATATAATAATAATAATAATAATAATAATAATAATAATAATAATAATAATAATAATAATAATAATAATAATAATAATATAATAATAATAATAATAATAATAATAATAATAATAATAATAATAATAATAATAATAATAATAATAATAATAATAATAATAATAATAATAATAATAATAATAATAATAATAATAATAATAATAATAATAATAATAATAATAATAATAATAATAATAATAATAATAATAATAATAATAATAATAATAATAATAATAATAATAATAATAATAATAATAATAATAATAATAATAATAATAATAATAATATAATAATAATAATAATAATAATAATAATAATAATAATAATAATAATAATAATAATAATAATAATAATAATAATAATAATAATAATAATAATAATAATAATAATAATAATAATAATAATAATAATATAATAATAATAATAATAATAATAATAATAATAATAATAATAATAATAATAATAATAATAATAATAATAATAATAATAATAATAATAATAATAATAATAATAATAATAATAATAATAATAATAATAATAATAATAATAATAATAATAATAATAATAATAATAATAATAATAATAATAATAATAATAATAATAATAATAATAATAATAATAATAATAATAATAATAATAATAATAATAATAATAATAATAATAATAATAATAATAATAATAATAATAATAATAATAATAATAATAATAATAATAATAATAATAATAATAATAATAATAATAATAATAATAATAATAATAATAATAATAATAATAATAATAATAATAATAATAATAATAATAATAATAATAATAATAATAATAATAATATAATAATAATAATAATAATAATAATAATAATAATAAATAATAATAATAATAATAATAATAATAATAATAATAATAATAATAATAATAATAATAATAATAATAATAATAATAATAATAATAATAATAATAATAATAATAATAATAATAATATAATAATAATAATAATAATAATAATAATAATAATAATAATAATAATAATAATAATAATAATAATAATAATAATAATAATAATAATAATAATAATAATAATAATAATAATAATAATAATAATAATAATAATAATAATAATAATAATAATAATAATAATAATAATAATAATAATAATAATAATAATAATAATAATAATAATAATAATAATAATAATAATAATAATAATAATAATAATAATAATAATAATAATAATAATAATAATAATAATAATAATAATAATAATAATAATAATATAATAATAATAATAATAATAATAATAATAATAATAATAATAATAATAATAATAATAATAATAATAATAATAATAATAATAATAATAATAATAATAATAATAATAATATAATAATAATAATAATAATAATAATAATAATAATAATAATAATAATAATAATAATAATAATAATAATAATAATAATAATAATAATAATAATAATAATAATAATAATAATAATAATAATAATAATAATAATAATAATAATAATAATAATAATAATAATAATAATAATAATAATAATAATAATAATAATAATAATAATAATAATAATAATAATAATAATAATAATAATAATAATAATAATAATAATAATAATAATAATAATAATAATAATAATAATAATAATAATAATAATAATAATAATAATAATAATAATAATAATAATAATAATAATAATAATAATAATAATAATAATAATAATAATAATAATAATAATAATAATAATAATAATAATAATAATATAATAATAATAATAATAATAATAATAATAATAATAATAATAATAATAATAATAATAATAATAATAATAATAATAATAATAATAATAATAATAATAATAATAATAATAATAATAATAATAATAATAATAATAATAATAATAATAATAATAATAATAATAATAATAATAATAATAATAATAATAATAATAATAATAATAATAATAATAATAATAATAATAATAATATAATAATAATAATAATAATAATAATAATAATAATAATAATAATAATAATAATAATAATAATAATAATAATAATAATAATAATAATAATAATAATAATAATAATAATAATAATAATAATAATAATAATAATAATAATAATAATAATAATAATAATAATAATAATAATAATAATAATAATAATAATAATAATAATAATAATAATAATAATAATAATAATAATAATAATAATAATAATAATAATAATAATAATAATAATAATAATAATAATAATATAATAATAATAATAATAATAATAATAATAATAATAATAATAATAATAATAATAATAATAATAATAATAATAATAATAATAATAATAATAATAATAATAATAATAATAATAATAATAATAATAATAATAATAATAATAATAATAATAATAATAATAATAATAATAATAATAATAATAATAATAATAATAATAATAATAATAATAATAATAATAATAATAATAATAATAATAATAATAATAATAATAATAATAATAATAATAATAATAATAATAATAATAATAATAATAATAATAATAATAATAATAATAATAATAATAATAATAATAATAATAATAATAATAATAATAATAATAATAATAATAATAATAATAATAATAATAATAATAATAATAATAATAATAATAATAATAATAATAATAATAATAATAATAATAATAATAATAATAATAATAATAATAATAATAATAATAATAATAATAATAATAATAATAATAATAATAATAATAATAATAATAATAATAATAATAATAATAATAATAATAATAATAATAATAATAATAATAATAATAATAATAATAATAATAATAATAATAATAATAATAATAATAATAATAATAATAATAATAATAATAATAATAATAATAATAATAATAATAATAATAATAATAATAATAATAATAATAATAATAATAATAATAATAATAATAATAATAATAATAATAATAATAATAATAATAATTTCCTTAACATTCTATGAAGTAAAATGGGGACTTCTCTCAGTCAATGAACTGCACCCGCTTCTATTTTTAGACTCATTGGAAGTGACCTACAGCTTAACGCCGGCTCCTAACGGCATATGCATTAGAAAAGTTTTCAATAGTAAGTAATACTCATAACCAGTTACTAGCTAATGTTATGAGGTAAACCGCTGTTGAAAAACTTTTTCTTTTTCAGATGGTTTGGGGTCTGGTATTGAATCGAGGATCAGCTAGTTAGTAGGCGGATATCTTACCTATCATAGCACAGCGAATATTGCATTCAAAATATTTCAAATGAGCTTGAAATGTATTTTATTTTAAATATGTCATAAAAAATTTTTCAAACTGAATTCAAATTTAGTTCAAATTTAGTTTTTTATGTCAGTTGATTTGTCTATCTAAAGACTATATTTTGATGCTCTAATTTCACTATTGAACTCTGGGCAAAAATGTTGCCATTAGCGCACTTGCTTCTACGATGCGTTAGATTAAAGTTGTCTTTAAAGAAGGCCTGCTGTATAAGTCGAAGTAGTGGGAAGTTCTCTCCATTGTTTTGGTCCTTAATCGTGGATAATCTACTGGACAGACTATGACGCTATTAGATATGCGGATGACCTAGCTGTCATCAAGTACGATGTTGCGTTGTCAGACTTAGTGCAACGATCCCTTAACCTGATATCTGCATGGTGTGATGCAGAGGGGTTGTCGGTCAATCCAAAGAAGACGCAACTGTTTCTTTTACTAGGAGATTGAAATTGAGTCTAGGAGATTGAAATTGGACAGTCAAAGGAGGTGAAATATCTGGGGATTACCCTCGACAGGAGACTTAATTGAAACGGGCATTTGGACGCCGTTCTAGGTAAGGCTACACCGACAATGAGGGCTTTTCTTAGTCTTATCGGCAAGTCTTAATTCTATTGGTTGTAAACCATGATAGTTAGACCAATTGTTTCTTATGTATCGAATGTATGGTGGCTCACGGCTGAGCAGAGGCTTTGAAGAAATAGATGCATGTGTTTTCAGAGACAGGCCTGTTTGGCCTTAGCAGTGGAAACTTGTCCACTGTAGCCATGGAGGCTTTTATTGGTCTGAGCCCACTGTATTTCTTAACGGTGAAATCTGCTGCTTTGGAAGCCCTCAGGTTGTTGACATGTGGCGGTCTTAACTCAGTAGAATATAAGGGTATCACGTGAGCATACTGGATCGTATCTGCGGCAGGAGTGATGTGTGCACTGGTGGCTTGAACTTCGATCGCAATTTAGAAGTTGGTATTCATGATCGTGAGGAGTGAGATCATGGGGTTCCTGAGGTAAACCACGGCTGTTTGCAGATGGATCTAAAATGGATAGTGGTGTGGGTGTCAGAATATTTGGGCCCGATACCAAAGACTGGGAACTCATGGGAAAACGGCCAACCGTTTTGCAAGCTGAGATTCAGACTATTTCCATCTATGCACGTATTAATATACATGGAATCAGGGTCGCTTCTATTAATATATACTCCGATAGTCAAGCGGCACTAAGGGCCCTTTCTTCGGATTATATAGGCTAGAGACTGGTACTCGAGTGCTTACGAATGTCAACAAACTGGCATTGAGAAACAGGGTAACGCTTTGTTGGGTCACTAGCATACTGGTGTTCTGGGAAACGAATTCGCTGGAAAACTAGCAAGGCGGCACTCGTTCACTGGTTTCGTGGGACCAAAGCCATACTGTGGTATTAGGTGGTCCACGGCCCGACAGAAAATCGACGAATGGGAGCATGGGCTACGATCGTCATACTGATTACAAAGTCCGATTCTGAAGCAGGCGAAGCGGGAGTTGCGCTACGTGGACAAGACGACTATTAGGAGACTTTATTGGCTTCCTCTCGAGCCATTTCTGTCTTAGATATTACCTCTTCGGCATGGCTCTGGTGGCCTATTCGGAGTCTCGCCTATGTAGGGAGGAGGAGGACGAAGACGAACTTTTATAAAGCTCTTTAATGGGCTTGAACAAGTCATCGACTTCCCATTGAAGACATTGCCCGTTTTCATACACAAGGCGTTCCCAGACTGATCGGACAGTCATCCACCCAGGGGTATTGACCCTATGGGTTTTCTATCTCCGTCGGCCATTACGCTGGCGGGTATGACCCCGGAGTCTTTGGCACAATAAATCTTTTTAGTTCGTGATGACATGGCCCTTTGGCCTCTACGAGTCAATTTAATAATAATAATAATAAGTCGCAGTATGTTGACATATCAAAATGCTGCATCTTCTCACGTACCCGTATATATTGCGGTCCATAAGGTATCTTAGGTTATGTTAAAAGGGCGAGCAACCATCAGCGTAACACCACTGACGCACCATACGGAGATCATGTGATTTATTGGTACCTTTTAAGGTATTAACTTAGGAGTTGATTTTATGACTGAAAATTTTCCGTATAATATTTTTGTTCATGAATAGGCAACAAGATCGGTGGATAGAGTACATCATTAGACAGGCATAATTTGTTATGACTCTATTACGTGTACTATGCTAACTTCTAGAAGCATTTCACCAAAAAACAAAGTTAAAGTTTGAAAATATATATCACACACCCATTCGCCACATTTAGCTTCTTGGGATTATTGCCTATTTCCAAATTTGAAAAAAATGATTCGGTAATAAAAGAGTATAATCTGCAGTTGATGGCTATTTCAAAAAGAACCAGACAGTTCTTAATATAAACAGTACATCGAAGCTATTGAACTGAATCGCTGTGAAAAATGCATCGAGCTCAAAACAGATTATGTTGGCAAATAAAGAGAATTTTTCCCAAATTTGTGTTTTTTTTTTGTCGACTAATTTTGGAACCGTACTCGTAATAGCAAAACACGGTAAGAGATTTCAATTTATGGGATTATTCTTTTATAAATCGATATTTTATAAATTAAGCCGTCTATGAAAATTAATAAAAGGCCCTTTAAATATTTGTTTTTGCATAATGCTAATTTTGTTATTGTTGGCTTAATTAATATGTTTCGATATTTGTATGATAATATTACTGTAAGAAGAAGAAAAAGGGGAAAAAATAAAAAGTAATATCTACCTGCCGCTGTGGTATGGTAGGTAAGCCTCCCGACTACCAACCAGAAGGTCGGTCGGTTCAATACCGGGCCAGACCATCTTAAAGAAAATAAGAAAAAAGTTTTTCGACAGCGGTATCATCTCATAACATTAGGTAGTAACTGGTTATGAGTATTGCTACTATTGAAAACTTCTCTAAATGCCTTTGCCGTTCGGAGCCGGCGTTAAGCTGTAGGTCCCTTTCAATGAGTTTAAAAATAGAATTGGGTGCAGCTCTTTGACTGAATGAAGTCCCTATGTTCCATCATGGAATGTTATTGGAATTAATATATATATATATATATATATATATATATATATATATATATATACATATATATATATATATATATATATATATACATATATATATACATATATATATATATATATATATATATATATATATATATATACATATATATATATATATATACATATATACATATATATATACATATATATATATATATATATATATATATATATATATATATATATATATATATATATCTACCACATGCCACATCTACAGATATTGCCAATATGCAATAATAATACTTGTATTTATTTATCTTGACTTATATTTGGTTTTTCTCTTTCGTTGTTAAGGCCTATTGAATGGCCTATTTCCTTTATGAAATCATTCTATCGGTTTTATTAAAAAATGGTTTGAATATGACTGAACTTTGTAATTAATTATATCAGTAATTTTTTTTAATAATTTTGGTCTTCAACCTCCCCTATAGGTAAAATTCAATTTATTTCTGGCCAAATATTTGTCGGTTTGGAAGTATTGATTAATAAGAAAGCACAGTATTTATAATGTCGTTGGTGATGGTTATGTCTAGATAACTACTGAATATAATTAAAGTGCCAATGGGTGGTGGTGGAGCTAGATATTCGATGTTTAGTTATTAGACACACACACACACACACACATGTTAAGCCATATATCGATATGTAAATAAATGACTGAATGAATGAATGATTTTTATATGAAAGTGATCGATTAATTAAACAAAACATGCTGGCTTTTTATAATGATTTTTATATTTATTTTAATTTTCGCTCGTTTTGTTTTATGTTATTCCATTTTCATCATCAACACCTGTTGTTTTCGTTTCTTTTTATTTCAACAATTGCAAATTCAATTGAGTCAAATACCATTTGCTCAGTTTATTTAACTGAATTTCAATGAGGGGAAAAATATAATCGAAGAAAATTAACAGTCAATTGCTAAATTATAAAAAAGGAAACATGACTTTAAAATTATTACATCAATTCGATATCAAAAACAAAACAAAAAATTTTCATCAATCTTAGCCAATCAACGTGTATTTATGTATGTAAAATGTAGACAGACTTTTTGTATAATGAAATTAGCCAAATTAACGATCATTAATGACATTGCCCATAAAAGTGATATGAAAGTGAAAAACATTTTAACAAATATATATAAGTATGTACATACATAAATAAGGGAAAACGTTTTTTCTTTATTGCTAATTTTGTTAAAGTTTATGCTGTTTTGAAAATAATAAGCAAAAAAGAAATTTCTTTAAACAATTTTTAATGATTGTTTTTCCTTATTTCGTTTTTGGTTTGAAAATCATAAAAATTCAAACAACTTTTGAAAATATGAAAAGTAAAGTATCTAACAATGCAACATTGTTGCATATTTGATGGCTAAATTTAACGTTTAGACAGTTACGAGCATTTCCTACTTACAAATTATAATTAGTTAAAGTGCATGTGCAGTTATTTTTATGGGATTCCATTTTAAGCCCTGTTAAAATGAATCTTAACACTTTAGTATTCTTTTTTTATAATTACATATTTCGTTTAAAGTAAAAAAGGTTTTTCGACTAATTTTATATGACTTCAATAAGTCGTGGAAGCAAACAGACTAAAGGCATTATATATATACAGACGATAATATATTTGATACTTGGTTGAAATTTGCCCATATATATTTTTTACTTTTTTAAAAAGTTATTTATTTAGCGTAATAAGAGGATTCACTTCTACTTTTCTCATTTTAAATTATTAGTTTTAAGCACATTGCTACGAAGATGAATGTGCTTAAAAAGACACATCAACACTTGTTACTTAAAAGCTATGCCATATACTCAAATATTGTGGAAGTTATTTTATTGGGTGATGCCAGTGCTATGAGAGTATAATGGATAAATTATAATAAGATCACCCACTTACATACTCCACTGTTGTATCTATTTGGACTGTGTTATCAACACAACTATGAATCAGATATGTTCTAAATCTGTACATTTACAGCAACAGCAACTGATTAGTAGGTTGATGAGTGTACTAGGATATTCGTAAATAATGGTAGTGAAGTATATTAGCCAGGACAGTCTCCTTAGTGAGTCAGTCATAATTTAACAGTTAAAGAATAAAATCGGATTAAGTGATAAGTTTAATAAATGTAGAATGAATTTGTGTATTAAGTGGAAGTGTAATAAGTTGGACATTAAGTTATAATTAATTTGGAAAGAAATATTTTACAAAAATAACAAATTCGCCTCGTTTATTTTATTCTACGCAATTTAAAAGAACACAAACGTTCTAAAAAGGTAAAACGTAACAAAATTGTTTTGCAGTTTACAATCATAGGTAGTGGATATCCGTCATTAATTTTAACCCTCAACTTAAAACAATTTATCTGATTCGTTAGTGTGATATAAACATGCGAAGGTGATGTTTTTTAATTTAGTTTCAAAAAGCAAAAAAAAAAAACATTTCCGTTTAGTCTCTAACGAACTCTGCACTATAGATATTTTCGTTTCATGCCTTAAGTTCGAGAAACCTACTTGCATAATATCTGTGATTGTGACGTTGCCGAAGAACTTTGATCTATTTTTAGAAAAAGCTGGACAGTGATATCCTTAATACAAACTCTGGTAATACTGCTTTCCGCTAAGCCTGTGCGACTAACGTGCTCGAATGCCTTGTTAGGATGACTAAAATGCCACTAAAGTCCTTCTTGTTTTTCTTTCGTAAGCAACTCGTCTTTTCCGAGTTGCGAGCACCCAAAATAACTTTGCAGTTTTAACCACTGATCTCCCAAGTTAACTGTTGGCGCTTCCTTGGCTTTAATTGCCAGTTCAGTATTCGTTGTGTTCTATACAACTCCAAAGTGTAATGACAGCCTTTTTATGTTTGCCATAGACTGTTTGTTTTATTGAATATTATAGGATATATCGCCCGTTTTATTGCCTATTCCTACACAGTGCCGTGTAAGTGCTCCGTTACTTCAAGATGTTATTTCTGAAAAGTGTAGTCAACAGTTGACAACAATCGATTCCTTAGATATGCGGAAGGTTATTCCCCTATCCATTAGCAGAATAATCTGCTGTAACTTTTAAGATTTCCTCACTAACCTCATATTTTATCTGTATGTCTATATATATATATTTTTAAATAGGCCAATTTTTTTGAGCTTAAGTTAAGATGAAGTTTAGTCAAAAAATGTTTAATAATTCCCACAACATTCTATGGAGAAACACGGAAAGTTCCCTCAGTGGATGAGCTACACCGGATTTTATTTTGACACTCATTGAAAGGGACCTACAGTTTATCACCTACTCCGAATAGCAAATGCAGTCGAGTTTTCAATAGTAGTATCAGTTGCTAACTAAAGTCTTGAAGTGAGCGGTGATATTAACTCAATCGAGTTAATTTTTACCAAAAAAATCTGGAAACGCCTGAAACTTCAAAGAGAGACTACCAGCTTAAGTTAAGTAAAAAGATCAGCTAGTACAATTTAACACTTGTGGGTGTTAAATTGAGAAAATCCATAAAAAATCGTGTAATCTCAGTTAAGTTTTAAGTAAAGTTTAACAACAACTGCAACAATTTTGATTTCGCGTTATGTATTATATGTGATATAATGAATATTTTCATTAAAACTTTATAATAACAAAACTTTTTACGACATACAATATAATTATTATTGCCTGCTATATTGGTAGCAAAACTACAACACACTTTTCTGTATTTACAATTGTGTGTTTTTATTTTATTTTTGAATTGAATAGTTCTTTTCAAATAAGGTACGGTAACCCTAACTGAAATATGAATGTTTAGCTGACAATTAATTAAAGTCAGAGCAGTACACTACAGTAATCATACTTATTTTGCACTTCATTTATTGTATATATAATTTTATTTTAATTATAAATTGGTATTATAGTGACAATATTGCATTTCAGTAATGTATTTTAGTTAACAGAAATCACTTTCTATTTCTCACACTTTTTTCTTGGCTTAGCAAAAATAAAAATTCGCATAAATATTATAATCGGTAAATAAATTAATGCATTTTACTAATAGGGCTCGTGTATTTAAAAGTATTGCGAAATCTACGCACTTTTCACAACAAAGTGAATTGAGAAAAATGTTATTTATTTAGAAAGTTTTAAATAATTTATACAAAAAAAAAAAAAAAGACAAGAAGACAAACCACTAAAGACTTGCAAATACTTGCAATTGAAAGTCTTGAAAGATGACATTTCAACAGATAAACAAACAATTTTCCAAGCGATTTTAAATTATAAATTTATATTCAGCGGATGTACAATTACGATCATTAAATCATCTAAATCATTAAATCATCTAAATTAAATGTATTAAAAATTGTTTTCTTTCTTTCATTTTGTTTTTATGTCGGAATCTTATTTTCATCTCATCTCTATTTCAGAGACTAATTTTATGTTGAAGAAAATTGAAACGATTATCTATATTCGCAGTCAATTTGTGCTCATCCAATATGTTCTTTTAGCTCAGTTCAGAGTAGTAGATATTTCTAATAACTTATGGTTGTTGGCTAACATACGTATGTGTTTTTGTGTATGTGTGCTTTTTTACATACTGACGTGTTTAAATATGTAACAATCAAAGTTTTCAAACATAAACCAAACGAAACTTAACTGAAAACGAAACCCAGCCAACCAGTGGACTTAATCAACAACCAGTTTGTTGAACAATTGCAACTGATGTTACTACTGCTGTAGCTTTTACTGTAGCTACAGCTACTCTATAATACCGGTCCATGATATTGATATGATGAACACAAGTAACCATTCAACCAACCACTTTACTGTTAGACGAGCCAACTCATCTTCGTACATTTAAGATGTGCATCATTTACATACAGAGTACAGTGTTAAAAAGTGTTTTCTCACAGAGGGGTTGTTGTTTTTGGTTTAGTTTTAATTTTCTCTGCTTTCTGAGGGCTTCCAACGAACCAGAGACTCACTCATGGATAAATAAATGAATTTACTTTTAGACCACGTAATATGAAATACATTTACATAATCTTAAAATTTTACATATAGTATAGCTGACTAACAGAAATTGTTAAATACAGGATCTAAAGTTAAAAAAGATTTGAATTAGAGTGTAACTTTGGTTAACATAAATTTATTATCTAAACAGGCAGTATATACTATCGGTCTTATTTATAATAAAACCTTATTTAAGGTTATTAAACACTTTTTGTCTTATAAACCAAAAATATAAATTCTTATTCATGAACGTTTACTAACAGCAAATTAACTATTAAGCGTTTCGATTATTTTACTGGCAACACCATGTTATTTAATTTGTCAATTTCGGCTTTGTGATGATAAAAAAAACTAAAAGTACTTTTTAAAAAATTCATAAAATTAGTGAAATAATAATGAACTTGTTAATAAAATCTATGTAAACTAAATAACCTTACGCATTGATAAAACAATTAAATAAAACAAATTGAAAAATTCAACAAGATTGGCTTTTAAAACACTTTTTTTACTGAATAAAAAAAGGAGTTAAGTTCCCATGTTTTTTGTCCATCACTGTTTTGTTTTTATTTACATATATTTATTTACTACTTTTATAAAACAACTAGCTGACCCGGCAAACGTTGTTTTGCTTTCAAGGTGGTTGAATAGGAATCGTTGTTTTGCATTAGACTTTTTTGTTTTGTAACCAATAAAACAAAATTTTGCACTGTAAACGCATGTTGGGTCTGTAGTACTTCACTACACTAATTTCAAGAATTTGTTTTATTTTGAGATCTTACAATGACGATCGAAACAACGACAATATCTCTACATTCCAATTAGAAAGACCGAATATCATTCCACATATCAGACATTACGAACATGGTTTCGGAACTCTTCAAGTGACAATAAAAAATCATAATATGGAAAACAGAGGGCATTTTGTCGATATTTGTATGGAAATATATAAGAAAATCTAAATGCCATATCTCCGGAACCACTGAGCCGATTTCCTGCAAATTTTACATAAGCCATGTACAGACTATCACCAACGTAGCCTGAATTATGATTGAAATCGATCGTACCGTTTCCGCTTAGTTAGTGGTGACATCAAAGTGTACACTTATTTTTATATATATAGAAAATTACAAACAAATTATGTATGTACATATGTATATTTATAAAAGGAATAAAGTGTGTAATATTTCATATATTTATGTAGGAAACATACGTATGTAGATACATATGTACATAAATATACAAATATATAAATGTATGTATATATGTACATATGCTTATAAATAAACCTATTGAATATACCCATGATCTGTGCCAACGCTCTTACTTTTCCCAGCTTCTACCTATTCCGTCCAGATCAACATGAATTTGCTTCCCACACGTACGGTCGTGCGTTTCAGACAATGGAATTTCGCTCCATGACCTTCTTAAAGTGAGGCCAATCTACATTTTCCAATCCATTTACTTCTTTTTGTTTCTATGGTTATGAGTTGTTGATTGGATTATTTTAAAAGCCGGATCTTGGATCTTCTGAATGTCACGAAAGGCAGCGTTCTACGCCTAACAACCATATTGGAGAGTAGATTTTTGACTTTTCTGTTAAAATTGCCAGCTTTGTGCTTTGAAGAGGAACTCCTAATTGGTATTAAACAACCAAAAGTCTGCTGCGCTCTGTACGTGGTTTTTAATATCCTCAATCGATCCGACAGTTTTGGAAATTATACTCATGTAGAATATGAGCAGATTAAAAGAAATCTATAGTTTCTCTAAATGACTCCTTGTTGCTGCATTTAAATAATTCTTCCAGAGGTTTTTGTTTGAGGTGGTTGGACATTTCTTTATGCATTTTCTTAAGTCGTGCTGCTAAACAGAGCATATTAAAATTGTATAAAACAAATTGAACATACAACAAACGAGGCTTCCGTTAGGATTTAACTTGGAGCCATGAGGGAATAGACTCTGCACTGGACGAATAATGAACGGAAGGAAACATTTGACTTTCTAGGACATTGTGGCCTATTCTGAGACTGCCAAGGTTCTTTCGGTTATATATCAGTAATCAGTCTAAGGGTCAAAGTGGGCATAATTACTGATCACTTCTTCATAAGGGGGATGATAAGTAGATGAGACAACCGCTCAGCAGAATTTTGTTGGTTTTAACGCCTAATTTGGTACAGGCAAACGGTAGATGAATGCATTTCTATTTTCTATCATTGCAAATGAAAAAAAAGTTAATCAAAAATATTTTGTTTATAAACAAATAAAAAACAAATACAAAAAAAACTTATTAGAGGTTTAAAGTAGCTACAAACCTACAACAAAAATTTCAAATTTATAAATGGTTTATAACAGCTTTATAACACTGTTTGTCATTTATGAATACAAATTTTTGGATTTTGTCTTATAGACCTGTTAGAAAGCTGTTTTAAGTGATTACGGATAAGACCGTATATGTGAATAATATCGATAAAAATTGTTTTACATGCAATTTACAAGAAGTGGGTTTTTAAACATTCAATCATGTAAGGATGTAAAAATAATGTTTATTTTATTTCCGACTTCAAATCAGGACAAGAGTGTCTAGAAAAGTATATATAAATAAAAAATAAGAATGATTTTATTTTTTTTTTTTTTTAATAGTTTAGTTTCAGTTTCTAAAACAGAGATTATTGATGAATATTGCGTTTCCATTTGTCAAACATTTCAGCACTTAATATCATGTAATTGCAGTTAAAATTTTATCTAATTTGGAGGATTTTAAATTGTGGTTTTAGATATTTCTAAGTTAATTGAAATAGAAATAGAATGGTGTACTCTTTGATTTTGGTATCCGTAAACAGTTACTCTCTGTTTATATCAGCATTATCTGCATTACTTTTATATCAGCATTATCAGCATTATATCAAATTAAATTTGCAAAGTTCCTTTGGTCTCGTTATATACGATTTTATTTTACGATTTCATTTTTCGAAATTTTTTTTCATCTATATAAATATTAAGCAAATACGTTGTTTGTAAATCCTTTTAGGCCTGTACTACTGCACCGATTTGGGAAAGATATATATGGTCAAAATATCAAATTATCACTAACACAGATTATTGATTATAGATTGTTAGTCTTTGGACGAAAAGGCTCAATATTCATGACGTGATCTCCGATTCAATGTTCCTTCAACGTTTAAATTAAACGCCAAAGGCACTCATGAATGAAAGCAGAGTGTATACATACAATTCTATTTATTAACTAAAGCACCATAATGAAGTTACATACATATATATATATATGCTCTACATTTGCCGTTAATTGATTAGTGAATAGCATAATGCACTAAAGGAAAAACCAGTTCCTAAAACATATAGTGCGTGCGTGACAAAGGTCTTTACCAGTGGTGTTCCCTCATCTTCGAAAAAAATTCTCTCTTCCATTATTCATCATAATATTTCTATGGAAAAATCCCCCAAGTGCTGGCCTTAAAGGAAGAACAAAAGTTGAGAAAAATACAAACAACAAATTCACAATTACAAATTCGAAAAATTGTAATTTTTAATAACGAAAAAAAGAAGTTCTGCTTTTCTTTACTTTAAAGGGTTTCCGAAATTGAGGTATCATTTTAATTTTAATAAAAAAATACTTTTTTTATATATTAAAAATATTTTTATTTCAGTTTATTACAAATAACTTCCAGTTAAAAGAAAAAAATTATGTCGGTCAAGTCAAACTATCAATCACGTTTTTCAATAAACTGTTGTCAATGGTTGATATCTGCTCTATAATGTTGGTTTTAACCTCTTGATCTGTTGTGGGATTATTGCTGTACACTTTGGATTTCAAAAAAACTCTACAAAAGAAACTAAAGGTGTCAAATCTCACGATCTTGGTGGCCAATTTACGCCTCCTCTACGAGAAAATTTGCGATTTTCGAATATATCTTTCAAACTTTTCTTAAATCATGAAAACTTGTGTTCCTTCGTGTAACATTCCATATAAACTAACCGGAATGTATTTAATCTAAAAATAAAAATTTAGAATAAAAATTACAAGTGAAAAAAAAAATACAGCAAAACTTTTTTCTAATTTTCTTTGTATTTGATTTCGATTTAAAACCCAAAACCAGAAACAAAAATCTAATTTCACGATTACGTTCATTTCAAAATGAATAACAATACGAGTAAAATACGTATTTTAAGTATTCATCTTAAAATTGTCTTATGCAAGTACTGCAAAACATTAAAACTCGTATAATCACCCTATATTTCTTAATAAAATATTTACCTGGTATGTCTGTGTATCCGTACAACACCTTAGTACTGAAAACTATATATGTATGTATGTATGTATGTATAGGGTAAGATAGGCAAATCAACTTATTTGATGTACTTTAGACTTACCTTTACCATAATAAACAGAAAATTCATTTTACATATACATACACTTTAGCCATTAAAGAATCAACTTTTTGGAAAATCTACTTATAATTCAATGTCCATAAAAATCAACTACATGAAAATCGTTCTTGCAACAAGATGAACCATATAAGAGAATGCAACAAATTATAGATTCTTTTTTTTTCTTCTAGCATTTCTTCTTGGCTTGTCCATTAATTTTATCTTCATCCATAACTACTACTGCCGGAAAACAAGGAGTTTGAATTCATTTTGTTTTTAATAAATTTGGTATGCAATGGGTATGATGAGAAGATGAGTTGTTGGCTGGCTATTGATACACAAATGCAAATAAATCAAATACATACATACATATACTAGGAGATTTGTTTACCATAGATGTCCAAACAGTCTTACTTTACTTTACTTTGTTGGTTTTGCTCATTTCGTCAGTGAAACACTGAAATGCTGACCACAGAAATTTGATCGACATTCTCCTCGTTTTCATGAAGTTTTGCTAAGTAAATTATATTTATATGTGTCGATATACATAAGTTGACAAGAGAATTTTGTAATTAAATAAAAAATATATGTATGTATTACAGAGTTATTATTTGTTTATTGTATAAAGAAGAAAAAAATATTTTTTAATATCTATTCTGGGTTTTAAACTCAAATACAAGGAGTACTATTTATAATTTCGGAAATAGCTAGTGATAACAAATATTTTAAAATGAAAATGGCTTTATTGCTTTTCAAAATATTCCACTTTTGCATTCGTTCAAATCATCTCAACGCAGTTGTTCTATTCCTCTTGAGACACCTCCAAAACAAGGTTTTTGAATGCTTCAACTGCTTCTTCGGCGCTCGTAAGTCGTTGACCACGCTATTTATCTTTGGTATTCGGGAACAAGAAGAAGTCATTGGGTACCAAAGGACTGAACGGAGGCTGAGACATCAATTCGATATTTTGGCTATTCAAAAATTCAACTCTGACGAGATGCGTGAGACCACGCATTGTCATGGTGGAAAATAATATGTCTTCGGCGGTTGATTTTACGAATTTCTTCAAAAACCCACACGGTCGATTGCTGCTTTGTTTCCGGCTCATATGCGTATATCTATGATTCGTCACGTGTCACGATTTTATACACGGCTTTTGAAGCAACACGGTCGAACTTTTCAATCATTTCCTTACACCAATCGAAGCGAGTCTTTTGAGAACAAATTTTTTTTATAACTAATGTGCAAGGAAGCTTCTATCTCACAACATGTTACATAACGATCTTGCATTATCAGTTTACGCACTGCATCAATGTTTCGTGACACATTCCTTCACGGAATTCGTCGACGACCGAACTACGACCACGATTAAATTTACTATACCAGCGATATACTGTGGTTTTGATGGTACTTTATCACCAAAGAAAGAACTGGGCTCATCGACACATTCTTGTTGAGATAATGCGCGTCGAAAATTGTGAATAATAATCCAACGAGAACCTTATCTTGAAATTTTAATTTTTTGGCCAAATTGATTTTCTTAACTCAGTGTAAACAAAACAAATAGCATTTGTAAGTCAAAACGTTGTGAGTATGTTTATGTTAGAAAATGTCAAAATTTATTATTAGCTATTGAAATTAGTGTTGCCAGTTTCAGAAATATAAATAGTACCCCTCGTATATATTTTCTTATAAAGAAATGCACATATGTATGTATGTATGTACTGGATATTTTCATATTTCAAAAATTTGAAATATTTGGTTCTAAAGAACTTTAAAAAAATATAATAACAAAATATATTTTTAATTTGTTTTTATACACTGCATATCATAACTATAGACGCATTAAATTTTGTGGGTTAAAGTTAACTTATACTTAAAGTTTATTTTATATTTGTATAAAACTGACTTTAGTGTATTATCATAAGGTAACGGGACTTTTGTATTTAAACATTTGGGATATCTGCTCTTTAAATTCAGCGCACTATCATCTTTACCTTATTCCTTAGTGTACCATTACAATACAAGCATTGCAAAAAAATCGATTTAACGAGTTCAATTCAAAGTTGTGCCACATAATATAAAAAAGTTTTGTAAATTGTTATAATTTTTGAATTTTTAAACACAATGTCATGTGGTAGGTACTTTACTGAAATCGATAAATGCAAAATTTAGCTTTTTTAAAAAACGATTGAAGTTACATGGAAAATGGTGGGAAAATTAATTTAATTAATCAATCATATCAAGTTTTTGGAAGTTTTGCAAAAAATTAAAGTGGGTTAAGGGAAAAATATAAGAGGGAGACCAACAAAAATTATCAAAGAGAGACCGACGAGAACTTGTCAACGGTACTAGCGATTCCTTAAAAAGTCTTTTGCATACTGTTGATGAGTGCAGTCTAAAAGTGTGCAAATCTTCAGAGTGTTAAAATAGTCTAAAACCATAACCCCACAAAAGCTGATGGCAATGCCTAAGCTACTTCCTAGTTACAAGTTTCCTTGTCTGCAGCTTGAAAATAGAAAATTACAAGCAAATTGATAAATGGCAAGCTGTACGAAGTTGGATCCTATTCGGCTTTAAGTATTTATTTCTTCTAATTTTTTTGGTCTTGATTGTCCAATGGTATCGAGAAAATTTTGTATTGACGATACCGTTATACGCTTGGTAAGGCTTCCCTGAGTTGTCAGATGAATTCTAAGGAATGACACTAATTTCTCCTTCAAGACATATCAACATTTTGGAGAAAAAATGGTAACATTTTTGAAGAGTAACACCAATGAAGGACTGATTTTCCGACAAGACAATGCGTCAGTTCATAAGAGTAGGCATTCTCAAGAAGGGTTCCAGTCTTAACATATTATTACGTTTATACCTTTTAAAAATGTTTATTTATGAGTTCGTAGATTGCAGTTAAAATAAAATAAATCTTGTGTTCGGTTTCTTATTAATAATTCTTTATTAACACAGTTATGTGTTCCACTGCTTGCAACGTTTTCACGAGCAATAACAATTTCAATTCTTAATTCAGACAGATCTTCAGACCTATTCGTTATTACAACTTGGGTTCGATCACAACCTTTTCAGCCAGAGGTTATCTATTCTTAACTCTATTTACTGTGTTAGCTCCAACTAAACTGGTTTTTTACTTCACAACTCACTTAACTAATTTACTCCTCATAAACTCTCTTTACGTTGAGCTTACACAAAAACTATACTCGCTGAGTTTACAACACATAAACTGATTTCTGTCCGCATCCATGTGCTTTTTATATCGCTAGGTAAGCAAGACTTCGGAAGCTCTCGAACCTCTCAATATTTCAGGCAGATTACATTTCTTTGTTTTACTTTCTTTGTAGTTCTTACATTCGCAAACATCTACTTCTTTCAGTTCTTGTTGTTTTGTTGTTGTTTGTTATTTGTTTTCTTTTCTGTCTATTTTTGTTGTTGTCGCTTATATTTGCTTACTACGTTACTGTCTATGTTGTTTTTGCCCGTTTGGTTATTTGTAAACAGCACGTATAGTTGTTTTTGCGGCTTTTTAAAATTTTTTTAGCAATGTAACAAACGACAGGGGTGCCCAACCTGATTTTTGTAACAATATTATAACTATGCATTGACCTGTGTATTCTCCTGACTAAAACCCAATCGGGAAAATTTGGGGATTGTTGGTTAGCCGAAACCAAACAGTATTTGATCACAAAAGAGTTATTATCGATGAATAGCAGACAATCAATGAAAAATTGCAAACGTATTTGGTTATCAGTATCTTAGACAGTATTTCTGAACTATTTATTATTTGGAATTATTTAGTTAATTTTAAAAAAGCCTATAGCTGTGAAACAGCTCTATGATTAAAAAGGACCAATAAAACCAAACCATAAGCGATAAATAAAGTTTTTTTTTTTTCTTTTGATTACCCAATCGAATATGATAACTCAACTGGAAAGTATAAGCGTCCATAATTATGAAGCGCAGTGTATAAATACACTGCTGCTCAATTTATTTTAAAATAAATTTCATGACATGTGAGCTATAATTTCTTTTACTTAGCATTAACGCGAACAATTACAAAGCATTACTTGAAAAAACTTTTACACATTTTTCTACCGTCTTTGGCCCTATGCTTTTCTTGGATTTTCCAACAGATAATGATCCACTCCATACTATAAGAGTTGTAAGAGAATATCATAGATTGGAAGTCAGAATGTGAATATTTTGAAATGGCCAGCATATTCTTCCGACCTAAATATATTATTAGGTATACAAGTTAATAATGTGGATTCTTTTGTTTGAAAAATGCATTTATTATAATAAAAAAATGAATTGACACATTATTCAAAGTATTGTCCATCGTTAGCTAATACTTTTTCTCATCTTTCTGGTAGCATATGGAAACCACGCTAAAAGAACTGCTCCGGTTTTGAGATAAACAATGAATCAAGCCAATTTCTGATACCCTATTCTGAAGTGAAGGGTATTCTAGTAAGGGCGTTCTGCATCGATCGAAACAAATAGTAGTCAGAAGAGGCAAAGAAGGTCTGGGCTATAAGGTGGGTGATCCAAATCTCTCATCCACTGTTTTCAAAATAGTTTTTGTCCGGTCTTTACATATGAAAATTTGGCGCTTGAGGTTATCGGAATGTATCTATTTTTTATCACCAGTAACAAAATGATGCAAAAATGACTTCATTTTGTAGCGTTTAAGCATCATTTCCGATATGCAAAATCGCCTTTTAAAGTCTCTCGGCTTCAATTCATATGGCACCCAATTTCCTTGCTTTTGAATGAATGTTAATGCTTTTAAACGTATGTTAATGGCTTGTTGTATGACTTCCATGATAATGCAAGTTTTTTTTTGCATTTGGCAACAATCTTCGTAGTGTAATGCTTCCATTCCTCATCATCCCAAAAACATTTTTTCTAGGCACAAAATTCGACATTATTATAGCGATTGAAAAAAAATTATGTTTACACTTTGGCGTCTATCGAATACTGAATTATAATGACAGATGTTTACCCTCCAAAATACCATATATTTTATTATTGACACAAACCATATGTGATAGTTATGAAATATGTTGTCGAAATCGACACTATTAACATATATACCCAATAGATAACATGTGGCGAATGGACTTAATTAAAGGAATTAAAAAATCTTGCCAAAATTTTTTTATCATTGAGGATTTTTATAACTGGTTCACAAACATGCATTATTAAATCTTTGAATTGACCAAATCGTTAAACCCTTTGACGACCATAGGCAAGTAACCTACCAATTTTTAGACGTTTTCTGCAATTAAATAATTTCGATTACTGATTTTCCTTTCAATCCATAGGCATCTATATTTATCAAGCAAAATTGTGAACTTAGAGGATATATTTCTTTTTTCATAACTTCTATTAGACCACAGATCGCTAAAATAAAATACAAAATTGAATCAGTTCAGCCGAAAATGTTTAGCGATAAACAGAGAATCTTTGGAATCAGAGAATCAATAATTCAAAAATATTAATCCGATTGTAGAGAGTGTTTTAAACCTAATCAAGTAGACGCCAGTGTATAAAATTTAAACTCAAGAGCTTTGCTTTAACTTGTTTATACTGATGTTTCAGTAAAGTATATAGATGCGAGTACATAATTATTTTGAATATTTTAACTTTTTTAAATTTTAACCAAAATGTTCCTAAAGGACTTTAAAGAAGTTCGTATCACAGACTATTTGCCAACCTTTGCCACATTAAACAAATGGCTATAATAATTCGCACGTTACGCTTGATAGCTTATGATTTTCCTCTTGAGAAACTAAGCCATTTGGAGTTTTTTTTACCCTTTCAAAGAGAAATGATATATTCATGTTAAAAGAAGAGTTTGTTCCAAAATACTCGTACTTTTCATTTTCATTCTCTCATCGAATCAAATGAGTATGAAACCACACAAATATTAAAAAACTTTTGAACGCTTTTGGGCTTTAGTGATTGGAAAAGAGAGAAACGATTGTCAAAATATTCAAATATAATATATGTTTTGAAAGAGGATGAGTGTATAGTGGTAGTGGTGGTAGTAATGGTTTCAGAATCAGATTATAAAGTTTTCAAAATATTTTGTTGTTCTTTTAGTTTGTGTCTTATTACGAGTATATATTTTAATTATAAAATTTATCTTTTGTTTCAAAGAATATTTTTCATTGCATCCTCTTTTATTTCAATAGTTATGAGTTTTGCCATATTTTATATTTATTTATATACATATGTACGTATGTATGTGTGTATGTATGTATGTATGTATATGTATTCAAGTGTATGTGTTAGGGAGACCGAGCGATTATTACTCCACGGGTTTTTTTAAATGTTCGTTTTTTGAATACCAAATAAGCCGGTTATCTTAACACGAATAACCGGTTAATGTAAATACGCATAATTTTAATTAATTTTAATTTTTATTGCGAACTTGCTCATAATTTAAGTACTTTTCCAAGTTTAATATATAACGTCTTATTTTTATATTGTATGTATTGTATATGAGAATCTTGAACGTCTTACAAAGAAAGTGAAAACTGTGTTAGATCAAAAAAGATATGCACACTTGAGCAACAATAACTTTTTCTTATTCTCTGCAAATAAATAATAATCACTTTACATGGAGAATGAAGATCAACTAGACTCATTGAAAGGGACCTACAAACGCCAGCTCTAAACGGCAGATGTATTAGTTAGTGAAAATTTTTACGGCGTAAATACTCATAACCAGTTGCTAGCAATGTTGTGAGGTGTTGAAAATTTTCAGATGGTGTGGCCTGGGGTTGAATCGTGAACTTCTTGGTTGGTAGGCGGTTGGTAGTTGGTACTTAACATACCTCAGTGGCTCACACTATTAAACAGGTGATGCATGCATTTATGTTTCTACAGATGTCCTCTGAAGTGTTAAAATGGTTAGAAGTCGATGGACAGAACAGGTCTAGATATACTAAGTGTCCCTGAATACTGAAAAAGCTCTTCGACATCAGAAATTCTTAAATACCTTAAATATAGTATGTCTATAAGATTGACGTTATTGTGTAGCAAGGAAAACTTAATTCTATACGAAGTGATTTCTTAGCGCTGGCAAATAAAACTCTACAAAATACTCTTTAAAAAATGAATCACTGTACGAAATATTAGGACGTTGTGTTGTTGAGAAAGCAATGTCTGCTGAGGCCCTTAAAGAGCCGTCTACTTACTTCCTAGAAACTACAACATGGGACAAAAATTTATCAACTTTATTTGCAAATAAAAAACTTCAGAAGAATTTTCTTTCAATAAGGGAACCCGTTAACCGGTTATTACATTAATTTTTAACCGAAAACCGGTTTTCAAAAACTGTAACTTTTTGAATAATTCGAAAACCAGTTTTTGAAAAAAGTCGAATAATCGATCTCCCTAGTAAGTGTATTAGTTTTGTATTTTGTATGGCATTGGTGCGTATTAAAAATATTTATAAGTTTTAAGTTCATGCATTTTAAAAACTTTTTAAATACATGCAGTTTGTATTTGTAAACTTTAAAGTAGAAAAAAATTAAAATCTTATTTTCATTTGTGAATTCCAACAACAAATTGCTAACATGTTTATTTTTTTACACATCCCGTTACTGTACATCTTAAGGACATCGAGACGTCATAACTTGTAAAATTAACCCACACATTACAACACTAACAACAAAGAGGATCTTTATTTGATTTCTTTGCCGTAAAATAAATGTTTTCAAAAATAAGAAATTATTGGAAAATTTGGGAATTTGGGTCTTTTGTAGAAAAAAAATTGGGTTTTTTGTTAATGTTGTCGTATGTAAAAGACGTCGATTCCTAATACTTTTTCAGAGCTGTATATTTGATTTTGACTATTTTTGAAAACATTTATTGTGTGTGGGTCTATTTTCGAAGTTATGACTTCTCGAAGCCCTTAAGGGGTACAGTAACGGAATGTGTAAACATAAAAAATTAAAAATGTTAGGAATTTGTTGTGGGAATTCTCAAATGAAAATAAGATTTTAACTTTTTCTGCTTTGAAAACATTGAGCTTACAAGGTGTATTTGCTTAAAAAAATTGAAAAATAAAGTCCTGTAAAAGAGTTTTTTTTTTTAATTTTGTTTAAAATAATATTTAAATCTTTTTATTTCAAAAAGGAATTATTTATTTATTTTGTATTTTTTATTTTTATTGTAAAAGCTGAAAAAGAACTATTGCAACTATTTCGAATAAGTATTGAACTTAAAAACATAATTAAAAAAGACATCTTAATAGGAGTAAGAAAGGTAAAAACATAATTTTGAAAAGGTGTTTGTGCAGACAGAGACACATAATCTGTAACGAAGAGGTTACCGTTTGAACTAAGGCCTATTTTGAGAGCATTCAAAAATCTTATTGTAAGGAGAATATTAAAACAAAATCACTGGACTAAATGTATCGAATTTACATTTGACTATGTCGATAAATGAAATCATTACAAAAATGTTAATCCAAATCTTGCTAATATTTTATATTTCTTTAGAATTATAAATTATTTAACCCTTTACCGCCGTACGGTGCTGCAAGTACCTTTGCATAGGCATCGGTTCTCTAAGCATCATATTTTCTCCAATTAACACTAAGAAATATTTAATCTTTTCGTTATTTTTGCTGATAAAATTAGTTTCTCTCTTGAAGTTTAAGTGTTAACATGTGCTTGCGAAATATGAATTTCCAAACAAATATAAAATCTATATAAAATAGGAAGAGATTACATTTTAAGTTCTTCCATTGCTAAATATGTGGTCATCTCTATGTATATACAAACATTTTTAGCACCAGCGATTTAAATATTAATATGTTATGAGTTTGTTTTAAATTTCTTAAGTCTAATTGAATGATGGAACTTCTGGAGGAAATTCCAAAGAACTGTGGCACAGACAGAGATATAAGAACTGATAAAAATGTAATCTGGAGGACTTTTAGGGCAATGACGACTAGCTTAGTAGATTTTAAAAACAATATTATTGACGAAGAAGTATCGATCTCTAAGTAAATTCTAGGTCCAAATTTGTCAAGTAATATGTAATTGTAAAAATAATTTTAAGCCTAGAGAATAGAAGATAGATAAAACAACAATATCCAACAAAAAAAGAATTTTGTTTACCAAAGCAGTTCGTTATTCGATACGTTAACGTGTTTGATTACGTAAGCGGCGATCAGACACCGGTTCTTCTGAGTAACAGTTGTATTCTTCATCCTTCCCGATTTGTAAAAAATATGAGATATATTTTTTTAGTATCATAGACCTGGATTCTCTAAAATAAAGTAAAAATTTTGGACAATTAAACGTTAATTAGTGATTTTAATTCAAAAAAATATTCGCTCAAACCGACTTTAAAAATATTGTATATACTTATTTATTCTTAAAGTCTAATGATTTTCCATGTAATGATGTACAAAGTAATATAAATATTTCGCGGAAAATCTGCATATATTATATACATTAAACTGAAAATTTTTTCCAAAATCAAAATTTTTTAATAGAGAAGCTCTTAAAATGTTCTCTTTAATAGAGGAAGTATTCTGTGAAATTTTGAAATCGATTTCTTAATTCTAACACGTGTCTCATTGAGGCTACACTTTATACCTACAGGTTAGAATGGTCTTTATATGGCACAAAAATTTACTTTTTAAGTTTTCGATAAGGAACCTTTTTAATAAAAACAATGTATTCTGTATAAATTTGAAATCGATATCCGAATTTTGACACGTGCCGCATTATGGTTGTACTTTATATCATAGGTGCAATGTAGTACGTACTTTGCATTCGACTGGCACAAAATTTTTTTTCGTTTTTCTTTTTAATTTTTCAATGGGGAACCTCGTAAATTGTTCTTTTTAGTAACATTGTTCTCTCTGGAAACAAGATCGTTAGTTTGTTATTGTGGAATCTTTTGTTACAGAACAGCTCCTGGGAATTATAATGTAATTGTTGATGTGCAGAACCAAAATGTAAATAAAAATATTTAAGTTTGACTATCGATGTCTCTAACATCAAAGATTTCTAACTTCAATTAGTCTTATTATTACAGTAGTAGATGTTAATGAAGTAGAGAAAATAAGGACGAATATAATTCGATAAACTAGTTTTAATAAGACCGTCAGCCTAATTAGTCACATTCAATGTAACCAATACTCCAACCAAAAATGAACATTACAGAGTTTCACGCATTCTTTCAGTATGAGGCAAAAAAATTTGCTGCAAGAAGTTCAAGCTTTCGTGTTTGATTGATCGTGTTAAAATTTAAATATCGATTTTTAATTTTCACAGAATACTTTTTTTTTAATAAAAAGAACAATTTGAGATGTTCCCCATTGAAAAATTAAAAAAAAAATTCTGTAATATAATGAAGGACCAGTCTAATTGAAATTTAAATAATTAAATTGAATATTAAAGTATTTATCAATTATATTTTTGTTGGTCTTACAACTATGTATGTACGATAACAGATGTGCATATGTACATATGTATGTATACTAGAGATTTTAAAGATTTTAATAATTTCAATTGAAATTTTTTGGGATGATTAAGAAAAAAAAAATAATAATTAAATAATGCAAATATATGTATATGTATGTAAGTTTCTCTTCCATTGATTTTTACATAAATGTATTGACAATTTTTTTTTTTTTTTCGTTTAAAAGCTGTCATTTGTCCCAATTCCATAATTATGGACCAGATCAAAAAAACAAAACAAAAAATTGCAAAGAATTACTTTAACCCACGTACATATGTACATATTCATCAATGTGTTTTTTCCGAACAATTTTTTTTCTTAATTATTCAGAATTTCAAAGAAAACACATGCGGGTTGTCTGACGTGTTTTTATTAATAAATGACAAGAATATGAAATTAATATTTTAAATATTTGCAATGCAAGCGTTCTATACATTCATCAATGATTTCTGTTTTCTTATTTTTTGCAATTTACGAGTATGTGCCTTTAGCTAAGTAGACAACGACATTATGGTACTCTATTTTTAAAACAAAGTGATTGTTCACGTACCAAATTGGAGGCTACCCGATATGATCTTGCTTGGGCTATGAAATGAGGAAGCCAGATATCGATTTCACAGTCTTGTATCGACCATGTAATGAGCCTAAGTATAATACTTAGTATAGCAGTCATTCGAATATAGGTATGTACTCGTAAGCTGAGTTAGGACAAATGCGTGAAGTGGCTTTAAGAATTATTCTAAGGATCAACCTACGAAAACCAAAAAAATGCTTATAAACGTTGAGAACACCAAACGTTTCCACAATATAAAAGACCAACCAACCGAATATTATGACTCGTTCAGTTTCCTTCATACACGGCAAATCAATTTTGAAGCTTCTACATTTAGACCATGTCGGAATGTATTTTTTTTTTGTTTTTCGTACATTATATAGAGTACTAATTAATGGAATTAAATTGTTACATCCATATGCATATTTAACAAAAAACATTACTTCTGCCTTAAAATTTCTGCTCTAAAATTTATTACAACACATACGAGGGCGGATTGGTATTGAAGTTACCTAAGTAAGAAAAAAATATATATATATCTTTTCAAATACCTTTCATTTCTCAACATAGTCTTCTTTGAGCTCAATACACTTAGTAAGACGATTTTCCAACTTTTTTATACCATCTGAACTGGGAACTCTTCAAAATACCATTAGTTTCTGTAATCACTTTTTCGTTTGAGATGAATCTTTTTCCTGCGAGCCATTTTTTCCAGTTTGGAAACAGGAAAAAGTCACTAGGGGTTAAATCTGGACAATAAGGTCGATGATCAACCAATTCGAAGTAGATTTCTCGTAGTTTTAGCATCGTATCTAATGCTGTGTGAACCGGTGCGTTGTCTTGAAAAAAGAGCACTTTTTTCTTGTTTAAATGTGGTCGTTCTTCCTTGATTGCATCAACCAATTGATCCAATAATGCACGATAATACTCTCTTGTGATTGTGGATCCCTTTTCCAGATCATCGATGATCAATATTCCGTGTGGATCCCAAAATACAGTGGCCATAACCTTGCCAGCCGATTTCGCTGTCTTCGCCTTCTTCGGAGCACTTCCACCAGCTTCCACCCACTACTTTGATTGATTTTGGGTTTCAGGTGTGTAGTGGTGGACCCACGTTTCATCAACAGTTATTAATCTACGTCAAAAATCAGCAGGATTATGCTTTATCATGTCCAAACACCGCGGTGAAGTGATCTGTCGAACTCGTTTTTGTTCAACACTGAGCAAACGCGGCACCCATCTTGCCGATAGTTTTTTCATATGCAAATGTTCATGCAAAATGTTGAACACACGTTCATATGATATGTTTACCATTTCAGCAGTCTGACGTATTTTGACCCGCGATCATTCATAACGATATCGAGGATTTTCTTGATATTTTCTTCAGTAACCACCTCTTCTGGCCTTCCTGTTGATGGTATTGTTGCAGTGCTTGTTCGGCCCCGTTTAAATTCAGCAATCCAATATTTTACCATATAATCTGACGGGGCAGATTTGCCGTAATATTTATCAAGCTTTTCTTTTGTCTCTTTCGCCGTTTTGCCTTTCAAATAATAGTGTTTAATCACTACACGAAATTCACTTTTTTCCATTTTCCAAGAAACACAAAAGTTGTTTACTTCAAACGACTACAAGAGATAAACTAATCGATGAATTTGGCTAAAATTTTAACAGCTGACGTTTGACAGATCGTAATTTCTAAGAAAGAAAAAGTTTTTGTGTTTGTCCTGCCATCTAGCCTAGGTAGCTTCAATGTCAATCCGCCCTCGTATAATATTGAATAAAAGTTAAATCTATATTAATATAAAAGAGGGCTATAAAATACGTTGTAATTGATGTTCTCTGAAATGAGCCAACCGATGTGTGAGCACTTAAACGAAAGTGAACTGTAGTTAATACCAAGGTTATAAGTATATATGCTTTTTGTGAATCCATTTGTTCGCGAATTATTGACGTTAGAGTAAGCCATTTTGTTATAAAATATAAAAATGTCCTGTGTTTGTCATTTTATAACTCGAGAACCATTGAGCCGATTTTCAAACCGATACATGCGTTTGAAAGGTTTATTTTCACTGGTGGTTCTTGTTCATTTGGGCTGTGCTACGCCCATGTAAAATTTGTATTTACATGTCTATATCTTTAAAACTGTAGTATTGAGTGTTTCTAAATTTGGCCCAAATAACTTTGTGGTCAATACTAATCATCAATAAGTGGGCGGAGTTGCATGATTGGGAGTGGTACCTCCCACTTTATAATGGTAATAGTGGAAGATTCTATATTTGGTCTACATAACTTCGTCGTTTATCTACGTTATCGGTCGAAATTTGGGCGAAATTGAATAAGTGTTTGTGGCACATCCCATTTAAAGTAAATATTGATTTTTGTATATCTAGAGAACGATAAGAACGACAGTTTCTGACCTTGGTCTAAATGGCTTCTTACATTTTTTTATGAGGAATACATTTTAAAGCTATTGAACACAAAGGCCTCCATCAAAACGGGAAGGAATACTCTAGTTATTATGTGAAAGAGATACAAATTTCTTAAACTAAGAAGCAATGTTCTACAAATTTTTATTATTTAATTTATTTAATAATTTTTAATGCATTATATTAATTTAAATGCATTAAATTTTACAATCACTCTGTAAAAATAATTTTAAATTTAAAATGTAAAAATTAAATCAATTGCGTGCTATGGAAAAAGAAAGATGACAAGATTCATTCAACTTCTGATTTAATTTTCTTCCAAAATAGTCCACATTTTAAATAAGTAGATGCAGGGCATAATAATAAGTAATAAGCAGTCATTTTATAATTATTAAAGTTTGATTCAACCATAATACACGATGTTAATTGTGAGTCGCACCTTAATGTAAGTTTATTGCCCAACTTAATTTGAATATACTTATATATATACAGCAAACCAAGTCTGTAGTAAATGTTGAAGTACCTGTGCATACTCGACCAATTCGTTCCGCGGAAAATATTGCTATTGTTCGCGATAGGGCCGTACTTCTTCGAAAATGAGGTCGGCCAAACAGTTACAACGAATGGTGTTCGCTATCGCGAGATGATAACGGATTCTCGTGGCCAGATAGACCTGTACGATATATGCTTCTAAAAGGATGGTGGCACATGCCACACAGCAAGTGTGCGAGAAATTCTATGGTAGTGTTATCTCATGTCGTGGCGATGTTATTTGGCCGCCAGGATCATGTGATTTTACACCGTTGGACTTCTTTATTTGGGGAATTTAAAAGAAAATTGTACGTCAATATGACAAGAACAACAACTCAGAGTCATTGAAAATATGGACCGACGGATAGAGAAATGCCACCAAAGCCGTGGCCAGCATTTGGCCAATATTTTGTATCAAACATAATTGTCATAGATCCTTCTATCATAATAAGTGATATTGGACCACCCTTTAATTTAGAATTTTTCGTTATTGTCGGTCGACTTAGTTGATTACTGAAAGGAAATGGAATAACACTAAAATGCCAAAATTTACGAGATTAGTTATAAAAGAAAATAAAATAAAAGAAAAGAAAATAGGCTGGAAGCCTATTTGCTGTATCTGCGTTTTCACTGATGTCGATAGACAAAGAGAGCTTTAAATGTTACCGTTCTCTACACATGCGAAATTCCATATTGTCTTTTAAATAATGGTTTGTATCGACTGCCAAGTTGTTTAAACCAAATTTAGAAACTTCAACCTTAACTATTTTCAAGATATACAAAAAACATTATTTAATCTCTATGGGAGGTACCATGCCCACTTATCCGATTCAGCCCAATTTTGTACTGATGGTTTGAACTATTTAAGAAGTCACTTAGACCTAATTCAGAACCTTCCATTCTAATCATTCTCTAGATATACAGAAATCAATATTTAATTTGTATGGGAGATGCCACACCCACTTATTCAATTTCGCCCATGTTTCGGCTGATGATGTGTATTAACTACAAAGTTATTAAGACCAAATTCAGAACCTTCAAATATTACCGTTTCAAAGATATACAAAAATCAATATTTACTTTATATGGGAGATGCTAGTTTCACTTATCCTATCGGCCCAATTTTTGAATGATGATTTATATTGACCACAAAATTATTTGGCAAAAGTTTAGAGACCCTTACCGTTTTAAAGATATATACATATAAATACAAATTTTATGTGGGAGTGACACCGCCCAGTTGCACAATAGTGAAACCACATACCAAATAAAAGCTTACTGCATACATATGCCGTTTATATACACAGTTGTACAGATATTTTCTAACTCACACAAAGTTTAAATGCTGTAACAAATTCCGTTTTCATGTAAATCTTATGCAATACAAAACGTCAATAACTCGCGAACCAAATGACCTACAAAAACCGCATATACACAAAAACTCTGGTATGGATATCACCTTTCGTTTAAGGGCTCACAAAGTAATTAATTAATTATAAAAATCGCATGGCGCATTACAGATAACATCAATTACAACGGATTTTATAGTCCTCTTTTATAAATATAAGGTTATTAAAATATTAAGACTTTAATAGTTGTCTAAAATTTATTAAAACAATTAAAAGAATTACATATTGTATTGTGTTAAGGCAAACTATTTATTTTGGCAGAGGAAAAAGGAAAATTTTGAATTGACTCACTTTAAAGGTACAAGTGCGATATGTATAATAATTACGTTAAAAAATGAATAAAAGGGGTTTTTATGTTTTTAATGACACGAAATATATGTATGTATGTATGTATGTATGTATGTATGTATGTATGTATATATGTATGTAATATAAATGTGGCGCAATTCCTATTTTGTAAAAACGGAGATATTGGTATTTATAGATAAAACTTGTTATGATCTTTCTGTACAAATACAATTTTTAGTAAAATAAATCAGATTCTGATATTTTAGCACTAATATTAGCAAATAATATCGATCAATATTCAATATAATCGGTACAGTGTGAAAATTGGCCATAGTAGCAAATTGGTATAAAATAGGTAAAACTGGAGCAATTTTGACCAAATTTACTATGTTTATTATTGCAAAGGAATTCTTCAGATCATATTTAATGTAAATATCGTCATATGAAATCAAAAATTTTACAGGAGAAGCAAAAAACTTTTTAAAATGTGTTAAGCTTAGATTATTGTTGTTACGTTTTTTTCTTTTTTTTCAATTATAAAATTGTAAAAATTTTTGAGAATATGTATTTCGGAAAAATGAATTATAATCAATCAAAAAGCCGATTTAAAATTTTTTGTAAATTAGGATTTCATATGTCGATATGGTAGTTGTAACTTTAAAAGTACATCTCTCAAAATTCATTTCTTGTTTGCATGCACAGCAAGCAAAAGCAAAGACATTCTCATTCAGTACAAGTACATGAAAAGTAACTGAACACTACAACGAGGTTAACAAAATTTAACAAAATTTAACTTGAGATATTAACACAAAACTTTCTTATATTTTATGTAAAAATATTGAATTTGTATATAGTAACTGCTGATTGCCTTGGTTTTAGACGGATTAGACATCTGCCGATAACATCCAGTTTGAATTGTTTTGAGTTTCATACAAAATGCTTTTTTATTACTCTGTTTTCACTAATACACACAATCATATGGAAGCGATCTACAGTAGATTAATCGTCTACTTAGCTTGAAAATCAACTTGATTACTGAAACTGAAACAAAGGCCAATATGCTCTCTAGAGGAGTGACGAAGAAAAAAAGTCCGTATATAAGTCTTTGTGATAAGCGACATAATATTGTTACACATTAGATGTGTAGGAGATATAATAGTTACCCTATACCATATTTCTGAAAATCTAAGTGAAATATAATACTTTCTAATTCTCTCTAATGTACGATTTATGCAGATAGTACAAATCGTAAAAAGGCCAATTACTTTTTAGCAAATACAATGTGTACTTTGCATACGCATGCGATAGAGGCGTATTTGCTATTGTTCACATTCCAAAACTACTTAAACATGTAGTTATGAACTCAAAGTGAAATCACGCATATTTTCAGAGACTTCACCAACCCACAACAGAAGCCATTACAATACAATACATACGTATGTGTGTGTTCATTATTACATATACATACAGACATATATTTATAAACATGTTTTTATAGTTCCTTTGTCAGTATTTGCAAGGTACATTTAGGTAAAACACACATAAAGTAGACAAAAACTTTAACAAATATAAACATGACATTACAACTATTAGGGATAATCACAGATTATACATGCGTATACATGCGTGTATGTAATCAATTGAAATGAGTTTATTATATTAGCAGATATCACTCTTTGTTGTTAATTTGCAATTTACAACGTATGCTCTGAAATTCAGCAACAAAGAGTGAGTTTCTTTTAATGGAACCTTTAACAAATTAAAAATTTTAACAAACAATTAAAATAAAGGAATAATAAAATTTTTTGGAAAATTTTGTCAAAAAAATATATATATTTTTCAATATTTTATTCATTTTACATTTTGGAATTCGTCTACCGTGTAAAAACAGGTTTAAGTGTTTTGGGTATATAAACAAAAAAGCAAAAAACATGGCTGTTAAGGATAGCAAACTTGCAATGCTTTTTTGTGTAGCAATTATGTATAAGTGTAGCAAATGCTACTTTCATGTAATTTCTTATTGTGACGTAGCAAAATGTAGCAGATATGCTAGGTTTGCTACGTCTGCAAGACTTGCAAGGCCTGCTTGAAACAAAGACTGATTTCCCCTATTATATTATTTTATTATATTGTGCTAAAGGTTTTGTTCGTATATTGCATTAAAAATTTTGTTAAACCTAAAGATTGAATATCCCGTAAATACTACCTTAATCAAAAAGTCCCCGGAATAAACCCAGTATGGCGGTCCGATCGTTCCGATTTTATTTTATTTATTTATTTATTTATTTATTTATTTTTGTTTTTGTTGATATACCCGCTAAACCTTAGCGTCATATCTTGACATTTGCAAAAGCTACGTAGCCAAGAGTACATCTATCCCTATATGTGTTGAATATTATTGAGGTCGCAAAGGCATGATTTGCGATGCTGAATCCGATCCCACATTCATCAAAAGGATCATTACGGCGTTCACCAAGTCATCCGTAACCAAAAAAACTATGTCGATTTCAGTCAAAAAAGAAAGAAATGCTCACGGTTTTCATGGATTACAATGATGTAGTGCATCATGAATTTTTGGCAGAAAGCCAGACAGTAAACAAAGAGTAATATTCGGGTGTTATGAGACGTTTGCGTGAAGCAATTTGGCGAAAGAGACCAGAATTGTTGGCAGGAAACTCGTAGATTATGTACCATGGTAACATCATTATTCAAAATTTTTTGACGAAAAATGCAACAAGTACCATCCAACAGCCACCAAATTCACTTGATTTGACTAAATGTGACTTCTTTCTGTTCAATCGAGTTAAAAAACCATTACGCGGAACCCGTTTTGGCAGCCGAAAGAAAATAATGGAAAAATCACAGGAAACATTGACGGACATACCGAAAACCGAATACAAAATATACTTCGATGTCGATGTGGACAACATAGATTTAAATTAATAAGCTTGTGTTTTTAATTGTCTGAATAAATTCAGAGAACTTTTTGATCAACATACATATTTAAAATTTATGTATTAAAATTAAAAATCCTTAAAAAAAAACTTCTTTATGCTTGTTCAGAAAATTAAGTCATATGCTTCTTATTAAGACTGAAGAAAACATATAATTTCTAAAGCTCTATGTATACATACATATGAAAATACATATATACAGACATAAGTATTTGTTTAAAATTTCAGTTGCATCTATGAACTTCCCTAATGCCTACATTAATTTTATTTTTCATCCAATTACACGCTAAATATTTTTAAGGCGTGTTGTCATATTGTTGTGGTTAAAGTATTTATTCCTTTTTTTGTAAAATTTTGTTATTTTTTTTTCTTTTATTTTTACATTGCTTGCCACAAAAAATTACACACTCTTGTAAACTAAAGTACTAAAACTTGGTTTCTTTACTTTTTGTTCCTTTGGAATGAAGATCCATTTCAAAAGCCATTATGTGTAAGTGTGGCTGAAACAAAGGCCATAATTTCGTTTGTGTTTTATTTGGCTATATGGTATTTTAGCTAATTTTTGTCTTAGAAAATAGATCAGACAAAAAATGGTATTATAATAAAAAACAAAAGCAAAACTTATTTACTAAATTATATTTTCTTTGCATATGAGTCATAAACCTTTTTGTTTACAGCGCACTATGGTTCTAAATAAAAATTTAGAGCGAAATTTTTTATTTTTTTTTTTTCTTGATTTCTACGAAAGTGAAAAATTTTCTTGGTTTATTAATGACTGCTAAACACAACTTATAACAGTATAATTTTTATTTGTACATTTGCAGTATATATGTATTATCACTGCAGTATTGCTTAAAAGACAAATCAGTTTTTAATTCTGTTTTTTTTTTGTTTTTAATAAAAAAACAACAATATACATATAAATGTTTGGTATAGAGGGCCGTTGATTGAGGCTTCTGCTTAGAAAATACTGTATACAAATTAAAATGCTTTTTTTTGTTGTGTAATTTTTTCTGTTTCCTAACTTGTATTGGACTTTAAACTATGAATTTCACAAGATTGCACTCTAATTTTTATGCAGTTGTAACAAACAAGCTATGATTTGTAATATTTGTTAGAAGTCAGCTGCCAGTTTTTGTATAAACGACGGCTATAAAAACAAATTAAAGCAAAGAGCTCGAAATTCCGTAGGTAACCTGTTGCAGTTATAGCAAACAACGAGTGTTATCAAGTTTACTTATACATTCTTGATAGATGCAATTTTTTGTCTTTCCCAGTAAAGCCCCGTTGATGACTGTTTCAGAAGGTTTAGCGGGCGGACCGGTTTTGGGAAGATAACAAAGATCAAAGCATTCGAAAATAATGTCTCTCGTGTGCACGTACTCCTTAAAAGATCTAAAATTTGCGGCTGCAAGTGTCTTTAAAAGGAAGTTATAAAAGTTACTGCTTACGTTATTCGAATCATGGGTGTTTTTCCAAAAAGACCGCTACACAAATTATTTCTAAGTACGCCATCTCAAGATCTAATATCTTTATGCAGTAAAAAAGTGCTGGTAATGCACAAAAAGTTCGTATGCTTCTATGTTCGCGGATGTCAAAAAATACCCATCGTACCAGAAACTATTGGTTGCCCATACAATGGCATAAAGACTTCCAACACACCTGAAAAAGCGGCTTTACAAAGTTAATTTGATTCCACGATAAATGTTCTAAAAAAAAGTCCAAAGAGGAAAGCTGGAAGAATGTACTTGTTTATCACTAATGTTTACATAAAAACGAGAATATGAGGGTAGCAGTGGTAGCTTAAACTAAAGGGTGGACCAACCATAAAGCGCGATGTTAATTGTGAGTCACACTTTAACGTCAAATTTTTTGCCCAACGTAATTTGACATTTCTTTGTTCTAGTGTTCGACAAATTCAACCATGGAGAGGTACACAATTGAGTAGAGCGTGAAGTTTTTTAAGCCTTTTACGAAAATGGACATTCAAATCAAAATGCATTTCGTGCACTTCGTGATTTTTTTGGTCAGTATAATCGTCCAAATGTGGCCACAACCGGGAAACTTGTACGCATATTTCAGCAAACCGGGTCTGTGGAAAATATGGAAAAACCTGTGCATGCTCGCTCAGTTCGTTTATGTGTCATCGGGCCATACTACTTCGAAAATGAAGTCGGCCAAGCATTTACAGTGAATGGTGTTCGCTATCACGAGATAATAACGGACTTCAGGACGGAATTCAGGTTATGGATCTGGATGATATGTGGTTTCAACAGGATGATGCCATTTGCCACACAGTCAACGAAACAATGGCTCTTTTGAGTGAGAAATTCAATGGCCGTGTTATCTCATGTCGTGGCGATGTTAATTGGCCGCCACGATCATGTAATTTGACACCGTTGGACTTCTTTCTTTGGAAATATTTAAAAGAAAAGTGTACGTCAACATGCCAAGAACAATTCAAGAGCTAAAGGACGAGATAATTCGGCACATTAACGACATTAAGCCTCAACCATGTCTCAGAGTCGTTGAAAATATGGACCGCCGGATAGAGGTATGCCACCGAAGCCGTGGCGAGCATTTGGCCGATATTTATCGAACATTATTGTCATAGATCCTTCATAATAAAAAATATTAAGATAATTCTCTGAAAACTTTTTGATCCATTTAAATTCGTGCGTTTTGCTTGGACCACCCTTTATAAGCAACCATTCAGTGCTTTACAAACAGATCAGCATTTGTTTATAATGAGTTTTGTTCCTTTTAAGTAAATGATTATAACAAAGTTGTATGGCACAACTCACTCAGTACTTCTACGCACTTTTGCAGAGCAATAAAACATTTCAAAAGGAGAACACGACATTTATAACTTATCAAATTGTTGTAATTTAACCTGAAATAGCTGTAAATGTCACATCTATATATCAAGTTCACGACAACATAACCCATCTTAGTTTTGTATGAAATGTATGCTGTACGAATACATGATGCACGCAATCGAATCCATTTTTGGCGTTAAATCGTGTCATAGCAAGTTATTTGTTCGTACAAGGTGCTCTAGGTGCTCTTTTAAAAGAGTTATGATTTTTTATGCTAAAATTCTATATGGGAGCACTGTGCGACGTTAAGAATTTGTGGTTGCTTCAGAAAAGTATGTACCAGGTGTGCCGGTATGAAGTGAGTGTTAAGATACAAATGTCTCCATAGGGAATATTCATTGTGAACGAGCCTTAATTTATTTTTTTTTTTGTGTTGGTAATGACATCTGTCAAGCATATTCAGTATACGTCAAATCAGTGAACAAACAAAATCATATTTTTCATCGTGTTAAAGTTGGCGAATTTTGTACCAGAAAATTATGATTTGCGGAATGCATTATTATTATTTTTTTTTTGCTTCATAGACAGGATAGAAAATCTGTGTTGTATCGAATTGTTACTGACGATGAAAAATTGATTTATTTTCGGAATCCTAAACGGAAAATATAATGGGTTAATCTTGTACAACCATCAACTTCGACTATAAAAATAAATCGATTCGGCTTTGTATATTGTGGGACCAGAAATGTGTTAATACAAATCGCTACCGACAAAAAACTATCAATTGGAACCACGCATTGATCGGAAATGACCAGAATGGGTCACAAGACACGGCAAGAAATTTTGCAAAATGACAATGCACCTGCACACAAATCAAAACCGGTTCAGGATACAATCAAAGCATTAGGCTGCGAGCTGTTACCCCACCCGCCGTATTCGCCAGACTTGGATCCTTCTGACGACTATTTGTTTTCATCGATGGGACGGACATTCATTGGGTGAGCAGCACTTCGATTCCTACGAGAACGAAAGTTGAGTGATAATTGGTTTGCTTCAAAAGACGAACAGTTTTATTGGCGTAAATCCACAAATTACCTTAAAGATGGGAATAATGTGTAGCCAGCAATGGTCAAGACCTTGAATAAAATGTGTGTTACTTTAATACTTATTAAACAACAACAAAAAATTCTTTTAATTAAATACGTACATACGAGTAAGTAGTTGTTCAATTCTAATTTTATGCCCGCTATTTTTTAAGTGTGTGTACATTATAGGTCTGTTTGGGTACTTTTCCAGTAAATTACGCAGCAAGAAGTTTACAGAGAGTAAGACAAAATTTGGTCTAAAAGATAAAAATATCTAGAAAAGTACGCAAACGGAAATACAGGGGCGCTACATGATTTTGATTAAAAAATGGCACATTAAAAAAACGCATTACCAACTTAACATAAAAAATCGGCAACTTAAAATTTTTAATTTTTTTTTCATAATTTGTTTCATTTGTTTATCTCAATATTCTAAAAGAAAATGTAAAGCAAGCAACCGCAAATTCTGTCAAAATAACGATTTCAAACACACGTGTGATGTTACAAAGCTTTCGTTGATCCGTAACTGTTGTAAACTTTAAGAAAAACTCGAACGGAACCTATAACCTTATGTAGTTAAAAAATTTTAGGAGGAATTGGCTAGCAGAGTCTATAAAGCAAAGTCGGCATTCTAGTTCTGTTTTAATTGATTTTGTTAGAAATATTGAACTCCATAGAGACAACAAATGCTAGAATTTCTTAAAATCAATTCTAAGAAGCCTTATGACTGTTCTAGAAAAAATATGGAAGTTGTTACTGATTGGCCGATTATCACATTTTAAGTATTAACACTTTGCCTTTTCCGATTATGCGTTGAGTTAAAAAAAAAATAGTTATTTTTCATTAAAACGTATAGTTATTAGCGGAAAAAATGCTATATTTCTTTTTACTCATAAATATACATGTCTGAGGTATAAATAAGACCCCGAAAAATCCACATATTTATTATATTTTTTACGTTTAAGGGACTTCTCTAAGAGACAAATTCTCGTTCGATTATTTTTCGAGTCACTGTATTTAATTTTAATTAAATGTAATTTTTTTGCCTGTCTCTCCTTAGTATTGCCTATTAATATAAATTTTTTTGTAAAACAAAGTTGCGTGCTTTTACTTTTTATTGAAAAACCTGCATTATTGGATCAAAAATCGGCATATCGGCATTTTGATAATTTTAAGGCAAAAAATCGGCAAATAAGGTAGGCTTGCACTTTACTCTCTTTTTTTCCTCTCCCCTTACGGAGTATTTATGTAAACAAACACAATCCAGTAAAAACTTTTAAAAATTCTACGTGTCGTTTTCAAGTTATGATGAAATATATTGACATAACTACCATATTTTGGGCGAAAAATTTGCCACTCCCATAAAAAAATTTGAATCCGATGAAAAAAAACTGAAAACGGATTTGTTTTCAGCGCATCAAAATCATTATATTCCATATAGTTTTATTTAAAGGCGTTTTCCGCTGTAGACCAGTGTAATTAGTCTATTTTATATGTCAATCATGTCATTATACAATTTATTGGCTCATGCCTGACAAAAATGACAAAAATACACCAATATATATTGTGTTTTTCTGCGGCAATTGAAGAATACAGTACTGGAAAATTTTTAGTTTTTAATTGATTTCTTTCTAAAAAAAACACGTGATTATACGGTATTTATAATTGCCATCCCTTAAGATATGCATTTGTTAATTATTTATATATAAATTATATCAAAAACTTCTACCATTTTTTTTTAATATTTTTACTTTTTTTATTAAGCGGACCCACGATAATCAAAGCCGATTCAATTTTTATTTTTTTAGAGAACAAATTATCTTTACTTTAGAAGATTAAATATAAATTGTAATTATATTCCAATTTAAATAAATTTGAATTAATTTTTTTTAATTTATTGAAATGTTTTTTCATATGCACCATCAATGACCCTTCCTGTGAGCCAATCTCTACCTACATACTTCTTCTCTTCTTTTTTTATATTTTCTTATTCATTTGTTCACTAAATGAGCTCAGTATAAATAAAGAGGAGGCTATTTTCTTTTTTTTAAGAACGAACGATTTTTAACACTAAAAAAAATTAATTTAATTTACCACTACAGCTGATTCACAGAGTTGCCGTAAACTAGAACAATTGTGTGACAGCGTTGGGACAATCATTGTCAATATATCGTTTCACACCACATTTTGGTAACAAATTTTGTATACAATAGGAGAAACGTGTGGATACAGAATTTTTAATTGGAACAATTTTATCATTGTACGCTAATAAATAAAACAATAAAAATTGTAACAGATTGGTGTATTTGAGACAATCGTGTGATCCCAGCTTAAGAAATTAATCGAAGTGCAGATTTAAAAATGTAATAGCTTACGGAAAAAATCATGTTCATATGCAACTTACCTGGCCCCTTAACTCCTTTTAAGTTTTTTTTTTTTACTTAGAGTTGTATTATTACTGTATTTTCTTGATTTGTAAGTTACAAATTCCTGAAACTGAAAAATACTACAATTCTCACAGTAATTTGAATTTGAAATTTTCAAAAATTTCGCTGTTATTCATAAGAATTACAAACACAATATATATAAATACATATGTATATATGCACTTCTTATAAAAAAAATAGCAAGCCAACAATCAGTTTTTATAGAAGTATAAATTTAATAAAAATTTATTTCTTCTTTTTTCAATTGAAAATTAGGAAAGTTACTGGAATTCAAAAATAAGTCCAACGTTTTAGTTTTCCTTTTTTTTCTTCTTTATTTGTTTTATTTAAGTAATTTAATTTTTATATTTTCTGTATTAATTTTTTTCTTTTTTTTTATTATTTTACAGAGTGTGACATAGAAATTTCTTTCAATTTAAAGTTACTTATTTATTGACTTAATTTTTTATTTTATTAACGGTAAGTTGCTGTTTTTATTTCAACCCTACTTTAAAATTTTTCTCTAGAGCACTTAGCATTTAGTTTTTACCCTTACTAATCTATAACTTGTTTGTTAACTACTAATTCAAGGAAATTATTCTTTACTAACAGTTTTAATTCCCAGCAAAAATATTATATATGACATTTAGGATATGCTTATTTGGGTTTAGTGATTTATGAGTTAAAGCATATAATACATATTGAATTCAATTTAGTAACAACTCATTGATAGATATCTTTTTTTTAATTTTTGTTCTGTCAACAACATGGCGAAATCTTATTAATGTGCCACAACTTGTGCTATATTATTCATTATTATTCAACCCATAATATCTAACTCTAATGTTAAAATATTCTGCCAAAAAGAGAAGAAATCCTTGTAATACAGCAACTTATTTATCCTGCGCTTAATATTCGCATATACAACACTTTTATTTACGCCTAAGTCCGACTTTACTTTATGTTTGCAAAACATCCTCCTTATATACTTTACTGCCTACAGATTTGAAAGTTCCGGAAATGTCTCAAACGCTCTCAAATGCTCCATTGCGTTATCCAAAGATTGTCAGTATAACATTAACAGAGTAACACATTAATAACCTTGACACAAATCAATAGACAAAAATGCCACAATACAGTCCCAAAGGCACTAATGTGGTGTATTTTCTTTATAGGCTTTTTTAACATTCGTAACAATATTTACAATCAATTTGACACTTACCATACTTACACTTTGAGCTTACCTTTACTTTTATTTTCCTTTCAAATATTTTTCATATAAAATAATGTTTCGGTATACATAGTACATAAGGACAAATATTTGGGTATGTTCTGTAAATAGAAAACGAGTGAAAAGAATACAATTTAATTGTGACATTTAGTAGACATTTTTTAATTAGGGAAAGTTAATAAAAAAAATATATATTTATGTATATAGTCATATGAAAAATAATAGGGACACTAATGTGATAAGAAAGTACAGCAAATGTGACAATGGCTGATAAATAATTGTTCCTATTTTTGGTTAATTAATTACGGAAACAAGATTCATTACATTTTTATTTAATTATTGCTTGTATTTCAAAACATATTTAAATTAAAATTAAAATACAAATTTAACCTGTGAAAAAAAAAATGGACACTTCAAAGAATTTTCCTACGAACTTGTACGCTACCTTTGCCCAAAGATATTTGTAGGTGTCCGACTGCCAAAAATTCTAAGAAAGGATTCGAAGGTAATAATAACACTGTATTAGACTGACACTCACAATCTCCAGCTTTAATTGCGATGGAATGTAGTAAAAACAGCAAGAAGACGAAAGTGCTGCTCCACAAATTATTCTGAGCTTTGAGAATTAATTCAGGCTGCGTGGTATGATATATAGGGTTCAGTAGGTCAAAATTTTGTCGACTCTATACCAAGTCGATGTAATTGGGCGAATTGATGAAAAAAGCAACAAAATCTTGTCAGATTTGAAAATTATAGCAATTTGAAGTTTCATTCGATTTCAATTACACTATTATTTAAAACAATAATATTGCCTACAAATACAAATAAAATTTTGTAAATTAACTATGAATGTTTATCAGATATATTCTGTAAATCGAATTTGAGGGATTTTGAAATCGAACGGAATGTCAAATTGCTATAATTTTCAAATCTGACAAGATTTTGTTACTTTTTTTATCAATTCGCTTAATTACCTATAAAACAACTTCTTTGATCATCAAAACTTTAAAATAATTGTTACATTTCAGTTTTATTCGTCTTCGAAGGTAGATTCAATTTTGATTTCACTAGTTTTTGGTTTAGAGAACATATTCGTATGACTCAAAATGTGTTTTTTTATATTAAAAAAAACCCTGAGATTTTCAGAAAATATTTTAATTCATAATTGACAAATTATTTATTTATTTATAAATTCTACAATAAAACAGTTCTAAAACGGCATAAACAACCGCATAATTTACAGCCATCAGATAATTTTCGTATTTTTCGATTAGATTTCGACTCTTCAGCCCCGCAAAGGTAGTAACGACCATTTAGTGTCAACCGACCAGTTTTATTACACTGCTTTAGGAATGGTTGTGTTTGTCATAAGCTATAGAGTTTATGACGTATCGTGTTACTCGAGAGTTTATACAAAATGCATCCCAAGCAACTACGTTAATGCCAATGGCCATCCATTTGTTTCATTTTTGCTGCTGTAATTGGACTATCTGGTTCATACTTTCTATCGTCATTTACCTTCCCTTACCATGTCTTGATGAACCTTTATCATCCATTGGGTTAGGCCGTAGCTCTTTTAGAATACTATATATGCCTTTTATTGCCGACCAGACTTATTCCTCTAACTTGAAGCCGGCTGGCCAGAGGAAATGACGTAAAAAAATATTTGTTATTCGCATTTATTCCATATTGTCTGTAAAAATCAACCAGAGTTAAAATAATATCTTCTTTTACAATATATTCCTGTCGCTGACAACCGGTAAATGATTCCATTCAAAGCACAGCTATTGGCTCTGTTACACACCATAGGGAATATATTCTGTAAAAATGGTTTGACCATTGCCACATTTTCATCTGGATAACAGCTTGTAAATTCTTATCAACATATTTCGAATATCGGAGATAGGATCAGCTTTGTCTGTTTGTTTACGTGTTATTCTTGTAAATGCATTGCCAGAATGTATACACGAAGGACAATATTTACTGAAATCCATAGTAACTTAACGATAATTTCTATAATGATGGACTGCAATTTCCCCAAAAAGCTGAAGGAGGATAATCTCTGGCTGCATTTATGACCAGTGAAATTCCAATAAATGCATCAATTCATCAATTCGTCTTTCACAGAAATCAAACAAAATTTACGAGATTTCTCCTTTACACACAAGGGTACCCAGATACCCCTCTCAGTAGTCTACTTGTTTAAATATTATCAGTAAGATTAGCGTGAAAGTAATCGACAAAATAAGTTGTAATACTATAATTATGTTAAAACAAAATTCTGCAAAAATAGACTCAAATTCTTGTAATTGATTTTCGAAATTTGTAATTTTATCTTGGTTTTCTAATTCTACAATATTTAATATAAAAATAATATTAATAAATAATATATAATTATTATCACTCTAATGCAATAATCGTTTTATAATTTTCCGAATAGGGGTGATTAGTTTTACAAACAAGTCACGTAATATTCATTTAAGTTTTGATATTTAAAACTGTGTGCGTGCTTAGAGAGTCAGTGTATAATATGCTTGAACGTAAAGAAGATTTTATGCTGGTGAACAAAATACGTTGACTCATATGAAATCATTAACATGCACAAGCTAAAGACTCAGAAGAGTTTATCAAACTTTAGACAACAATAAACGCAATAGGAAAGAAAGAAAGAAAGAAGAATTATTGGTTAAATGCTCACAAAAAAGGCTATCGACCACATATAGAAAACACCTTATTAATTTAATTTAACCAGTTCTATGCTTTTGCTTTAAGCCATGATATAAATATTTCCTTAAATACTTAAGACTTTATTTTATGCCGAAATACATACTACAGGCAAAACAAAACTTAAATGATTGACGAACAGAAATTTTCTTTTTTATTTGACTATTGTTACTTAAGGAACATCTGTTGACACCCGTACATCATAATTACGCTTATAATCGCTGTCATTATTGGCCTTATTTTAAGTTGGTAATGCAAAAGAACTATTTGTTTGGCAGGTGTTTTAATGCATATTTCCGTTACACTTTAATACACACAATAAAAAGCTTGAAGACTGCAAAATAGCAACAATAAACTTTTCTCTTTACCTCGGTTTGAAATTTACTTGAGTAAAACACTTGGCTTTCAGTCTCATCTGCATAAATGTTTTATATACTGGTTGAATTAAAAACTGTATAGAGTACTTTGTAAAAACATTTCAGTCTTTTCATCATTTATGTCATGAAAATATAGGCTCTTAACCAACAATTGCCAAATATTTACTCGTTGTTTTAAATACACTTGTGTATGTGGCATGTAGTAGTTAAATGTAGTCTTCTTTTGCAACAATAAACTTAAAGTGCACGTGAGTGTTGTGAAAAAGGAAAAGTATTAAAAACTAAAATAAAATCTTTATGTAAAAGAGGGAATGATAAAACAAACTCTTGGCACCTTAAATTTTTAATAAAAAACACTAATAATTAATAATTATACACGAATTTATTTTTATAATTTTTTTTTTTCATAAACCTATGAAATAAAATAATATTCGCGCAGTATGCAAAATTCGTATTCGGACTTCTGGCGTCTTAAATTTTTACCAAAAAGTTGTAAATAAATAATTGTGTTAGGTTATATGGGTCGCCCGCGGGTCGGAGGCATCGTGATCTATTGTGCTACCACTCAGACACATAAGAGGCCGAAAAAGCCAGGGAGAGTCCCAAAAATGCCCACCTAGAACCTGAAAATTAGTTCATAAGTCCCTCACGTGGGCCAATCGTTACTTCTGACAAAGTTGATCAACTTCGACAATGACATCCCTGAGACAGTCTAGATCATATAAGTGAGATGCGCTGAGGTGTCTTAGTCTGAGCTTGCCGACATGCGTCCTATCATACAGTGTCCGGTAATTATGCCCGTAAGAAGCCCGATCGATCCTCTTGAAAACATAAGAAGAAACATTGTCCTTCTCCATATAAGAGAAGCCTAGGGTGTTCTGGATACTCTATAAGTAGTGATATTGGTCCACCTGTGTTCCACCATGCTCAGAGCCCATTTGTCTATCAAGCTCGACAGCGCAGCCAGAGAGATATGTACATGTACATGTGTTCGCATGCGTAAGAGCCAGAGTCATGTTGCCACCCCGAATGCCCGCGTGACTCGGAACCCATATCAGTTCGACACAAAGAAAGAAGGATTCGTTTTGAAAATGTGTAGGAATATGGATTTGCATACTGTATATTTTCTTAACAGGGGCCAAATTCACAACATGTATCGTATTATTGTATCGTAGTATGTCTTAAAATGTTTATAAAGGGTGGACAAATTTGAGATGAGGAAGTAAACTGGCTTAAAAACTATTTTTTATTTCTTTCTTTTTTGACAAATTCTGTTTTATTCATACCAATATAAAATAGAAATATGGGATTAATAATGGAATATGATGTCGGGAAAATGTCCACCTCTAGCACGTCGTCAGACATCCGCTCTTTTTACAAAATTTTGAGCCACATTTTGCAACAAAGCTTCGCTTATCTCGTCGGCGCCGAATTTCATCTTTCTGAGTGTCAGTTGTTTGTGGTTTGTTCACGTAAACCCGGTCTTTCAAATGGCCTCAGAGAAAATAATCCAGCGGCGTTAAATCACAAGAACGAGGCGGCCAATTGGCATATCCAAATCGAGAAATTACGCGACCGGGAAATTTCTCATGCAATAACTGAATTGTTTGGCTGGCTGTGTGGCTTGTGGCGCTGTCCTGCTGAAGCCAAAGGTCATTCATGTCAACATTAGCCAATTGTGGCCACAACAAATTGGTTATCATGGTTTGGTAGTGCAGAGAATTCACGGTGACGGCGTTACATTGCTCATTTTTGAAAAAAATACCAGTCGATAATGGCGTCTAACCACAAACCGCACCATACAATCTCTTCCTTTGGATGTAATGGTTTTTTGAAGACTGTTTGTGGATTTTGTGAGCCCCATATGTGACAATTTGGTTTGTTTAGTGTAGCGTTCCATAATTAAAATTTCCTAATGATTTGCTAAATAAGTGTCAAAGGTTGACAGCTCAGTTCTTGACATTTCATCATTCGACAGCCAGTTTACTTCCAAACCACAAATTTTTTATTTTCGAAATTTTTTCTTTTACAACATACATAATAATACAATAATACGACACAAGCCATTACAACTTTTTTGCTGTAGCTTTTGTAAAATTTTTATATTTTTAGCTTTGAACTTTTTTTCATATTATACTTATTTTGTAATTAGTCTGTAAGGATTAAATCTATTGACTAAATTGAATAAATAAGTAAATAATAGAAGCAGAAACAGTTTAATAATTGTAATTTTAGTTTTAACTTTTTTTTAATATAAAGAATTTAAAGTTCGATAAAAGAGAAAAGTAAACTAGATTTATTTAAAAAATATGCGAACAAATAGAAATAAAGACAACATATCATTTTTTTGTCTATATATATCTGGTAGTTTTTTAAGAGCTTTCGGAATTAATTTGAAAAAAACATAAAATTTAGAGAAATGTATGAAATTTTTATTTGAGTAGATAGAGCGATCTGTATGATTCAATGTTTACAGATGATTTCCTATAAATGTTAACCGCGGCTACGCCTCAAATGGTTCATACGCTGGATCCAAATTTGGCATACTCTGTTCAACATATCGGCCGGCACCTCACGAATAAATTCTTCAATATTGGCTTCTAGTGCGTCAACCGTGCGGACATGTCTCCATAGACATGAGCCTTGACATTAGCCCCACAAAAAATAGTCTAAAGGCGTTAAATAGCACGATATAGGCGGCCAATTGACCGGCCCAAAAAATAAAATAAACTATTCATTGAACTCGCCTCTCAATTGGGCCATTGTTTCGCGTGCTGTGTGGCATGTGGAACCGTCTTGTTGAAACCACGTGTCAGCCAAGTCCAGCTCTTCCATTTTGAGCAAAAAAAAAAAATACAATCATCATCAGTAATCATAATAATCTGCACACCAAGTACGCCAATTTTGCTTGTTCACGTATCCATTCAACCAAAAATCTGCCTCGTCGCTGAACACCATTTTCCGACAAAAAAGTGGATATCTATCCAACTGAATTTTAATGATCAAATTGTTATGTTAAACAGCTGAGCCGCCAAAAACAGTGTTGCCAAACAGAAAGTTGCTATAAAAATAACCCGATATACTATATGTTGTTACGAAAATAAACAATGCCTAAAGAAAGATACACTAAATAGTACAGTGGTTGTCTTGGCTATGGAATTTATTGGTTTGTGTCAAGGCTGTTGCGTATCTGTCACTGTCCTAATTATCTGTGCTATAAAGAGTGCTACCACTTGCATATTTAACGCTGTTGCCAGCTTGATTCCTTTTTGTGTATTACAATTTTACATCTTTTGAATTTAACGTAGATAAATAGAAGTTTATAGTTACTACAAGAATATTTGAAATTGATGATGACACTATAAAAGGTGGCACATTGAGATTGGTGAGTTCAGTTATAGTTTTGCAGTCATAAAGTAAAGTCGTGTTTAGGCGTAAATAAAAGTGTTGGGTATTTGTGAATTAAGCAAGTATTAAGTGCAAGATAAACAAGCTGTGCATAAGTGCATAAAGTAAAACAACAACAGATGTGTTATTTGTTTAACTTAACACAATTTAAAAGGACTCAAAAGTTTTAAAAGGTTAAAACGTAACAATATAAAAAAAGTTGTCCTATGTTCGTCCTTTGATAATTCGAGAACTACCTAATCACTGATTGTCTTTTTTTTATTTTTTAAACAGACGGTACAACGCTTATACAAACACTTATCTATATCTTCAAAACGGTAACACTAAGAGTTTCTAAATTTAGTCCAAATAGGTTCTTAGTCAATTCAAATCTTCAGCCAAAAAGTGGGCGGAATTGAATAAGTGGGTATGGTACCTCCCATACAAATTTAATATTGATTTTTGTATATCTTGAGAACGGTTAAAGTAGAAGTTTCTGAAATTAGTATAAATTACTTAGCAGCCAATAGAAATCATTAGTTTCAAAGTGGAAAGAATTGCATAAGTGAGCGTCAATAAAATTCAGAAAAGGTTCTAAATAGGATACCAGTCTGGTGATTGAGATGGCCAATCCAAGACTTGAATACCATTAGCTGACAACTATTCTTTACCAATTTTAACAATTCTTTTGGGTCGTTGCCGTGCTAAAACACTCAACCAGTGGTATTTGCCATTCGAAATATGGATATGTCGTTCGCTAAAATGTCCCTATAAACAAAATTTTCAATGAACTGCGGCAAATGCTCACGTTTCGCCCATAGACTAAGGCGAATTTTAAATTTTTGTTTTTGTTGCACCGTGTAATTTTATTTTGAATTATTTCTATACGATATTTAGTTATGATTTTGAATGGTTTCTATTTATAAAATTAAAAAAAAATTATATTTTCCAAATACTACTCATACCTTAAGTTTAAAAGATTTGTAACAGATTATAACTTTAATTTAAGTTAGTTTTTAAAGTTAATAATTTTGGCACGCTTTGCACATATATTTGCCACTCTTTTTCTCCCTAAATACTTTACAAAACAATCGTCAAGTACCACTTCTTTACGTAACCATGAAGACGTGTTGAGCGTAAAATAATAAGAACGGACGTGCATTCAGTTAAAAGGAAAAATCATCAGTTTAACTCAAGAAAATAGATTTTTTAAAAAATTATTTGTTTAAACACGATAAGTTTAGTAAACTTATCAAAGTGTCACATACACATACGTATGAGCGCAATAAGATATACGCACATAATAAACGCACAATTTGTATATGCAATTCAAAACAATGTTGCCATTTTAGCGCTTTTCGAGATATATTTAGTGCGTCTCAACTACCGAAAAGTCGAATTTTGTCTCCTTTTGTCTTTAGCGCTATTTTCAAAAAATGCGGTAGGTTAGCGCTTTTCTATTTGTAAGTTTTGTAAGAAATAGAGAGTAAATAAATTCAATGAACTCATTTATTCATATAAACTGTGGAACTAAAATGATTTCTGCTGTGAAAATTACTTTATTCCAATAAAAAATGGTGTTTTTGAAACGTATCTCAAATTATACAGCCCACTTTTCAGGACTTAAGTTATTTTAAATAAAATAGAAAAAAATATTGTATATATTTTTAAGAAGCAAGCAAAATATTTTAATTATATAATTAAAATATAAAACTTTGTTGTTGTTATTATTATTAGATCCTTTAAAGATCACCAGAGGATTATAGGGCTATAACAAATTCCTTCCATCTACGCCTATTTAACGCCAGTGTTCTAATCTGTCTGCAAGCCATATATATGAAAGCAGCTTCTCTTTCAGTCTGTTTTCTCTAGGAATTGGCTTACCTTCCAATTCTTCTGCTTCCCTGTAAATTGCATTCAATGGATAATTTTGCCAAGTCGTTGTTTGGTTTTCTCAGAGTGTGCCCAATTCATTTCCTTCTCACAATTTCCTTCATAACAGAAGACACTGTAGTCAGCGGTTTATAAATGCCTGAATAGAATTGACATCAATCACAGCCGTATTCCATAACTCGCAACCATACAGAAATAGACTTCACACACGAGTTAAAGCTGTTAATTTTCAGTTTTGGAGAGTAATGTGGAGAACGGCTTATAGTATGCAGTCGGTAAAAAGATTCGATCTGTTCCAAGTATCAGCACTGGAACCGCCGAACTTCATGAGGATACTGCCGAGATAGCAAAAAGATGGTATATCTCACATATTTCTGTTTCAGACTTTGTAAGATCCTTGTGTTATTTGTGTTTATTCGCATAATTTTGGTTTTAAAAATGATTATGTGCAAGCCCATTCGTAAGCAATATCTGTGAGCCAGGAGGTAGATGTCGTCTGCGTATGCCAAGTCGCAACATACGATCGAGAACAACGTTAAACAGCAGTGGAGAAAGAACACCAGCTCTGATACGTATTTTCTTTATGTTGCACCTGAACCCAAAAATGAAGAAAAAGTTTTTAATTTTTATTTTGCTCATAATCTAAATCTTTGTAAAAATAAGAATTAAAAATTTAAAAATAACATGAAATAATAATTTTTGTTTTCACTATTTCAGTATATTTTTCTGTTTTTAAATGTTTAAAGCTTTTTTACAGCCCTTTTTGATTACAAATGGTTACATAAATTATAATTCAGCGCTTTTTAGCACCTTATAACTGGGAGGTCTGCGCGTTTTGATCATAGAAGGTTGGCAACACATTTTATTTTCATTTGTTTACTGTCTCCCTCACTAACACACACAAACACATGCATTAGCATGTATATAAGTATTAATATTGGTACGTTTTGCCATCTCTTATTTCCGTTTGCAGTGAAATGTTAAAAGGTTAACGGTTTTTTATTTAGTTTTCTCTTTAAGCCATTTATTGTTGTTATTTTGAATATTTTTAGTTCCTGTTTTGGCATTTCAATTTTATTTCTCTTTGTGTCGTTGTTGCTTACCGTTGGTTTTTATATTAAAAATTTATTTACGACCTAAAAGCTAAATTTAAAAGAACAGTAGAAAGGGAATAGAGAGGAAGGGTGAAAGAAGCAAAAAGTTTTATAAAAGCGGAAAATTAAATCACTTCTACATGTCTTGCATTGCTTATGAGCAGCCGATTCTTATTCGAAAGCAGAGCGTGTGGCACTATTTTCCGGTTTTTTAGAATTTTTAATACAATTTTGAATTACAATATGTACTTGAAATATGTAATAAAATTTTATTTGGTAGCTATTTTTATATTTTTAATTACTGTACTTCGAAAGAGGTCTTTGCAATAATGAAACCAATATTTTTTTAATCAAAAAGTTTTTGCCGGCATATTATAATATTTTTTTTCTTTTTGCATTTAAACATTTAAACATTGTTAAATAACGTATGTTTTTGTTAATTTATTATTTTAAATATTTATTAAAATTAGCATTTAATTATCTTAATATAATTGTTTAAATACATAGATACATACACATATACATACATATCTACATACATAGTTGTGCGAGGCTTCTGCATCCCTATAACCTGCTTACTTACGACTAGAGGAACAGAAACAGCTAAACTATATATATAAAGCTCATCTATACATACATACATATCTATGTATTTTTCTTGGAATACATAAGTAAATAAAATGTCTCTCAACAGGGACTTTCGAATTTTGACTGTTGTTAGCGACCATATGCTAAAGCTACATCTGTCGAAGTGGCTGTCATTTGTTCAATTTGATTTGCAAAATCGCCATGGACGGATTTAGCGTTGAACAAAACCTGCAAATGTTGAAATTGTTTTGTCAAAATTTGAGTTCTGTTCATTTCGTGCTTTAACCATTTTGCGTTCAGTGTTTTGGATAAATGTGAGTCCACTGGTTCAACAAAGTATAAACCAACGATTGCATGACACAAAACGCAATATCTGTTGAATACATCGACACTATCCGTGAGAGCGAGCAGGAAGATCTGAAGCAGTAGATTTCGCATCATTCACAAAAACTTGGCCATTCGAAGACTACAACTTGGTGAAATCTGTGGCGTGACTTGGGCCTGCACCCGTACTAAATTCAACTGATGAAGGAGATATAGATGAAGAAGAAGATGAAGGTAAACGATGGGCGTTGGAGAAAAGGAAAATGACATTAATTTTCATAAAAAAATCGTCTGTAGCAATGAGCCCGTGAATAAATAGGAATGTCATATGACATTATCAATCCATATGATAAGCTTCCAAAGCATCTAGATAAAGACAAATTTTGGTGTGGTTTTTAGGATGGCGGCGTCAATGTTCTTTGAAAGTGATGTCGACAAGGCCATTACAGTCAACAGCGAGCGTTATAGGTTGGTAATGATTACCAACTTATTTTGGCCTGACTTGGTTGAAGTGGATTCCAACGACATGTGATTTTAACAGAACAACAATAAGTGCGCGCGATTTGTCACACACTTTGTTTTATTTAAATTCAAAAACCCTAAACGGCTTTTTTTATATTGCAAAATAAAGCTTTTTGAAATTTTGTATTAAATTAAATTAAATTTAAAAATATAGGGTGTTTTTGTAAGAACTTGAGATCTTCAAATGATAATACAAGACAGAAATATTGTTGGAATGCATTTTTTTTTTTTTTTTTTTTTTGTTATACTCTGGTAAATTTCATGGCATTTATTTCTTAAATGTGATTTCCGGCATATGTTCACCTCGTCTACGAGATCTACATGGTATATTTTTTCTAACATATCTGACCGTATGGTGTCAATGGTAGTTTTAATGCTACAGAGTTGCTGGTTTGTCGACATAACCCAATGACTTAACATATGTCCATAAAAAGAAAATTTGAGGCGTTATATCGCATAAACGAGAGGAACGAAAGTTGTCGCCAAATTAAATTTTCAATAAATCGATTGTTAATCGCAAGTTGCGCCGCCTTGCTGAAACCAAATGTCGTTAATGTTTACAGTCAGCATGGCTCGGTAGCTCTCGCCATTCACCATAACAGTAGCCCCTTGCTCATTTCGAAAGAAATAAGGACCGATGATGCGACCAGCGTGTAAACAGCAACAAGTAGTAAATTTTAATGAATGTTATTGCGATGCGCTAATGGCTTGAGGATTTTCTCTGCTGCAAATACGGCAATTTTGCTTATTGACGTAGCCCTTCCACAATTTGGAAGCGTTTCTAACTAGTGCCGTGGAGATATTGTGATAAACATTGGAAAAATTAAATATATGGGTGAGTTCTGTACATCAAAACCGTGTGAAAATGAAATCGAGTAAATTTTCAAAGACAAATAAAGCGTAACATAATTGCAACAATTATTTTAATGTTTAATTATCAAAGAATTCCTTTAAAAGATAATTAAGCGAAAAAATTAAGAAAAATATCAAAATCTTGTCGGATTTCAATGTTAATATATCAATTTGAAGTTTCATTCGATTTCAACTTCACTCTATTTAGGACAACAGAACCTACCCGACTGATATTAAAAAAAACCATGTTTTGTATAAATACATATACATTTCGTACACATCTGTGTAGTCAGCATAGAGTCAATTGTCTTTATTTCATTACTAGTTTTCTAGCGACGACTGCACTAATCTGTCGACAACTTTCTTTTTATAAGCGAGATAGAGACAAAAGTTCTAGTGCAACGAACGCGTCAATAGGGTCACTAAAATGATCTAGTGATTTTTCTAGTTCAAATGGCTCCATATGATCGCAAAATAAATAATTTGCCAATAGTGCCCAAGACTACTGGCAAATTTTCAATTTTAATGTTTCTTTTTCTCTTGAGTGCTGACTTACATATTTATGCATATTAATGATATTTTTTGGGGTGGCGTGGTGTAGTGCTTAGAGTGCACACATAACACAAGCGAACCAGGTTCTCGAGCTCCAGCAGAGAACATGACGAAAAAAAAAATAATTGTGGTTTGGAGTATTTAATAAAGAACCTTCAACTTCCTTCCAGACAACTTCTTGTAAAAAAATAGTGAAGAAGCCCCCTGACCATCAAGCTTACCTCTGACGATGAGGACGAACATCAGGGGAATGATCGAGTAAAAAACCCCACCTACTGAGAAAAAATTATAATGCTAAAGTAAAGATCACCACTACACAATCATATGGAGAGGGGGGCTACAGTGGATTAATCATTTACTTAGCTTGAGAGTTATTGAAAGTTAGTTATTGGCTACTATACAGAATCAAAGTTCAATATTTGGACAGATTAAACTTTCAAAGTTGTTGGTGGAAGCCTTAAAAATATAGATTAATTTTTTTTTTCCAATCAAATTTGAATGAGCACCTTACGATGTAATAAAACGATATACATAAGTATGCAGCCATAATTACAAAAAAAATAAGAAAAGTACATCTAGGTTTGACATTATGATGGCATACAGACAAAAGGGTGGCCCAACCAAAACGCACGATATTAATTGTGAATAAAATAAAAAGTTTTCAGAGAATAATCTTAAAATTTTTATTACTATGATAAAAGAATCCATAACAACTATGTGTGAAATATTATCGGCCAAATACTCTCCACAGCTTCTGTGGCATACCTCTATCCGTCTGTTCATATTTTTAATGACTCTGAGACATAATTGAGGTTCAATGTCATTAATGTGCCGAATTATCTCATCCTTCAGCTCATGAATTGTTATTGGCTTATTGACGTATACTTTTTTTTTAAATATCTCCAAAGAAAAAAGTCCAACGGTGTCAACTCACATGATCATGACGGCTAATGGCGGCTCTCGCTCAAAAGAGCAAATGTTTTCTTGGCTTGGTGGTAAGTGGCATCATCCTGTTAGAAACACATATCGTACAGGTTCAATTTCGCGATAGCTAACACTATTCACGGTAACTGGTTAACCGACTTTATTTTCGAATATATACGTCCCTATGACGCCGCCAGCTCATAAACCGCACAAAACAGTCACTCTTTGTGAATGCATTGGCTTTTCAACAATCACTCCTGAATTCTCATTTGCCCAAATGCGGCAATTCTGCTTGTTAATCAATCCACTGAGGTGAATGTGAAGTCGAATTTAACGTGAGCATCTCTCATGGTGCCGAGGCAGGGGTGGAATATCGTCCACCACCGATTCCCACCCATGATATTCACAAGTTAGTACCAACTTTAAAGGCGCGTTGTTAGGACACTAACCTTCACACCTTGGTAAACTGTTGGAGACCATCTAACTCCTATGGGTTACAGCACTTCCTGCCTCACGCTCTTCCTGCATTTTAGGTTTAAGCCACAGCTACCACGAACCTCTTATAAAGGGGCCTACCCAAAAGTCGGGCAGGAACCAAATTCCCTGGGGCTCCCGACTCCCGTGTCACCAGAATACCTCTGGTCAGGCTTCGTAGCACGATGGTGGGAGGAATTCACCTACATACGTGCTACTACCAGCTTCAGCCACGTAACGGCAGCGGACTGAACGCCGGTAAGCCACTGAGGTGAAAGTATGCCTCAAAAAAATCACGAAGTGCACAATGCATTTGGATTTTAACGCCCATTTTGAATTGCACCATGGATGAATTTGTCAAACACCGAAAGAAAGGAATCTCAAATTAAGTTGGGCAAAAAACTTGACGTTAAGATGCGTTATGGTTGGACCACCCTTTATATTGTTGTTTAACGTCGTAGTTTTTCCTTACCATTTCGTGATTTAATTTTATATTATATTTTCACATAAAAAGAAATTATAAAAAAAAAAAATACAGAAAATAGTATAAAACTCTCTAAACATGGTTTGATGCTTTCCTTCTATTGTACAATACTTTTGATTGCAATACACATAAGGAGACACTGATATATCATGTTTTGTTGTTGTTTGTTTTGCTTTCCTACAAAAAACAAGAAAAATATCAATTTCTATTTGTATGCATGTACATACATACATATGTATGTGCTGTTTTTTTTTTGTAATTGTTATTTTTAAACTTGTATAGGTTTCACTCTATTGACATACAACGTTTTTAGTTGTATATTATTTTTCTTTGTTTAATATTTGTATTATTTCCTTTTTAACTTGTCATTTATTGCATTTTTTTATTATTTTTTTTTTTTTTTTTTCATTGAATTATGTGTTGACTTCCTATTCTTTTTGTTGGTTTTTGATTTGGTATTATTATTGGTGTTTAATCTGTTTGTACAGTGGTAACTCGAACAATGTATTGAAATCAAAATATCGAATTTTTCAGAGTACATAGTTCTTTATTATATTTTTTTTAATGTTAGTAATGTTTTGTCAGTATTCTATTTTCCTCTGTTCCACTGTAAATGTCGAAGCTAACCAATACTGTCAGTAAGGTATTTAACTCGTTCTTTTTATTTTATTTCTATACACAGACTTTAACATACTCAGTGGTATTATACGAATATTTATATGTACATATGTATGTATATGGCTATTGATAAGGATATCGCTTCTCATAGTCCCTCATCATCAGTGTTGGCAACTTTTTATGATCAGAACGCGCAGACCTCCCATTCAAAAGGCGCTAAAAAGCACTAAATTATAATTTATGTAACTATTTGCGATCAAAACGCGCTGTAAGAAAGCGTTAAAACTATTTAAAAACAAAAAAAATATACTAAATTTCTAAAAAAAAACTTATATTATTTAAATTTATATTTTTACAAAGATTTCTTTTTAATGATTTCAACGATTGCTTCAAAAGAAAAATTAAATACGATTTAGAACAAAACCACACTTGAAAAAATTTTTAATTTTTGGATTCAGTTGTAATATTACGAAAATACCTTTTACAGCTGGTGCTAAACAAGATTGTGTTCTTTCTCCACTGCTGTTTATCGTTGTCCTCGATTGTTAGTTGCAACGTGGTAAAACCTAGGAACTTAACACAAAGTTGAAGAACCTGAAATACGCATACAACATCTATCTCCTGACTCATAGACATTGCGACATGCGATGAAAGTTGGATTATATACACGCGGAATTATATAGAGCAGAATTGCGGATAAGTATCTCTAAAACCAAAATTATGCAAATCAACACAACCATCAATTGAAAGCAGAAATTTTGGAGATATGCCATTTTTTTTTTTGCTATTTCGGCAGTATCCTCAAGATGTCTGAAGATTCCAGAGTTGATATTCAGAACAGATTAAATCTAGGTAGCCAATCTTTTGGCCGAAAATTAACATGTTTTACACGTGTGTGAAGTGTGGTTGTGAGTTATGAAATGCGGTTATGATTTTGTCAATTCATTCAGAAATTTATAAACTGCTGTCTACGGTATATTTTTAAAATATTCTGGCCAAAAACAAGAACACGCCAAGTTCGTGTAACAAAGATAATTGTGAGAAGGAAATGGAAATTGATTGAACACACTCTGAAGAAACCAAACTACGACTTAACGGAACACACAGGGACGCCCATTTCTAGAGAAGACAGATTGACATAGAATCTACTCCACATAGAATGACTTGATTCCCTTAGAATCTTTCTAGGATCTAAGAATAACAACTCAGAAGTTTGGTATTGTGACTAAATAATTAAAATTTCTACCTTTCTTTAAAATATATAATTTTTTCTATTTTACTTAAAATAACTTATAAATTTTGAAAAATGAGCCCGTTTCAAAAACACAATTTTTTTATTAATTTTTGCGCAAATATTATCTGGAACAGCGTAATTTTTAAGGAGTTTATTGGATTTAGTGACTCTCACAAAAAAATTGCAAAAAGGCGCTAACCTAGCGAGTTTTTAAAAAATGCGCTAAAGGGAAAAAATGCGACTTTTCGGTAGTTGAAACGTGCTAAATACAGCGCGTAAGGCGCTAAATTGGCAACACTGCTCGTCATTGTCAACTTATTTTTTATTTTTTTGTTGGTTGTCTGATATATTGTAACATGTTATCAAGTATATTTTAAACAATGCACTTTAAGGCATTAACTTCATTGGTGTCCTACTTTTTTCTTTAACAAGTGATTCGTAATTTACTTAGAACTTTGCCCAAAATATTTTTCTCGTTAAAGTCCCTCCAAAAATTGGCAAATTTTCAAAACCAATTAGATAGTAGACAAGGTTACGTCCAATTATGAAAACATTTGAAACTTATGTTTTTATATAACTCTTTACTACTTCTTTAATTATGATGAAGACCGGACTATAATTACACTTAGTTTCCGTATAGTTACCGAAAAATAAATAAAAAAAATCATATTGTTCTGGTAGGTGCTCTATCCCTGCACCCACTTATGACTTCGGCCAAGTTCAATACTTATATTAATGCAAAGGTAAAAAAAGTTAGAACAAAAGAGCATGGAGTTTGGTCTGATAACAATATTCAATCAAGTTAGTCTATAATTGTCCCTAACTCTACAAAAAATAGAAACGAAAAATAGAAGCAATGTACGGTATCGTGAGTAACCCATTATGACGAACTTAATAGTTTTTTTATTTTTATTTTTTTTATTCAATTCAATTTCAAAGTCTAGGTAAACTCACATGAATGTGAATAAATAATGGAAATAATAATGACACTGATAATGGTCACAACATATAAAGAACCAATCAACCCACTAATAAATAGAAAAAAAGCTACTTAAACCTATTATTAGGAGAAATATCAAAACAATTTAATTCTTTTTAATTTAAAACCACTAGACAATATTTATTCAGTTTTTTTTAATATTGAATTGAAGCCACATCAACTTTAGAAAATTTTGTAATAAACCGAACAACGTTTATTTATGGCAATTTAAAAAAAATAGTAATTTTAATACAAATTATCTACCTTTCAACCACATAGAATTGTATTTGCTAATTTTGACCTAAAAAGTCACAGTTTGTTGCCCTCTTTTTCTAAAATTTTCATTAGTTTTCTACACTTTCTTAGACGTAAGTTTCCCGCTTTAATAGGATATCAAATATTATCGTTTTTGTATTGGTTATTGTCTCATGCATTACTTATTCAGTTGATCCTTAGTTTTAAATATATTGGTTTTATTTTCATTCAACACAACAAATAATATATAATTTTAATAATTTAATTGTTTTAATTTACGTATAATTAAATTAAAATATATCATACATCATCCTGGCCACCCATATATTTTCAAAATTTTATAAAAATGCATTTCAAGCGTCAAAGATGACAAAAATAATATTTAAAATATTACTCATGAAACGTCATTTCATTCATATTGTATTGATTGTATTATTTTGTACGAGTATGTATGTAATAAAATAAGAAAATAACAAAAGTTCTGAAATGAAAACCTAAATGTGCATACATATGTATGCAAGTAAACATAATAGAAGTTACAGGATGATACAGCCTTAGAGAAGGAGCTCAAAATTTATAGAAATAGACATAAATAATACAATTAACTTTTACAATGTGATATACGTTAGTTGTTAATAGAACAGTGAAAATAAATACTTGTCATATTTCTTTAAAATGGATGTAAAAAAGTTGTACACACATTACAATGAAAGTGACATCAAAAGAAAATGATTCATAACAAAACTTTTAATGTACAAAAACCATAATAAATGACATTTTGTATTGGAATATTTAAAATCATTTTTATTTATTATTTATTTATTTTTTTTATTAAAAATTTAAATAAAATTTTAATTTGCCATTATTAAAAATTTTAAAATTCACCGCTCTTAATAAAAAATGGTAAAAAGTGCAGCTATAATATTGCTCTTCGGTGTATAACGTTTTCTATAACGGCAGCTCCAACCTTATTTAAAAAATAAATTTGGGTGAAAATTTTAGGCATGCAATAGAATCTTACGTATATATATTTTATTGTTTCCACTCCATATTCAACAACTTCACCTGTTGACGTATGCAGGTTTTAATTCTTAAGCATTTACATTTTTAGAAAAAACTTCCCAACATACATAGTAAGTTTCTCAAACAGGACACTAATTTAATGTAGTTTATACAATAATACTTTACGTACGTGAAATCAGAGAGAAAATATTATAAAATTCTATTTGTATTTTAAAACTTACGAGAGAAAGAGATCAATAGTGCGTGGGAAAAAATGCCTTTTTCTTTGTTTATTTTATATGTTTACATAAAAATACATCCCTGGTGGTTGTTGAAAAAAGCAAAAAATACAGAGAGCCGTAAGACCAGCGTTGCCAAATGTGTAGATTTATCTTTATTTTGAGTTTTTTTTTAACCATTGAGCACCTTATAAACTTAGTAACATATATTTGAAATTCGACAATACTACAAAGACTTCATCAATTGTTCTAGACAATTACTTAAACGCTTATATGGGTTTGAAAATTCAAAGGACGATAATGTTTCGGATGATGAGGAAATAGTATGTGAAGAGGAATAACACTATCAATATGGAATCCGAGTTCAGAAATTGATAGAACTCTTGCTGATCTTCTTCCAATAGAAGATTTCGATATGTTGCGCCAAAAATTTGTTTTAAACAGCAAAAAAAAAAATCTAAACAATAAATATATCTTTATTACACAAAGCTATACAAACGGTAAAATTATAGAATACCATTAAATGCTTTAATTTTTTTAAAAAGTTTTATTATTTAAAAAATGTTAATTAATTATGTAATATATGTACATATACATACAGTAGTGAAACAAATAATAGGGAAGCAGTTTAACAGTTTCTTAAATTTTTATTTATTAAACTCAAGTAAAGTCTGAATTGTAACTAAAATATGTTCGAACATACGATTTTGCCTCTGATCCAAACAAATTAATATTCGTTTTATTAGACCATAGCATTACGGTGCAGGTGTTGTTTTCGTTTGCTGAGAAAAGATACATATCAAGGACTCTTATCTGGAAACAGGAGCAATAAGTTCATTTTTCGGGCTATTTGATGATTTCAATGGATTAATCTTTGGCCACCGACAGTTGTTCCACGCTTTCTTCCCTTAGTCTCTGCAGTTTTCTTTCATGAGATTGCATTAAATACTTTACTTCTTGGTCTAAATAATTTTCCATCAATAAAACCTTAATACATCAAATTTTATGACATAATATTGGAACAAAAGAAAGTATCCCTATTATTTGTTCCATCACTGTATGTATATATTTTGACTACTTTTTATAAAACGAGAACTACTCTTGCATTGTTTTGTTAATTAAAAGATTATGAATTTTAGCTTTGTTTTAAATAAACAGCTATTAATTGATAATCGCGATTAACAGACTTTTTTAATCGTAATAGCGATTACGAAACGCTGCGTTTAAATGCAAAGCTTACATACCCGGGTATGTTTTTTATTTTCAAATTGATATATTTTAAGATGTAAACATTCTATCGTCTTGCGATCTTGAGTATTCTCCAATAATATTGTTTTTTTTTACAACTTTAAAAATAAAATTATTTATTTCTTAATATGGGTAACACTTACAAGCAGTTTCTGAGACTTACCTCTTTTATCTACACCAGATATATGCTTAGAAAAATATATTTAAATTCTAAAATCAAAACATAATATTTTATTTTAAATCAATAAAAGTAATTTCAAAAAAAAAAAAAAAAAAAAAAAAAAACACTATAAATGAAATTAAAGATCAACTGCCTTTCTTTGGCGTTTGATAATTCGTTTGGAATAATGTACGTCTTTTACTTACTGTGCATAATTTGAGAAACCGTAGCTTGTAATAGTATTGTCACACACGATATTTCGTCCTCTTCTTCCAAATATATTGTAAAACAAATCTTTGAAGACATGCTCGCTATAATACTTTTTCTTTCCCCCGAAGGTGACAAACCGGTATAGATTTGTACATTGACTGGGTACATCTTACCCATCACGTATCTACCAAACGTTCATTCCGCACTTTGCGAGCCTAAAAGGGAAATGCATTAAGTAAAGCCAGTTCCTCTTTGGTAAGTATAAAGTTGTTCGGCAAACGTGATGTTGTCTCCTGCTATGTAGCTAACTCGAGGGTTTCTATTCAACATTAGTCATATATCCAATATTGCTGCTGTTTTATCACTTGGAGCACGATATAAAGGGTGCGATTGACTGATCAGATATGTGAACAAAGTTAGAATAGGTAATTTCAGTAAGCAAAAGCATACCTATATAAGAATCATATTCGGATGTGGTAATAAGTGTCTATACAGGAAAAACTGTAGCTGGGCTTACTTCATGGTAATATTCATAACATTGTATTTCTTTCCTATTGGTTTCGCGACATCCACAATTTAAATGGAATAATAAGTAATTCATTCTATGAACGCAATAATAAAAATTTGTAAATATGTACGTATATAGAGAAAACTGAACTCCAAAAATATATTAATCACCTAAAACTATCAACAGTTGCTATAATAAAATAAGTTTTATGACTAGAATTTCTTTTGTGCTCTACCCATTCATAAAAATTAATATTTAGTATTTATGACTACGAGTATATTAACAATTATTAGCAGTCGTTTGCTGCATAGAATAGACGAAATGTCCAATTTGATTTCATTGATTTCCCGCACAATGCCCATTTGAAAAGTTTTTATGTACAAAAACAACTGATTCCAGTAGGTGGTAAAGCCATATGCAGAAGTGTCAAATATATCATGTATTTTTGTGGACATTTAAGTCATATTGACAATTTCAGTAATTGTAGAAATACTCATTCATGTGCAATAAATGAACAATGAAAACAAAACAAAAACGACTAAATTATTGGTTTATAGAAATACTATGTTGGGTGTTTTTTAAGCCCCATAGAAAAATTGCACAAATATTAAATTTTGTTTGTTTTGTTAAATTGTTTTTCCTTGAAAATGCAGTTCCATGTCATTGACATTTGAAAATTATATTAGAGATATGGCTATCTTGGCTGTTTATGACGTAGCGCATTCTAGAGGTCTAATTTTTGGCCACTTTTTAAGGCATTCATGTGGCCCCACAAGAAATAATCGAGAGAAGACAAAATGCACCACCTTGGAGGTCAACTGACTGGTCCATTTCTCGAAATCTACTTATCGCCAAATTTTGATCTTAATAACTGGATGTCTGCGGTCGTCGTGTGGCATATCTCAAAATCATTGATCATGGTGAGGCAACGATACATTTTTCAGAATGCAATGGATTCTGTAAGATCTGTTTTGGATGATATTGGTTTCCCTCCATATGCGGCAATTTTGTTTGTTAAAAAACTTATTAAAACAGAAATTAGCCTCAACGCTCAACACAAATTTGTCGTCACAGTTACACTAACTGATAACTGATTTTCAAAATACATCTGGATAATTTGATAGCGTTATTCAAGCGTCAATGTATTCATGATGATTTGAAGGAGAACACTGTTCTAAAGGCTTTAATGCCTGTCACTGAATCGTATATTTATGAAAGGGTTCTTGTCGCAGAAAATAAACATTTAGCAAATACCAAAAAAAAACTCTTTACTTCCCCTAATGAGCGTTAAGTAAATAGAAAAATTCGGTTAAAGATTTTAAAATACCGGAGTTCCTTCATAATCAAATCTTATGTATGTATATAAAATCCGTTGTAATTGATGTTCTCTGAAATGCGCCATCCGGTTTTTATTATTAATTATTATTTTGTGAGCCCTTAAACGAAAGGTGATGTCATATGCGGTTCGCGAGTTATTGACGTTTTGTATGGCATAAGATTTACTCGAAAACGGAATTTGTTACAGCATTTAAACGTTGTGTGAGTTAGAAAATATTTTTAAAACTATGTACACAAAAGGCACATGTATGTAAAAACCTATTGTGCAACTAGGCGGTGCCTCTCCCATACAAAATTTGTATTTATATGTATATATCTTTAAACCGGTAATAGTAAGAGTCTCTAAATTTGGCCCAAATAACTATGTGGTCAATACAAATTATTAGTCAAAAATTGGGCCGAATTGGATAAGCGGGAGTAGCACCTTTCAAACAAAGTAAATATTGAATTTTGTATATCTTTGAAACGGTAATAGTGGAAGGTTCTGAATTTGGTCTAAATGACTTCGTAATTAATACACATCATCAGTCAAAGTATGGGCGTGGGTGTAGCATCTCTCATGCAAATTAAATATAAATTTTTGTATATCTACAGCACGGTTAGAATTGAGCATTTGAATGCGATCCCATACACTCAAAAAAGTTATAGAAAATCAGTCCGAACGAATGGGGTACTGTGAGGCCAGCCGCAGCAGCCATATGAATGAAATATTTCTCATCTAACCGGAACATTAGTATTTCACAACAAAAGAATAATTTTGGCAAAATCGCAAACCGTTTTTGTTTTACTGTATTTTTAAATTTAAGCTTTTAAATGGCTTACTCTATATATTCTTATGTTTATAAGAATCGGTTGTGATTTGTTCGGATGCTTAAAACTTGAAAACGACCAGACCAAAGTGGACACTTCTTTCTACAGTTTTGTTCGTAATTGTTAGGCGAAAAAAGAAAGGTTTAGGAAAAAACTAAAGTCGAAAAATTATCAACAGATGTAGGTGGTCATTCCTTTATCTTTTATCTTCTTTTTAAGGTATTTGAACAAGATTTGGAACATCAATTCAGTGCACTTGTTCTAAGTTCTGTAGAAAATATGAACGGGATTGGACAAGTGGGTATGGTACCTCCCATACAAAGTAAACACTGATTTTTGTATTTTTAAAGTGAAAGTTTCTACATTTGGTGGAAATAACTTCTTAGTCAATAGTCATCAGTGAAAAAAGTTAGCGGAATATATATATATATATATATATATATATATATATATATATATATATATATATATATAAATATATATAACAGTGTATGTATATATATATATATATATATATATATATATATATACATACACTGTTATATATATTTATATAAAGTATTTATTTCAAAATATGTAGTATTTATGTACAACAAATTATGTATTTATTAAAAACTGTGAAGTATTCAATTTCTCAACTTAATAGTGTGGCTTCAACTTAACAACTGACTTCAACTCGAAAGAAACTGACGCTCGCATGCTCTCTAACATTCAAGCATCATACATATATATATAAGTCCTCGGACAACACCGGGTGGATAAAACTATATACATATATTATATATATATATATATATATATATATATATATATATATATATATATATATATATTGTATATATGTATTTACTAAATGTATGCGAATAAAACCAAGAAATAGTTTTGTTTATTCAGTTCATTTATGAGCCAATCACGCGTAAAGGACTGAACCGATTTTGTTGAAATTAAAAATATAAATACATAGATCCAACTTCCAAAAATGGGGACGTTTTTTTTATTTTTATTAGACATCGAAGACGTCTAAGCCAATGGCTTTTCATCTGAAATGAAACTTTTTTTTATTTTAAAAGCAATTTTTTATTGCCAACAGTCATCATCTACTTCAAGCGTCTTTGTATTTTCCTTATAAAAACAAGTAGGTGGCCCAGAAACTGATAGGATTGGGATAAAGACAAATGTTTACCCCGTTTGTAATATATGTATGTATATAGATTCTCGGGCTACACCAGATGAGCAAAGGTAATTTTAAATAAGGTTTTAGAAAAAGTTTTGGTACATTTTGACTCTATTCAATTTTATTATTAGCCATTGGCTAAAATTTTATCTTATATTTATGAGAGTTGTGAAGAACCTGAAAAAAGTTAGAATCCGGTCTCAAGAGTGCACGAATTAAAAGTTCCGAGCAAATTTTCGGCGTATCAAAAATCTCCATTGGCATTGTAATAATCTAACCTTAATTGGGATTCGTTTCGTTTATTCATTCTTTTCCCATTTTTCATCCCCCGTACTGATTTACTTAAAAAAATATAAATTTCATACACTAGCGACGATTCAAAAAACTCCAGTGATCAGATGTGTATTGAAATATTATGTTTTAAGCAAGTGCTCCATTTGCACAATCGAATTATTTTTTTCCGATTTATGCGAAAAATTATATATGCATAATAAACAAACACAGACAATTAAGTTCACAATAGTAAAGATACAAAAGCAGAAATATAAGTAAATTTCATAACTAAGATAGTGACACTTTTTGAGACATTAAAAAAAAGAAATCTATAATGAAATTAATCTCTTGTTCATTTATTTATGGCGTTTTCTTTTCTAACATAATAATCGTTTTTAATTAAGAAATATTAAGGATTTTCAAAAGACAATATTTTCAGAGGTAAACACAAATCCCTTTCTTTATATTAAATTATCATTTTATAAAATGAATACAAAAAAGAAAAAAAAGGCCAACAAAAAGCAATATTTTCAACTTTTCTGTCAAACTCATATGAAAAAAATATGAATTAACTTATTAATATAAGATTGTAAGTAATGCAGAAACTATTATTTCTGTAATGATACAATTTTAGTGTTTTTTGATGTCAGACTTTAAAATGTATTATTTTTGCTCTATTGTCGTTTTTTGTTTAAATGTCAGAAAAGGCTAAAAAAGTGAAATGAATTTTTGAAAAAAGCTAAAAGCCAAAATGAACATAAATAAACAAAAAAGCTAATATGATCACACTGGATGCAACTTCTATTTATTTAAGTACAATACGAAACTCTGTGCTTCAAGAAGAAAAAATGTGGGTCATTTCAGAAGAAAAGCCACTTAAATATATAAATGGAAAATTGTTTATAAACGAGCTAATAGACTTTTTACACTTATCAACATCTGATATCTACAAAACGTCTAACGTTTACAAAGTTCCCATAACAACTGTACGCGGCTAAATTTCAACATTTTTCAACATCTTTATGAAATGTTCCTAATATCATGTTCACACATAAGCTTTAATTGCCAATTTATCAAATAAAATACACAGTTTAATTTTACAATTAATTAAATTAAATTCAAAATGCAACCCTGTGTAAAGCCTGTTGAATTAAGATTGGCAGCTCTGTGTAAAGTATATTCAGTGAGAAGTGACAACAAAACAATCATTATTACAATACTTGACAAAACAATTCGTAAAAGATAATTTAAGAACAAAAGCAGCACTCGTGCCGAATTAATATATAAAAAACAACAAAATATCAATATTGGGACAAACAACAAAACAGAAAAAACAAACAATATCGACATTGAAACAAACAAAACGAAAATATAACAATATCAATACTAAACAAATAACAAAAAGTTAATAAAGTGAAACAAACGGGACAAACCTAAATGGATGAAAATTTCAAGGCGGCAATGAAAGATAGACAATATTGAAATATACGGGCCAATATGTGATGGACTGTCCGAAGTGGAAATTTAATTAAAAGGACTCTTATACGAGTATCCCACTATCGGTGTTTTTTTTTTTTTTTGGTTTTTTCCTCTTCCTTATTCCCTACTAAGCCTTTAGGTGCGAACCGCTTGGAGGGATTGTTGTTAGATTATTCTGTAGCGAAGGTATAACACTGGCTACTGAATAAGCAATCAGCAGTAACCCACTTCCTTGTCGTCCGCATCTGAAGAACGGTGTTCGATTTTTTATTATTTTTTATTTTGCTTATGGTTTATTATTTATTGTATTTTTGTATCTTCCTTGTTCAATTTACAAGACGTTTTAGGATTGATTTCTGCAATGTGCACGGGCTACGGACGAACTTTTTCTCCGTGTATGCGCACATTTGTCTCTACAGGACGGATGTTTTCGCCTTATGTGAGACCCAGGTTTCGGAAAATGCTGATCCACAGGATTTTCATATCCCTGGGTATCACCTTCCATCCCTTTTTAATTTTCCTAGGGGTATTGCAGTGTACATTGGTGACAAACTTGTGTACCAGTGCCAGCAAACACTTGGCATGTATGATGCAGAATTTAACTATCTTTGGGTTAAATTCAAAATCAGGGCACATCTTTTGCATTTCGGATTCCTGTATAGAAGCCCAAACGCGGGAAGAGAGGTTTCCATATCTGGCTTTGACTCTCTTTCCGATTCCATATCGAGTATCCTCGCGAATTACCCGAACAGTGAAATTGTTGTTGCTGGTGATTTCAATGTTTATAATTCGTCTTGGCTACGCTATTTCTGTACTATTTCTGTCTCTTTCCCGTTGTCCACCCTTCATAACGCTCCACATACAGCTACGAAGCGCTTGGTCTTCAATTACGGGAAAGCTCATTTGGCTGAGCTTAACGCTTTCTATGGGCATTTCAAATGGAAACTTTGTTTCCTTGATTCAAACGTGAATGCCATGGCCAAAATGGTTGTCAATATAATAAACCTAGGGATGGATAATTGCATCCCATCCAGAAAGCTTTCGGTTAAATCAAGAAATAAATCTTGGTTTCATCAGACATGCAAGGTTGCAGTCAGATGCAGAGAGGAAGCATTCAGAAATTGACGTAATAACAAATGCAATCATACTGATTCGCTACGTAAACAGGCGAGATCTTCGTGTGCTGCAGTACTTAAGCGCGAAAAGACTCTATACAAACAGCGCCTACGTGCTAAAGTTTTTACTTTTCCGCGAGGAAGTAAGAGCTTTTGGTCATACATAGCTAGTTCGGTTCCAGTCCTTATAAAAGATGACCAAAGATTCACTAACCCGGTTGATAAGGCAAACCTTCTGGCTGAAATGTTTGCAGGTAATTCAACCTTGCCGGAGAGAGTCTATACCTAGTATATTCTTTCGAGCCGTGCAATAAAAAAGGTTCTTGCAAATTTTGACGTTAATAAGTTTTCTGGGTCGGAAGAGCTGGTCCTGAAGCAGTGGTCTTCGACGCTTGCGCGTCCATTGGCTAATCTTTTCAGTACGTCTTATTGTACGGGTGTTTTTCCATCTTGCCGGAAGATTGCTATTGTAACACCAATCCTTAAAAAGGGTGAGGCTTGTTACCCTGAAAACTACCGCCCAATAGCAGTTTATTCGGCACTTTCCAGAGTTATGGACAGTATGATTAATCGTCACCTTGTGAAGTATTAAGAGTCCAACAATTTGCTGAGCGATCATCAATACGGTTTCCGTAAGGGTCGCTCTACTGGTGATCTGCTGGCGCTACTCTCTGAAAGGTGGAATAGGTCCATTCATGGATTTGGTGAAAGTAAAGTTGTGGCCCTGGATATTTCCAAGGCGTTTGACAGAGTCTGGCACGAAATCCTCATATCCAAACTTATTGCTTTTGGTGTCGGTAGTCACTCCTCTCGAATAATATCGAGCTTTCTCAGAAATCGCACTATAAGAGTGGTTATAGATGGGATCTCATCCGACGAGTTCATGATAAATTCAGGAGTATCGCAAGGCTCTGTCCTTTCTCCAACTCTATTTATAATATTTCTTAAGGACTTTCTTTTTCTCACTTCTAATCCTATCTACTCTTTTGCAGATGACAGCAACATTGATCATTCATATTCTTTTGATCGTAAGCCGAGCTTTTTGTTGATTGGGGCGAAAAGGCAGAATATGAACGACACTCTTACAAGCGACCTGGCGAAAATCTCTGAGTGGGGTGGCACAAACAGGGTCGACTTTAACGCGCGCAAGATCCAATGTTGTTTTCTGACACACAGACGTGGTGGTGTGTTGTTATCTGTATCTGTAGATGTCCAGGAATCAGATGCTCTTAATACTCTGGGCATGAGAATTAACTGTGACGTTCGTTGGAACGAACACATATTTCGAGTGTCGAAAGGAACCACGGCTTTTTAAGATGGTTTAAGAATTACTTCACTCCATCTGATCTCCTATATCCGACCCAAATTGAAATACAACTCTCATGGATTGGCCGGTGCTTCAAACCCTATTTTGGAGCTTTTCGACCGCGTACAGGAGAGGGCGGAAATTCTTATTAATGACGGTAGGGTAGCTCTATCGATTTATTAGAGGATCGTCGCAATGTGGCGTATGTTTCATTGTTTTATCGGTACTATAACGGAATGTATTCTGACGAAATTAGGGAACTAATTCTTAGTAATCATATATTCTTACGTAGTACTCGTATTTCTCGTAGAGCGCATCCCTTTGTAGTTGATTGTCCAGTGAATCGCACAAGGTATTATAGGGAAAATTCGTTCTTTGATCGCACTGTTCGTTTGTGGAACAATCTTCCTGCGAATATCTTCCCTGCCATTTACGACATGAGCAAATTTAAATCGAACGTCCATTAACACTCTATCCTCCTTTCCACAACCTATTTTCCTAGTACCTGCACAATACACTGCATGAGTAGGGGTTAACCCCTGAGTGCTGGTCTATACAGTATGGAAAATATATTTTCGTGCAAAAATTTCAAACAGGGCTTTTTAATACCATTATTTATTATTAAAATAAATATTTCAAAATAATGTTTCTTATACACTTTAAAATAATGGGGTTTTATTACTTAAAACAAAAAAAAACGCCACTTAAAATAAATTGTTTTGCAGAAAAATATTAAAATTCAAGTTTTATAAGGTTGTATGAGTATTGATTTCACATACTGTACAATGTCATATGAAATATAATATTATCAAAATAAAAAAGCTAAGCAAAATGTTTCTATATTGTATTGTTGTGTTTCTTCTTTAAATTTAACATTGTGTTTAGCGCTAATGTTTTACTAATTCAAATTCTGATATTCAAGCTTTTACGAACAAGATGTATTTTAGCATTTACAACTGTTAAATGCTAATTGGCTAACATTAATTGCGTTAGCGCAATTTAAAAATTAATTGTTTCAATTGAAAGGTGTTTCAAACGCCTGTTTGTTCCACTTAACATCTTGAGTTAGTTCTAGTGCCATCACTAACAAATATCAATATGTAAATTGTATTGACATCACTGAAAATTTAAGTTTATTAATGACATTTATGACATTTAAAAAATTAATTTTTAAAAAAATTTATTAATTATTTAAACATACGTATTAAAAAAAAAATTCAATTTTTTTCAAATATTTCTTAAAAAGTACTTTTATGTATTATTTCCTATTCAAATATGTATGTATATGTTTGTTATGTTTTTTTAGTACATATGTGCATATATTGTACGAAATGACTAGTCAATGTATTATTTGGAGTAAAGAAATGAATATTTATTTTTTGTTTTAAGTGCTATTTACATACTTATTTTGACAGCTACTGATGGTTAATATTAGATGTTGTAAATGTGAACGCATGCTTCTCATTTTCAACATCTTCAATGCGTTCCTACAAAATGTATACAAGTGTGAACGGGCTATAACATAGATAATTTAACAGGATGCCACCTAAATTATAAATTTAACAAGTTTTCGGGAATAATTATGAATTTGTTTTAAAGATCTATTCACTAGATTCTAGTGTTTAGAAGCTAAAATTGCTCAATTATGTGGAAATGTGAAACACAGGTATACCAGCTAACGAAATTGAAATTCCTTCAAAATTTTACGCAAGAAGGGTTAAAATCGAGGGAAAACGTGCATAAATAATTGACATTTTTTTCTAGAATGATTTTTTTATTATTTTCAAAACAAAGTTTTTTGTTTACTAATCAAGTTTAATCCGAGTTTAACCAAGTTTTGAAAACATGCAGATCTAGCTAATTAATATGTTATAGACTATACTTTTTTTTATAAATTTAGATACTAAAATCCGGGGAAATTGTGTTTGTTCAGTTTGCTTATGGGACAATCACACGTAAACGACTAAATCGATTACGTTAATATAAGGGAAAAACGATCAAAATTGACGATTTTTCTTCTGCAATGACACGCAATTTTTTTCTTAAGCCAACGATTTTTGTTTGCTAATATTTATCATCCATTAGAAACTGTTGTGCAAAAGTATATTATCAAAAGTTTCACTTTGAGGGGCTAATAAGGGGTAAAAAGAAAGTTTTTGGTTCATAGTCCACTCCAAAGAAACACGCAGTTATTACAGTATATCTTGCGAACTTATAAAAGATGGAGTCTTCAAAAGTTTATTAAGTTGCGCATTAAGATCAAAGTTAATTTCACATGAAAAGTGGGCGAGACACCTCACATAGAAATATTATTTATTATCATACATCTCAATAAATATATCAGAAGGAGACGTCAAAAACCGATAGGATCGGGAAAAACCGAATTTATATCCAATACATAATACACATAAGTATATATAAATTATATATATAATTATTTATATGTATATATAAACTAGTTTATGCATAATAATAATATATTATTGATTTTTTCATATGTACATATGTATGTATGTATGATGTCTTTTATTGGTTGGAGTAAAAGTAAACATTCCGTTATTTTGAATAGAAAAAAAAATTATTTCGCATAAATTTAAAATAATTGATTTCCAAAAAATGTTCAATTTGCACAGATGCGGCTGCTGTCTTTTTGTTTTAACGTTTACACTTATTATTTATTATCGAAAATAATTTATTTCCTTTTTTTCTTATTACTTTATTTTATTTTTGTTTGAGTGTATGATGGATTTATATTGCAAATTTTTTTTGAAAGAACAAAAGTAATAATAGCATATGATGGATGAATATTATTTAAACGTTCTAATATTTATTATTTCGCTTTAAAAACAAAAGCAAAAAATAGCTTGAAAAAAATTTAAGGAAGCATTTATCTAACAAAAATAATATTTTATTATACAAAAATGATATTCAAACATAAAAAGTAATCAATAATATATTCATACATTATTGAAAAATTATAGAAACGAAAATTTCGACCACATTTATTGTTTTTTTTTTTTGTAATATAAACTTGGCTTGGAATCGTTAAGTGCTATTAAATTCACTTTCAATTATCCTTAGTTTAGATTAAAAATAATTTAAGAATTTAACGAGAAATAAAGTAAAACTTTTTAGTCAAGCAAATTACTTTGCCATTGTTATGATTATAAGTTTTTGCATCTGCTGACAAAATTTGTGCGTGTAAATAATTTATTTAAAATATTTTTTATCATAAGTCACTTTTTGAGAAACAAAATAGTGCTTTTTCAAAAACTGCAAGTTTTATTTAACTAAAAATATGAAATTATTTTGTTTTAAAATCAGTTACCCAATATATAACAATTGTGCGTAGTATAATAATAAGGTGCCTGAGATCGAATTAATCGTTTCTCTCACATATAAAATCAAATTGGAATTTGTTTTTAAGCAAAATAACGGCACAAAATTTGTTGAAATGAAATCACATTTATATATAAAAGAGTACTATAAAATGCGTTGTAATTGATGTTTTCTGAAATGCGCTAATCGATTTTATTTAAAAGTGAAGTGAATACCAAGGTTTTTATGTATATGCGGTTTTTGTTGGTATATTGGTTTGCGAGTTATTGACGTTAGAGTGAACCACTTTGTGTTGCATAAGTTTTACTTAAAAATTAAATTTGACACAGCATTTAAATTGGTGTGTGGCTTCACTATTGTTCAACTTGGCGGTGTCACGTCCATAGAAAATTTCTATTAATATGTCTATATCCTTAAAACGGTAATAGTAAGAGTCTCTAAATTTAGCATAGATAACTTTGTGGTCAATGCAAGTCATCAGTCAAAAATTGGGCCGAATAGTGAAAGGTTCTGAATTTGGTCTAAATAATTACTTAGATAGAAACCGTCAATAAGAAAGTTGGTGGAACCGGATAAGGGGCCATGGTACCTCCCATTCAAATTAAATAATGAATTTTGTATATCTTGAGTATGGTTAGAGTTGAAGCTTCTAAATTTGGTTCAGCTGTGTAGAGAAGGGTAACAGTTAAAGCTTTTTCACATCAGTCAAAAAGCAGGTACAACACAAAGACTCCCAGTAACGCGGGAGTGGTTACCCTAGTGTTTACTAGTGTTTAATATTGGCATACTATTACTTTATTAGTTTTATTTGTTAAGATTCTTATGAAAAACAAATCGGAACTATTCATTACAGCGGTTTCTATTTTCTTTACAAGATGATTTCATGATTTCATTTTAAAATTCATCATATACATCCATCATATGATTCATACATATGATTTAAAGATTTTAAAATGCAATGTATATGATGGATTATCACAGCCACCGTTCCATAATTCTTGCAAAATGATGTAGGAACTCCTATTATAATAAAAGGTTTACGTTTGACTTGTGCTAAATAAATTTGTATTCGTGCCATTAAAATTGGGATCATTATTTGAACCAGGGTTGACAACCCACTAGGTAAACCAATAAAACCCGGGAGGGTTTTAAAGGCTTTCGTAATATGTTTACTACAAACATAAGTGTAATTTACGTATTGGAAATATAAATTTATTTGTTCCGTTTTTGGCCTCAAACAGATAACGAAATAACAAATTTATCAAATCACTTCTTAAATGATTCGATGAAATGTTAAAAGATAAACTCATACCTCTATTTGCGGCCTAGATAGTTTCTGAAAATATAGGTCGTAAATCGAAATGCGTTTAAACGAGATGGATATGTGTTGCGTTTGCTTGCCTTACACTTTTTTTAAAAAACCGGAGAATCCACGGTTTTAAAATTAAGTAATTACAGTCTGCTCCACTTACCGTGTTTAGCGGCTCAATGTACCAAATGCCGTCTTGATTCCACCAAGAGAGCAAAATTGCACTGTAAATACTAAAACAACGTGATTGTATAAACAAACAAAAAGTATTGTCGACTTGAACAAAATTTGGAAGCAGTTATAAAACCCAAAAAAAATCATCAAAAACCCAATATAACCCGGTGGGTTGGAGTTTTTTTAAGCCCAGGTTTTTCCCAACCCTGATTTGAACCGACAGAACAAGCAACCTATGTAGCAAACAATAGTGGCAGTTATTTATAAAATATTGGTTTTACCCGGTAATTCCACATACCATATGTGCAGTACTAGCTAGCTATTTAGAGACAACAATTGTTTGCATACTGTCTCGGAGTGATTGTATATTGATTTAAAGCCTCAATAAAAATACCGACTTTTTCCTATGTATGAGAGATGTCACACATACTTTAACTCAGAAACTTTCTCTTGAGAAATAAAAAAATCAATATTTATTTGTATGGAAGGTACGTACCATGCCCACTTATGCGATTCCGCCCACTTTTTAACTGATGATTTGCATTAACTACGAAATCATTTATACCAAATTCAGAAACTTCCACTTTAACCATTCTCAAGATATACAAAAATCAATATTTACTTTGTATTAAAGTTACCATGCCCACTTGTCCAATCCCGTTTATATTTGCTGTAGAACTTACAATATGTGCACTAAGTCGACGTGCCAAATCTTATTCAAATACCTTTAACAGGAGCAGATAAAGAAATAAAGGAATGACCGCTTACAGCGCCTCCTGCTGAACATTTTTCGACTTTTCTTTTTTCCCAAGTAAAGTATTTCTTTGTACACAATATTTTTGTAAATGACCCAATAAACTTGTAAAAAAAAAAAAAAATTAAAAACCTTGACCATATTAAATATGTATTTGAAAAATTGTTGATGAAATTTCAAAAGTAACAATAATAACGGTAAAGTACAAACGTTACGATAAATATTTTATAACTAAAAGAGAGTACAATTTTAAACTGTATATGTATTAGGACTCTATGAATATGAAACAATGTCTGACACAGTTATTATTCATATCAAAAAGAATTACAAACACATACACCGAAAATGTATGAACTGCTCTAAAAACAAAGAAACCCTTGTCAAATTTTGTTCTTTCTATAAATAGAGCAAAAGAGAAGAGAATATTTAAAAGCCCAACAACAGTATTCGAACGTGGTTATAATTATTATCTTTAAAAAGTCATAAAACACACGCATACGCTCTTACGCGCACACATGCATACATACATACGTAGTTAGATTTTTCGAAAATAAAACGAAACCATTATTAATCATACGCCACAGTGCTTGGCCTTTTGAAAATGAAATTGGAATACGGGGAAACCATTATCTCCTCCTGTTATGGGTCTGACATGCTAAATAGCCTGACAGGGTGTGTGTCTATAAATGAAAGAAAAATAAAAATTATTATAATTGCGTTAAAATTTATATGGTTGACAGACATTCTTTCTGTTTTTATATATTTTTGGTAATTTTTTTATTTTATTTTATTTATTTTTTTTTTCAATTAAATTGTAAGAGACTTTGTTCAAATTTGTGTACACAGAGTTTGTTCACCATAATTGTTTTAAATTGTGGTTATTTAGTTAATGTGAACCGCACTTCTTCTCGTTGTAAAAAAACACGCCATTTTATCAAATTATATTGGTTAATAATTTGGAACTTTATCTGCAGTTAGTATGTATGTATGTATATTGTCACACCAGAAAGAAAGACAACATTTAAGTAAAATCTTATTCTGTAAACGTTTAAAGTGGCCTTAACGATGCAAATATGTTTGTAAATTTTGAAAACTATCACTCAGTAGGTAACGTAACATTTTTAAAATGTTTAAAATGTTCTTAAAAAAAAAAAAAAAAAATATGTTGTTTAAAACGGCTGATTAATTTTACACAACTATTCTATCAATCCTATTATCAATCTATTCTAGAATTCTACAAAGCGTAGTAATACTTCACACCACGCAATGAAATTTATTGTTCATTTTCTGTTACATTTAAGTATTGAACAATTTCTATTACACTTACGGTAAAGATCATACCGTAGTCAAACCAGTAGTAGAGAGTGTATTTACAAATTTATGAATTTTTAACCTCAAAGGCTTTATTCTAGTCAAAAAAATGTTACGACTGATTTGAAGAATATTTTAAAAATAAAAATTTCAATCTGTTTGTAGAAATCAGGACATTAAAAGCACTTTTTAACATTTTCTTAACACTATTTTTACGAAAATTAATTCGTAAAAATGTATATTTAAAGCTATTAACTTTATTATCCCAAGCCTACGATGACCCTGTCGATGCAATTAGTGGGAAACATATTTCAAGTTCGTAACGGCACTTGAATATGAGGTTCTGGAATTTACTAGAATATTCAAACCTAATGGTAATTTATTACAAAAGGCCCCGCATTTTGTTAAGTCAGCCAGTCATAATTTAGCAGTAAGACTAAAGTCATTCTAAGGCGTTATTAAAAGTGTTAAGTATATATGCGTATTAAGTGGAAGTTTAATAAGTTGGACACTGTATAAAGATAACTATATTCTGTATAAATACAACTTCGCTTCGTTTATTTAATTTAATCAATTTTTAATTTATTCAATCACCACATTTGTTTTTATATATCTTTCTTTCTTTTTTTACAAGCTACAAACTTATGTCATACAGACTTCACTGGACTTCAGTAAGAAAAGAAAAAGAAAATAAGCTTAAGCTTGTATTAAAATATTTCAAAATAGTGAGACATAAAATTATCTACTAAGGAAAATTATAAAATTTCGGTACATAAATTATAAGTAAAATCAATGAATTGGTATATGTAAATAAAATTTGTGTAAATTCTTCGTAGTGGGCCTGCATTATCATAATTGGTTTGAAAGTATTTAATAGCAAAAAGATGAAATTAGAGTATCGAATTAAAAATATATTTCTCAAAATGAATTCAGTGTGTGTATCACCACTGATAATATGCATTAAGAAAGAAACATCTTATTTATTTGTAAATTCATTTCTAATGGATGTAAACGAATCAAAATGTTTTTCTTTATAGCGTCTTATACTTTTATTAATTTACTATAAATTTCACAAAATAGTTGAAAATATGAATGAATGAGTTTGCTAGTCTTATATTTCGCCACTATGATATCTGTTTCCTCCAAACTCCCAACTTTCTTCGTTCTAAGTATTTTATCTTCCAAAATTCTGTGCTGCAGCTCATACCTGTTACCTCTGGCAACATGTTCAAAATATGAAACCTTCCGGTATTTCATAGTTTTCAGCAATTTTCGTTTGCTCGACACAACGTTCTCAATACCTTCTCATGGCTGATTTTATCAACACAAAAAATTTTTAATATGCGTCGATAACACCACGATAACAGCAGTGCCTCCAACTTACTCATGATAGTCATATTTAATGTCCATGTTTTTGTACCATAAATAATACGGACCATGCATGACATTTCATGAATCAAAGCCGTAATTTTATATTGATATTGTTATTTATTACCTATTACATTTTTGGATTTCTGCAAAGTTGGCAAGTTATCATTTAACTAGCTGCCAAGGTATTTAAAATCAGATACCCGTTCAATGACTTCATATTGGGCAGAGTGGGCTGTGGTATATACATACATATATCCATAGAGGGTTCTGACATTAGATTGTATTTTAGGTTACCTCACCAGTTCTATATATTTCAGCCGGTGGTCACGGTCATACTCTGGACTGTGCAGTGCCTGTTGAGTGGCGTGATTTTCCCTGAAAATCTTCTGATTTACTGGGACAGTCTAGGTGAGATCAAGTCCCTTGCAAGCATCACACAGTGCGTAGTTTCCATAGGGCGAATGAACAAAAATAGAAGGAGTCTTCGTAGATAAATGAAATTTCGTACAGACATTTATTAGTGCTAAATATAGACATATAAAACCGAAAAAGCCTTTTTTAAGATACTTTTTCATATTTGAATTTGTTTAATGTTCTTTTTAGCATAGAGGTGTGTTAGTTACTGATATAAATAAATAAATTCCAAATAACAGCGCACTGTGAGTTGTATAGTCATCACATTGGATGTTAATAATGTATACGCCATTTATTTGTATTCTTTTTTTCTATTGGACTATGTACATTTTGAAATACTTCCTCATGGAATATATTTAAGAGTAAAGAGAAAAAAATTCATCCTTGTTTTACACCTCTTTGGATTTTCAAATTGTCAACTGTTACAAAGATTTGGATTCATCTTATATCCTTTACGTCTACGTAAATTTTTTTTTAGAAAATCAATCATTTTATCGTGTTTAATCTGATCAAATACATTCTCATACTCAATAAAGCAAAGGAACACATCTGTCTTAACATCTATATAGTTTTGAATCAAAATTTTCAAACTGTGTATTGCATATTCTCTGTTCACATTTTCATAATTGAGCATATGATTCATTAGAATTATGACAAAATATTCGTTGCATTTTGTAGCGTTGTTTTTCTTTGGAGGGCTAATAAAAGTTGATTTGAGCCAGTTTTAAGGATAGACGCCAATATTATACATTTCGTTGAATATGTATTTTCATCGTTTAATAGCCTGATAATTTCAGTGCGTATTCCGTAAGGAATAACGACTTAATTGCGTTTACGATTTCATCCTTTGTTATTGGCGGGCCATTTAATGACTCCATTTGCTGGTCATCATCTCCATATAGATTATTAACATTTTTTTTCACATTTCTATTTTTTCCTTTTCTTTAAGAATTAGATTGTTTTCATCATCGAGTATTTGTAGTGAATAACTTTCTATAAATACCAGATGCTTTTTTCAGTTTTTGTTCCATATAAAAATTGCCATGGATTAATAAACTATTAAATATTCCCTGTCTATCCAATCTAACATTATCGTAGTAAAGCATTAAATACAGTTTAAAAAAAATATTAATGATTAAGTTCACCGCATTTCTAAAGACTGAAATAAAAACTTAGTTCTATGGAATAAGGGTGTAAACTTTTTTTGACGCTGACTGTATGTTTCGGAGAACATGGCGGATACATCCCTAAAATTTAATTGTCAACTTTTGCGACGCGAGGCCGAGCGTTGTCATGTAAAAGAATAAAAAAAGAAAAAAGAATAAGAAAATAATATCATGTTCAAAGGAAATAATTGCAGTCTGTACCGATCTCCGAGTCTTAGCAGCTTGTAGTATAGCACTGGTATGTTCTACATTTCGACTAGTTTTGAAAACGCAAAATTTTTTGAATCCTTATAATTTCTAAACTCGTGTTCTCAAATCCGCACGTGTGTGTTTATTCGAATTTTTTATTCGAAAAAAATTTGTTTGGCAAAAACCACAGACACTCAATTATTTTCATCAGCTGTTAACAAAATAGTATATTTATTTCTTTACGCAAAAATATAGAGGCGTTTGTACTATCGCATATACAATTACGGAGACAAGAAATAAATTAAATAAATATGCTTATTATATATGTATGTATGTCTTAAAACTACTTATTTTTATATCTTTGATTGAGTCAATACAAAAAGATTGATCTTAAAACCAATATTTTGTTTTTGTTAAAAGTTTTATCACATATAAACATATACATATATAATAAAAGGTCATCCGTTTTACTTTCACCAACCCTTGACTAGTCGAATTGAAAACGAATAAAAACATGTGGATGTGAAATAAAGAACATCAAAAATGCTGAAGTAATCCACTTTCGATTGAATTCGGGTTCTAGAACATACCCGTATAAATAATAAAACAACGTAAATGTAATAACAAAAAAATATTGTGGCTTAACGCGAAATTCAGAAGCAGTTATTAAACCAAATAAAACCCATAACAAAAACCCAATAAGACCGAGTTTTAACCAAGCATGGTTAGAACTCACTAATACACCAACGCCTGCAAGATAAAATGAACCTTTGTCTTCTATGAAAATTTGGACAATAATTAAAAAAGTGATGTACATATTTATGACGCCAAAAAAATTCATCGTGTTTCAACGATAATATCGTATATCATTGCCAGTGTTTGTCACATTTTACTTTAACTTTCGCCACCGAGTAGCTGATGTCATATTTAATTATTAAATGATAGAAAAATAAATCATGTTTTTTAAAATTGATGTACATCGTAAAAATAGCGATGTTTTCAAACATCTATTATCGATTTTATCTAATTTAGCACGCTTTGAAAATCTTTTTGATTGAAATTTCAAAGACAATTATTTTTATTAACCGTATTTTTTATGGCAGTTTTTAAAATTTTGTTTATAATTTTATAATAATTTTTAATTTGTTTTAGTTTGCTTTAGCAAGTGGATTACACTTGTCAGAAAAAGTCTGCGTACAAAACCATCTTAAGAATATAATTGTTTTTTATTTATTAAATCTTGTTGCAGTTTTAATAAATATTAAATTAATCCAGCAAATAAAAATAATTATATGCTAAGTAATTTCAAAAAAAATAAGATTGTGTTAAAAAAATGCGAAAAAAAATCTGCGTGCAAAAGTGTATGCATTTTCTTAAAATCTTATTTTTGGATACTTATAACAACTTTAAAAATAAATTAGTGTTTAGTTGGATGGCCTGTTCTTTTAAGAACCCCACAGCCATTCTTTTTTGCATAGAATAAGCCAGTTTTGTGGTGATTACCAGTGATTGTTCCTCCCATTCAGTTAGCAAAACTTTTTTTAATATAGGTTTCGATATTATAACATGATGGAGAATTTTTTGCTCCAAGTGGTCCCATAAATAATCAATGGGATTTATTTCTAGAGACTGTGGTGGCATACGTAACTGTTTTGGAACATTATAAAGCATCCAAACCTTTATAATGTCTAAGTAAGCTCTATTGCCCACATTAGACTCAATAAACTGTAAATTTTGTACCCCGTTAGCCAGCACAAACCCCCTAACCATTACAACTTCACCTCCGTGTATGACCGTGTCGCACAAATTAGCTTTATATAGTGCTGTACCGGATTACCTCTACACGAATTGACGACTTTTTATTATAAAACTGCAATACTTACTCTCATCCAAAAATATAGCCCTTTTCCAGAATTCTAATGGTTTGTTTTACAGCTCTCTACCGAACACCATTTTTCTTTGACTCTATTCAGTGAAATAAAGGGCCTATTACGTTCTATATAAGCATGAAATCCATTTCGATTTAAGATATTTCTGACATTATTATCACATGTACTCATGTTCAATTTTAAACTAATGCTTTCAGCCACTTTTGAGGCTATTGTTTTGGGATCTTACTGCACAGAGTTGACGAGATGTATCTTTTCTCTCAGAATTAATAATGAAGGACGGCCAGAACGAGATTTTGATACAAAACCTCTACTTACTTTGTAAAAGTTATTGGTTTTTTCTCTATCTTTTCTGTAACTTCTTTGAAGGTTTTTTCTTGAATTCTGAGAAAAATAATTAATTTTCTTTCGGCAGGACATATGCTTTTCTTTTTGAACCCATTGCAAAAAAAATTTTTTCATAATTTCAAATTAGTTTTCTTACAAGCAAATACACAAATTTAACTAAAAGCGCAACGAAATTAACAGCTGTGGATGAAAAAATAACGACTGATAGATTCATATCTTGTGTGTACGCAGACATTTTCTGAGTAAATATTTTCTTTTCAAATACAAATTGTGGTTATAATATATTACAGGGATCAAAAAGTTTAAGCTTTGTTGCGAATTCTTAGAAATACGGAGTCCTGAATGAAATAAAAAGTTTTGTACGCAAACTTTTCCTGACTTTTTTTCATTCATTTTATTGTTTTCTTGTACGAGTTTTCAGTTTCTGGACTGCAACGATTTTATATTTACATATGTTAGTGTGAGGTTTGAATTGTTATTTTTTAATGAATCATTTGCTTTTAAGTACATATTTTATAAAAGGTTGACAGATATGAAACCTATCGCTTTCTTTTCTATGTACTTCATGTCTTTTTTACACGTTTTTTTCAGGGACGTATATATCAACGCTGGATGTGTAAAGCTGGTCTAAAAATAAATACACATAAAGGGTCAAGAATTTATTTCACTTAATGTCTTACACTTTCAAATATTTTTAAATTTAATTTATTCTTTGTATTCTAATGAAATCTTAAGAATAACTCAGCGTTACTTACTTATAGCACTTTGTTAATCATTGGTTAATCCCCTGAATGCCATTGGTTAAGAATTAGTTAGACATCAGCTGATGATGACAGGAAATACTATTTTATATATAATTTATTTATTTGTTTATATGAAAAAAAATAAAATGACGGTAGGATTTTAAAACATTGATTACAATATTAAATGTGATACCGATGTTGAAAATATCTGAAGTATTGTTAGCGGTTGCCGCCAACAGAGGGATCGTATTTTATAAATTTGTTCAGAAACGCGTTTGGGGCGACAGAAATATATTTGAGGGCCACTCTTCTTCCCTACTAGGCTCCAAACAATAGCCTTTATATAACAATACTGCGCAAGTGGACTCCAAGCTGATTGCGACTAATTAAGTTATATTTGGCGATTATGTTTGCCTATGGGCTTAGAAAAAAATTAAAATCCTGAAAACCTCTGCAGTTAGAACATCCACAATAAAATTTCGGATTCAATCGTTGGTATTTTATATGAATCAGAAACTTGGTACCTTCTTGTAATATATGGGCCTAAAGATACCGAGTCTAACAAAGGAAACAGAGCAATACAATTATTCCAGCGCCGCTCTAACATTTCAATATCACTTTTGTAAAACGGTTTATCTTTTACCTTAAATTAGGTCTCAGTTTCAGCGATAACCTTTTCATTCGTGCGATATTTCTTACCGAGGAGCATTTTTTTTAAGTAGTCGATGGAAGCCAAATCTGGTGAATACGTTGGATGTGGAAGCAGTTCTAAGTTCAAATCATGTAGTTTTTCCAGTGGGCAAACGCGGTACCCATTTTGAACAGAGCTTTCTCATAGTCAAATGATCCTGCAACACAAAGCCAACACGTGCTTCTGATATCTTTACGATGTTAGCTAACTCACGCAACGATTTGTGGATTTTTTGTTATTTTCTGGTGGTAACGCTTCATTTGGACGTCCACTGTCTTCTGCATCATAGGTGTCTCTACAACCACGTTTGAAGTTGGCAAACCCACGTTTTACTTCTGTTTCTGGTGGAACGGAGTCCCCATAACACTTTTAAAGCCATTGCTTCGCTTGAATAGTATTTTTCCCATCAAGAAACAGTGTAGAATTAAAACACGAAATTGTTTCTGATCCATTGCTTTGAAAATAACAAAAGTAACGCCACTCTTTGCACAATAACTCACAAACTAATTAATAGATTATCATGAAATTTTAACGGCAGTCTTTTGAAGGTTAGCACAAACTGAAAAATAGGTGAATGCAATAAAACTAGCGTCATATATGTGTTAGTCCCGGGATCTTCCAGTCCATGTGTTATTATACTGACATTTACACAGGAAAAAAACATTTGTTGAGCACGGTCTAGATGAGGCTGTTAACTAGCAGTTGTCTGAACTTTCGATACATAGATTGCGAAAGCAAAAGAAAAAATTAAATCGTTGAGTCAAAAATATTCAGTCGTTAAAGGGTAACAAAAATTAATACATTAATTTAAAACATATGAAATAAATATATCAATTGTGTAGAGCTGCAATTTTTTTATACATTAAATTTTTAAGTTTATCTAAATACTGTGAATATGAAGTATTACTTTCACAATTGTTATCTTCTTAGTTTACTAATAATTAACCAAAGATTGTGATTTTGGGCATTACTGTTGTGTTGTGTACTATTTGATAAAATACTAACGTACAATAATTCCAAAAAAAGATTTGCTTGTTTTTATCACCTTTTTTCAGCAAATCTTGGGGTTATAAGACCTTTTTACTATTTTTAATTGCATAAAAGAACATATAAAAAACAGATTTACATCGGCCACATACATATATAAACTTACCAAATTTAATCTCAAAGGGAAATAACATGAACCCACTTAACGTGACATTCAACATAAATTACAGTAAAAAGTAATATAAGGGGGTGTATGTACACGTCAGATGTATGTGATTTAGGATAATCCGTATTTAAGTATGTACACATGTACGTATGTGAGTATGTAAACTTACATAAACACACAATATGTACCGCAGGTATGCTCATATACCGTTTTAAGAGAAAAAGAGAATAAAATCTAATAAAAATCTCAAAATAACACGCAGACATTAATTTGTTTTTTTTTCTTTTTTCTTCTTTTATGCGAGTAAATATTTAAAAATTCATAATACAATACGTAGACGGTATAAGGCCCACAAAGGAGTAATATCGTGTTCATTTGTGTGGATGTAGTATAAGAAACTATTTAATTTCTAACTGATTTATTAGACTCATTTGCAATTGTGTTGAACGGAAAGTAAAAATTGGCAATAAAAATTTTATTTTCGAATGATAAAAATTTAAGAACAAATGCTTAGAACACTAAAACAACTTTTTTGACCTTTGGCCCAAACATAAGCGTATGCTAATGAATTGTTTCGATAATAAAAAACCGTCTTTTTTATAGCAAAGAGGTTTCATGTCAAGTTATGCATATTAAGTCCGATAACAGAAAGGAAAAAGTGCACGGTAACATAGTAGCATTGTTATTTCTGATTATTATGAGACCTTCTTGAGTATGAACATTGAGTATAAACATTTTGAATAATATTGGCTTAATTTGGATGAATTAGTTTTAACAATATTTTTTTTTTTAATCTTTTATTAAGTAATTACATTTGTATGTAAATTGTTGAAATTTTTTTAAGATAAGAAAATTATTGTTGGCTTTTGACTAAATAAGAAATATTTTCTTTTGAATAAGCAGATAATGTGCTAATTAAGTCAATATTTTAAATTATATTTATGATGAAAATATTTGTAAACTGGGCCAAGTAAGATTGTTTGAGTTTTTCAAGAGGGACTAAAAGTCTACTTACATCTTACGATAACTTTTCACAAATACTACATTCTTAATTGATATTCGGAGTATAATATGATCTATACTTAGCTATGTACTAAAACATATACTCCAAGCATTGATTGAATTATACCACCTTTTTGGGTTAAAAATCTTTGTTATGGCTAAAGGTTCTTTCATTAAACGGTTCTTATCCTTAAGAGCAATATATGTTTGAGATATCATCGATAAGTTTCATTCGTTTAAAAGGCCAATCGATGCCATTATGTATGGAATGTACGTATTACTGTTCAAATGTCTGCCATGGCTATGCTGGGTTGCGCATGTCAAAATTTGTATAAATCTGGAGCAAAATCAGGCGGTGTTTGGTCGATGACAAAAGTAATGTTAGCTTTTAAGCCACTCCAAGGCCAATTTATTGTCAGTAATATTATAATATCGTCATTTTCTCTTAAAACTTCTATTTAAAAATACATTAAATATATTTTTCAGTACTTACTTCCATTTTGTCAATTTATTTACCGAGATATAAAGTGACATGCAAAAGTGTAACAAAAAGTGTAAGTATAGTACTTTCCATTTCAAAACCCTGTATTTCATTGAAGTTTAAATGAATTAAGTATTTTTGAATTAAGTATGTTACAATTTTGCATCGTTGATTTTATTTTTAAAAGCCATATAAATAAATATTATAATCAATAGGATGTTCAGTATCCTTTTGCTTTTTGAGCCAGAATGCGATTAGAGATACTGTATCCTGTGTACCTTTTTTTTATGTTTTATTTATTATTTTATTTAAAATTGTTTTTGCAGATTAAATAAAGCCCGCAAAGCTCATAAGCTTGTCTGCAGTTCCTGTAATGCCATACAACAAAAGTACTTAATTCATTTCAACTTAGGAAATACAGGGCACTGAAATGAAAAGTATTAAATCATATTACACTTTTGCACGTCACTGTATATCTAGCCTGTCATAACTACCGCTATAGTAGGAATAGGTATACATGCAGTATCGGTAGGTTTAGTGTTAATAAGAATACATTTGAAAGGGTCTCATTTACTAATTGATTTGAAAACCCCTTTTGAGCCAATTGCTTTAATTAGTTATAACTCAAGTTCTTTTATCAAAGAAAATCTTTAAATTTGGGAAGATTAAAAATTTGTTTTTAAATATGGCGCAGGTAATCAATGTCACTTCTACCATCATATCGACTTTATTTGAAATTAATTTAAAATTTCATTTGGCGATACTGGTGAATGAGGACTGATTTGTCGCAATTAATATACATACATACATATAAACTAACAGAATTAGGTAAACAATTTGTATGCTTCTAAAACGTTGAAGAGACTGAATTTGTAACAAGCGAGTCCATATAAAGGGTCTGCAAATTGTAGGTTAGGAAGTAAATTGGCTTAAAAAAATTAAAATGTTGTGAAAACAGCGAACGTCTGCCGACGTGTTAGAGGTGGACATTTGCCCGACATCATATCCCATTATTAATTCCCATATTTTTATTTCATATTGGTATGAATAAAACTGAATTTGTCGAAAAAAAAATTGATGCTACCCTTTATCATACATACTACCTTGATGACATATAGTCCATATAACCCATTAAAATGTTTAATTTTAAGTTCCTGGGGGAAAGTTTGTTGCTAGTGCTAGGGTATAACTGCGATAAGTCTAAAATTTAAAAAATTAAAAAAATTGAAAAGGTTTATTAAAATTATCATCATTAATGATATCATTCTGACTAGGTCGTCTTGCAGGACACTGCGACCCTTAGGATCTATTGTGCCACGCTAATGAGACCCTATCTCACCACAAACATCTCTATCTCAGCCTATAAAAAACTCCACATTCACACAGTCTACAAACATCCACAAAATTCACTTTGAACATTTCAGTGTGGTAAGCATCTGGCAATGTTCCAATCCTTGATTAGTAAGTGGTGCACGCAGTAAGTTTACGTACCAATATACAGTGTCGCGGAACATCTCCTCGAAAATGCATCCGTAAGCGTAAGTTTTTGCCACGTATCGTAGCAATATTTGACCAGCCTATGCGTCACACGATTCGAGTCAAGTACCCTTACGGCAGCTTGGCTGTCTAGGAATATATTAATGTTCTCACCCTTGAGCGCACTATCCAGGTTGAAATCCACACATATAGCAATTACCATGATCTCAGCCAGGGTTGGCATAAACCTGGGTTTTTTAAATAGAACCCGACTCGCCGGGATTTATTGGATTTTTTTGGTTTTATTGGATTTTTATTAGGTTTCCGAATTTCATTCAATACAATATTTTTTGTTTTAAGTACTATTACATTTTTTTAGTATTTATAATGCAATTTTTCACTCTTAATGCGAACAAAGCATCGGAGCAGACTGTAATCACTTCGTTTAAACCGTGCGTTATAAAAAAAACGGCAGTAATATGAAGACAGATAGACAGATAAAGTTTTCCTTTTGCATGACAACGCTCGGTCTCACCTCGCCAAAGTTGCAAAACAATTGTTAGAAACAATCAAATGCCACACCCGCTGTAATCTTCACATATTGATCCTTCTGAGTATTGTTTTCGAGTAGTTTTCGGACACTGGCTCAGAGATGTGAGGTAAATAAGTAAGCACTGATTTGATAAATTTTACTTTGTTAAATTTGTTAATTCATTATTATACTTCCAATTATTTATGTTGTAAATGAACTACGAAAAATTTGTTATTTCATTATCATTTTGTGCTAAACACACCACCCAGGTGGGTTTAATTGGGTTACTCAGTGGGTTGCCAACCCTGATCTCAGCCTAGAAGACACTTTGCCATCTTCTCAGTAGGATCGGAAAGTCTCAGCTAGGTCCATAAACCATCGATACAGTCATTCATTTTGAAGCCATTGATATAGCAGTTCAGATAATGCTCACTAAGACACCATTAGACCAACAATTCTGATTCAGAAATTCAACCCCGAATCTCCTGCCAAAGCACATATCCAGAGGAATGCCTCCATTCTCTTTCAAATCCGCTGTTGGACATGTTCTCATCGCCTCAGTTGTATTAAAACTATAGAACAGCCTTATAAGTTTAATCTAGCAGTTGTTAAATCCTTTGAAATGTCATACATATACGAGTACATAGCAAAGCAAAGATTTTAAAATCATTTAAATTAAAAATCTTTCAGACAAGTACACATGCTAGTGCATTTTAAATAAAAAAATATAAGAGTAATTATGTAAAGCAATATTATATAAAACCACTGCAATGCAAAAATATAATTATTGTTTTAATTAAAAAAAAAATAAAATTTTAAAACTATAATTTTATAGGATCGGAAGGAAGCTGTTGCTCTTTACTCTAAATATTTGCGTTAATATGCATTTTCTGTTTCACTCGGTTTATAAATTATTAATCTGAAATTTATTTTCAAATGTGTTTTTTTATTTATTTAATATTTCAAAATTTGATAACGCTGTGCTAAACAATGAATTATTTAAATTGTCGCTTAAGAATTTTAATTAAAATATTTTGTGGCAGTTGAAAAAAAAGAGGCAAAATGAAACTAAACGGAAGTCTGTTTTGCTTAAGTGGTTATTTTCCATTTAATAATTTAATTATAAACAAAAAATGGTTGAACTTTGTTTTTTCTCTTTCCTATTATTGGTGTTGTGTTTTATTATTTGAGGTCCTTTTGTATCGTTAACATCCTGTGGCTTTGGGCTTGACACGCATCTTTAAATGAAAAATTTTTAATGAAACTTTGGTTTCTTCTTTTTTGTTAAGGTCATCTAAACGATATTAAACAAAAAAAGAAGAAAATTAAATTTCACTCGTATTTATTTTTAAACTTATTTTTTGGAGAGATAATAGTTGGCATATGTATGTATGTATGTATGTATGTATGTATGTATGTAGGTATGTATGTATGTATGTATGTATGTATGTATGTATGTATGTATGTATGTATGTATGTATGTATGTATGTATGTATGCATGTATGTATGTATGTATTATTATTATTATTTTTTATTAATTTAATATAAGATTAAATTCTTACATTAAAGTATATTAATGAGCATAGCTACAAGGGCTATCAGCTCAATACGTACATATGCATATAAACTATAAATATATTAAAATTCCAATACCAATTTAAATAAATTATTTAATCAGCCATAGAATTAACTTACAAATAATTCAGCATAGTTTTATCTAACATTATGACTTCTATCTTCATTGTTCAACACATATTGCAATCCATTTATTTTTGCCCAAATCACATGAATTGTATACATGAACTGCATTATTTATGACAAATTAACCAATTTGAAATACTATAAAGCCCCAACCAATTTATTGACAAAGGAGATCCAATGTTTTTTTTTTTTTTTGCCAACATTCAACGATCAATTAACTTGTCCACAAATAGAAATCCAAAGAGCAAAATCATATTAAATGTTTTGTTAAGTCTAATAAAACTTCGCATTATTAAACGTACAAAAAAATGTATGGATTTAACAATAACAAAATGACAGCCAATTACAATTAGATAGACATAAAGAATGACTGAAATATAACAAGTAACAATTGAATGATACAACCGACCATACACACAGTAGTGATGTTTTGATTATTACACCATTTCAAAGGTATTGCAAAAAGAAATAGTAAATGCATTGCTTTGACATTTTAATTTTTATTTACATTTTTAGAAACACATACGTATAAAATATTTTTCATTAACCAAATAATGCCTGAACATAGAACCTTAAAGACACGAGATACGACATGGGTATTTAAATACCCAACAGGCTTTAATGCAGAGTCAGGCAATGTGCTGCTCTTCTCTTTTGTTTTCAAAATAAACAAAGAGAAGTAAAGAGAAAATAAGTACAAAAATACAGTGCAAAGTGGCCTGAGTGAGAGACTCTCAAATTACCACCCCAATTGTAAGATACGTTTGTATATTTTGCTTGGCTCTGCTTTAATGTGATTTTTTTTTTTATTTAAATTTATTTTTAAATGAGAAGGGAAAAACAATACGATTTGGTTACAAGGAGTCCAACGAAGGCTACTTGTATTAGCGGCTTCTTCTTTTGCACATCTAAATAAGTCAGACAATCACTAGGTCTTATCAGATCAACCCCTGTTCATGTGTTATACCACATGGCATGTGAGCTACCGGCGTAATACCGATTAAAATTTAAGGCTGCTAAGGACCTCGTGAATATTTTTTATCATAAAATCCACATATCAGAAATTCTCCCTCTTATAGAAAAACCAATAAAGATCAGCCTGTATAAATATTTCAAGAAATACAGAGAAATTCTGTAGAATGTGGATCAATATCATCCACTAGCTGAAAGACCGCACAAATTGAATATTATAATTGATTTTTACGGCGATGCAAGCTACAACAAATCTGACACCAATCTAGAAGTAAATGGTTAAATATTTCTTAGGAAAATGTAGAAGCTTTTGACAAAATAATTTTTGTGAAATAATTTTACAGACGCCTCGATTAAGGATGAAGCAGTAGGTGGTGCTATATTCCATCAGGTCTCCAACACTACTGAACTTTTTAAAATGTCTCTTTTGGCTTCTTCTATGACTGCTGAATTATATATAATCAGTTGAAATGGCAATAGCGAAGCAGGTCAGGTATGTTGCTATTCTAACTGATAGTAAAAGTGGTTGCATGAGCTTAAAAAATCCGAATTACAACGACTTATGTTCCAAAATTCACCAACTGATTGACGGGGCTATGCATATTGTAATGGTAGAAGTCTATTACATTCCATCGCACAGAGGCATTATTGGGAATTTAATTGTAGATGAGGCTGCTAAAAGAGTTACTACTGAGCGTATAGAACTGGTAATAAAATGGCCGAGAAGAGATGCATTTAAGGAAATTGAACTGAGAATCAACAAAGAATGGGAAAGAAATTATGAATGCTTGAGAAGAAGAAATGGTGTTAACTATGGCAAAATATGTCACTCCTTGTTACAGAAATATTGGTTTAAAAATGCAAAACTAATTTAAATGGTAGACAGATTAGACAAATAAACAGGTTGATGGTTTATTTGTCAGAAATATATATAACAAAGTACTAATTACAAGATCTTACACAAATACAAAGAAATAAGCGAATTTCTTAGAAAAGAAACAACTAACTGAAGATTTCTGATGTGAGCGATATACTTTAAAAAAGAATACACACTTTGGGATATCATTCAACACTTTGTTTAATGTAAATTTAAACATAGAGATTGCCTGGTAATATTTTATGTGATGATATTTTCCTTTATATGTAAAATTATATATAAAAATTTTTCTAAATTATCAACGATAGAGATCTCTTTCTAAAAGTATAAAATATTTTTAAATCGATATTTTGTTTGCATCGTCAGAATGCAACACAAAAAACAAAGCTTTAAAATTAAACTTTGTGTCTGCTATTGTTGAAGTTAAAAAAAATAAAAAATGAAATATATTTAAATGTTTTTTACGAAATTTACAAGGAAATTGTGTAATTGTTCTAATAATTTCAAAGAAAATCATTTTATGTTTAAGAAAAGGATGGCTTTCACCATAGATGTAGGCAATATTTTATTTAGAAGAAGATTGTGTGTGTATGTAATAGTCAGTGTTGCCACTGAATAAATTTCAATTATACCAAAATGTTTTAAAAAAATCTACCAAAATCGGTAAAAATTTATCAACCTTTAACGACATAAGAAAACATATTTTTGACATGGATAACAATTTTTAAATGTGTGTGGGAGGCAAAACAAAGTTTATACCCTTATTTTTTAAATTTTAGTTTTAATTTTAACCTTTTAAAATAAGATAAATTTAAACATTTTATGTTTCGTTGAAACTACACCTAAGTCTTTACAAAATTTAAAAAATAAAGGAATTCTTGAAATAACTAAAGTTATGCAACAAAATCTGAAGGTGCTCTGTATTTTAGGCATACACTTTTTGACACTACCTTGTAACTAATTGTGGAGACTATTTTAAAATGACATAAATCTAAATCGCGTTCAAAAAAAAGCTAAAAAGAGCTAAAAGAAATTGTTTTCGGCCAAAAAAAGCTTATTTTTTTAATTGTTTTTAATCGTATATTTTTGATATTGGACATCACATACGGATAATATAGCACTATAAAATTATTTTCTTTAAATCTAAAGTAAGAGATAAAATAGTTAAGGTAATAAGCTAGATATAGTCTTGAAACCTATTTGATGAGTATCAAAGTTAAACTATTATTAGAACAAAAATCTTAACAAAATTGAATATAATACATAACTTTGCATAATTTTTAGTTTTATACATTTTTCAAATCCATATTCTTATAAATGTGTACATACATACATACGGACCAAATTAGTCACATGAGTTGTCACCTAATAATGCAAATTTATTAAATTCGCCAACCTAAAAGTATGCGAATAAATTAAGATATAATTTTTTGATGAAAAACGGTTAAAATTAGGACTTTTTGTCTGAAATTACACTTTTTTGTTTTTGATGCACTTCAAGCGTCGTTTTTGCATTTTACTTATAAACACAGATAGGTGGCACAAAAACTGATAGGATCGTGACAATGGGGGACACTAAACTTATTTATAATCTATATATAGATTCCCGGACAACGCCGGATGAGTGAAGGTAGCTTTAAATAAAGTTGTAGAATGAATTTTAAGTAAATTTTGCTATTATTTGGTCAATTTTAATAATAGCCCTTGGCTAAAAATCTGAGAAAAGGTATAGTAGGGTGCATGAATTGAAACTTCGCGGCCAAACATGGTCAATTTTAGGTGGATCAGAGAAGTCCATTGACATTGTAATGGTCAAACCTTAATTAAGATTTATTTAGTTTAATATTCTCATTCTTTTGCCTTTTTTCAACCCCAGCAATGATTTGCTTAAAAAAACTCGATTTCGTTGCTTATCATTGATGACATATCGATCAATAAAATTTCTTTGATTAATTAATGTCAACGTTTTCTAAATGGTTTTATAATACTATATGATTTACATGTATTGCCCCAGTAGTAGTAGGTGCCTCTTTAATATCGAAACAGTCTTGGCGATTTTTGATTTCTGGGCTCGGCGTTCACTAACAGCATTCTACTTTTTACTTTACAATTTTTCAGCATAATTTTGCAGCTTCTTGTAATTTTTTATATCAAAATGTATCACTAGCGTATTTCTTTAGACATTTTACACATTTTCAAATCAATATAACTTTTTACATGAGCACAACAAGTGCTCCATTTGAACAATAGATTTATTATTTCCCGAAAACAATTTACATATATAAATAAACAACAACTTATATAAAAAATAAACATAACACAGGAGAAGCAAAGCTACAAAACCAGAAAAAAGTGCATTTCATAACTAACTTTTTGAAACATTAAAGGAAACAAACCTACAATCAATTTAATTTTCTGTTGATGTACTTATGTCGTCTTCTTTTCTAACAGACGGGTCGGTGAAATTAAGAAATATCATATATTTTTTAAAGGCAACGTTTTTATATATAAACACAGCACACTTACATAATAAAAAATATGATTGAAAGATCTACGACAATTAAGTGTGAAATAAAATATCGCCCAGTTACTTGCCACGGTTTCGGTGGCATACCTGTATCGGTCGATCCATATTTTTAATGACTCTAAGACACAATTGACGTCAAATGTCATTTATGTGCCGAGTTATCTTATCCTTTAGCTCCTGAATTGTTCTTGACAACGGTGTCATATCACATGATCGGTTTGCTGAAATTCGCAATTCTCCCTATTGTGAACACATTTGGTCGATTATGCTGATCAACAAAATCACAAAGTGCACGAAATTTATTTTGATATGAACGCCCATTTTCGTTAAGGGCTTCGACAATCTTAACGCGCTACTCAATTGTATACATCTCCATGGTTAATTTTGTCAAACACTGAAACAAAGAAATGTTAAATTAAGTTGGACAAAAAACTTGAGGATAAGGTGTGACTCACAATTAATATCGTGCATTATGGTTGGACCACCCTTTATCAGCGTGTAAGCAATGCAGAGAAGAAAGTATTGTTTCTGTGATGCTACAATTTTAATGTTTTTCAATGTCAGATTTTACAATGTATGTAATATTTTTGCGGCGATTTGATCTTTTTTTTTGGAATTTCAGAAAAGGCTAAAAAAGCTAAAAGAATTTCCAAAAAAAGGCGTAAAAAGAGCTAAACTCCTAATCAAAAATTTCGAAACTAGATCGAACATTAAAAAGCTAAATTTAGCTTAAAAAAGCTAATATGATCACTGGTCACACAAAATTAAGTATAGAAATAGGAGAATTTATATATGTATATATTTGTATGTATATGAGTGTGTGTGTGTATGAGTGTTTTTTTTAAGCTATACGAGTATTACTTCTGGGGAGTGGTGATTCAGCGAATGCTGCTTCCCTTTTCCGCAGATCTTGCCCTCTCGGCCAATCTCTGATGCACCAAGATTTTCTTTGCGAAAACGCACACAAAGTCCCAATTCCTAGCTGAAGTCAGCATTACTCCAACAATGTTATCCGGCACAATCGAATTGCCGTTTGAAGGGAACGACTTTGATCTTCATACCGCCGGCAGCAAAGAAAACATGACCCGCGATTTCGATCTCATTCGGACAATCCAGGCACATATCATCGTCGTGCCCATATTTAAAAAGGTAGGCCCTAAAGCATCCATGACCGCTCAACAACTGAGTCAGGTAAAAATTTACCTGCCCGTGTGTCCTTCCTACCCAATCAGCCACATTCGGTATGAGCGTGTTGGTCCATCTTCCCCTCAAGGAGTTATCCCAATCATGTTGCCACCTTTCCATAGCACCTTCCTCCAGTTGGCCCGCGTTTACCGACCCTGATCCTTTCACAACATGCTTCTTTCCTTCAACATCCGCCAGCAGCTGCAGTGGCATCAGTCCCGCAATAACAAAAGCCGCGTCCGTGGATACCGTGCGAAAGGCAGAGGCGACCCTGAGCGCACATCTTCTATAGACTGCATCAATACCCATCCTATATGTTCTCCTAGGCATAGCCTCAGCCAATATGGGGGCCGCATATAAGGCAATCGATCTTCCCTCATTAGTAAGCAACATCTTCCTCTCCTGTCTTGGGCCGCCTATGTTCGCGCAAGTGCACAAGCTGTGAGTGCACATTTCCCACCGACATACTTCAGGTGCTCCCTAAAGGTGAGGCGTCGATCATAATCCCCAAGTATTTGATCGTTTGTCTAGAGGCTATTCGCTGGTCACCAACTGTTATAGTAATAAACTCCATTTTCTTTCTACTGCTTACCAGTAGAACGAAAGTTTGTGATCCACAAGTTTGAGACCTGCGCTCACAATCCAGCTTCTGACCACAGCAACTGCATCATTGCAAGCTCTTTCCAGTTTGTCGAGATATTTTCCTCTTATCACCAAGCCAATATCATCTGCGAAGACAATGATTTGTGCACCCCTTGGGAGTTCGAGCCTTAGCACACCATCATACATAATATTCCAGAGTATAGGGCCTAAGACTGAGCCCTGCGGTACCCCAGCCGATACAACATATGATTTTCTGCCATCAGACGTGTCGTACAAGAGACTCTCTGAGATAATCGGCAATCAGCTCGATCAGGTATTTCGGCACGTTCTTCTCATCGAGTGCAGCCAACGCGGCATCCCAGTCTGCAGAGTTAAATGCGTTCTTAACATCCAAGGTGATGATAACACAGTATTCCTTATCACCTTCAAGCCAGCGGTCCCCACTGATGGCATCTTTCGCCCTGTTCGCAACTCTCCCTATGGCATCGACTGTAGAGCGTGCCTTCCGGAACCCAAATTGGCGGTCCGATAAACCTGATCGATTCAAGGCCGTCCCCAATATCCTGTAGATTATCTTCTCCCGCAGTTTGCCGGCTGTGTCAATCATACAGATTGGGCGATGTCCGGATGCATCCTGTCTGTTATTGCCTTTCGGGATGAGCACCAGTCTTTTCAAGATCTGCCGAGTTATCCGTAGACGTGCCATCGGTCAGGGACGGTGGAGATGATCTAGATCCCACACCTGTTCCAGTTGGCGTCACCTTTTCCCATGTTCGCGCGAGTCTTGATGCGCGCTGGAAGGGGTTTCTCGTCATGAAACCATCTAAGCTTGTAGCATTATCTGATACGGCAGCCAAGTTCGCCACCACCGTATCATTGCAGTCATTGGATATCGTCGGCCGGGAGCCTGCATGCTCACCCCGCAAAACCGCCGGCACTGGGCTCATTACACCCTGCACCGTAACTTTATTCTTTAAGGAACTTTCCATTGTTGTTTAATTGTTCTGGGATCCTACCCATATCATTTTATACCTACTGACAGGTTCCTAAACCAGTCGCTCCTAACATGGAGGCAGACGCTGCCTAGAAAGAAGCTCAATCTGAGTCAGACGCTACTAGGATTTTTGATATCGACACTTAATCAATGGGCGACATCAATCGCCCAGTCACACAAACTTCACTGAGCCAAATAACCTTTTAAGTTAAGGTCTCCATTTCTACCGCTATTGGTCGGGGACTGCTTATTTAATATTCGCAGCTAACCCACATATCTGTGAGTGTGTGTGTGTGTGTGTGTGTGTCTATTAATTGTAAAGAGAACAGTAGTCCATAATGGTTATAACGTTTATTAATTCATGTTGAAATAACATTAAAATAGGATTTACGACTTTACAAAATAAGACTACAATAAAAATACAAAACCTTTATAAACACACGTATGTACCATTCATGGTTACACTCACAAATTACCACTTAATCCTGGATACTTAACATACACACACATACACACAAATGCACACAAATATTCAAACACTTCTATACACATAAATGTTTATATGTATGTATTCTTATGGTATATTGTACGAGTATACAAATGACAATCTAAAATATGCTCTCAAAATTGTTGAGGTTTATGGGACAGCTAGCCATTGTTGCATGACAAAAACCAAAACAAAAAACAAAAAACAGAATAATAGAGTAGTGAGAGAGATGAGTGAAGGTAGTAGAGAGCAAGAATAACTGGGTGAATGAGTGGCATTATGGGAGTCTATTGTTTGGAAGTTTATTTAAACCGCAACTAGTTGTTTGTATAGCCTGAACAAAGAAAGTTGTTTTCGTTGTTACCATTCGGTAAACAAAACACTTATAAACTGAACGAAAGTTTCACCGAAACCGGTAATAAAACGTGCAAATGTGCTGCTGTTGTCTAGTGAATTTTTAATAAAAGAAAATTATTAATCCGTAAAACTTTGTAGGATCAAAATACAATATTCAAGGAACAAATTTTGTTTTAATGAACTTTCTAAGAGAATGGAATTTACTAAAAATTATAAAGAAAAATATTACATGATAAACTATCGTATCAATGTTTGTGTTCTTAAATAGATTTAAATAAAATAAAAAATTTAACAATTTTTACTTATTTTTTTAAATTTCATTAAATACGCCAAAATATTAAAATAATGTGTTAAAAAAAGGTACATTTATTACGACGTGAAGAGAGGTGAAGAAAATCTTTTCTATCAAAATAAAGTTAAGCGTTAAATATTCAAGCCATTTAAAAACATAAAAACAGCTACAAATGATTTTTTTCAATTTATTTTATTGGATTACAAGTTGCAAAAAGTTTTTTTTTTTTTTTTGTATGGTTGCGTGGCACAAAAACTTCCGGAGGTACCACACGATCTCGTTGACCAGTTTATATCATCATAATTAACATTCCGTGAAAACACTTATGCAGAATGTACAATGTGACATGAGCTGTGTAACACGTAGCATCGTCCTGGTAAAACAACATATCGATTTATGAGGTTCCAATCATCGGGCATGTTTCACTCCACCCAAATTTAATTAATAAGTTGATGCATGCTCATTATCAACCCATCGTCGCCAGATTTAAATAGTCAGCACTCGCGGTCCTGCTATTGCTTAATCGCACTACTCTTGTCTCATTTTGATTAGATGGTGGGCATTCAATACCATCAATCATGATTAGTGTCATTAGACTCTAGTATTTTGCTGAACGATGACACCGCCAACCCAATATCTATACCAAACAGTGGCTGACTAAGATTTTGTGATCGGCGCAAAAAAAAAACAGCGTCGGATACTCTTATATACCACAATGGTAAGCGGCGATGTTTTTCGTTTCGTTTACTGAACCAGTGGACTCAAATTTATCTACCACACTGCGAATAGGCCTCTCGATAGTACATTTATGGCATGTCAAAATTCTTAATTCCCTATTGGAAGACACGGTATTAGATTTAAAAATAAAAAGTTTTGATCTACGAGTATGTTACCCTTGAATTAAAAAAATGTAAATAAATGAACTCGAAAGCAAATAGATCTTAAAACTGCGTTATAAACACATTCAATCTAACGCTTACAAGCACATTCTTATGTTCACAGACAGCTGGCCTCATCGTACAAGTAATGTGTTTAGTGTGTGTGTGTACATGGCTGTACGAATTTGAGTTCAACAAGTTTAGCACGTTCAATACATGTGCAGTCGTAAATTTTTAAGTTCGTGTGAACACCATGCGATGACATGCAAATACATACTGAGACAATTATTCTCTTTTATCTCATACCCATTTTAATTGAAAATGTTACGTTAATGTTTGAATTTTGCGAATGATTTTCACGAGAGATTCACAAGAGTGTATTTTAATTAACTCTTAATTTATTCAGCAGATCTGCTGCCTTCCTAATGAATACCAGCTGATCTGAAACCATAATGGTGGATATAAGAGACCCTATAGCCACCTAAACCTATCAAGAACCGCACATTCACACAATATGTGTTCTGCTGTCTCTGAAGATTGTGAGAGCACAGTCTAAAAACATTCATATCTGTGACCACCATCATCTTCAGATGCGCTCTTAGTTGCAAGAAACTCAGTAAGGAGTTTCAAGTCTAGCCTGCCATACTTGTGATTGAGGTTGGTCGTGATTTGTGCTATATAGAAAGGTTCCGAAGCGATATATGGTGTCATAGAAACCTTTCTAGTCAATGTATCCGCTATTTCATTACCATATATGTATTCCACAGTATCCAGGTACCCAAAATAACTGGGCCTCTGGAGCCTTTGCAACATATTGTAGCAATGTTTGACCAAGTTAGATGTCATTCGATTCGAGCCAAGGCAGCTTGGCTGTCAGAGAATATATTAATGGTCTTACCCTTGATCCCACTCTCTAGGTTGATATTCGCACATATAGCAATGACCATGATCTCAGCCTGGAAGACCCTTAGCGATCTTTCTAGCGGGATCGATGCTGTCATTTATTTTGGAGCCATCGATATACAAGTTAAGATCAAACTAACTTCGAACTAAGGCCCCAACTATCCCGATCTAGGAGTTCAACACTGCGTCTTCTGCTAAAGCACATATCCAAAGGCACGACATCCAGTTCCGAAAATGGTTCTTCGATGACTACCCTGCGTAGAATGGACAGACTTTCCGAAGCATTTCGAGAGCTTTTGATGAAAAATTTTATGGTCGAACATGCCGCAATCCTTATCACATTGATGTGAAGCGATGTTAAACCAATCAAGACCTTCAAGGCCGCTGTTGGTCATATTCTTATTGCCTTTGTTCTACCAAGGTAGGCGAGTCTCAGTACGCTGCCTTATTTACTCATGGTAGTAGTTTCCTCAGCTTTCCTCCACCAAGCTATCGACACGTTAGTAATAATGGGCCGAATAATAGTAGGATATATCCATAGTGTCATTCTCGGCAAAAGATCCAATGTCTTAACGTACGAGGAACGACTTTCCCAGAGTGTTCATATCGCCTTATTCTGGACAGCTCCAATGTGCGGGTTCCAATTAAACCTCCTATCCAGTATGACACCTAGATACTTAACCTTCTTAGAAAAGTTGATGATGGTACCCATAAAAGAAATTCAGTTATATGATTACTTGTATCTCCTTGTACTTAAAAGGTACAAAAACCGTTTTTGAGGGATTCACGTTAATTAGATCGATCTTTTTTAATTACGAATTAACGTCTACCAAAAAGGAATACTTAATTTAATTTATATACTATTAAAGCGTTAATATTAAAAATAAAAACTATAAACAATTTTTAAATTATTATTCTGTTCTGAAGAAAATTCCATGGTGCGGTATGTTAACATTGTGTAGCTGCTTTTGTAGTCCAAATTTTAAGTCTCAATAAAAATGAAATTGAATTTAATTGAATTATGTTTTAAAAACTATATCTAATAAGAAATTACTATGAATAGCTATTACATAGCATACTTTGTCGATCACATTTTTGACCATTTTCTTAATAACTTCAAGTTTTTTTCCATTAGTGGCATGAGTTATGATATGCTGGCTTCTAATTCACTACGAGTTGTTCGATTACACCTCAAGGAAAATAGTAGTTTCAAATCGCACAATATTGGTAGCCAAGAAGCAGGTACACTTCGTAAGACACGTAACAACATCCCCATCAGTTAATGAAATAGATTTTTCGAAACAAATATTCACTGAGCAAACGTCGATCACGTACGCTACTCATTGCAAGAGCAGTTCCAACTTCATTGCCAAAATGGACCGATGTTATCCTTAGCTAACAAGCTACAGCCAATAGCCAAGTTTTACAGATGCAGTACTTACTGTTTGATTTTCTTCCTAAATAAACTTAACCATTAAACAAGTTTTTCTGATTTTCTGTTCGTGTAACAAAATAAAGAATTTTATTTTAGAAAGTAATTGCCTGAAATATACATTTGTTTTTTCTAACTATTCCACGAGCGTTAGATTCCACGAACTTATTTTTTTCTATAGCTCAAGCAATGTTAAAAAATGTTCGGTTGTAATACTACCTTGATAAAAAAAGGTCCCGGAATAACCGCCGTGTGGCAGTTCCATCGTTCTGATTTGAATTTTTTTTTTTTTTTTTTTTTTTTTTTTTTTTTTTTTTTTTGTTAGGTTGGTACACCTGTTCTTGTAGTTTGACATTTGCAAAAGCTACGTAGCCAAGAGTACATTTATCTCTATGTGTATTGGCGATTTTTTCTTTGTACCAAGACGCCGTTGTGGCCGTCATTTAAAATCAATTTCGAGAGAGAATATAAATATCAAAAGCAATAAAGGAATGGAGCAAATCAAATAAAATTTTGTTTAAAACGGGACTTATCATCAAAATCGTAAAATCAAACAAAGCAGTAGCAATAATTTAATTGATTCAATTAAATTAAATTATTATGTTATTAAACAAAAAAATTATTTAAAACTTCTTTAAAATTTTAAACAAATATATTAGCAAAAACAAACAAATTGCTTATTGAATTCAGAAGACAACTTATCCAACAAACTTTTGCTTGATTCTATAAATAAATTGTTTAATTACATTTGTTAATGGAACAAAAAATTAACCGAAGCAAACAAAATATTTACTAAATTTGAATGTCATTTCTAACAGCCTCTTTTTGGGCTGTAAATATATTGTTTGATAATTTTTGTTAACTTTTTGCTTAAGTCTATATGGCGCACATTTACGCCAATAGAGATCAAATTCTTTAGCGGTAACTTTATCACTTTTGAGGTACTCCAAAACCAATCTGTCGTTTTTATCAGATTCTATATCAAAATATGCACAATATATGCAATGTAATACATGTATGATAAATTATAAAAAGTTTACTTACCTTCTGCAGCAATTTGTGCGGTAATATTGTCTGTTTTTTTAAGACTTTTTTGAGAGCCGCTTTAAGTGCGCTAATTTGTTCTAAATTTTACCCCGCTTTCCGTTTGTTAAAAAATCCTGATAAAATAAATAAATGTGTGTGAAGTCAAATTCGAATTTGCAAAGTCAAGACACCATATATTTTTAACAAGCTCAAGTTTTGCGTTAACAGAGTACCATTAAGATGTGAACTGTGACTACATACAAAATTTAAAATACCTTCAGAGGATAAGTGGACATTTCGAGAAAATATGAAGCTGCTCCCATATACCACTATATACAAATGCTTGCCCAAGGTGTATTGTTAGAGCCCTTATAGTGATATGTCTTGAAAAATCACCGGTTTTGAGAAAATGGAATTTTACAAAATCACCATTTTGAATTTCTTGAGAGGATAAGTGGTCACACATCTAAAATATGAAAGTGCTCCCCCAAACATTTGTTTATACAAATGTTTGACCATATTTAAGAGAAATGTACCATACATTTGCTGATGTTAATGAATGTTATGAATTTGAAATATTCAGACTGTTTGACATTTTTCTTTCTTTTTAAATTATAAAGCGTATAATTTTTAATATAAAATTTATTAAAATTTGGAGCGATTTCAGCTTATGTAATATTTTTGTTCATTTGTCAACATTGCTGGTACAAAATTTAAACTCAAAAAAAAATATTAATCGAATCAGTAAAACAATTTATAGAAATTTATTAAAATTTTTAAACAAGACGTTTGTTTGTGGTTCAGCAATAATTTTTTCTGTGTAGCTTCAAAAGCGGCTGGAAACATTAATTGAAAAGGAGTATATGTGATGATAATGTCAGAAATATCTTAAAAACGGTTCTCATATGCGTATAGAACGTAAGAGTAAGAGGCCCTTTATTAGACAGAGTCCAAGAAAAATGGTGTTCGTCAGAGACCTGGGAAAGGGTTATATTTTTGGATGAGAGTAAGTATTGCATTTTTAGAATAACAAGTCGTCAATTCGCGTGGAGAAAATTCGGTATAGCACTTTGTGCCACACGGTCATACACGATGGTGGAGGTATAATCGATAGGGAATATGTGCCGGCTAATGGGGTACAAAATTTACAGTTTATTGAGTCTAATGTAGGCAATAGAGCTTACCTAGATACTTTAAAGGTTAACTGGAACCGAAATTTTACGAAATTGGGTTTCTGAGATTTAGATCATTTATAATGTTCCAAAACAGTTGCGTATGCCATCGCAGTCTCTAGATCTCAATCACATTGATTATTTATGATCATCATGTTATAATATCAAAAACTATATTAAAACAAAGTTTTGCCGACTGATTGGGAGGAAATATAACTGGAAGTCATCACAAAACTGATTTATTCAATGCAAAGAAGATTAATTGAGGTTCTCAAAAGAACAGACCATCCAACTAAACACAAATTTACTGTTAATGCTGTTATAAATATCCAAAAATGAGATTTTAAAAAAGTGCATATACTTTTGTACGTAGACTTCTACTTATTTTTTTTTAACAAATCTTACTGTTTATTTAAGTAATTTGTATACAATTCATTAAATTTGATTAATTTTAATATTTATTAAAACTATGCAACAAGATTTAAAAAAAAATAATAATTTTTATATTTTTAAGAGCTTTTTTTGTTTTATTTTTTTATTATTACCTTGGACATAATGGTTTTGTACGCAGACTTTTTCTGGCTAGTGTATGTATTACTTTGAAAAACTAAGTATAATCTGAAAAATAAAAAATAAAATTAAATTAAAAAAGACGATAAATATTAATATTATTAGAATTAGTCCGCTTCACTGTTATATGGCCCAAGACCCTTTTCATAAAAACACAATTATTTTTTTTATTGAATTTTTGCTTTTGACTAATTTAAGTTTCAAAAAAACGTTTCACATTTTTGACAAGCCGGAAAGAATATGAAATAGTCATGATACTCAGAATTACGAGGGCCAATAGATCTTGATTATATTAACTTTTTCTGACCTTTATTCGTATTGGAAAAAAATACGGTACTTTATAGAAATGATGATGATCATACATAGCAAAATTATACCTGTATAGTAAGTAAAGCATAAAAATAAGTAACGCTACTTGTAAGTACCATCGAGCAATAAAGTGTTAAGTGAACACTAAGGTTTTCATTTCTAGTTAAAGTTAAGATGACTTCTGCATTTTACCTTCGCTGTGGGTTTCAGTTTCATATGTCCTCTGCTACGAGTATTATGCGAATACTTTATAAAACTTAAAGAGAAAACTTTCTAAAATGCGTTTTAAATGCATTTTATTTGTAGCAAAAAGTTCGTCATTGTTTCCGTCATAGTGAAATTAAATAAGGTGAAGTTGGCTGTACAACAAATAATTTTTGTACAAAAACAACAGGCAATATTTTTTGTACATTGTAAAAAAAAGTAATCAAAAATTGTAAACAGTTAATACTTGTAAATGAGAAATAATTTACTTCGTGGAAAATTTTAATTTTCAAATATTTCGTTTACAGAACGTTTTTCAATCACAAACATTAAATAAAAAAAAAAAAAAAAAATTTCATCTTCACCTTATATAGTTTCATCATAGTTCTCGATTTTTTTTTATATCTTGTGTCAAAAAAAAAAGATAGCATTTATGAGTTGCTTCCATTTACGAGTAAAAGGATATAAAATATTTTAATTAAAGTTTTTTGGTATCATTTATTGCTGTTAGATGAGTTATCAGAGATCACAGAAGCAAATAAAATTTATTTAAATAGTTTTTATTATCTATTGAAGTATGTAAGTTGTTATTGTAAGCAATGTACGATATTTTTGTACATAAATTAAAACTTAATTTAAAACTCAAATACTAATTTATGCTATTTGTGTAATGAAAAATTATATTTTAACACTTACGATCGTAAACTACATTTAATTAATATCATCTTTAAAACTCACTCAAAGGAAATTAATAAAAAAAATCGAAATTGCTATAAAATAAAATCATATAAATGTTTTACTGTGAAATTTAAGCTTTTATTTTAACTAAATAAACTTTGAAGTGAAACTATACTGTATGTTTGTATGTATATACGAGAGCGGTCCTGAGCCGATCTATGTTAAAAATAATTCACAAAATTATCTTTGTTTCTCAACTTACTCTCCTTTTAGATTCCATATTCTGTTTATACGAAGAACTCTCTAGCGCCTTAAGTAAGCCATCCATCGATGACTTCACCTCTTCACTGTTGACAAATGTATTGCTATTTCGTCAAGTTTTTAATCATATTTTCAAGTTTGAAAATAAAAAATAATTCGTTGAAACTAAATCTGTTTCAAACGCCGCAACAAGGCTATTCGATGAAACAACACTTTCTTTGCATCAAATAAGGTTTTTTTCCATAATTTCATCACTTCAACTCTGCAATATGTTTGCGTAATGCTTGCCGTGGATTGTATATCCATTTCTAAGATAATAACAATTTTCCCACGCTAGTTAAGTGGCTGAACAAAGAAAAAAAAAACGACTTATTCTAAAATAAAATATATATCTGTACAGAATGCTTAAAACTAATCTTAATGCTTCCAAGAGAAAGTACGATATATTAAAGTAAAAATAATTAAAAAACACACAACCATGACCTTACCTACAAACCTTACCTACTAGAACTGTTTACGCTTGAACTGTCTTGTCTTATCCATATTTACCAATCGTCTTTAGTGCGATGAATGATAGCCAAACACTTTACTGAAACATCTTCAAGACGCTATTTTTGTTCTATTGTGTGACAATTTTCTGCTAACAGGCTATGTATGTCACTTTTTTAAATGCTTTATCATTTCAGCTAGCGATTTTGTGGGTTTTCTTAACCGCTTCTGGCGTACCATTCCTATTGATCGGCCAGTACAGTAATCGTGCTTGCAGCTCCTATATATATTATATTTATATTCTGCACACAATATTTTATAGTCGTAAGCGAAAGAGCAGCCAGCCTCAGAGCAGCATCTGTATCAATCATCAATAAAAATATATTAATATTAAACCACAGTGCCGCTGTGGTATCCAAGACGTTCTCGGTTTAATCCCAGTTAAGGTTGTCAGATGGTCTTAATTTGTTTTGATGTACAAAATTTTTTATAGGTTGTCAAGAATCAAGAAAAAATATGATTTTGATGATTTTTTCAAGATTTTTAAGGCGCATTTACAAAAGTTTTCCTTTTAGAAAGCTTTATGAAAAGCTATTAAACATTTTAGTGAACTAATAAAAAAACGTAAAGCGTTTTCAATGTATTTGTTTCCTTATTTATCTAAAAAATTTTAATTAAATTTTTATAATATGCATTAGAAAAAGTTTGCTTGACCAAAACTGATCCAATTGCTTTTTGCAGGTCTCTACATAATTTAAATTTACACTATTAAGAGAGTTCTGCAGAGAATGTGCAAAGTCTAGGCTAGATCCAGCCAAGTTATCTTTGCTTCTGTCGGGTCATTAAAGATATGTGTGGTCTGGCGTTGTCTTGATGGAATACCACACCTTTTCTCTTGATCAATCCTGGCCGTTTTAATTGATTTGCTTGTTTCAAGCTGATTAATTGTTCGATCCTTAATCGATCGTTTCACCAGGTTATACATACAGCATTCCATTTCTTAGTTTCAATCCTAGCTTTGTCACAGTCTACAAAGATTTAATTGATTTGCTTGTTTCAATCTGATTAATTGTTCGATCCTTAATCGATCGTTTCACCAGGTTCTACATACAGCATTCCATTTCTTAGTTTCAATCCTAGCTTTGTCACAGTCTACAAAGATTTACCTGCTTCGTACATGATCTTTTTCGCACATCATTTTCATATGTAATCCACTTTTCATCGCTCGTAATCATTCGGACCTATCAAAAAACCTATAGCAATGTCTGATACATCTAATATCTACATCTACATATGCATACTACTTACATATATAAAACTAAGTTGTCCTATGTTCGTTATTTTAGAGAACCTAGAGAACCTATAAACCGATTTACAAACCGATACACACGTTTAAAAGGTATACTTTCACTGATAATTTTTGTTCAACTGGGCACATATAAAATTTGTATTATATGCCCATACCTTTAAAATGGTAACAGTAAGGGTTTCTTACTTTGGCCTAAATAACTTGCGATCAATACAAATCAACAGTCAAAAAGTGAGCGGCATTGTATAAGTGGGAATGGCACCTCCCATACATAATAAATACCGATTTTTATGCATCTTTGGAACGGTAATAGTGGAGGGTGCTGAGTTCGCTCTAAATAACTACGTAGACAATTCACACCATCGGTTGAAATATGGGTGAAATTTAATAAGTGGGTATGCCACCTCCCATACAAAGTAAATATAGATTTTTGTATATCTGGAGACCGGGTAGAATGGCAGTTTTTGGAGTTAGTCTAGATGAATTGGTATTCAATACAAGTCATTAATTTTAATTCATTCCTTTAAATTCTTCCTATAAGAGAAACATTAAATAGGTATACAACACAAAAGCCCACAGCAACGGGGAAATGGTTACTCTAGTATATATATTTTGTAACCGAAGTTTTAGAACACCTAATATTTTGGACTGTTTTTTTTTTTTTTAATCAAAACTTTTTTTTTTTTAATGTCAAAAATTTTGCAATGTTGAATCTGACAACCCTATTCCCAGTCAGACCATTTGAAAAAGAACAAAATTTTCTACAGCGGTATTACCTCATAACATTGTCAAGTATCTGGTTAAAAGTATTAATACTAATAGCGTTAATGAGTCTATAAATAGAATTGACTGAGTGAAGTCCCAGTGTTCCTCCATGGAATCTTATGGGAAATATTATATATGTATAGTGTATGTATACTATTAAATACCAATTAAGACAGATCATATAATTTTAGTTCTAAAAGAATTAAATTTTTTTAACGATTCCTTTTAAAAGTAATACTCCGAAAAATAATTGAGCAGCTGGGATGCAAAACTCGTTCGTTTTAAAAATTTAAAAAAAGGGAACGGGATGAAAATTGATTCTGAAAATTCTTTTGCTTTTTTTGAGATACTGATTTTATATCAATGCATATCTTTTTCCATGTTGTTAAAGGTCCCTGGTTCACTGTCACAAGTGTGAAAAGATAGCATCATGTAAATCACTGTTGAAGTATGCAGTTTATAAGCAGAAATCTAATGCGTTTTATTCAATGCTTAAAACAGAAGAGTGTCCTTCCGACCTAAAGCTCATATATGACTGCCAAAAAAAAACCTAGTGCTGCTCCGTGTCACAGATCAATCCGCATACTATAGTAAAGAATTCCATCTGTTTAATTTCAAAATCTGTGAAGGAAATTTCGCACGTGCACAGAATACTGGATCAATGTATTCATATCCATGGACTGAAATCACTTCTTTTTTATACTAACACTTAAAAATTACAACTGTTCTGTGATTACTGCCCAGTCTAAAATCCGAATATACCTGTGCAGGGTTTTGGATAAATAACGAAATTGCAAAAAAATTACAATAACAAATCTTGTAGTTAGGCATTCATTCGTTAAATATTAAACAAAAAACACATTACGAAAAAAGAAAGGGTAGTAAAATTAAGTGAATACGGGATTTCTTTAACGAATTCTGTACATCAGGTCAACAACATTTCAGAACCAATTCTTGCAACCCTAAGTCATTCTTGAGGAAAGAGAATTAATGACATTATTCCAGAACTACTCCCCATCAATGTGATAATTAAACCTGAAAAGAAAAAAGACGTTGGAACTCTTTTATCACACCTCCTTTGGTTGATCATGGCGTTGAAGAAAACAATGTAGAGTACATTGAAGATGAAGTTTTTTAATGTGTAACGAACAAGTTTTGCATCTCAGTTATTCAAATATAAAGAAAAATAAAACTATTGCCGAATTCACAATTTGTGTTGTATTATTGTGTTTTGTTAAACAAAAAGTATTTTCTAACAAAAAATTTTGAAAACAAAAGCAAATATACATACATATATAAAAATTTTATGTCATACTACGATACAACAATACGACACATTTTGTGAATTCGGTTTATATATTCAAAAATAAATATTGTTACGAAAATAAGGCTGGGCACCCCTGCGTTTATTACATTGCTAAAATAAATAAACAAAAGCTGAAAGAACAACTATACATACTGTTTACAAATAACCAAGTCCACAACAACAAACATCAGCAAAAATAATGTGAATAATAATAGAGCGGCAACAACAAAATTAACAGCAAAGAAAACAAGTAACAGACAGTAAACAAGCAACAACAAATACTAAGAGCTAAAAGAAGTAGATGTTTACATTCGCATGGCTACATAAGAACTAAAAAGAAAATAAAAGAAAGAATAGAATCTACCTGAAATATCGAGAGGTTCGAGAGCTTTCGATGTGTTGTTTACTCAGCCATATAAAAAGCACATCGATGAGGGCAACAAACAGTTTTTTTGTAGTAAACTAATCGAGTACAGTTTATTTGGTGTAAACTCAGTGTACGTGTTATTGGTTTGAACTCAGTGGAAAGAGAGTTTAGTGTGGTTAAACTCTGGTTGAAGAGGTTGTGATCGAACCTAAGTTGTAAAAACGATCGGGTGGGAAGATCTTTAGGTAGAAAGATATATCGAGTAATTGTTGTTATTTACAAAGTTGTAAACGAAGAGAATAACAAAGAATAAAAATTGTTATTGTCTGTAAATAGGTTGCAAACAGTGGAACAAAAAACTCTGTTAATAAAAGAGTATTAATTAAGAACCAAACAAAAGACTTATTTTATTTTAACCGCAATCTACGAACTCATAAATACACGTTTTTAAAAAGGTAAAAAGGTAACAATATTCAGCGCAATTTTATTTAATTTTTCTTTTTTTTTAATTATTGTAAGCTGTCAAGATAAAATTAAGTAAAAATCATTTTTATAGAATAGAGCGCCAGGCCCTTTTATTGAGAGGCTGCCAGAAGAAAACACACCATCCTTCATAAACTCTCCGCTCGGTTGTGAAACATTACCCGGAACAGTCTCCAAAAGTATACCAATATCCTCAATAGGTATCGCTTACGAACGTTTGCCAAAACATCATGATATCCGCTTGGATCTAAAAGGGCCAATGTCAATATCTTGCAGTTATAAGTTAGTCGTTGCATTAGGTTCCTTATCTTACTTTTTTTTTATAAAACAGACAATGTCTAATTCAACTCAGAAGAGCTTTATATGGGTTTTGCTAGACAGTGTTACTATGAAGTCATATATGTATAAAATGAAATTTTCTTAAAAGTAAATATTTTAACATTGGCTCTTCTAGCACCAAGCTACTGACATTTGGTTGACTCTATTTAATTTTAATATTACACATACGCATACGAAATTAATGTTTAACATGATGTACTCGTATGATCGATTTTATTTTATTCTAATATTACTTTTACGTCTTTAATACAAGTACTCACTATATACACCGAGGATGCGTTTAAATAGCGAAACTGAAAATGATAAATACACTGAAAAAAAAGGCATTCATACAAAGTATAAACATGCACACATTTATGTAGCTTATTATAAACGCTTCTCAGTGTAGCAAGCAAAATTTTAGCACTATTCAAAATCTCTTTGAAATTGGAAAAAAACAAAACATGTGCTACACACCTTCTTCGCCCACGGCTGACAAGCGACTTAATAAAATTTGTGTCTCACACACATGATTTTTATTGCAATTATGGTTGCCCTTTGGAATAATGTAAACAAAGGCTATGATTTTTTTCTTTATTTATTTATTTATTTATTTTATTTTATTTATTTATTTATTTTTTTTTTTTGATGCAAGATTTTATAGTTTTGTTAATTTATTACAATTTCTTAAGTTTTTTAAAGTAAAATAAAATAAAAACTATTTTCCAAGAATTATAAAAGCAATATCAATAAATACTGTATAATATTTAAGCTGAAAGACTATGTAATAGAGGTTAGCGATACAGTTGATTTTGGTACATTCCAGGAAAATTTTTGGTAGGATTTATTTTTCTTTTAACAAGCCGGCTTGTAATATTCACGAAAAGAATGTAACCTGAACAATATAAACGATCATCGCTGATTTATACTGAACTTCTAACACTGCATCAACTGCTCGTCATTGTAAGACATTAATAATATGTATGAAATGTCATTTTCATGCACGGCCCTGTTCTGCAAACCGATACATTCTAAAAATAATAGATTTTTAAGGACGTAAAAATGGCTTTTTTGTGTTTTACAAATCGCAAAATAAGTTTCCTTTGCAAATAAAATTAAATTAAATAAACTGGACAGATATTTCCGACTTTTGTTCAAAAGCGGTTTTTGTTGCTTTTTTTTAAGAGTTCGCCAAAAAGGTACTTTTTATTATTCTAAATAATTTCTGTAACAAAAATATGAAAAAAATTCAGTGTTTTTTAGATTAAAGTACATTAAGGCGTATGTAATTTAAGTAGAATTAATAACAAAAACAAAGTTAATAAGTTAATAAGTTTTTTTGCTTACCGAAAAGACGTGAACTCCTTTCAAAACGAAAAAATTTACTTTGAATCCGGCTTACAGCACAGATCCGATAAAATTTTTGAACAATCGAGTGATTTGAGAAACACCAAAAAATAGTTTTTAAAACGAATCGATGGCTAAAAACTTTCAATCGTCTGAAAAACTTTGTTTCACAGAAACAGACACTTATGCTGCTAAAGCTGCTCACAGAATGAAAACAAGCAAATACATCGTTCTTTAGACGGTAATGAAAACGATGTTAAGATATATTTTTATCTACTTTTTTATATAAATTTTTTGAAATATATGTACAATTTTTAATACTATTACGAGTACCATTAATAAGATAATTTTTGTTCACATTATATATTTTATTATAAATTCGATCAATGACAAAATGATCAATATATAAAATTAAAATTAATTAATATATTTTTATGTATATGCAAACAATTACTAAAAATTCTGCACTTTTTTCTTATAATTTTTTCTCTCTTTCTTTCTCTTTTTATGGCTGTATGTGTGTGCGTATCCAATAAAATTGCAACTAAATCTCCTACTCAATTCAATATACAATATACTACTAATAACAATAACAACATCATCAATAAATATCACCATTTTAACTGCAAATAATGATAACAACAACAACATCAACAATAACAACCATAACAAACAATTCGCTGAAAACAAAAATAAACTATAAATTCTACCCACCACCCTCCATATAAATACAAAAAAAAAAAACATAAACTCACTTCTCTTTTCTCTATCTCTCTCTCTCTCTCTCTCTCTCGCTCTCTCTAATTAATATACTCTCGCAATGATGGGATCTGGTTTTTCATTAAAATTCAACTTCACCTTCAAAAAATTAAACAACAACAACAAAAATAACTGTGGTTTTTATTAACATTTGTTTTATGGATGTTTGTGTGTGTGGGTGGGTATATGTGCATATGTGTTTTGTTTATATTTTCGTATGCTCTTGTGTCTGTGTGTGTTTTTTTTACGTTTACACGGCGATTAGGCTGTTACGTGCTGAACTGTTATCGTTGAGACGAAAAGGAGCTTTAAAAATTGGTGGCGGTTTAATAGGCAATGGTAGTAGTAGTACAGCCAGTAATGCACCATACGATGGTTCTGCTTCAATAATGCAACAACAAAAACAACAACAACAGTATAATCAACAACTACAACAACATGATCCGCAACAATATCAACAGCTGCAACAACAACAGCGTTATCAACTACAACAAAACAATCACAATTTACCCGCTCATCCTCTACTAAATGAATCGAATCGCCATTGTGCCCGCTGTAATACCGAATTGGGACGCATTACAAATCGTGGAGCACCCTGTCGTGTTTGTAAATTGCGAGTGTGCAAAGCATGTAGAGAATTTACCACTCGTACCACCGATTGGGTTTGCATAGTTTGTCACAAGCAAATGTAAGCGAATAATTATCTTCTTATTTTCTCTCGGTGTCTTTAAATTTTTCATTTTTCTATTGAGTTTAATTCATGTGTCAAAACAAATTTTGTTTTCTTACAAATAATTTTCTTCGTTCAATTTATTTTTATTTTATTGTTGACCCCTTATGTTTTACTTTATTTAAATGGCATGATTGGCATTTGATGTGTTTTTTTATACTTAATAGTCTTTTTTGTATTAATTGGTCATTGAAAACTTAAAATAAAAATGTTGTTTTCCTCTGATTTCCTTTAACCTGTAATTAAAATCTACTATGAGCGTCAACACTCTCATTTTCTAAAGTTTAGTTTTTATTTAATACAGTAAAATACAACAACTAGAGTTAATATATTTATTTATTTTAATTTTTAAGAATTATTTTTATTTTTTCTTGATAAATAGTTACCACTCGTAAATAACTAAAAATTACTTTTTACATTAATTTTTTCTGTGGTGTTCCAACTGCGAAAGAAAAAACCGATTTAAATAGCCCTGACAGTACATCAGTAACCTATTTTATTTAAATCGAATACTTCAAATACTGATTTGCTCATTCCTTCCAATTGAGTTTAGATGAAAGCCACGATAATATTGAAGCATAAGAAATATGTGCAGTTGGTCAAATAAATGTTTTCAAAGAAAAAAAAATCTAAATCTTTTTTTTTATTTGAGAATTCCAACAAAATTCCAATTTTGAACATGCTTACTTTTTTTGCTCACACATTCCGTTACTGTACCTCTTAAGGACCATGAGACATTATAACTATTAAAACAGACCCAAACATTACAACTTTATCAACAACAAATATTTTTAAGTGATTTTAATGCAGAGCATAAAGTCTTGTAAAAACCACGTGTTTTTAAAGTGATAAAAAGATTTTCTCCTTTGAAGAATTGAATTTGAATTTTATATATTTAATTTTATTTAAAACAGCTCCAAAATTATCCTGACATATAAATGGCGGATGTAGTTTGAAAAAGAATCGTTTTGTGCAAAATAGCTATCTTATAAAACATATGTTTTAAGTTTCAAGATGATACATTGTTTTTTTTTATATATATATAAGACCAGCACCCAGGGGATGGCCCCTACTCATGCAGTGCATTGTGCATGACGTAAGTGGAAGGAAATACTTTCGCTGGAAGATTATTCCACAACCGAACAGTGCGACCAAAGAACGAATTCTCCCTATAATGCGTTGTGCGATTTACTTGACAATCAACTACAAAGGTATGCGCTCTACGAGAAATACGAGTACTACGTAAAAATATATGATTTTTAGGAATTAATTCCTTAATTTCGTTAGAACACATTCCGTTATAGTACCGATAGAACAATGAAACACACGCCACATTGCGACGGTGCTCCAATGAATCGATAGAGTTGGCTACCCTACCGTCTTTGATGAGCATCTTCGCCCTTTCCACCGAAGCACCGGCCCATACATGAGAGTTGTATTCCATTTTGGGTCGGATATAGGTCTTGTAAATATTAAGGAGATCTGATGATTAAAATCGACCCTATTCGCACGACCCCACTCGGAGACCTCCACCAGGTCACATGTGAGTGTGACGTTCATCCTTCTTACCCCAACCTCCAAAAGGCTCGGTCTACGATCAAAGGAATATGAGTGACAAATGTTGCTGTCATCCGCAAAAGAGTAGATAGGATTAGAAGTGAGAAGAAGAAAGTCGTTAAGAAATATTAGAAAAAGAGTAGGAGAAAGAACAGAACCTTGCGGTACCTCTGAGTTTACCCTGAACTCGTCGAAGGAGACCCCAACTATAACCACTCTTATAGAGCGATCTCTGAGAAAGCATTAAGTTTCGAAATGAGAGCCTCGTGCCAAACTCTATCAAACGCCTTTGAGATATCCAGAGCCACAACCTTACTCTCGCCAAAACCATGAATGGACTTGTTCCACTTCTCCGAGAGCAACGCCAGCAGGTCACCAGTAGAACGGCCCTTTCGGAAACCGTACTGACTATCGCTAAGTAAATCGTTGGACTCCAGATATCCCACAAGGTGGTGATTAATCATACTCTCCATAACCTTGCGGAGTGCGGAAGAAACTGCTATTAAACGGTAGTTCTCAGGGTTACTAGCCTCGCCCTTTTTGGGGATTGGCGTTACATTAGCAACCTTCCAGCAAGATCGAAAAATACCGGCGCGATATGACGCACTAAAAAGGTGAAGCGCAAGCGTCGAAGACCACTGCTTCAGGACCAGTGCTGGTATGCCATCTGGCCCAGAAGACTTGTTAACGTTGAGATTTGCAAGGACCCTTTTTACAGCACGAGCTCGAAAGAATATACCAGGCATAGTTACTGATACTCTTTCAAGTTCGGGCAGTGGTTGAACGTTCTCCGGTAAGTGAGAATTACTTGCAAACATTTCGGCTAAAGGGTTTGCCTTTTCAACCGGGTTCGTGAATTTGTGGTCATTCTTTATAAGAGCAGGAACCGAACTAGCGTTGCTCCTCAGCCTTTTAATGAATGACCAAAAGCTTTTACTTCCCCGCGGAAAAGTAAGAACTTTAGCACGAAGGCGCTGCTCGCATAAAGCCTTTTCGCGTCTAAGTACTGCGGCACATGAAGATCTCGCCTGTTTGCGAAGCAAATCAGTATGGGCATATTTGTTATTGTGCCAATTCCTGAACGCTTCCTCTCTGGATCTGACTGCCAATTTACACGCCAGATTAAACCAAGAATGGTTTCTAGGTATAATCGAAAGCTTTTTGGATGGGATGAAAATATTCATCCCCAGTCTTATTATATTCACCACCATTTCTGCCAAGGCATCGACGTTTGAGTCAAGGAAACAACGAGCATCCTCGTAGTTAAAAATAGAGCGTTCCGTAGCCATGGGTGGAATCTCGCGAAGAGCGGTGGACGAGAATGAGGCAGAAACTCTGCAATGATCCGAATTTCCGAAAGGTGCAAGAACCTCAACTACATACTTTTTAGGTTGTGTAGTGAGGAAAAGTTGGAGGGTATTGTTCTGGTGCGTATCTACGATATATGTGTAGGTTCATTCACTAATTGCGCAAGGTGATTTTGCGCAGCAAATAATTCAACGTATTGGCCTTCTGGAGTTGTACGGCCTGAATGGCGTAACCAAGACGAATTATGAACTTTGAAATTACCAGCAACAACAATTTCACTGTTCGGATAATTTGAAAGGATACTCGATATTGAGTCGGAAAGAGAGTCGAAGCCAGATATGGTAAACTCTCTTCCCGCGTTTGGGCTTCTATACAAAAACCCGAAGTGCAAAAGATGCGCCCTAATTCTGAACTTAACCCATAGACAGTAAAATTCCGCATCATACATACCAAGAGGTTGCTGGCTTTGGTACACAACTTCATTGCGAATGTACATAGCAAGACCCATATGAAAATTAAAAAGGAACAGAAGGTGATACCCAAGAATATGAATGCTGTGAATCAGAATTTTCAGAAACCTTGGTCTCACATAAAGCTCACGCACATTACAGAAATCAATCCGAAAGCGTCCTGCCATTACGTAAATTCAACCAAATAAAAGAAAAAATAAATATATAAATTAACCACGAGTAAACAAAAATCAAAACACCCTCCTCTAAATGCGTACGACAAGGAAATGGGTTACTACTGGTTGATTATTCAGCAACCAGTGTTATACCTTCACTACTGAGTAATCCAACTGCAACCCCTCCATGTGGTTCGCACCCAGAGGTTTGGGAAGGAATAATGAGAGGGTGGGAAAGCACTATTGCCGATGGTAGGGCACATAATTAAATTCACCCCTATGGATCAAACAGTCCTTCATTTTGCCGATGTTTAATCTTGCCCGTATTCGAATTGGTTATTCTCAAGTGTGTGTTTATTTTTTTATGTTAGTGTTTTGTTGTTTGTTTCATTCCAATAATTCGTTTTGTTATTAATATTTTGTTTTTTTTTTTCGTTCGTATTGATTATGTTGTATTTTCTTGTTTTATTTATTTATTTTAATATTGTTATTGTATGTTCCATTAGGATTGTTGGTCATTTTTATCTATGTTCCACAATTCTCTTTTGAGAAATTGTTTCGTTGAGTTTTTGTTGGTTGATAATTTTATGTTGTTCTTGTAAAAATATATTTTTCTTTTTATTTTTTTAACTTTTTATTATTAACTAATGTTTCGTAAGGATACGTATGTATGTACATATATGTTCTGTTATTGGTTTTTTATGTTCACTTTTGTGTACTTTTATTGTACATCATTGTTATATTTTATTTTGTAATATTGCACTGTTTAGATTTATTGAGACAGAAACAACATGGACGGACAAGAAAAACACGTATTGACGGCACCGACGACAGATCACTATTGATCTTTTTTGCAGCAATCAAAAATAAAGGCAATCATTACATAATTCAATACTTTCATTTGAAAGGTCGCAGTCTAACCAATATTGCATCGATTTAGGTTCTATTCTGAGGTTCGTGATAATTGGTTCCGAAAATCCACAAAATAGCATTAAATGATAGTCAGCTGACGGTACTTGAGCTAGCGGCACATATACATCAAATTTTAACCGAAAATTTTGAGATGAGAAAGCAGTGTTCAAGGTAAAAACTGAACAGAAGAAAAACAGCATTGTGAAGATGTTTCAACAGAGTGTTTTGTAGGGAAATCGATTATTCGATTTTTTTTTTTCAAAAAAAAAAAATAAAAAAGTTACCCATTATCTGGTTCTTTTATTAAAATAAATAATAAGATGTTAATTAAAGAAATAAAAATTTATTTGTGTAAAAACATTTTGTTGTATTTAGCACGTAAATATGCTAGAATAACTTCTTTAGCGCCGTCGCCTTGGAACTACTTGGTATAGAATCCTTTCTTGGTATAGAATTTTCTTACAGCACAATTATATCAATCTCATGAACATATTTAAGGTCGTTAATATGTCCTGAAGCAGAAGAGCTTTTGCAGCTTTGTATCTGAGGCCTTATGCTTTCTATCGTATTCGAATATTACACATTTCTGAACACATCTGTAGGAAAATATACGTATGTATGTATGTAGTTAATATTTTTAATGCTTTCCTGGTAGTATTTCAGTTTCAAGCTGCCAAAATCGGCATTTCAAAAAATCGGTTGCAGCATAACCAAGTTAATCTATTAAAACTTGCCGAATAATAACTGTTCTTTTCAGCGACGATGCTTTACCGTAATAAAGCCGTCATTTCGTAAGACAAATCAAAGCAGTAGCCTATATGGGATGATCTTATTCTACGAAAAAGAAAATAGTTCCATTTACAGACAAGATCATTGCGTTTGATTTTTTTTTCTTCTTTTTTAATGCGCTAGAGATAATTTTTATTGCTTATGTTCAAAAAGGAAAACAATCAACGGTAAGATGACGAAATTAAGGAAAAAGCATTTGGTGGAAACTAATTGTTTTACAAAACAAGGCACCAGCTCACACATTCGTCTTTGCAATGGCCAAAATCAATTAATAAAAGTTCAAACACCTTTATCAGACACCTTAGTCTGCCTAATTTATTCCTCTCTCGGACTATTTTCTATTCCCAAACCTGAAAAATGGCTCGGTGGATTTACCAACAATAAAGAAGTAAAATCTACAGGTGATGGCTATTTTACGGACCTAGACAGACTTTTCTTAGTTTAAACAGGGTATCAAGGCTATTGGATATCGCTGGGAAAAGTGTATCAAGCAAAAGAGCGATTATATGCATAGAATATATGTATAGAATAGTTTTATTTCTGTTTTTTTCAGGTTTTGATATTTTAGACTTCTTCGTTCATATGTTATAACTTTAATATCTGATCGCACTCTATTCTACTTGCCGTTTGTAGATTAAAACACTGAAACGAAAACTTCTCTTGAACTTATATTTAGACATTTAAACCTTAATCCAAATTTAATCGTCGAAACTTCTACAGTTTAATTGCTTGACACAAGAATATTTGGTCGTTGATTTTCAATGACAGGCATCATTAAAATGACAGTCGATTCTGTATTATTTTTACTTCCTTTTATGACATTTCAAAGAATGATTTTTTTTGTTTTTAATAAAATATTGAAAAATATAAGAAGATGATATAAAATAATGAAACCATAACAGCAATAATGAAATATATTTTTTGTCTTAAATATATGTATGTATCTATGTATTGTAAATATGTATGTACACATGTATGTAGTTATAACAGTTGTATTGGTAAATTTTTAATGCAATTTATTTGTTATAAAAATTTAAAACCATGTGTTTACCACCATGAGAGTACTTGTAAGAACTGTTAATGTTGTGCGTGTGAAGCAGTGTTGCCGCTTTTGACCCTTTTTTACGACAATGATACTTTTTATGACCCTCTTTAATGTATCCATTTTTGACCCTTTTTGAAAATGAGTAAAGTTCCAAAATTCCTTCCGAAAATTCTCAGTACACTTAGCTTTTGTGTATGTATGTTGTACATATACATAACATGCATGAGTTTTGTTAACATACTCGTATATATAAAAAATGCATTCATATTATTACTACAACAACTGGCTTTTATACAACTGTTATATTCTATGCATACCTATTTCTCTCATATAAAGTTTGACAATTGTGTAAAATGAACTGATGATCAACTGCAATTATATCCTAATTTATGCATGTGTTTCGGCTTAAGTTTTTACAGTGAGAAGCTTTTATATATTTTTTTAGTAGATTTTCATTTAATTTTGTAGTTTCGTGTGCCATCCATATACACATACGAGTATGTACATATTTGCAACAAAATAAGTGCTAATGGACAAGTATTACATTCCCAAATATCTAATTATATTAACTTATGTATAAAAATGAAATTTTTTGCTTGTGGTTAAATCAAAAAGATTGGGCGAGCATCAGGAAGACCAGAAGAAAACTGCCTAACATATATAATCGCGGGTATTAAAATTTTTTGTTGAAGAATTTTGGAATAAAGTTGTTTTGAGCGATGAAAGTAGGAGTATTATATTTAAGTGTGACGAAAACAAAAAATTAAAAAAACTAGAAGTTACGACATGACATAAGTCACACAGACCATTGATTTGATAAATTGGAGAGGCTAGTACAAAAAAGTGCAATTAAAAACAAACAAGGCTGTAAGACTGCTCGTCCTAAAAGATATCACAATAACTCAAGTGAAACTACGATAAAATAATTTTGAACCTTTTTTTTGGATAAATAGTTACCTAATACTGCAGAGCATGTATATTTTTTCTGTCTGCAGAAAATTGAATTTATTCTTTTTCTTTAAGCTTAAAGGATATGTTATGCAAAAGCTCATATACTTTTGTTTTATTTTTCGCGTAGATTTACATTATATCGTTTTTGAAAGTCCAAACCTTATAGTTTTATGTAAAATCCACTTTTCGAGGGGATATGTAAACTTTCCCGTTCGACCGTATATTCAAAATTATATGAATTCGTTACTTACATATATATTTATTTTGTCTTCTAGTAGTGCTTCGGCTTAAAGAATTTTACAAAACTATCGCTGACTAAAAATAAACTTACAAACAAACTTAAAATATAAGCTTGTGGATCCATGCTTTCCTCTCTCAATTTGCTCGAATCGGGGCTGGAAAAATTGTCTCTAAATAAAGAATTAATTACGAAATATGGAAAAAGTATTTCTAAAAAGTGATAAACATTATCAAGAGCTTTTGTAAAAGTAACTTCTTTCTTTTTGATAATATGGCTAATATTTGAATGTATCTGTGATTTGTTTTTTAGTTTTAGCATTGCCTTATAATTTAAATATGTATAATTACTTTTATTTTAGTTTAATGTATTCAGCTAACTGTTAAAATTCGTTTTTGTTTTTTTTATTTTAAATAAATTTTATTTTTTTTTTACAAAAAACTTGACCCTATTTTACTTTAAAATATCCTTTTTTGACCCTTTTTTTCTCAAATAACCTTTTTATGACACTTTTTCGAAATTTTCAACGGCAACACTGGTGTGAAGTCGTTCAACCCTTCTCTCTTTACAAAACCTTCCTTCTTCATAAAACAGTGGAGGAAAAGAATTCAACCAAGTTTTTATTTCACCACATTCTACGTAGCATGTGAGTATGTGTATAGACGACACTCATAAATACATACATATAAAAACAGTGAACCTACATAAATGAAGAATACCTTTCTCACCCATACCATAGAATTGTAAAACACATGTATTACATATTCTTTTCTTTGCATCAGCGTTGCCAATTTCTAATTGAACAATTTTTGTGTAATTTTTGTTTAATTTTACTTAAATAATAATTTATTGTAGTAAATTTTCAATTTCAGTTTCAATTTTCAGTTTTGATTAACGATAACGACAAAGAGTGTGAAACGTTATTTTCGGCCAATACAATTCTGTTGTACGTAACTTAGACAGATAAGTGCTCCTGTCATTTACTATAAAAAAATCAATTTTTAAAAAGATTTATAACGAATTACTTTAACCGTATTTACTTTCATAAGAGCAAGCTTCAATAATTCAAGCTATATTTCTAAGTGGAGGTGCATAAAATGTTATCATCCATCATGCATTAATTGGGCTTAGAAACATAACAATGTATTAAAATTTTTCTTTAGGCTGAAAAGTTTCAAAGATCCCTCCAAGTTAACAGAGCCAATTTAAACGCCAGTCAACTGAACGCCCTTTTTACATATTAATGAAACAGTGTTTGTGGACGTCTCTTAACGTAACGCCTTAACCTAATCGTAGAAGTGAAGTGAAGCTCGCTGGCAAAATGCTAGTCAACTGATAGCCTTTTATATCACAAAAAAACACAGAATGTCTTTCGTGTATTTTCAAGCTTTTTCTATGTAAAATTGAATTTGGATTTTGGCAATACTACTTTGCATACATACATACAGTATAAATACGTTCACATGAGTGTCTGTGTCATATGTTCTTTTTTTTTTTGTATGTTTCTCTCTTTCTGTAAAGTACCTACAAATTGTACAATTTGTATGCAAAAGTTATAAGTTTGTTTTTTTTTCTGTTATTTTTTACAGATTTTGTAAAACTTAATTGAAATGCTTTCATTGTAAAATATCACTGAATTTCTTTTGTTTGTTTTTAGATTTTCCATAAAACTTCGCAAATAAAATAGAAAAAACCAAATATACATATTTTACATGTAAATTTCAATTTGTATTTTAACTTTAGGTTTACGGTATTATGTATTAAACTTGTTTTTAATGTAATTTAAAGTAAAATTTATGTTCAATGTAATACAACTAAATAGTTTTATTTATCTTTTTTAGTTTAAAAAAAAGTTATAAGTAAAAAAAGTTAAGACTGTGATGATGACATGTGAGAAAGCTACGGTATGTCATCAAGCCTCAATGTGTGACAGTATTGTTTCCTTGTGGAGAATTTAATTACACTTTTTCTTTAATCTTGTATAATTTAATAAATTTATGAGTTAAATTTATATACGAGTATAACCATTTTGCCACACTTCGGCAATAATCTCTTTGATTAAATTAAATTTTAAGGTGGACCTTAACCATATTGACTGTTGCAAGACTATTTTCTTGTTGTTGAATCTTCTCTTACCAAGCAATCTTAGCTTTAAGTCTTTAACCATAGGGCAATGATAGAGAAGATGTCCAATCCATTCTCCTTCATCATTACACCTTTTGCATAAATGTTTACAAGGGATCCTTAATCTTTGTTCATATCATCCTGGAGCACAACAGTGAGTCTTTACATCTATAAGATTTTTTTATATGAAACATACGCAGTTTCAGTACGTACTATAGTCTCTGCCCATTCAAATTTAGCCAGACCTTTCTGGTCTCGTAACAAGTGGATTTTTTTACCCATCCTTCTTTCGTTTGGAGAAACAGTTCGTGCGATACTCATCTCTATTTCTTTGCTCCAGATTACATGCGAATTTTTATACAAATATCTAAATCCTTTATTACAATACCAAATGATTTGATACAGATTTAATTGGAATTGCATAACATGTGGCAAATATTGTAAAGATCGATTCGTTAACTTCAGCTTCGAAACTGTCATTCAAACCTTTACCTTAATATCGGAAAGAGTCAATAGTTTGTTAGACACAACCTAAATAAATTGAATTAAGACAAATTTTCGAATTATTTTATGAATATGCCAAATTTGAGAACATTAGCTCTTAGCTGAAGAAAAATTCAAGGAACATTTTTTTTAAACCTTGTGTGATTGACAAAAATATACACATTTTGTTCTTCAAGGTACCCGAGTACCTTCATAAAAATTTCATAGAAAATAAAGATTTTTGGAAAAAAATTTGGAAAAAATTACAATTTAAAGGAGGTAATAATAACAACACTTCTGTAGCCAAACTTAATAGTATTTTGACGAAAGTTATGGTCTCCAAAATTGTTCAGTCGAGCTCATCCAGTAACTGTGAATCGAACCAAGATGAGGCAATGGCAAGTGAGACAATGAAAATGGAAGCAATGGTAATTGATACTAATTTTGAAGAAGTAAAACCGTCTACTGAATATAACGAATTCAATCAAGGCGAAGCATGTGATGTTGAGTTCGATACACATATGTATATATGCAGATTATTTTTTGGAACATGTTTTTGTTAACTCTTCTCTTATAAACGGTCGAATTGGCGGCAATAAGATATTTTGTTGGATACGTGGCGTTAAAATTTATTCCAAAATCACAATATGAAAAGTGTTGTGCGAACTTTTTATATTTTTTAGGAATTACCAGAGATTAAAGGATTTTGGAAACTTAGTTGCTCAATCAGATATATAATTGGATGCCTGCAAAAACATATTATTATATTCCACAAAATTTTTAAAGATGAGCCACAATGAGTGGGTATAAAATCTTTAAAATCGATAATTGCCTTCGCCACAGGCTGGAAATATTGGACTTTCTTCTTATAGTACTTCTTAGAAAGCTTTGCGCATGGTCTGTGGAAAATGGTATCTCTTAACAAAAGAACGTAAAAATTCTTTCAAATTAATAACTCTATAATTTAATTTTATTAATAATAATAATTTTAATTTGATCAATTAGTTTATTTATTCAACTTAATTAAAATTAATTAATTAATTTTTTTTTCAATAAGACCAACACTTAGGGGATAACCCCTACTCGTGCAGTACATTGTGCTGGTACTAGGAAAATAGGTTGTGGAAAGGAGGATAGATAGAGTAGTGTCGGTGGACGTTCGATTTAAATTTGCTCATGTCGTAAGTGACAGGAAAAACATTCGCAGGAAGATTTTTCCACAAACGAATAGTGCGACCAAAGAACGAATTCTCCCTATACTGCGCTGTGTGATTTCCTGGACAATCAACTTCAAAGTGATGCACTCTACGAGTGCTACGTAAAAATATATGATACTAGGAATTAGCTCCTCAATTTCGTCAGAACACATTCCGTTATAGTACCGATAGAACAATAAAACACACGCCACATTGCGACGATGCTCTAAAGAATCGATAGAATTGGCTACCCTACCGTCATTAATAACCTTCGTCCTCTCCTGTACTCTCCTGTCGAGAAGCTCCAAAAAAGACTTTGAAGCACCGGCCCAATTTGGCTCGGATATATATCTTGTAAATATTAAGTAGATCAGATGGAGTGAAGTAATTCTTACACCGTCTTAAGAAGCCGAGACACTTGAATGCTTCTTTCGACACTTGAAATATGTGCTCGTTCCAACGAACGTCACAATGAATTCTCGTGCCCAGAATATCAAGAGCATCTGATTCCTCAATATCTACATTACCCATAGATACAAATGACAACACACCACCACGTCTGTGTGTCAGTTATTAAGTGTACATATACAAAAAAAAACTACAATTTAACTCAAGTATTTTAACTTTTGTATTTTTTATAAAATTGAAAATAATAACAAAAATAAATAAATACACATTATAATTGTGTAAACTCATTTATAAGAGCAAAATATTTTTAGAATATTATTGAAATAATAATTATATACTATTATAATATAATAATAGCAGCACGATACAGTATTTCATGGCCAGTTAAAATTTGGCGCAGTATATTGTGGTCTGACGGCAGCATCTAGCATCCTAGTAGAGAATACGATTCACGATATACTGTTAAACAGTTAAACACGTAGGATCTAGTGTAATAGTTTGGCCATGTTTTTCATATTATTGTGTTGGTATAATGATAATATGTTATATGCCTCTAAATATGTCGATATTTTGCAGAATGTTATGCTACCTTTTGCTTCTCAAGTTGTTCTTTCAACACGATAGCGATCCAAAACACATCAGCCGAGTCGTAAAATATTGTTGGGCAGAAAGTGGTAATTGTGTCGTGGATTGGCCTGCGCAGTCGCCAGATACCAATCCTATAGAGCATTTGTGATCTGATATTAAGAAGGCAGTTTCAGAGGCTAAGCCAGAGAACAATGACGAGCTTTGGGCACTACTTGAGGAGTCCTGGAAAAGTATACTCCATGATAAATGTTAGAATCTTCTCAAACGACGTTGCGAAGCTGTATCAAAAAACAAATGAAACGCAACAAGATATTAAATAGCAACTTATAAAATGTGACATTAAAAACGAAATAAAAAATAAAAAATATAATATTATATTTATTTTAAGTTCAAGCTGCTATTATTAATACCGAAAAAAATGTTTAAACGAATGAATTTTAACCTATGATCTCTTAACTATAAGCCATTCATTTCACTTGAGTATAAAAGTATTTAAATAGAAAAATGTAGTGTTGGAAGTAATTTGATTTGCATTTAATAAAAACGTGCGTACACTTCTTTTTACAATCAAAGTATTATTGTGTTTGTGCTGCTATTACTTATACCGCAGCTGTATGTACAAAAATAAGGTTGGACAGCCCTGTCGTTTGTTACATTGCTAAAAATAAATAAACAAGAGGCAAAATACAACTATGTGCTTACTTACAAATAAGAATATATGGCAACAACAAAAACAGACAGAAAAGAAAACAAATAACAGACAATAACAAACAACAACAAAACAACAAGAGCTAAAGGTAATAGATGCTTAAATTCGTATGGCTTCTTAAGAACTAAAAATAAAATAAAAGAAAGAAGTGGAACCTACCTGAAAGATCTAGAGTTTCGAGAGCTTTGGAAGTGTTCTTTACTCAGCCATATAAAAAGCAAACACCGATGCGGACAGCAATTAGTTTATTTGGTGTAAACTCAGCGAATGCGTTATTAGTTTGAACTCAATGTAAAGAGAGTTTAGTGTGGTTGAACTCTGATTGAAGATGTTGTGATCGAACCTAACTTGTAAATAGAAAGATCTGTCGAGTAATTGTTGTTGTTAACAAAATTGCAAAAAGAAAGAGTAATTACGAATAGAAATTGCTATTGCTTTTAAAATGGTTACAAGCAATGTTGCACAAAACTGTGCAAATAAAGAATTTTAATTGAAAACTAAACAACAAGACTCTTTTTATTTTAACTACAGGGAATATGAAACTTCAAGAACTAAGATTCGGAATTTTCTGGCAAAAATGGAAAGGAAATTTGAAGAAGCGTCGAGTACAACAACTGGGAAACTGCAAGAAATATATGAGACTAACAGCAAAGGAGTTGATGGCGCCGAGGAAAGACTACCAGATGAAAGGAATGCTGTGGAGGAAGAATTTTTGAGAAGGAGAGAGAGAGAGAAAGATAGTTGATGGTGTTATCTCAAGTGCGCCAAATATGTATATATATACAAACTTATGTATGTCTGTAATACAGGGTGTCCGCCAGGAAGGTATACTACTTTATTTTGGCGGCATTTTGGTAATCATTAGTCTTGACAGTTCATATTTAGCAGTCGTGAAGTAGAGACGTGGCAAATTTATTATGGAAAAATATTCAGTAAACTAACGTGTTTTAATCGTTAAAACAGCTCGCCCATTACAACCCCAATTTTCATGAAAAAATCATAATGAGTGACCAGGCACATTTAATAATTTTGAATAAGCAGGGCAATGGAAAACCCTCAAATTATTCATCAGTCACCTTTGCACCCATTAAAAGTGACAGTCTGGAATCATTAGACCTTACTTCTTTGAAACTGAAAATGGCGTTACAGTAACTGTCAATAGGGACTAATATTGTGATATTTTTAACTCCACAACTGCATGCGTTGGGCTTGACTAACATGTGGTTTCAATAAGACGATGCTACATCGCATACAGCTAAGATTACAATGGAATTACTGCGAGACCTCTTTCCACAACAAATTATTACAAGGAATGGTGGCGTTGATTGGCCTCCACGGTCGCCTAATTTGACTGCTCCGGACTTCTTTTTGTGGGGATATCTGAAAAGCAAGATTTATGCAAACAACCCAGAAACGCTGAAGCAACTCAAACAAAATATTCGTGATGAAAGTAATGAAATACCGTGTGAAATTGTGATGCTAACAGAGGCGGGCATTTATCTTATATTGTATTCCACACATAATTGCCGACATTAAATAAAACATTTATTAATATAAGATCCATTCTCTTTCATATAATCAAAAATTATAAACAAACAAAGTAGAATACCTTCCCGGCGGACACCCTGTTATATGTATGTACTGTGGTAAATCAAAAAAAAATATTTTTAATTAAAAATTAAAAATAGCCTTATAAAGCTAAAGTTAGTTAGTTGACTTATTAAAAAAAATGCTTCAACTCTAAAAATAAATGGCGATAACTTTGGTAGAAATGCATAATGTAGATAGTTTTAGAAACTCTAGAGTCTACACCAAGAAATATAGTTCTAGCAGCTACGCAATAATGTCGTTAATAATGTGTTATAAATAACGATAATTTAAAGTACACATATGTATGTGTATCCAGGTTCTCAAGAGGGTAAGTTCACTCAAGTTCCTACAGGGACCTTATATATGTACATACATAGCCAACCAAAAATTTCAAACAACAATATGCTTATTTGCAAATTTATATTTTTTATTTCTAATGTATTTTAAGAAGGTGATTGAAATAATTGTCACATCCCTATTAAAAAAAACATTCGATAAGAATTATCTTATAATTTCAAAATCGAGAAATTTAATTTTCTGTAATTGTTTTTGCTTCAATATAGCCTGAAAATATTTTGAGTTCTTCTGTTTTCTTTTTACAAGAAAATCTTTAATTTAAATTATTTTTATTTGCTCATTTGACACTAAATTATATAAACAGAGATATTTTTAACCTTAGATTCATTTGAAAAATAGTTTGTAATAAAGCAGACAAAATTAAAATAAATTTGTTACTGAAATAATTACATTTCGCTGCTGCTGTTCTGCTATAAAATGTCGTCGATGTATTCAAAAAATGATTTAAAATAATTTGGCAACACGTGCTGTTAACCCATTCCATGCAACCCATAAAAGGCAACACAATCTGAAATACACCGTACCTTCAATTTAAAAGAAAAAAGCATGTTTCAAGTCCAAATACAAACAAAAGTGTATTTGAAAAAAAAAATTATTTTAATTAGACAAGATCACAATGTCAAGTACACGCGTTACCATGTCATATTTAATTATGATTTAATTTTAAAACTTTTTTACTTTTTTTCAAGTTTTTTTTATTTTTTTTATTTTTCTTTTTTATTCAAGTATGCTTAAGTAAAGTGAACAAATTTTGTTACATTTTAGTATGGCGTTGAGTGTGAGCGAAATAAAATATATTTATGACTGTATCGTTTAACAATTTGATGAAAACAAGGTGCAACATTCATAATTAAATGAAAATGCTTGAAACAGTATACATATGGTATATTCCATAATTGAATACCTACACTCGTAAATAAATGTTTTATATAATTAGTTAATTCATATTATATTCCTCTTAATGTGTTTAAACAATAGCGTTTTTCAATTTTATTAATAAGTTATTAGTGCACCCTACGCTTTGCTTCGATTATTACGGCAACGTTGAAGCTTAAATAAACCTTGAATTTATAAGCTTCATGGATAGTTAAAATAATTCATATTATTTATACATTTTTAGTCTATAAAAATGTATGTATGTATCTGATACTAATATATATATTGTGGAAAGTTACAAAATGTATTTCTTCCTTAAGGGTTAGATTGCTCAAATGTGGTAAGAAACTTTACCTATAAAAAAGTACCCAAAGTTTCTTTGGAAAATTTACAAATTACAATTTTCTTTATTGAAAATTAATTTTAATAAGGTACCAATTTTCCAGTTTTATCTATGACCTTTCGCCATTAAGGAAATAGCTTCATGATTCCATAACTTTAGAACTTTTTAGTTTACCACAAAAAGACGGTACAAGGTCTGGACTATACCATGGGTGCTTCAAAGTTATCAGGAAAATATATTTATGAGTCGATTATGGATGGCAACCAAACTTCAGTTGAGTTGCCGCACGTCAACTTGAAATTTGTAATTGCCTATATAGCAATTAAAATAGGCAGATTTTTATTTATTAGTTGCCACATGTAATACAATGTCGGCAACTTGTAATGCAACTAAGGTTCGGTTGCCATCTCTAATCGACTCATTAGGTTATATTTGGTGGCTTATAAAACAGATATCGTGCTTCAATACAACACCTTTTCTGTTGTCTAATGCTGGTTATTTTTCTTGATTGGTTTGTTCAAACTATCGAATTTTTAAAAATAGACGTTAGTATTCATCGTTTCACCAGGTTTTAGCAGCACATATTCGATAATAATTAAGGCTGTTTACAGTAGCAGTTATATCAGATATATTGGTCTTCACATAGTTAATCTTTATCCAAAAACTTTTATGATTCAATTTTACTTTTGCTGTAGACTCAATACAATGAATAATCCAAAAAAACATCCACGGTAGTAGCATAATAACATAATATTCTACGGGAACTATAAATACCAAATATCAGAAGTAATCAACGATCACAGCCTTTTGAAAAAAAATTTATCTTCAGATTATGCTCCTTGGGTAGATTTTTTTCTCCTTTACTCCTTTAGAGATCATCCATTGCATTCTTTGTTAATCTACTGATTGTGTAGTGGTTGTGGTGATCATTACTTATCATTCTAAAGTTTTTCCTAATCCTTCATCTGATGTTTGTCATCATCGCCAGAGTTAAGCTGGTTGGTCAGGGTGACATCTTTTAGATGGATTTGTGTCTGAAGGGAAATTCAGGTCTCTTTATTAAACACTGGAAACCTCAATTAAATATTTCCCTCACGTCCTCTGCTGAAAATTCGAACCTGGTCCACTACAGTACGCCACCCCACTCTCTTTGGATAAATACAAGTTTAAAATGATGTTACGTTGTAACAATTCACAATGAATTACCAGAAAATTTGCTTGCTAAATTAAATAATTTTAAAAGAAAAGTTGTTGAAAACTGTTTATTAAACTTTCAATGAAGTTATATGCCTGAGATCAAGTATACAGCTGTGTGAATATGTATATATATATATATATATATATATATATATATATATATAGATATATATATATATATATAAATATATAAAATGGGTCGTGGAAAATATTGCTTTGCATTTACCAGAAAACTTACTTATTTTAGGACGTTCTCCCACAGTTATTGCGAATTGCCAAAAATTTGAACGGAAGCCAGAAACACGAGGGCGCAAGCCAAAAATATCTTACAACATCTCGAGAACAACAAAGATAAAGCAGGACTTGGAGCTTGATGTTCATACCTCAACTATTCACCGAAATCTAATAAAAGATAATTTATTTGGTAGAAGTCCAAGGAAAGTACCATTGCTGAATTCAAAACATGTACCCAACCGCTTTAAATTCGTAAGATTTCACGTCGAATGGCCTCAGTCTAAATGGCACAATATTCTGTAGACTGATGAATCCAAAGTTGTTCTTTTTGATAGTTCTGGCACTATGTGAGAAGACGAGAGAACAATCAATACGATAAAAAATTTGTCATGAGGACAATGAAGCATGATGGTGTAAAAATTAATGTTTATGGTGTTTTTCTTATAATGGTACTGAACCCATATTTTGAATAAAAGTCAACATGGTCTCCTCTATGTATGTGCAAATTTTAAAAACATGCATGCGACCTTACGCAGAATGACCGGCTCAGTTCACAGACCTAAACCCAATTGAACATCTTTGGGACGATGTCAAAAAAGGTGTTTCCAGAGATAAACCGATAAATGTAGTGCAATTGTGGGCCTCTGTAAAGTCGGCTTGGGAAAATATTCCTATTGAGAGGTGCAGATCATTAGTTTACTCAGTACCTCGGCGTTGTGCAGCTGTAATAGATAATAAGGGCTTTTCAACTAAATATTAAGGTATATCTAACATAATGAGATAAAAAAAATTATCACTTCTGACAAAAATTTTTTTGCAGATACATTTCCTAATGCTGTTACTATTTTTTTGCATACCAAATATTTTGCGTTTTTAAACAAACTATGATTTTTTCCTTTTAAATTTTCCAATTTTTCATATGTTTATTGCTATGGTTATGAAATGTAACAAAAAGCTTTATTTAACTTAAATAAAAGTTCCTTTTTTTTCTTAAGTAAAATAATTTTAATACAGGTTTCAGAAATTAAGAATGAATTGTATTTTTATGAATAATACCAATTCTACGAACACTACTCACTCCCAATTTGCCTACTAATAAGGCTTGGAGGACGGCCGGTTCTTAACTATTTTTCCCTTCGTAGTATTTCTTTATTCGTATCTATTTAGATATTTTTTTATTTTAAAATCTTAATTGTTGATCTTTTATAAGGTATATACCTATTTATATGACCACATGTGTATATGAACAGCATCCAAAAGAAATCAAAAAATAATTTTTATGTCATCATATCTTCTATTTCAATAAAAGTGTACGAATTTTTCATCCAGCTCTAGAACTACACGTTCGAATTAAAATTGATTTATTTTAGTGTTTTTATTTTGCTGAACTAGGCTTTTGAAGGAGAACAAATCATTTCAAAGCAAATGAGCATTAACACACTATAGATAAAAATCTAGTTTTTCATAAAATGTAGGGTACACATATACTAGATGTAAATAATAGTTAATAATAATAGTTCAGACATACATGTATTCATTGCAAAAAGCACAACAGGACTACCCACTCTTTAGAGATAATTAAACACCATCCACCCGTATATGTATTGTTGTTGTGTTTTCTATTAATCAGTGTTGCCAGATACATGTTTGATATGAATTAAACTGAAGCCTATAATGTTGGTTATGGCAATGAAATTGTTTATATTCCATGGAAAATTATCTATTAATAAAGAGAATTTTGTTTTCTGTAATAGAAACCAAATTTGATTTGTCTGTTGAAATGCATCACTTAAGAGTAATATTTTCTTTGTTTGGTTCTAATATTGTCTTAGGAATAATTGACGACAAACTTTGACTTGGGGGCGATTATTATTTCGTATTTCGTTTTTGCTAATTATACAAATTGAGTATAAGTGGCATAAATAAATGGGTTGAATACCTTACCAACCCATATTGTGTTGGCGTGTTAAATGTACTCTGTCTAACTGAATTGCAAAATCAATGGGATTGAAATAATAACAAACATGCTGAAGAGGATACAGTAGGGAGCAAAAATGTTGAAAAATTTTTACTTTTAATAATGTTATACAATTTTTAAGAAGAAAATATTTTTAATACAAATTTTAATTATATTTTTCTTAAAAATATTCAAATTTTAAAAAACTTTAATAAAAATTTGACTCTAAGCTAACATAACCGAATTAACCTTTTGTGGGATAACTTGTGCAATTTTAAAAGTTTTAACAACATTTTAGAATAAAATTCATACACATTAGTTTTTTTTTTGAATTTACTCTGTATATTTAATAATTAATTTGCAATTTGTTTGAAATACAAATACTAGTGATGCGTTTATGTATTTTTGTTTGATAGTTTTGTTTTGTTTTGTTTTTTCTTTTTTGTTATAATTTATATCTGTGTGTTTGTGTGTATTACCTACATATTACGTCAATATTGCATGCGTTTGATACTTTAGCTTGTTTAGCAAAATTATCGACAACGACAAATAGATAACAATTTCTGTTGGCTTTAAGTTCATTTGGCTTGACTGCAAACCAAAATGATATTGGGTTGGTTTTGTCAGTAAATTTATTGTTGCTGCTCTTTTTTTATGAATGAATCTCTACATGAAATTGTTACATGTTGAATGTTTTATATATTTTGTATTTGTGTTTCAAAAACAGAAATAATATGTTTGTATTGTAAGTGTTAATATTTTTCTGCGGATGTTGTTTAGATTTAAAACTCAGATGCTTTCATGCTGTCATTTAACATTGTGTTCTCATAACCAGCGCAGCTACAAATTGTGCTGTGTTAAGTTAACCCATTTTTATTTTGTAATTTACGAGTGCAATATTAAAAAACAAAAAAAAAAAACAAAAAAAATGTTTTCATTTCTCTGGTTTAAGTGCAATTGTTTTTCATCTTGCAGGGAAATACAAGCTGCCTCGACCGATTGGTTAAAAGGATCGTGCGACGCTGTTGATCATTTAGCTACCAGTGACGTTTTAAGAAAAAGCATACGACGTTCTTGGACTATATCAAGTGAGTAGTTGGTTTTATTTATTGAAGTACAATAAGATAAAAATAATGTCTACTCGTTAGATCCCGAAGACGACCCTAACAATCCAAACGCACAAAATCCTGTTGCTGATAATCTATATCCGCAACAACAAAATCTTATTGAAGCTCAATCTGCTGGTAGTTATCCCACTTTGGACGTTCATCACCACCAACAACAACATCATTTGCCACATCAACCATCATTGCATCGTAATCACCCCATTATCAATTATAATACGGGAAGTGCCATAACGATTAGTTCTATAGGCGTAAACTCGTCGGGTCCAACGCCACCCTATCACGTAAATCCCCAGCGTCGAGTCCTGCGTCAGTCCACATTGCCTACAACTCTAGCAAAAAATGAACCAACTTTAAGTGGTAGTGGCTCAAATTTAGAACAATATAATAGTGTTAATCTTACTGCCCCTACTTCCCCACATCAAATGCAAAAAGGGCCTTTATATCCAACAGCCTATAATAGTGAAGATATTATAAACGTCGAAGCAACCGATTGTGATAATTACGCTCAAACACAGTCACAAACTCAAATAGCTCAACCAGCAACGCAAACTCAACAGCAGCAAGGTCAACCTACACCTCCCACACATCATCGCTTACAAGTAATAAAACATATAAAGTATGAAAAGAAACAAAAATTATTCAAATTTATGTTAATTCTTTTACAGGTGCGGCGACAATCAACTCTTCCGGCAAATCCATGCCAGCCACCCATGTACTTGTCTACATCACCCAACCGCGGCTACAGCCGCTCTCCCGAACGTTCTCCAGGAGAACAACGTTATCCTCCATTTATAAGACAAACCTCCTTTCCTTGTAATCTTATAGAACCGGCTCAAGCCCAAGGCCAGCAAATGCACTTAGGCAGTTCACCACCAACCAATTATCCATCACCCCTGCACAGAGGTAAAATCTTACCACAAACCACAAATTTCCAAACAGTCCCTCCACCACAGCAATCTACTCAAGCATATGAACATCAAACAACACAATCCAGTGTGGAGGATGTAGAATATACACCATCTGCAATTAACAAATCAAGAATTATGCGTCAAGCCACGCTACCAAATCCTGATCAACATGTTAAGCTGTTGCCTACTTCACCACCTAAACGTCAAACATCTCCCCAATTTCGGCGTTCACCCGAATTTATGCGCCAGCAAACTTTACCCAATCCTGAAGCGTTCAATAGCAATTCTCTATCAGTACATGGTCCCAATTCTGGGTCGCAGAAATTTCTACCCATATCTCCCAGGCAAAAACAAAACTTTCTCTTTCCAAATGTTCAAAATCCGCGACCATTTCTATCACAACAAAACGTTCCAGCTGTTGGTGTTTCAGAGCCTGTAGTTAGCACTGGAGAACATTATTCCAGTAGCCAGAGTGTCAATATTCATCATAATCGTGATTATTCCAAAATGATTAAAGTACGCAGTCATAGCAATGAAGAATATTCCATTACCAAGGCTCACCATACAGAATCTCGACGCTTGTTGCCCGAAATTCCAACATCAGCTCGCTCCATGAGTCGTTCGCCCAGTCGTTTGGTAAGACAGGACTGCTTAAAAGACACCAGTACATTGACTCATCCGGCTGAGAGTCATGTACGAACATTCGGTGAGGCTAAACAACAGTTTCATCAGTTCCAAAATGTTACGGAAGAAGATGACAATCGTCCTGAGTATGTGGATTATTTTGGAGATAGTACTAGCAGCTTCCTGGAATCTGACGAAGTGCAATATGAGAAAACATACAATACAGGCTTTAGCAGTGAGCCTCGTATCATTTACAATGATGGTTCCGATGATGGCAGCTATCAACCCTATCAAAGACCAATGGTTCATAGTGCCGAGAACATGTTGACCCATGACCAAAGCTACGGCTATTATAATACCGATGGTAGTATGTTGGGCCAGCATTCTTTGGGTCCAAGCTTAACAGCTAGCGGCGGTGCTTTACCACGTACTCCTCTTATGCATAATCGCCTCAGACGTAGACAATCTCGAGATTTACAGACACCACAAGATGAATTTTCTCAATTACAAGCTGCTACAGCCCAAAATATAGACAATATGGCTACCACAGCTCCAGGCATGGTGCCACAAACTGATGGTATTACGGCAGCAGCAGCATCAACAGAAGAAAAATCACACGAACGACCAAAACCAGAGCAAATGCGATCAATATCAGAAGATTCAGGAGCGAAATCAAATGTGCCCAAGCCAACAACTAGACGTTCGCTTTCGCATCCCGAAAAAGAAACACAGGTTTGTACTTTAGCACCCGTTTGCGTGTGGTGCAGAAAAGTAATCATTACGTTATCTTTATTCATTATTTCATAGGCTCCCAAAAAACAAGAACCCACTAAAATACCAAGTCCCAAGCCATTGGCTGATATTTTAGATAAAACACGACCGAACACTAAAATACCAACACCGAGACGACGCAACAGCAAGGGCACTGAAAATGATGATGGTGAGTATGTTTCTTTCTCTAATTTCAATGGGCGGAAGTCAAAGCTTTTTCACAACTAAACCACAACTGGAATTTACAAATTCTATTAGGACCTGAACTCACAACTATAACTTTTTAGCGTTGTATCCTTTGTCATTTCAAACAAGTGAAGCCCTATTATGCAAATAAGCTATTCATATACCAGACAAAAAATTTATGTGAATAATAAATAACATTGATACCTCAAATAGATATTTTTTAGTTTTTATTACAGTTTTTTAAAATTACAACTTAGGCAGGAATAGAATAATTTTTTAATTTTTTCCACACGTTTTAATACGTAAATGATTATAATACTAAGTACACTTTGTAAATAATTACAAGCCAGTTACGTCCATCTTAACTATAATTTGCAATTAGTGATTGACAATTTCCAATTACATAATTACTAGTTAACAACTGTAAATTATATGTATTTGGTAAAACGTAATTAGAATCGAAGTGGTTACTTTCAAAATTGCCAATTACTGTAATAAGTAATCGATTAAAGCAAGTTTTTGATAACTCGTAATGGATAATGCTGATAATTAGCAATGCTGATAGTGCAAACTTTAGTTAGTAATCAGTACAAATCGATTACTCTTTACGTACATGTATTTGAAAAATACGAATTACTTGTAATTCTAATTATTGATGGCAAGTTGTAAATGGCAAAATATAATTTTAATTGTAATTGGCAAAACTCAACTACAATTACTTACTTTTTCATATATCGATTGCATGTAAATCCTAATTATGCCCTATACTTTGTTATACTTTAGTAACACCCTGGACCTATGTTTTTTATACATTACTAATGACTAAACCCATGGAAATATTTGGCTTCGCTTTTATAACTTATTTTACAGACAAGTGGATCACAGCTTAATATGTTACCATTACTGTCTTATATCCTTGACTTTTGCCATTGTTAGAAGCCTTTCAAAACAAGAAAAGTTGAAACGTCATTAAAAATATTTACGTTTTTATAAAAAAAAAACTTAAATATTTTTCTTACACTTACAAGTGCTGCCTCAACGCTGAGCACATTAATGTATAACCTCAAAATAAATATTTCAGAACCTATTAAATATTTTTAATGAAGTTTTCCATTTCTGGTATGGTCTTATTTTAGGTGCCAATTTGAAATCATATTTAAACGAAAGAAGAAATTCCGATTTAAACACGAAAACGAATAATAATAAAGAAAACAATGGCAAGCAACAACAACTACATGATTTTAATTTAGATACAAAAGGGAAATGCAATCAACAACAAAAAACTACAGATGTTGGAGAATCTCATAGGAAATCTCCCCGAGGAGTTGAAAACAAATCCACAAACAATGACTCCAAGGACTTAACTAAAAATGATGATGACAAAGCAGCAATTGCTGTTGATGACAATGACGCGGCTAATAATAGAACAGAGACAAATGATCAAAGTACAAAGGTGAGTGAATAAATACTCTTGCCTACATGGCAAAAATAAATATGACAAGACTAGGCTGAATGAATAAAACCCAGAGTTTTAGAAAAAACCGTCAATTTCTCATTTTAAATACGCATATTTTTATAATTAAGAAATAGGAAAATACAACAATTTATCATTAACTAGTATTTCTAACATATAAAATAACGTACAAAGTGCATTTTATTTTTAGTACAATGGTCTCATGTGTTTTTATCTCAATATACGAAAAGAAAAGATAAAGGAAAGTGCGAATTCCATCAAGACAATGATCTCAAACATGCGTCAGTTATCACAGAACTTTCACTGATCTGTAACTATTCCGAATATTGGCGCACATTTGATATTTATGTTACCGCATTATTACTTATTGGTAGAGCTGCAGAACTATCGATAGTCGGCCCATTCGATAGTTTCGATAGTTTGCAAAAAAATGTCGATAGTTTCGATAGTTTGCAAAAAAACTATCGATACTATCGGATTGAATGTGAATGGGAAGGAATAATAATAAACATATAAAAGGGACACTTTATTTTTTTCCAGTATGTCATAAAATTCGAATTATTGAAGTTTCTGATGGAAAGGCAATCTACATATATAGCGAAAATTCTTCAGACCATGAAATGCTCCAATACTAAAGTAATTAATGCAGCAACTGTCAGTTTTGATAAACTTTATATTCGTACTTCAAACAAAACGAACATATTTTAGTTACAATTCATACTTTGACTTTAATAAATAAAAATTTAAGGAACAGCTAAACTGTGTCCCTATATGTAAATATGAAAGCTTTGCAAATGTGATTTTGACTGCACTTAGTGGCCTCCGTATTTACTTTTAGAATTTTAAGATAGGATTGATAGTACAAAAATCGATGTTCAGCCAAAAACAAAACTATCGATTGTTTTGCAGCTCTACTTATTGCGCGATCACACAATTGCTATACCATTAATTGATGCATTGCGACAATCCTGTGATCACAGCTTTAGCCGATTATTGCATTTTAAAAATTCATACTATGATTTATCTCATCATGCGTTAAACTCAATGAATTTTGTTTTCTATTCGTTGTTTTGTTTTCCTACTCGAACCCACAGTTATGCTATTTTTCGTATTATTCTTACGTTTACAGGACTATTCTATGATAAAATCTCTTGTCCAATTATGCGTTTGAGTCACCGTAATAAATTTAAAATATATTTAATTATTTTTTCTCTTCAGCAGTAACGCTGACTTATTAACAGTTGTCTCTTTTTAACCCTTATGTGATTGACAAAAACGAAAAACACTCCTTGAACAGAGTGACAATGGTACCCGGGTACCCATAAGTTTTTCAGGTTCCCCGTAATAGAATAATAGCCTTTTTCCTTTCGTTTCAATGATATTGATTTCTGGACGTATCCTTCTAAAAACCATTATTCATAATAAAAAGCAAAGAGTATGGCTTTCATTTGTATGTAAGCTTCAGAATATTGTTTTTGGTACCCATATAACGGTGTACAGTAAATTCTATTTTGTGTCACCACTACCAAAAAAATTAAAGACATAAAATAGATTTTATTTAAAAACAAGTAGAATTGCAAATGTTCGCAAGTAGTTTTGGCTTTCTAGACCAATAACTTCTGTAACCTAATTCCACTTTAAAAATGGATTGGGTAGCCAATCACTCCGTTTAGGATGCAAAATAAATATTAGTTAATTGTGTCATTCCTAAAATACTTAAAGAGCTAAAATAGATTTTATTTTTAAAACAATTGTTTTACAAGAGTTCTTAAGTTTATGCTTTTAGCTTTCCAGACCAATAACATCTGTAACCAATTGTTATTTCAAAATGAATTGGGTACTCGGATACCCTACATAAGGATTAATACAGCAAGTTTTTCATTGTTGTTAAATTATAGTAAAACAAATAATTTTGCCGTGTTTTAAGTGCTTATTGAAAAATCGGCATCTTTAGAGCAAAAATCGGCCAATCGGCATTTTAATAAAATTAAACCAAAAATCAGCAAAATTACGACAAATATGGCAGGCCGGCTGCTAACGTAAAGAGATTAATTTGGGGAGTGCACATTGAAAATATTTCAAGAAGATATAACCAAAGTTATTCTTTTATTTTAATTTTATAATTTAATTGTGCGTTTAAGACGAATGAGTCAAAAGTATCCGCAATTATATGAGTTTCTTGTGATTTTAACCACATGTGTAATGAAGCATCTCTTAGCCATAAGAGGTTAATTTGAATTCCTCTAAAAGTGTTTAATTTTTAGTCAGGTAGATGGATCTAGAGTTATAGATACTGAAAATTAAAAATTGTTTTATATTGTTACGAACATAAGTTTGAGAACAACTGTCATTTGTTACATCGCTAAAATATATAAACAAAAGCTGCAAGAACAACTATAAGTACTGTTTACAAATAACCAAATCGACAACAGCAAACATTAGCAGAAATAAAGAAAATAAAAATAGAGCGGCAACAAGCGATGTTTACATTCGCATGGCTACATAAGAACTAAAAAGAAAGTAAAAGAAAGAATAGAATCTACCTGAAATATCGAGAGGTTCGAGAGTTATTGAGGTGTTGTTTACTCAGCCATATAAAAGGCGATGCGAACAACAGTCAGTTTATTTGGTGTATGCTCGGCGGACGTGTTATTGGTTGGAAGAGAGTTTAGTGTGGTGAAACTCTGGTTGAAGAGATTGTAATTGATCCTAAGCTGTATCAACGATTGGGTTGGAAGATCTTTAGGTAGAAAGATCTGTAGAGTAATTGTTGTTGTTTACAAAGTTGTAAAAAGAGCAAGTAACTAAGAATACAAATTGTAATTGTTTGTAAAAATATTACAAACAGTGGAACAATAAACTGTATTAATAAAAGATAATAATTAAAAAACTGAACACTAAATTTGTTTTATTTTAACTTCAATCTAGGAACTCATAAATACACGTTTTTAAATTTATCCGCATTTTTTCAAAATAAATAATTAAAAATATATTATTGCCGAATTATTTATTTTATTTTTTTTTGCTGGATTTATCAATTGCTTTTTTTAATAATTTCTTTTATTTGTTACAAAAAAGCAACACAAAATTATTATTTTAAATACAACTGGGATATGCAAAGTAAGTGAGATATGTTTATTATTTTTGCAGACACAACACACAAGTGCATTGGGCGAACAAGAGATCCAGAATGCAGTGGAAGCAGCAGCAGTTATTTTCAAAAAAGTCGTCTTGCAAAGACGCCAGGAGAAAAAAGCAGCTGAAGAGGGTAAGTCGTAAAATGTTTTTATACAATTAAATAAAAACAATAATGAAATACTAACTTTGAGTGCCTAAAGTACTTACATATATAGTCGTATATTAGATATTTGGCTTTTATTGATATACTATATGTACTAATAAATTTATAATAAGAGTTACATAAAATTTTGTTGCAATAATCTATCGGGGTTAATTAATTATTTTATTTTGTATTATCACAACATCAACTAACAATATGATCTAAACTATTTCTCATAAAATAAAGCACTAAGAAATAAAAATTGATGATTTTTTTTAATTTTAATAGTATTCATTAAATTTTAAAATTTTAAGAACTAAACTTAACTACTGAATAATGTGCTATTACGTTTTCAGGATGGTCTTAGTACGATTGTAGAATACAACTCTGATCTGATACTCTGCACCGAAATTATTGTCTTAGTTTCCTTGTTCGTAATTACATATTAGAAAATAACTTAATATTTTTTTGTAATTAACAATTAAAAAATAAGCAAAAACTTTAGCCAATCCATCTCATAATATAGTATCTTCCGCTTAACTGATCGAAGTAAAAGGCAAAGAGTTTTTCCATTTACAAGAGGTAAATCCTCGTTGGAGCACAACACCTATTTTGTTGACCAATTCTGGTCGATTTAAATAAATTGCTTGCTTCAATCTCGTTAACTGTTAATAGTAAAGATCAGAATCAATCGTTTGAGCAAATTGTAGAAACTCATAAGGAACAATTCCCTTTCAGTCTCACCAGACACACAGCATTCCTATGTCAATTCTAGCTTTGATTCCATCTGCAAAGCCTCATCTTGCTTCGTCCGTAATACTTTTTTCACATTATTGTCGTACATGATCCACTTTTTATCGCCCGTAATCATTTGGACCTATCAAACAAGCTATAATGCTGCCTGATACAATTAATATTACCCAAGATATTGCATTTTAGGCCATATACTAACAATTTGTTTTTCAAACAACAACATTTTTGACTGCCAAGATTTTTTTTTAATTCAGATCTTTTTTATAAATGCCTAGAGTTTTGCAATGTTCAATCTAGCAACCTTAGTGTAAAATAAAATGCATGTTTAACAAATTAAATGTTATTGCCGATGCTACCAAATATGGCAAGCAGGAATTGTAAACAAAACATAAGGGCTCTAAAGCTACAATAAACAGAACTTAATAAAATGGCTCAATTACGGAAATATAGTATCAAAGATCAGCTAGCTATCTTTGAAAAGGAATAGAACCGGCTCGTGCGCATAAGTGGAGTGCGCTCTGTTATTGTGGTTTAACCAAATACGACAATCTGGTGCCGTTATTTCATGTAATGTGAAATTCGAAAAATCAAAAAAGCTGCTGTTGTCCTTAGTCCTGAAGCTGAGTTCGGGCAAATGATTTACCCTGTTAAGTGCTCCAAAAGTTTTGCAATTTAGGCAACTCAATCATGCAGAGTACATGCATACATATGTGCTTATGTATAAATAAAAGATAAAGCACTTACTACAACGCATGACATTTTTTCTGAAGTAAGTTTTAGGTTAAAAATCCAAGAAATTATTTCTGGAAAGTTGATAGCAACTGATTCCTCAGGTATATATCCGCCGTAACTTCTAATATTCTCTGGTGATTTTATTTGTGATAACAGCTAATCCATTCGCCTAAAGCCTGTATTCGCTTCGCAGTTAAGGCTGCTGCATGCTTTATTATACGTCTATTGGTTGGATTAAGAAGAATAAAGAAATAAATATAACATTTTACACACCCTCAAAGTCAATATTTCACTAGATGTAAGTTTTGTATTAAACGTTTACACTTAACAGGTTTAACCTTAGAATTTAAAACTAGTCCCTTCAAAATTAATTGTTTGAGGAGCAAAGAGTTAACTCATTCAGATCCTTAGTCTTTGAATATTCGTAGTTAAGAATATTGACCATATTTGCAGAAGGACTAATAACACTGGTCAACAAATTATTGTAACAAGAATTATCTACTTACCCTCATTGGAGCGCCGTACTTGTTTTGGTTTGATAAGGTCAGTCTTTTGTGATGCAGCAATCCTGCAGTATGTAAAGATTTTAAATGTTTCATATGCACAAGTAGAAAGGAAAGAATAAAAGCAAAAGCCGAATACATGCAAAAAACTACGTAAACGAGTGCTATTTTTTACTACGTGTACATAAGCATCGTTGATTACACTTTCTACGCATAAAATATTAGGTTGACCGTTTTAAGTTTCATTTACACATTCAGAGTATTTACTTTTTGAAGAGTACACTTGTCTTTTCTGTTTTCCAAGTTAAGTGATTTTTAAATAATGACAAGAAAATATAAAAATCATCCTGACAAGTTTTGTTACATTTGTGGCGATATTAATCTTAAAACTCAGCGAAGAAATTTCGCGCTATTAGCACCTAAGTTATATATGTACATAAAGAATATTTTGGCCGTGTTACATTTGTGGGTCTTTTTACTAAATGAACGAAAAGATTACCACTCAACGCCACTCATATGATTGTTATTTTAGTCTTTCTGTTCTTTCTTAAGTATCCTGATCTGATATTTGCCAAAAGATCTTCATAGTGAAGAACTACCTATACCAGAGCCAGCTAAAGGGTCCGATCGTTCCACTTCGCCGGAAGCAATCGAAAACGAATCATTAGATCATAGCTTTCAAGAACCTTTCTCATCTAATTTCTACTATTTAGACTGTAATATGCCGTTGATAGTATGCTTTCAAAATCCGTAGAGAAACTTAGAATTGGTTCATGGTTAGCTTAATTATGAAAAACCTATTCTTTACTAGAAACTCAAGATTAAGTTGTTAAACCCATGTTATAAATCTGTAACAAAGCGTTAAAATCGCTTTAAAATATATATACATATGATAAAATTTGTTGGTATAAATTGTTGTAACAGTATGGTAATTTGGTATTTAATAGTGTTGTCTACAGTGAACACTGCAGACAGCGTCATTGAGAAGTTATGTTATATGAATTTAAGATTTGGAAAACGGTGTTAACGCTCTATTACGATTACACTTTTACTATTACAGTAATTCGGTTATTTTATTACGATAATACTATTAAAATTGAACTATTACGATTACTATATCAAAAATGATCTATTTCGATCACATTTTTACAATTACAGTAATTTAGTTATTTTATTACGATTGCACTATTACGACTACACTATACGAAAAAGTAAAACAATTTGTTAAATTTAAAATAGCAAAATAACTGTTTCAAAAGATTTCACACTACGTTTTCTCGATGTAACAGGCAGTAACAACTATTTTTTTAATTTCGTAGAACAAATGTTTCTTTGTTTATATAAATCTATTATATCGAATCTGGCAATACCTATGTCATGCTATTCTGTTACAAAATTCAGTATATCATCTCCACTGAACGAAATGAATCTATTTACGCTTGAGAAACGTTGGGATTTATTGGAAATTAAAAAAATAAATAAATAAAAAAATTGCAAAAATAATCTTCTTGGATGAAGCTCATTTTCTTCTTAGTGGGCACGTTAATAAGCAAAATTGCCGTATTTGGGGCTCAGAAATCTCAAACGTGGTCTTACAGAAGCCAATGCACCCATTACGAGTGACGGTTTAGTGCGGCTTGTGGAGCGGAGGCATCATTGGCCCATATTTCTTTGAAAATAGGGTCGGTGCAACCATTACGGTCAATGGAGACACCTATCGCACCATGATAACCGTTTTTTTTTTTTTTTCGTTCCCGCTCTTCATAGTATTGTTTGGTTCCAACAGGATGGTGCAACTTCCCACATATCTCATGCCACAATCGACTTATTGCGTCAAACATTTTATGGCCATTTAGCCGAAATGGTGATGTCAGTTGTCCGCCAAGAAGCTGCGAATTGACATTGTTGTACTATTTTCTATGCGGTGGCGTTAAGGCAAGTGTTATGCCGACAAACCAGAGGCAATTGAGTATTTGAAGGCCAACATTCGTGAGGCCATTGCCGAGGTACGAGCCGTATGAATGAAATAATATTTCATTTCTAACCGAAACAATTGTACTTCACAACAACAAAATAAATTTGGCAAAATTTCAAAACATTTTTGTTTTATTGCATTATCTTGTATTATTACTGAATAATACTCATTATTTATTGTCTAAAATTGTAGAATTTTTCGTAAAGCAAATTCAATGGCCAAGCTAACTCTAATTGATATTCGTAAACTTCTAATCAAATTCCACAATGATGGTAATACTTTGAAAAAGGCTTTCAAAACTGTGTAAAGTAAAACCACCATAAATTTCGGTTAACTAAAAAATTTCTCGGCTGAAAAATTTAAGTAATTCGGACTATTATGCTCTATGGTATATAAAGAAAAATCCACCAAAAAGTGATGTTAAAATATTAGCCGATATTTTAGCTACATTTACAGCGGATGTAAGCATTAAAGCAAGTACTACGTGCATATGGCTTCTATGCTAGATTTAATATAAAGAAGTCTTTTATAACAACAGTAATTTAGAAGGGACTTCTCCATTAAATAAGAAATATTTATAAAGCCAAAGATGTTTCTTTCTGGAACAATATCCTTTTAAGCGATGAAATCAAATTGAGTTTGTTCAGACAAAAATCGTAAAAATATGGAGAACCATAAACGAAGAACTTTCAGAAAAATATTTTTACGTTTTTACTTTGTTAAAAACGTGTTTTTATGAGTTCGTAGATTGTAGTTAAAATAAAATAAATTTTGTGTTTGGTTTTAATTAAAAATCCTTTATTCAACACAGTTATATGCACCACTGCTTGTAATCTTTTTACAGGCAATAACAGTTTTTCTATTCTTAATTACTCCGTCTGTTTACAATGTTGTAAACAACAACTCGATAGATCTTTCCACTTAAAGATCTTCCAACCCGATCGTAGTTATAACTTAGGTTCGATCACAACCTTTTCAACCAGAGGTTATCCACACCTAACTCTCTTTACTGAGTTAGCTCCAACTAAACTGTTTTTTTTTACTCTTTATAAACTCTCTTCACACAAACTGCACTTGCTGAGTTTACTTTACTTGAACTGCACTCGCTGAGTTTACGATACATAAAGTGATTACTGTTCGCATCGATGTGCTTTTTATATGGCTGAGTAAACAACACATCGAAAGCTCTCGAACCTCTCGATATTTTAGGTAGATTCCATTTCTTTCTTTTAATTTCTTTTTAGTTCTTTTGTAGTCATGCGTTTGCAAACATCTACATCTAAACATCTTCTTTCAGATCTTAGTATTTGTTGTTGCTAGTTTATTGTCTGTTACTTGTTTTCTTTGCTGCTTAATTATTGTTGTTGCCGTGTTATTTTTATTTACTTTGTCTCTGCTAATAGTTGTTGTTGTTGTAAATTTGGTTATTTGTAAACAGCACATATAGTTGTTCTTGCAGCTTTTGTTTATTTATTTTAGCGATGTAATAAACGCTGTGATGCCCAACCTTATGTTCGTAACAATATTGTAAATTCACGGTGAAGCTTGATGAGGTTTTGATAGTACATAAGTACAAAGTATTATGAATGGAATCTATTGTTTAAACATATTAAAAAACAATTTGAAGAAATTAGGCGTGCAAAGATCTTGATTTCTTTAACAAGACAATGATTTTAATCACACTGCACGGATGGTTCCGCTTTCACACTTCTAACCAACGGTAATATCTTTCTTAATATCTGAATTTAACACCAATCGAGCAGTTTCGAGAACATTTTAATCACAAAATTCAAAAAAGGCCAATTTTTAATAACAAGAAAAGAATGCTTTATAACAGAGGAATGACGGAAGACTTATCTTAATTAAAAGAGAAAACCTAGTGAAGTCTATTTCTTGAAGACTACTCGTAGATGCGGATACGCACAAGAAAAAGGAACCGAATACTAAAATGTTCTTTCCTTTAAGAATTGCTTTCTTATACACTTTTTTTGACGAGTAAAATATGGTGCACCTTTTATTTTATTGCGTAAATTTGGTTGTAGTAAAACATTTCTTACTGCTTTTTAAAAATTTTCAGAAGTCTCACAACCAGTGTAAAACAAATAAAATGTTTAAATTTACTGTATTTTAAAGGACTGAAATAAAAGCATCAACACATGTAAAAATATTAGTAAAAATTGTTATTCATATAAAAATATATATGATTTTAATGGTTTTTGAAAGTTTATAGATTTGTATCGAGCTTGGTAGATTTTTGAAAACATTTTGGTAGAATTAACATTTTCTTAGTGGCAACACTGTGTGCATGACTGCTCTAAAGCTTTAAGTACTCATCGTACTCATGCTTATCAACATTTATGATGCTATTGATTTATACTCGTCTGCACTAATTCTGCGTAGACTATGCAAATTAGTATGATTCGAATATTCACATTTGGATATTTATTATAAGGTTGTGTGTTTTCTTTTTCTTTTGAATAGGCAATATCTATGCTTACTCATGAATAATCATGAGTATTCATATATCATGCGAATCATTTATTAGTGTTATAAGTATTGAATGAATGCTATGAGAATGAGTACGACATTTTAAGCTTTTTCACCAAATTCAATTTCGAAAATTTATAGTTTTGAAAGTAATTAAAAAAAAAAAAAAAAATTAAAATAAATAAAAAAAATTTGTGCCGAATTCTTAAATTTCGCCAAAAGTGGAAAAAAATTCACGAAAATATATTTTTTGTTGATTTTATTAACCAAAAATATTAGCAAAAGCAAAACGGGTCAATGTCCACTTATAAAATAATAACTGAATACTATCCGATTTTAAGCTTTTCAGTGAATTTGGGAAGAGGAGAAGTAGACCTTTTATATGATGTTATTCTTAATAGCTTTGAGAAGTACATACGTGCGAATTTCTTAAGCAAACATATTCATTTTTCCACATTTTTGTAGTGTTACTTCGTTGCCTGTTGTCGAATATAATAACTTTAATTTTTCGTAATTTTGTTATCAAAAATAGTCAACAAAATCGCTAACTAATATAAAAAAATCCAGAAAGACATGTCGCGAAACCGATAATTAAGTCTCCAAATAAATTAAAAAAATCGCAGGTCTGACAACCCTGCTTATACTTATTATTAATTCCCATAACATTCCATGAAGGAACATGGGGCCTTCTCACAGTCAATGAGCTGCACCCGATTCTATTTTTAAACTAATTGAAAGGGACCTACAGTTTAACGCCGGCTCCGAACGGCAAATGCATTTAGAGAAGTTTTAAATAGTATTTATACGCATAACCAGTTACTAGGTAATGTCATGAGGTGATACCGCTGTCGGAAAACTTTTATCTTTCTTTCTTTTTAAAGATGGTCTGGCCTTGTATTGAACCGACGACCTTTTGGTTGGTAGGCGGGTGTCTTACCTAGCATACCACAGCGGCACACTTATACTTATACTTATACTTATACTTACTACTTATACTTATACTTATACTTATACTTATACTTATACTTATACTTATACTTATACTTATACTTATACTTATACTTATACTTATACTTATACTTATACTTATACTTATACTTATACTTATACTTATACTTATACTTATACTTATACTTATACTTATATACTTATACTTATACTTATACTTATACTTATACTTATACTTATACTTATACTTATACTTATACTTATACTTATACTTATACTTATACTTATACTTATACTTATACTTATACTTATACTTATACTTATACTTATACTTATACTTATACTTATACTTATACTTATACTTATACTTATACTTATACTTATACTTATACTTATACTTATACTTATACTTATACTTATACTTATACTTATACTTATACTTATACTTATACTTATACTTATACTTATACTTATACTTATACTTATACTTATACTTATACTTATACTTATACTTATACTTATACTTATACTTATACTTATACTTATACTTATACTTATACTTATACTTATACTTATACTTATACTTATACTTATACTTATACTTATACTTATACTTATACTTATACTTATACTTATACTTATACTTATACTTATACTTATACTTATACTTATACTTATACTTATACTTATACTTATACTTATACTTATACTTATACTTATACTTATACTTATACTTATACTTATACTTATACTTATACTTATACTTATACTTATACTTATACTTATACTTATACTTATACTTATACTTATACTTATACTTATACTTATACTTATACTTATACTTATACTTATACTTATACTTATACTTATACTTATACTTATACTTATACTTATACTTATACTTATACTTATACTTATACTTATACTTATACTTATACTTATACTTATACTTATACTTATACTTATACTTATACTTATACTTATACTTATACTTATACTTATACTTATACTTATACTTATACTTATACTTATACTTATACTTATACTTATACTTATACTTATACTTATACTTATACTTATACTTATACTTATACTTATACTTATACTTATACTTATACTTATACTTATACTTATACTTATACTTATACTTATACTTATACTTATACTTATACTTATACTTATACTTATACTTATACTTATACTTATACTTATACTTATACTTATACTTATACTTATACTTATACTTATACTTATACTTATACTTATACTTATACTTATACTTATACTTATACTTATACTTATACTTATACTTATACTTATACTTATACTTATACTTATACTTATACTTATACTTATACTTATACTTATACTTATACTTATACTTATACTTATACTTATACTTATACTTATACTTATACTTATACTTATACTTATACTTATACTTATACTTATACTTATACTTATACTTATACTTATACTTATACTTATACTTATACTTATACTTATACTTATACTTATACTTATACTTATACTTATACTTATACTTATACTTATACTTATACTTATACTTATACTTATACTTATACTTATACTTATACTTATACTTATACTTATACTTATACTTATACTTATACTTATACTTATACTTATACTTATACTTATACTTATACTTATACTTATACTTATACTTATACTTATACTTATACTTATACTTATACTTATACTTATACTTATACTTATACTTATACTTATACTTATACTTATACTTATACTTATACTTATACTTATACTTATACTTATACTTATACTTATACTTATACTTATACTTATACTTATACTTATACTTATACTTATACTTATACTTATACTTATACTTATACTTATACTTATACTTATACTTATACTTATACTTATACTTATGAATGAACGTTATTGTGAGTATGAGTAGTTGAATTTGAATGATTCGCTTTTACTTATAAATTCATGAGTGAGCAATAAAGTGAGTAGCAATAAAGCGATTCATTGCTGGTATCTGCTAGTGACCTTCTGTAATCTGCAAAAATAAGTACTAGTACAAGTATAGCATTCGACAAAACACTGCATTTTTAAAAAGTATTTAATTTAAGACAACACAGCGTTTGTTATGTTACTCAAATATTGATGATAGGCAGTAGAAAGATATACCTGTAAGATATTGGCAAAATCGATACGCACGATCTTTTTATATATACAAATCACTTGTTTCTAAGATTCATTACTAAAAAAAGAAAAAAATTAACATTTAATATCTTAAATCTTAGCGTTAGAAGTACTTCAAAATAAATTTAAGTTTTTCATGAAAAACAATTTATTCAACAAAAGCTCTACAAGATATGTATTGTCTTAAAAACCAATCAAATTTATAGGTATTTAATTTCATAGAAAAATAAACAAAAAAATAAAAATTTAAATAAATAATATTAATATCTAAAAAATTGTTATTCTTATACTCGTAAATAATAAATTTAGTTTTTTTCATGCTTAAGAGACAAACAAAAACTGAACAAATAAAAGTTAAACATTTCAAATCTCAGATGCATTAAATTGATTATTTTGTCAACAGAAGACAGTCGACATGACAGAAAATCTCGTTTGCAACTGTAACGGAAACAAATACAAATACATACGCGTATATTGTATACCAATCTTCATACATAAACATACATACACACACACTTTGCTGGTGTTTATCTTGTAAAATATCAAATTTATATGTGTGTTTATTTTAAAAATATTTTTTTCTTTCTTCCTGCTGTTTGAAATACATACAAACTTAAAGAATTTCAAATACACTTACAAATGATGGTTATAAGCATAATCACACACACTCTGTATTCTCATAAAATAAACAATTTTGTTTTTTTTCTTACATATTAACACAAATACACCTACACAGCCAGTTACAAAAAGTTAGACAGATTCTATGTAGAGTTACATTTACACCAACAATAACTGTGGCTGCACTAAATGTAAATAAAGTAAAATAAACATTTACAATGTTAACAGCAATATCAAACTTTTACAAACAATTATTTGATACATTTAATTATAAACAATCGCACACTGTTACATTCACACTCTATATGTATATGTATGTATTTCATTTATACTACAGTTGCATATCGATAATTACATACATACGAGTATATACATATATAAACACCAACTCATACTCTAAATTTTCTCAGAAATATGTTGGTGTTTATTTTACATCTGCTGTATTTGTCTTTCATTATGTGTAAGCAGTACATACATATGTAAGAGATAATGATTGTGGGATAGAAATGCTATTTATTCCTGTTTACCTTCCGTGCAAAGTTAGAATTCATATTTCAAGGTAAATAAGGAATTTCTCACGTACCCTTTTAGCATCCAACTATTACATTCTAATGAATCTTGGGGACTATTTGACAGCAAATGCAAAAGTGTTGATTTTGGTGAGAAATTTTTAATACAGAATTTTATTCTGATTTAAACATTTTGTTAGAGATGTATGAGTTGTACGGGTTTTTACAAAGAGATTATATTCCTAAAATTATACAAAAATTTAAATTTTTTTCATTATTTTCATCAAGGTTACGTTTACATTTTCTATAAGTGTACTTAAAAGTTTAAAAGACCAACTTCTCTTTTAATGTAGGCCAATATTTGATCAGTAAAGATATACACACAAACACTGTATAGTAAATTTGTATTCAAAAAATCGTAAAAGTTGGAAGAATCAATGACAAAATTTTTAAAGAGGTTCTGAACTAATCGAACACATTTTTAAACATATGTAAATTTTTTGGTATAAGGCCATTATACCATTATGTCGTCTAACATAAATTGGACTTGACCGGCTTTTATATTCTAATTTTTTTTTATTCCAAAAATTTTTGATAGTGCTAGTGCTTGCAATACGTTGAGTTACGGGTCATAAGCCGATCGACTGATATTCAATCAAAATTATTAGCATTTGTTATTTTAAATTATTAGAATTTTAAATTATTATTCTCTATCTCAAGGCCCATATCAAGGAAAATAAGTTCTACTTGTTCAAGAAATTAAGTTCACGGGTAGATATTCTTTACCAATTCGGACCGTAGAGGCCTAAATGAGCTCAAAACTCAAATTAATATAACAACATAGTTGCAGCTCAACTAACCAATCTTAGATATGGACAACAATTAGGAATGATGATATACCATAACACCATAATCGATCAATTTAATTTTCGTTGTTGCGACCATGGTCATGGTTATGGCGTTATCTTAAGTCACGTTTAATTGAGGCTTAAACAAACTAGCTATTTACGTTTATGCCCGAAGTAACGATAGGTTCAAGAACTTGCGAACCATTATGAACTCAGTCATATAAAAAGCACATTACTGCAGACAAGCAGTCACTCGGGTTGAAGTAAACTCGGGTTGAAGTGATTCGTGAACGGACTTAAGCGTGAAGAGATTTTCGTATAAACTCTGCGTGATTATTGTAACAGATCGGGTTGAAAGATCTTCAGGTAGACTGATCTGTCTAGTAATTGTCATTGTTTTACACAAAGGGTGTAAGCAGAGTAATAATATAGTGTAATTGTTTCTCCCTACAAATAGGTTGTAAGCAGTGGCACGCATAATGTGTTAAACGCAAATATAAATTTATTTTTATTTTATTTTCAATCTACGTACTCACTAAATTCAAGTTTTTAAAAACTAAAAGCTTTACAATATATATGCTTTACAATATATATGTATATATATATATATATAATATGTATACTTATACTTATAAACTAGATGACCTGTGTGAATATGTCGCAACGCTAGTGGTAATTTTTGTAACCTAATACAGTGAAAATAATAAATGTGAATACAGGTGACTTCAAAATGTTTGAAAACAATGTTCTTCTTTAACAACAATGTTGGAGATTATAACGTAATCATTGTTCAATTTTTACCCGTACGAATCTTTATGGTAATATGCAAAAAATACACATTTTTAAACATACGAATAGAAACAGGTTCTAAAAGATTTAATCCTGCCTTTTGTCGCGTCTGACCTTGTGTTTTGTTTAGGGTCATAGCGAAATCAACTTTTATAGGCAATTGTTTTCTTATCATTCGGAAAGGCATAGTTGGCTCAGAAGGTGGAATGTTAATACAAAGTATGAGTACAGTTTTGTCAAAATGAATAAATTTTACAGTTATAAATATACTCACCCAAGTGTGTGAAGATTAACCATATACCACTTAATATTACCAGTTAAATATTAAGATATCTAATTAACATTACTATTGCGTTTTTCATTGAAATCATCGATTTATCAGGTGGTAAGCCAGATGGATTTAAAAGATTTAAAAGTTCTGTTGGATACAACTGAGTATTGATCACATTCTTAAGTTAAGTAAGTATTTTCATTGTTTCAATGTTAATTAATTTCTACGTACAATAGTAAAATAAAATAATATAAATTGAATAAAATTGAATAAAATTGGGTAAAAATTTCTTCATTGCTTTTTATGGTGCTTGATAAAACAAACTCTATATTATCGACAACAGTATTACCAAGAACAGTCTTTGCAACAATAATAATAGTTTCGTTGGCTAGATGTATCTGTGATCCAAATATCATCAAAATAGTAATGTCATCAAATAAAAATCTTTGTTTTGATTTTAAAAATAATTGCATTTTAGAAGAAAAGTCATATATTTTGCAAATTTTCCTCCGATTTTAACCTCCCATGTGTCCAATTTCAAACAAATTGTACTTTCATTAGCAAGATCTATCTGTGTTTCAAATTTCAATAATTTCAATAAATTTCCTATAAAACTTTCGTTAGAGTTCCAAATTGAAGCAACCAGTCGCTTATGCGTGTTAAAATGACAAGCAAGCAAAGAAGTAAACTTACAAATAAATTTATAATATACTAGAGAAACCACGGAGTGTTACGCTACCACTATCTTAATTAGCACCATAATTAAAATTACTTACTCTTTGCCTACATTTCATTTCCTTTCGGTCGCAAGGCTAAAAGATTCAGCCTTTTAGCTGTATATATGTAGATTTAAAACAAACATAAGTACATATATACTTACATTCAAAAACACATTCATTTTTACATATACATATACGAGTATATATAGATAAATTCTACACAGTGTGCTTCGCTATCCCTTTATAAGAAACAAATACCTACTTATCCAATGAAAGTTGCCACGCCCACTTATCGAATCTCTTTCAGTTGTTGACTGATGATGTATATTGTGCAAGCAGTTGTTAAGAACAAATTTAGAAACATCTAGCATTACCGTTTTCAAAATATACAAAAATCAATATTTACTTTATATAGGAGGTACCATACCCACTGGCAGCCTTACATCGTACCCACTTAACTGATGACATTTATTAACTACGAAGTCTTTATATTAAATTAGCAAATTTCCACTTTAACCGTAATTAAGATATACAAAAATATTATTTATTTTGTTTGTTAGGTACCAACTGATGACTTGAGTTGGCTACGAACCTATTTGGGCCAAATTTAGAGTCTTCATTACTCAGATTTTTCCTAATAACAAAATATTGAAATTCTTCAAAAAAGATGTGCTAACGCTTAGCGAATTTATAAATCAATACAAAATAGAGATCAAAAAAATCTATTAATCTGTAAACGATACGCACGGTTACCTCACTTCCTGGTATTCTAGGTTTATCTTCCTGATCCTATCCACGTAATCAAGATTAATGTATACTGTTTTGTTTTGAAATCTTTTCAAATTAATACCATTTATAACAGATTACGAAGTTTCTCGGCTGTTTATTTATTCTCTTCGTGAATATTACTATTAATTTTCCTGAAATGTGCCAAAATCAACTACATCGCTAACCTTTATTACATAGTCTTTCAATTCAAATATCATACAGTATTTATTGATAGTGCTTTTATAATTCCTGGAAAATTGTTTTTGTTTTATTTTCTATAAAAAAATTAAGAAATTGTAATAAATTAACAAAACTATAAAATCTTGCATCAAAAAAAAAAAATTCATACGCTTTGTTTTCATTATTCCAAACGGCAACCATAATTACAACAAAAACCATGTGTGTGAGAAACTTTATTCAGTTGTTTGTTAGCCATCAACGAAGAAGGGGTGTAGCCAGCTTTGCCGTTGTGATACCAAAGTGTCACTTTAGACCATTTTTCATACCAGTGACACTTTTTATGACCCTTTTTTAATGTATCCCTTTTTGACCCTTTTTGAAAATTAGTAAAGGTTCAAAATTTCTCAGCACACTTAGCTTTTATATATATCTGTTGTATATATACATAACATGCATGAGTTTTGCGAACATAGATATAAAAATTGCATTCAACAACTGACTTTTATGCGACTGTCATATGTATGCAACTGTTGTGTTTGTGTTTCGGCTTAAGTTTTGACAGCCAGAAGCTTTAATATATTTCTTTAGTAGATTCCATTTAATTTTGTAGTTTCGCGTAAGGAAACTGCCTAACATACGTATATAATCGCGGGTATTCAAAGTTTATGTTGAAGAATTTTGGAGTAAAGTTGTTTTGAGCGATGAAAGTAGAAGTATTATATTTAGGTGTGACGAAAACAAGAAGTTAAAAAAACTAGAAGTTCCGACAGCTTCTTTCTACTTATTAGCCATCTGACATAAGTCACACAGACCATTTATTTGATAAATTGTATAACCTAGTAAAAAAAAGTGCAATTAAAAACAAACAAGGATGTGTGACTGCTTTTCCTAAAGGATATCACAATAACTCAAGTGAAACTATGATAAAAAAATTGTATTTAAATTTAATGATTAAATATGGCTCTATCAAGTATAAATTAACAATAAAACAATTTATAACATTTATTTTGCGGATAATTATTTACCTAATACTGCAGAGAATGTATACTTTTTCTGTCTGCAGAAAATTGAATTTATTCTTTTTCTTTAAGCTTAAAGGATATGTTATGCAAAAGCTCATATACTTTTGTTTTATTTTTCGCGTAGATTTACGTTATATCGTTTTTGAAAGTCCAAACCTTATAGTTCTATGTAAAATCCAGTTTTCGAGGAGATATGTATACTTTCCTGTGCGACTGTATATTCAAATTTATATGAATTCGTTACATACATACATACTTACTTTGCCTCCTAGTAGTGCTTCCGCTAAAAGACTTTTTCAGAACTATCACTGATTAAAAATAAACTTACAGACAATCTTAAAATATAATCTTGTGAATCCATGCTTTCCTCTCTCAATTTGCTCGAATCGTGGCTGCAAAAATGGACTCCAAGTAAGGAATTAATTACAAAATTTAGAGAAAGAGTTTCAAAAATGTGATAAACATTATCAAGAGTTTTTATAAAAGTAACTTCTTTCTTTTTGATAACATGGTTAATATTTGAATGTATCTGTGAATTGTTTTTTAGTTTTAACATTGATTTATAATTAAAACATGTATAATTACTTTTCTTTTAGTTTAATTTATTTAATTAACTGTTAAAATTCGTTTTTTTTAATTGAAATAAATTTAATTTTTTTACAAAAAACTTGACCCTATTTTACTTTAAAACAGCCCTTTTGTGATCCTTTTTTTCTCAAATACCATTTTTATGACACTTTTTCGAAATTTTCAACGGCAACACTGAGTGTGACACATGTTTTTGTGTTTTTTTTTTTTTTCTTAATTTTAAAGAGATTTTGAAGAGAGTTTGTTTGGTTATTAGATAAGGTTTATATAGCACTATATAAATTGTTTTCTTCAAATCCAAAGTAAAAACAATTGTTTAGGTGATAAGCTGGATATCACTTATAAACCCATTTGATCCGCATATAAGTCAAACTATTAATTGAACGAATTTCAATAAGAAATTGAAATGAATTACATTAATGTACATAATTTTCAGTTTCATACATTTTTCAAATCCATAAATAAATTTGTTTAATAAATTTGTTTGTTTGTTTGCCAATCACTAGTATATGACTGAACCGATTTTGCTGAAATTTTCAAGACAGAAGAAGATCCAGCCAACGAAATAGGCTATGCTGTTTTTCAAAATTGAGCCTGCGGAAAACGGGTCAAATAAATCAACTCGGTCACTTAATACTAAAAATTTTAAAAAGTAAAAAAAGTATCCGAATAAAACAAAGAAATAGTTTTGTTTATTCAGTTCGTTTATGAGCCAACCACGCGTAAAGGACTGAACCGATTTAGTTGAAATTAGAAGTATAAGATAGATCCATAGATCCAACTTACAAAAATGCAGTAGTGGATGTTTTTTATTTTTATTTTATATTCGACGCCGCAGACGACTAGACCAGTAGCCTTTCGTCTGAAATGACACTTATTTTTTCATTTAAAAACAATTTTTTATTGTCAACACTCATCATCTACTTCAAACGACTTTGCATTTTCCTTATAAAAATAAATACATAGGTGGCTCAGAAACTGATAGGATTGGAATAAAGGGGAATGTTAACCTCGTTTATAATATAGTGTATGTATATAGATTCTCGGGCAACACCGGACGAGTAAACATTGTTTTAAATAAGGTCGTAGAAAAATTTTTGCTAAATTTTGATTTTATTTAGTCATTTTTATTATTAGCCATTGGCTAATATTTCATCTTATATTTATTAGAGTTGTGCAGAATCTGAAAAAAGGTAGAACCCGGTTTCAAGGGTGCATGAACTGAAAGTTCCCAACCAATTTTCGGCAAATCAAAAACATCCATTGGTATTGTAATAAACTAACGTTAATTAAGATTTCTTTCATTTCATATCCTCATTATTATTCTCTTTTTTCGTCCCCGTACTGATTCACTAAAAAAAATATAAATTTTTACATTAGCGATGATTTAAAAAACTCCATTGGCCAGAAATGTAAATTGAAATGGCACCTTTTAAACAAGCGCTTCATTTGCACAATCGAATTATTTTTGTTCGATTTATGGGAAAAATTGTATATGAATAATAAACGTAACACATGCGACTAAGTTTACAGTAGTAAAGAAAAAAAAGGGAATTTCATTGCTAAGGTAGTAAAACTTTATGAAACATTAAAAGAAACAAATCAATGATGAAATTAATTTCTTGTTTATTTGCTTATTGAATTATCTTTTTTGACACAAAAAAAATTTGCACTTCTTCTGTTCCTTGTTGCTAAACATCGTTTAAAATGAAGATATATCAAGGATTTTCAAAAGGCAACATTTTAAGAGATGAGCACAAAACCATTCCTTTGAAATAACTTATTTTTTTTTTCTTAATAAATAAAAAGAAAGGAACGGCAACAAAAAACAATATTTACAATTTTTCTGTCAAATTCATATGAAAAAAAAACACGAAGCAATGCAGAAACTATTATTTTTGTGATGCTACAATTTTATTGTTTTTCGGTGACAGACTTTACAATGTTTGTATTATTTTTGCTCTATTGCCCTTTTTTGTGAAAATGTTAGAAAAGACTAAAAAAGCTAAGTGAATTTTTGAAAGAAGCCAAAAAAATTGGCTAAGGGCTAAATGAAATATTTCGAAGCTAAATCGAACATAAAAAAGCTAAATTTAGCTTTAAAAAAGCTAATATGGTCACACTGCCGAGAAGTGTTAATAATAAGCTATATAAATATATGCATGCTTATACTTTCTATGAATACCTATATCCATACAGCATTTTAACTTTAGTATATTTATCAGTTTGAGTGTTTTGCTCTTTGTGTGCATATCTGATTCATAATAATCGTAATAATAAAAAAACAAACTAATAATTTAAATCATTACTTTTGTTAAAGTCGTTTTTATGCGTTTTAATGCCCTCAACGCTCTAATATATATATATTTTTTTGGTGCTTTTCATGATTTCTGCAATATCTTTAGCGCCAACACCCTCTAAGTTAACAACACCCTCCTAGTTAACGGAAGCAGTGTTGCATTGATAATTACTATGGCGGAAATGAGTCACAGATTTATCAAGCTGTCCTCGTATATAGACAAAAATTATCCTACAAATTAGTGTGAATATGAATGTTTACGTGTACATATACATATGTATGTATATGTATATGTATATGTATATGTATATGTATATGTATATGTATATGTATATGTATATGTATATGTATATGTATATGTATATGTATATGTATATGTATATGTATATGTATATGTATATGTATATGTATATGTATATGTATATGTATATGTATATGTATATGTATATGTATATGTATATGTATATGTATATGTATATGTATATGTATATGTATATGTATATGTATATGTATATGTATATGTATATGTATATGTATATGTATATGTATATGTATATGTATATGTATATGTATATGTATATGTATATGTATATGTATATGTATATGTATATGTATATGTATATGTATATGTATATGTATATGTATATGTATATGTATATGTATATGTATATGTATATGTATATGTATATGTATATGTATATGTATATGTATATGTATATGTATATGTATATGTATATGTATATGTATATGTATATGTATATGTATATGTATATGTATATGTATATGTATATGTATATGTATATGTATATGTATATGTATATGTATATGTATATGTATATGTATATGTATATGTATATGTATATGTATATGTATATGTATATGTATATGTATATGTATATGTATATGTATATGTATATGTATATGTATATGTATATGTATATGTATATGTATATGTATATGTATATGTATATGTATATGTATATGTATATGTATATGTATATGTATATGTATATGTATATGTATATGTATATGTATATGTATATGTATATGTATATGTATATGTATATGTATATGTATATGTATATGTATATGTATATGTATATGTATATATGTATATGTATATGTATATGTATATGTATATGTATATGTATATGTATATGTATATGTATATGTATATGTATATGTATATGTATATGTATATGTATATGTATATGTATATGTATATGTATATGTATATGTATATGTATATGTATATGTATATGTATATGTAT